>CP139769.1:26825000-27425000 GCA_034370585.1 Fragaria x ananassa | reverse complement strand
TGTTGGACTGTGATAAATGTGGAGTTTATCTTGAGAATTACTCATACGAGCTTTTTAGCTTACCGGGTTTGTTATTTACAACCCGGTGCACCAATTCATGGTGTAGGGGTTAGACTTGCAGGTGTTGATCAACAGGGTTGAGGCAGAGGCATAGTGGCTGGGGTTTAGATGATGTACATTTTATTTGTATATTATATAAGTTGTTTTAAGCTCGTGTGAGCATCTTCTTTTTACTAGACTTTTGAAGTTGTAAATAAAGAGATGTAATGTTTAACTCAGTCGATGAGTTTTATTGACATTTACATTTCCAGTATTTAAGCTTAGTAGGGTTTTGTTGAGCAGGTCATGTAGTCTTGTTTGTGAGTTATATCATGCCCAATCTTTGAAATTTATCCTTCGAAAATTAGGGCGTGACAGTTTGGTATCAGAGCCTTGTTGCATATTTGGTGATAATCAATATCTTTGAGTGATGGCCCGACTGCAGCGGATCACCATCACTCTTAGGTACTGATTTGTCATTGGGTATGTGGGAGGCAAGGATGTTGTCTCGAGTGTTAGGTTCTCAAAGCATTGGTTGCTCTGTAAGTAAGGAGTGCGAGAGTTGGTTAGCGTTTCTTGAGGTTTAGTCTTTTGAGGAATAAGAATCATTAGATTGGCTCCTTTTCAGCTGCCCGTGGTGAGCTAGAGGATTTGTGATTGGTGAGCAAAGTTTAGGAGTGAAAGGTATTTTGTTCTCTTTTCTTCTTCATGAGAGTAAGTTATGATTTTTGGCGTGTCTTTTCTGTGATGTTGTGGTGGTGTGGTGTTTTGATTTAGTTATGCAGTTAACGTCGTGTGTTGCATTTAAGGTCTTGTGTTTGACTTATGTGTGAGCATTGTAATGCATCGTAAGAAGTGGTTTTCTGTTGTGTGGCAAATAATTGAAAGTTTGTAGTGTTATAGTGAGTAAACCCCACGTTCAAGCTAGTTACCTTTGGCGGTAACTAGACGAGTTTCGTTTTAAATGTTTGTCGTTGTTTATTTTGAGAGTGAAAATATATTTGGGTGATGTATATATATATATATATGTATATCTAATTGGTAAAAGGATATGTATATATATATATATATATATTATCATTGTTTAAATTTTTGGTTACATTATGCATATTTATCGTTTTATGATATTGTGCAATTTTGTTGGATTATATTAAATTGAGGAGAATGGGACCGAGAGGAAATAAAATGTACCTCTCGGTAAATTGGAGGTTTGTGGAGGATAATTGTATAGTTGAAGTGATGTTTGCTTGTTTGGCTGGAAGGGAATAAAATGTACCTTCCGACAATATTGTGGATTGTTGTTGAATGTTGTGTGTGATGTTGCCCGAGTGGTATGTGGTGTGCAAAACATTTGTGAGTTTGTGTTTTGCATGGCGGTGGCCATTTGGGAAATGTTTGTGAGTGTGGGTGTGTGATAGTGTTGGCAAGCCTGTTAACATGGTTCTTGATCCAACACTTTTAAAGCATTCAAAAATTTTAATTGTTTTGTTATATTTATGGACTTGAATCTCAACGGTCCATGGGTAAGTATAAAAAAAAAGAGATTTTAATTAAATGTTTTAGAAGGTTGTTGGGTAGGAGGGCCGTGTTAATTTGGGGTGTTTTGTGTTATTTGTTTTGTGGTGGGGAATGTGTAGTGAGGGTGTTAACATAGTCTAGGGCCATTAGCCAACTAAATCGTGTTAAAATATGTTTTGTTTTAAAAATAAATGGACTTGATCGACTACGGTCCATGGGTAAGTAAAACGAAATTTATTAAGATGATTTTAAAATGGGTTAATGGCTAAAGACTATGTTAAATGGTTGTGATGTAGATTTCTTATTTTCTTAGACTTGTTTGTATGTTTAGTGATTTCTTGAACTACGCTATTCTGCACGAATCACTAATTGTTCCTGTGTGTGGTGTAATCTCCTGAACTAAACTTCCTGCAGGGATTATACTTTCTTATCTTATTTCTCGTGAAGTGAATTCCTGAACTATGTTTACCTGCAGGATTCACTATTTGTTTTCTTGTATGTTCTTTCTGGTGTGTTTCGTATTTAATTTCTGTGATTCTAATTTGATTATCTTAGTGTTGCCAGTAATCACCTGAACTAAGCTATGCGCAGGGATTACTATTCTTTCAATTGTATATCTTATGTGTGTTGGTTGAGGTTTGACCCTAGCGGGATGAGTGTTTTTTGGTTTGTTTGTATGAGAGTTTAAATTCATGAATTTATTTTGAATTATTACTTTTGTTGAGGAGGTGGATGTTTATTTGGCGGAGCGGGTGGCTCCAGGAGATGTGGATTAATTTGTTTTCGAAGTGTTGGGTTTTGGTAATTTTTCTTTCAGGTAGGGTTACCCATTTTTTAAGGGAGGTTATGCCAAAATTTTGGTAGAATTTCCCTTGAGGTGGGTCCCGCAAGGTTTATGCCGGATTTCAAAGGGAAATTCGGGGTGGGTCCTGACATTTTGCAGAGTAGTGGTAGTTTAATTTGTAGAGACGTGTTATCGTGTTTTATTTTATGAGTGGTTGGTTGAGGGTTAACTTTAGTGAGCCGAGTGTTTTTGGAATGGTCTAGCTCATTGTGAGTGATGAGCTAGTTCGCATCCTTAGAAACCCTTGTTTCTGTATAGTTAGCCACGTGGGTTAGTGACTTTATATAGGGAAGTGTGTCTCTGGTTGATCAATTTCCACTAGGTGGAGTGTGGATCGATAGTGTGAGAAGGCATTTGAGGAGTTGAAGACTAGGTTGACTTCATCCCCAGTGTTGGTCATTCCTAGTAGTGGTGTTGACTTTGTCGTCTATAGCGATGTCTCTTATCGGGGTTTAGGTTGTGTGTTGATGCAGCTTGGTGTTGTTGTGGCTTATGGCTCTAGACAGTTAAAGTTCATGAGAAGATTTATCTTACTCATGACCTAGAGCTAGCTGCGGTAGTTTTTGCCTTGAAGATTTTGAGGCATCACTTGTATGGAGAGAAGTTCGAACTCTTTTCTGATCATAAGAGTTTGAAGTATTTATTCTCTCAGAAAGTTTTGAGCATGAGACAAAGGAGGTATATGGAGCTCCTTAAGGACTATGACTTCACCTTGGAGTATCATCCTGGGAAAGCCAATGTGGTGGTGGATGCATTGAGCAGGAAGCCTAGGGGTATAGCTGCCTCTATCATGGTGCAGGAATGGCTCATGTTGGAGACTGCATCTGAGTTTGGCATTCTGCCATCTGGCAGGAAACAAGGGATTTTCCTTGGAAGCGCATCTGTGCAGCCCACCTTGATTTCCAGGATTATCCAGGGCCAGGCACATGACGAGTTCTCACGTGCTAAAGTGGCGGAGTTAGTGGTGGACTTGTTAGATGATTGTCCTTCTGAGTGGTCGGTTGGATTAGATGGTGGATTGAGGTATAGATGGAGATTATGTGTTCCCGATAGTTGTGATCTCAAAGGAGAAATCCTATGGGAGGCACATCGATCTCGTTATACGGTGCACCCAGGGAGCACCAAGATGTATAAAGACATGCGTAGGCAGTTTTGGTGGAAAGGGATGAAGAAAGATGTAGCAGAGTATGTGTCCAAGTGCCTCACTTGTCAGCAGGTGAAGGCGGAGCATCAGAGGCCCGGAGGCTTGTTGCAACCATTATCTATTCCTACTTGGAAATGGGAGTAGATTTCCATGGACTTTGTGACTGGACTGCCTAAGTCCAAGATTGGACATGATGCTATATGGGTGATTGTGGACCGTTTGACGAAGTCAGCGCATTTCCTTCCCGTGTCGATGTCGTACACGGTAGATGCCTTATGCAAGTTGTATGTGAAGGAGATAGTGAGACTTCATGGAGTGCCTACTTCGATTGTTTCAGATCGAGACCCCCGATTCACTTCAAAGTTTTGGGGTGGCTTTCAGAAAGCCATGGGTACTACCTTAGACATGAGTACAGCATTTCACCCTCAAGACTGATGGGCAGACCGAGCGGGTGAATCAGGTGTTAGAAGATATGCTGAGGGCTTGTGTCTTGGACTTCAAGGGAAGTTGGGAGGATCACCTCCAATTGATTGAGTTTGCCTACAATAATAGCTATCACTCTAGTATCGGCATGGCACCATATGAGGCACTCTATGGGAGGCCATGTAGATCACCTATTTGTTGGGCGGAGGTGGGTGATAGTGAGTTGTTGGGTCCTGATATTGTTCAAGAGACGACTGAGAAAGTCTCTATTATCCGAGGATAGGATCCGAACGGCACAAAGCAGGCAAAAGAGCTATGCCGACTTGAAGAGGAGGCAAGTAGAGTTTGATGTTGGGGATCTTGTGTTCTTGAAGGTCTCACCTACGAAAGGGGTGGTGAGATTTGGCAAGAAGGGGAAGTTGGCTCCTAGGTATGTGGGGCCTTTTGAGATTTTGGAGAAAGTAGGAGATTTGGCTTATCGGCTTGCCTTACCTCCTACCATGTCCGGGGTGCACAATGTGTTTCATGTGTCCTTATTGAGGAAGTATGTCCTGGATGCATCTCATGTAATTGATTATAGTTCTATCAAGGTGAATGCGGATGCAACCTTTGTTGTTGAACTGGTTCGAATCTTGGATAGATCAACCAAGAGGCTTCGAAGGAAGGAGGTCGAATTGGTTAAGGTGTGTTGGAGCCACCATGATGAGGGTGATGCATCTTGGGAGTTAGAGTCGGATATGAGGGCTGAGTACCCCAAGTTATTTTTGGATTAGTATCTTTGAATTTCGGGGCGAAATTCCTTTAAGGGGGGTAGATTGTAATACCCTAGATTTCAGAATTGTTTTCCTTGTAGTATTCCCTTATTTTAATGAAGGATTATTCATGAAAATTCTTGGGTTTATGCAAAGTTGAAGTTTCGGGAGTTTATTTAAGTTGCCTTGATTTTTTTTATAGGCCAAAAGTTGACTTTATTTTCCGTAAGTTATCTTCGAAAACTTCCTTCGTGAAAGTTGTAGAGCTTGTCGATACGAGTTCGTAGACACGCGGCACGTTTAAATCGGAAGTTGTGAGAGAAAGTTGTGGTCAAAGGAAGTTAGGTTCCGGGTGTGGAAAGTGTTTAAGTGGGAAATTTTTGTGTGGGTTATTTTTTAGGAAACCCTAACATTTAAAAGCAGCTCTCTCTCTCTCTCTCCTCACGCACCTCACCCGACTTTTCTTTTTTTTTTCTCTCTTCTTTTCCCTTCACTCTTTTCCTCTCCCGAGCTTCCCCGAGAACCAGTTTTCTGCCGGAGCTAGCCCCTCCGTCCGGCCGCCGTTTGGACCGCCACCGGTCCCGTTCGACTCCCACAAGGGTGCTCTTCAAGGCAGGGCAGCTGCTGCTCGGTGTGGCGCGCCGGAATCAGGGCTGTGTTGCCGGAAAGTGAGCAGCTGTGCCAAGGTCGAAGCTGCCGTGTACTGCGGCGACGGGGTACCTTCTTAGGTGGGTTTTGATCCTCTCCTTTCCCTGGTAGTGTTTAGGCACGGATTGAAGCAAGTTTTTAAGGTTTTAAGGCCGGTTTTGCAGATTTGGCCTTTGAAATTTCTGGTCACTGTTCGGGCGGTTTCCGGCCAGTTCCGGCCCTTTTTGGTCGAAGTCTCAGGTATGAAAGTTACTCCCCTTGCTTCAAGCTTCAACTTTGCTGTTGGGAGTTTTCTCAAATTCGGAAGTATGGGGTGGCGCGTGAGGCCCACTCGCCGCCGCGCGTGGCGGCGCGTCCGGTTGAGTTTCAGCCCTATTTTCCTGTGGTTAGGTAGTCCTTACTGCTGTGAGCCTGTTGAGTGGTAGTGTGGCTAGTTTTTTTAAGAAATGTTGGCATGCTAGAACGTTAAGTGTGATTTTAGGTTTGGTGGAGGGTTGAGTTAGGAATGGAGGATTAGAGGCAGCCTTTGTGGGTCTCTAAGTTCGACGACTTTGGAAAGTTGTCATCTCTTGATTTAAGGGTTAGTTAAGGGTATTGTGTTAGCCTATAGTATTTTTAGTTACTAAGGTTTTAATTGTGTGTTTTTAGGTGGTTGTGAAGTTGTGTTTCGCTTGCCAAATTTGGTTGTGGAATTTGCAGCTGGATACTTAGGTGAGTAAATCTCACCAAGGTTCACTTTTGAACCTAATGATATAATGATAATGATGATGATGGTGGTTTTATTATTACTATTTTAATTGTTTTTAAAAATATATGAGCTTGATCGCCAACGGCTCATAGGTAAGATAAAAACAAGTCTTCTTTATATTGTGACGTTGAGAATAATAATGTGAGATATATCATGTTGTTGACGATAATAATTGTGATAAAGTGTTGTGAGGTTAATGTTGTGAAATTTATTATGATTGTTGGATAAATAGCCAATACCGGGTTCCAAGCCCTTTTTGGGTGATTGGTTGCGGTTAAGATGTTATTTATCATTTTTATGTTTTGATGATAAATAGCCAAACCGGGTTCCAAGCCTTTAATCGGGTGATTGGTTGCGGTTCTGATGCTATTTATCATTTTTTTTTATTGTGGTGATGTTAGACAGTCAAACCGGGATTCCAAGCCTTTGGCCGGGTGATTGGGTACGGTTAGGAATAGAGCTTTAGTCCATCTGTCAGTGTAGGTCATGGGAGATACTTGAAGGTATCTGGGACCCATGGGTACACATATTGTTGTTGTAGGTCATGAGGGGTATTTTCTAAATATCTGGGACTCATGGGTACATGTCTTGTTAATGTGTGGTTTTTATTCATTTATCAAAATTTATTTGGATGTGTTAAAGTGTTGGACTGTGATAAATGTGGAGTTTATTTTGAGAATTACTCATACGAGCTTTTTAGCTTACCGCGTTTGTTATTTACAACCCGGTGCACCAATTCATGGTGTAGGGGTTAGACTTGCAGGTGTTGATCAACAGGGTTGAGGCAGAGGTATAGTGGCTGGGGTTTAGATGATGTACATTTTATTTGTATATTATGTAAGTTGTTTTAAGCTCGTGTGAGCATCTTCTTTTTACTAGACTTTTGAAGTTGTAAATAAAGAGATGTAATGTTTAACTCAGTCGATGAGTTTTATTGACATTTACATTTCCAGTATTTAAGCTTAGTAGGGTTTTGTTGAGCAGGTCATGTAGTCTTGTTTGTGAGTTATATCATGCCCAATCTTTGAAATTTATCCTTCGAAAATTGGGGCGTGACAACCAAAATTTCTAAAAATTTGCATAAGTGATCTCTACTTATATAAAACTACATATTGAATGGTGGAGATATGATTTTGTGATCGAAAAGTTGGTGTAATCCCCTGTTTCTAAATAATCCATGAGGCTATGTAGAATCATGATAGAATACAATAGACAATCATGAACAAGAGACAATGACATATTGTGGTTCACCATGCCATCGGAGGATATGGCTACGTCCACTTAAGATTTCACTATCATGGCCAATAAGCTATTGGTGTTATAAGAGCTCTCCAAGAGATCGATCATTTCTACATATAATAACCCTTTATTTTATAACTAAGAAATGTTCTTTCATATTACATATTACCGATGTGAGACTAACTACACATATATCTTATCATGGTGCCTTCTTGTGGAGCGTAGAGGAGGACATTTCAGATGTGGTACTGATGATCTTTCACCATGGCGAGATAGCCCGGATGTCGGTCTACCAGAAGTATGTCGAGGGCGGGGTCTTTCGTGGCCAGAAAACAGTCTACGAGGTCGTTGTTTATGTTTGTGTGTGTTTATGTGTATACACAGGGATGATGTAAAGCGCACATCCGTTTTTTGACAAAACTGCGCACGAACCCATATCAGTCGTTGAATGGTTTAAATGAAAACCAACGGTTCTAGATGATTGAAGCGAACAAAAACTCATAGCAAGCGGGTCAAATAGCTAAGAATGAACCTGAATATTCAGTCTCCCTCTTTCTCTTTCTTTCTCTCCCACTCTCTCTCTTTCTCTCAACGATCTTGTATCGCCTTTCTCCACTCGAAATCCATGTCTTAACACTTGCTCGTCTCAGATTGCACGATTTGTGACAAGCCCAACTTTCTCCTTGTCCTTTCCCTCACAGAAATTGAAGTTCTCAATCATTTGATGTCCACCTCCCATGGAGTTTTGTCCCTAAAATTAGAGATTTGGAAGCACAAAAACTCATCTGGAGTTATGATTCGCGTTTTTTCAAGCGTTAAATTAAACACTCAATCAAACACAAATACAATTAAAACCCTTCTTTGTAGATGTAGCATTGGTAAGTAGGGATCGTTCTTAACCGGGGATTGAGGGTGCTTGCATAACTATGCTAAGGTTGTTTAGGGGGGTGCAAGATTGTTTTAACTAATTTTCCTACAAAACGTGGCAATCAAACATATAGGAACCCTAGAATTCTAACATGCTTCACTCATAGACAAGCAAACAATCAAGAACCCTAAAATTACCAAACATGCATCGTAGCCGAAAATAATACCTAAATCTAATATTTACAATATCAACTTATCAATTTACCTATCCTTTAATAACCTAACCAATTTCATGCAACCTATTTGGTCTCTAAGTCATTAGCTACGTTTTACATGCATAACTCATAATTAAGTGCCAAACTCGGGAATTGCCCGATATTCAACACATCATAATCTAAACCGGGAATTGCCCTGCATTCAAATTAAGCGTTAGGAACAAGTACGCATGAGTAACCAATTTCAAAGGACACCAAACAAGTCATACAAAACTAATTAGAATTATTTAACCAAAAGATTTCAAGAAACCAATCCATAATAATCATAAGTTTACACAAGGAAGAAGAATAAAGAGAAGAAGTCATTGTTACACTTTTTGAGTAAGGGAATTGCCCTATACTAATCCGTGCTTGATGCTTCTTCGATGGATGGAGGATGAAAACACCTTGGGATTGCCAAGCTATGCCTTCGGCCCTTGGATGTTGATGGAGGCGGATTGGTGAGGATAGGCGGCTTCCTTGGAGACTATGACGTTTTGGAGAGGCTTGAGAGGACTCTAGGGCAGGGGTTCGGCTCTTTGATAAGTGATCCCCTCTTCTGCCCTTTAAGTCATGCTTTATAGAAGAAAAACCCTAGAGAGGCCAGCCACACAATCCTAAACCGAATTGGTTTAGGTTTCACTAGTTATTCTCAATTCGGCCCAATGACCTCTGTCTGATGATTTCGTCATAACTCCCTCTAGAAAATAGATATTGAGGTTATTTCAATTGATTTGGAAACTAGACTCCAGTAGCTTTCTATCCATATCTAGCACGTTTTCTGCTTCATTCTGAGCTGTCCTGAAGAGTCCGTTAAAGTTGTGATATGTGCACAGGAATTTCCCCGAATTAATTAGGAATCAAGACTTGGACATTTCTTGATATTCTGCCGAATTTAGATCTTCTTCTCCATATTGGACTTGGTTTGGACATCTCCTTCATGGACTAGACTTCATCAATGTCCATGCATCACTACTTGCTCCATATCCTAGTCAACATAGGAAATTGTTTCCTAGTCAACAGAAGCTTCCTTTTTGACTCCAATTCTTCTTTGGCCGAGAATACCATGTAATTGCACATATTTTGGTCCAAATCGCCTCCTTTATTATTTCTCCTTTATTTTCTACATAAAAACATAAAACAAGTTAGAAACATATTTACTAAGCTCATAACAAAGCAAAATGTAGAGAGAAAGACATTAATAATCAAGCATAAAATGCGTAGATCAAGTTACTCAAGTATGGGTTATCTGATCTCGTTTTTGATATCCTTGATTTCTAGCTAATTACAAAATATAGGGTTCATTCTGTTTTTGTTATAAAAAATAGTGTAATTGGGATTTTTTTTTCCTATCATACTAGTGATGTTCTGGGTTACTCTTATTGTTGCAGCATTGTTGGCATAGTTATCATGCTTCAAAGTTTTAAGCTATGCATATTGCTGGTCTCCCTGATGACGACACAATGAGATTTAATATTATCAATTTCAAACACTTGAATGATTGATGAATGAAATAGTGTGTTGTCCCAAGTTTCAGTAAATTATATGTTGGAAAATCTTATTCAAGTTGAAATGTGCCCACAACTCCACACTAAAGTCTGCTATTCATGCTCTGTATGCAGGATTATGGCATTGACTTTGACGACCATGATAATCCTGTTAAGGTGTTCAATTGCCAATGTGGTAGTAAATTCTGCAGGAATATGACACGATCGAATAGTAAGTGTACAGAAAATTTGCCTATGCTGGGCTAAAAGGAAATGAAGCTTACCTTAACAATTTATTGCTCTGTAAATCAACTTGATGCAAAGACATATTCATGGTTTAGATGACCTATTGTGGGAAGGAATGAAATTTGTTCATGACTATTGTATTATAAATCCAACAGCTATTAGATATATTTTGTCAATTGTTTCATACCTATTAATTCAGTTTTATCCCCATGTTGGTGTTTCTGTAAAGTTACAAGTTGAAACTAACTGAATCCTTCTAGATTCAATTGTGTATATAGATAACATATGTACTACTAGAGTTGAATATATGAAATCAAAGACATTGTGTACAATACTTCACTTATTTCTAACTTTGTGCAATACATTTGACAGAAACCAATTTACTATGCTATGTATTTGAGATCATTCAAGGCATATATACAATGGATGTTAGGATATATATCAACTACTGTAAAACAAAGGAAACACAGAAAAGATCATGATATGATATGTATTTGAGATCAATTCAAGGCATATATACCATGAATGTTGGGATATCAACAAAGATCATGATAATGTAACATATCATCTTAGTTTCTCCTCAATGTGTACAGACCTATAAAAAGGCCAACAACAGTTCATTGTTCTATGATCTATTCAAGGCATATGAATCTAAAATCTATTCAAAGAGACCATATGTTAATGTGCCAAAATATCATTGTTTCTTCTTAATGAGTTCTCTTAGATGATAATGCAACAAATCATCATTGTTTCTTCTCACCAAGCTAGTACAAACTTATAAATAAGACCAACAAAAATGATGTGCTGCAATCACAAAATGGGACGTATTCTGCAAAATCTACTACTTGGTACATAATGAGGTTTATTCACAGAAAAACTGTCAATTGTTCTCCTTACACATTATTCTGCAAAACAAAGCAAACAATAAGCTGATCAGTAGTTATAAAGAAAAGAAAAAAGGCTAATCGGTTTAGTTCTAACAAAACAATAAACTGATCAGTCAATACTTATAAAGAAAAAAAAAAGGTTGATCAGTTCTAACAATAAAACAACAACCATATAAACAAAAAGTGTATTATCATACATGTATTGAATTCACCAGTAAATGAACAACTATCCTCATACATACTAGTTGAACTTGAATCCACATCTTTACTATTCGCAAGCCTACATAAATATCAATCAAAAAATTCTAAAAACATAAATAGTAATATCAAACACAATTAAGTATAGATTCTTACTTTCTAAGAAGTGTTGGACAATTTCTTTTGTCATGTGACTGACCATATAGTCCACATCCATGGCATTTCCTACCTTGACTCTCTTTTGCCTTAACTTTCCTCTTCTCTTTTCTTCAACCTTCTCCCACACCCTTTTGCTCTAACTTGATCTGGTTCATTAAAAACATGTTGAATAGTAGTAGTCTTGGTCTCCAAGCTATTGCACTCAGTCCACTTTCATTACCAACATTCAGTGATTTAACATTCTTCAAGAAAACATCCAACGAATCTATTAGGAGCTGGCTAGCATCATCACTAATGATTGTTTTATCAACAGCATCTGTAGCATGCTGTAACAATTTAGTTCTCCTTGCAAGTAAAGCTTTATTATCTTTTATCTCTACCCCATCAGAATCTAACACAAGACTTTGTCTTGCTTCCTTGGTCCATCTCTTCAAGATGTACTGAATAGGCAATTTATCAACATCTTGGATCTTAATCAAATATGACAAAACATGTCGACATGGGAGCCCTTCACTCTCCCACTTTCTACAGCTGCATGACACAAAATCAATTTTTTTTCATAAGTGAGTACACGATACTTACAAGTATCAATGTTCTTTGTCACTGCTTTGTACACGCAATGAGTCTCATTTTCTCTTATAAGCTTGAAGCACTCTGTCAACTGTTCTTGAACTTCATAAAATAACTTGCGTGTGTAAACCTTAGCCATATGATCTTCTATTTCAAGGGACATGACAGTTTTTGCCTTCTCTTCAATATTAAAATAATCCTCCTCTAACTCATGGTTGCGTTGGTGAAAAAGTCCCCGCTTAAACTGAACCATAAATTCCACCAAAGAATTCGACTGTGAAACATAATTTTTGAAGAAAGAATGCTGACTCTCTGCTCTTTGACTACTTGACATTCCAGCTGAGAAACAATGATTTACATGTGCTAGTATCCATGATGAACGAATTCCGTATATCGATTCCAACCACTTGTTATCACTCAATCCACTCTTCTCAACAATTTCAGTCCATCTTGAGTCAAACTCATCTGCATTATTTGAATTTCATATGCAGTTATGAAAGTCTTGGTAGTAATCCCGATATTTAACCGCATCTAGCTTCTCTGAAAATTTATTGAGAATGTGTCAATTGCAATATTTATGAAATGTCTATGGAAGTGCTTCTAAAATGGCTTTAGTCATAGTAGGATCTTGGTCGGTAATGATCATTTTGGGGGCATTTCCAGGCATAGCATTTAGAAATTCCTTAAATAACCAAACAAAAAAATCGACGGTCTCGTGCACAAGCAAAGATGATAGTCTGCCCATGATTATTAACACCAGTTAATGGTGAAAAAATCATTCAATACCGATTTGTGTTGTATGTAGTATCAAAGATAACAGCGTCCCCATAAAAGCTGTAAGTTCGTCTTGAAATTGAGTCAGCCCAAAAACAACGTGTTACTCTGTTTTCCTTATCTGACTCCATTCTATAGACAAAAGAAGAATCGTTTTCTTTTTCATTCAAGAAATACATGTACAATAGATCTCCATCATGCCCCTTCTTCTTTTGACGAATAGTGCTTCCATAATTATAAATATCACGCTTTAATTTGTAAAACTAATATTTTCAATGCCACCTGCTTGACACCAAATAATTCAAACTGTTTATGTCTCTTCACATTTACCAAGCTTAATTGCTCAGATAAAAGTTCATCAACTTTTGAAATACGACGATGAGACTTCAGAAACGGTACTCTAGCAGGGCTTGTCAATGAGTGGTTGTAACCTTCGACAAATACAGAGATTGCATATCCTCCAGATTTCTTTCTCACAGCTGCAATTCTCGCTTTACAACCCACTTTTGGTAATCCTCTCTTATGCTTTCTCCCTGAACCTTAGAAACTCCTTGCTTATAACAAACATACTCTTTCCTCATAAATGTGGTATTATCCTTGTTCTTTGCACTAGTATGACTTATAATACTAAACACTGCTTCTTTTGCATATCTATTGTAGAAAGTAGCAACGTCCTCCATTGTTTCAAACTCTTGTTTTAATTTAGGAACTACCTCAGACTTCACTTGAGGAATATAAACTTGATCATCATCTGACTCCATTTAATTGAAACTGAAAGCCACACATACACCCATCATTCTTTTGTCAGTTAGCAATGCCAATGAATTGAGAAGACACAATTCAATCAATGTTACTAAATTAGGAATACAAAGAAATTCGATGAATTGTTTTCATCGATGTCTAATACCAACTAGATATATATATATATATATATATATATATATATATAAGAGAATCAATGAATGACTTCAACAAAGAAAGAAAATAATATCCAGAAACAAAAAGAAGAAAAACCCCATGCCAAATTTGTAAACCCTCAATTTTATAATAGGAAAATCATGCATATTAGAAACGAGAGAACCAATACCGATCTATATGCGCATATGCTTCCAAAGCTCCACCTTTTGGCGCAAAAACTCTAAGGCTAGCTTTTTGTACCACAAGACTGCAATATGTGATAGAGAAAGGAAGAAAAAGAAAGCTTTGATTGCAAGAATAGTGCAACTAAAGAGAGTTCAATCATCAATAATGGTGAGAAGACATGAATTGGAAGACATGGATTTGGGGTGGAGAAGTGCGAGACATGATCATTGAGAGAAAAAGAAAGAGTGAGAGAGAGAGAGAGAGAGAGAGAGAGAGAGAGAGAGAGAGAGAGAGAGAGAGAGAGAGAGAGAGAGAGAGAGAGAGGGAGACTGAATATTCGGGTTCCTTTTTAGCTATTTGACCCGCGCTATGGGTTTTCGTCCGCTAAAATCATCGAGAACCATTGGTTTTCATTTAAACCATTCAACAGCTGATATGGGTTCGTGCGTAGTTTTGCTAAAAAACGGATGTGCGCTTTACATCGTCCCTATATATATATATAAGGATTAAGTTATGACTTTTAAATAAACGGTTAGATGATGTGTTTATTGAACTTTGAAAATATCAACTAAAACTTTAAACATTCATCTAACTGTTCATTTAAAAGTCCTCATTTAATCCTCATTTAGTTCTCATTAAAAGCTCACCCGCATATATATATATATATCCAAAATAAAAAACGTTTCACCATTTGATTAGCACAATATTCATTTTAATTTTACTTAACGGCCTACAATTGTTTACGTCAATTTGAATGACTAAATGATTATTGAATTAGTTAAAAAAATTTATACATGTATTTTCCATATAAATCTAGAGGATCAACGATTGCGATCATTAAATGAAATCATTAGTAAAGTTATAGAAATTCTTAAATTCTTAAAATAAAGATATCCCATTTAGATTTATATATATTATTTTCTCCATACGCATCGATGAAGGCTTGCCGGCTTGGTATATAATCATTATTGTTCCTCACTTCTGAATACGTACAAAGCGGACATTATGATTTTCTAGATGGATTTCAAGGATGGGTCTGGGGCTCTGAGCTTAATACCACCACAAAAATGGCTCTACATGCATGATAGAACATAATCTACATATACATTAATATACACACACTGACACACATATAGCTAGGTTGGTATATAAGCTAGGGTTAGGTTTCTCTATATACACTGTACTCTGCACACCGCAATCTTATATATATAGAGTTCTGTATAAGAAGAAATATACGTATACTATCAGCCACACTCATCACCTAGCTTTGAAGTGTATACATAATACATGTGGTGATGATCTGAAGGAGTCTGTCGTTTAGGTTGGTTTCCAAATTAGCAAGGAAATTATTGAGCTCAAATTTGTTTTTATGGTTCTTCAATTCACGTTTCTGCCCTAGCCTAGCCTTTTCAAGTGGAGACCAATATATCATATTAGTTTCTACAGCTGTAATCATAAACCCGAATGAGGAAAAAGGAAAACAGATCGATCAACGTTATCAACGTAAATGGGAGTTATGGATTGGTTTAAGTTTTACCCAGCTAGCTCGACTGTGGTGGTCCATTATTTGCAAAGCTTTTTAGGGCAAGCAGGGACCTAGATGTGTTGTTGTTGTTCCGTACTCTTATCTCTCACTCACAAAACACTGCTAGCTTGCTTTGCCAAAGGTTGAAGCTAGTTTTCATAATTGAACCTTTTTCCTATCTACAATAGGAGGAGTCATGTGTCACAGCTCAGAAAGCCTGTGATATCTATATCATTAAGATCCAAACCGATCAAAATTCAACGTACACCTGATCATATACAGGAACCCAGCACAACTGCATGGACCAGCAGCAGCATGAATCTTCCTATGTAGCTTGATGCCCTTAATATATATATATATATATATATATATATATATATATATATATATATATATATATATATATATGGTAGTGGTAGCTTTAGGTCGAACTACATCAAAGTTCAAACTCTATATGCTTTCGGGGGTTAATAATTTAGCTCCAGGCTACATATAGTGCTATGTTGAACTGATTTAATCTCGATAAGATAGGATGAAGATGCACCTCATGGGGCCAAACAATTTATAGTTCTCTACTATTTACCATCCATACATAGCTATAATCGTAATTATTTTCTAATAATTGTACTGACTGGCTCTTAATTTATATTCGATGGGTCTTCATGCAAGCGCAAGCCCAATTTTTGCCACTATCTTCGTTTAAGTTTAGTATGTATGTTCTAGAGCCAATTATGCATAAATAATCATGAAAGCGTTGCTTTGATATATAAATAAAGCAGATTCACATCAGGATTATCACTACTGCAATCTTTGAAGAACATTATTCAATATCAGTTTGCATTTTGCATCTTGATATATATTACTGTTCAACGGGAATGAATTGTTCCTTGAGACTCTAACTAACAACATCACTATCCTTCGAAAAAAAAAACTAACAAAATCATTGAATTCAGAAAGGTAAACAATAAGCTAGTACAAGATTCATACTGCTACTTAATCCTTAACAGTAACCACTGGTTTCTCAAGATCACCCACTTGTTCTTGTTCTTCATTCTCCCTTGACATCTCCTCCAGGGATTTTCCCTTGGATTCAGGAACCAAGAAGGTAAAAAATAACCCTATGGCATTAATGACTGCAAGCACCAGCAGAGAATTCTTCATTCCAATTCCAGCGGGAAACCCTGCATCAGCCTTAGCCTTATCTTGATTCTGCGACGCATACAAGAAACCAAATGCCCCAATAATTGCACCTGCCTTGCCGAACGCCGCCGAAATCCAGTGACAAGTCGACCGGAACCTTGCCGGGAAAATCTCGGCCGGAACAACAAATGTGGTGCTGTTAGGTCCGAAATTGGCAAAGAAAAATGTCAGCCCATAAATCACGATAAACCCAATATTGTTCGCCGGCATAGTCCAATGTTGGTACCCAAATCCCAAAACAAACATGAAACAAGTCATGAAAAAGAACCCCATTAGCTGAATATAGAATCGTCCAATGCGGTCGATGAGAAACACGGTGGCCCAATAGCCGGGTACAGTTCCGCAAAGAGCAATTAGGGTTTGTGCCCTAGCAATCTTGTAAAGCTCACCAAGGGCACTCATGGACTTTGCAGAGGGTAGCCACCCCACGGCGCTGAATATGTCTTTCTGGAATAGGTTCTGGCTGTAGTAAGCAATGTCTAGCAAGAACCAACACGAGGCTGTTCCCAATAGATGCAACCCATGTCGCCTCATGAACTCCTTGGAAAACAAACCAAACGACTTGGCCTTGCTCTGCACTACTGTACTTTGCTCCTTGATCTCCACGTTTAGCACTTTGGACATGTCTTCACAAGCTTTGGCACCATCCTTGGCCACCAAGGCAGTGTACCGAGGGGTCTCGGGCATTTGTCTTCGCCAGTAGTACGTAAGGGCCGCCGGAAGAGCTCCGAACATGAGAATGATCCTCCATACGTAGTCGGCCTGAGCAGGGATGGACCCGGTGGGGTTCATCGCGTAGGGTTGCGAGGGATAAAGTGCATTGAAGATAGTGGAAACTACGATAGCCACCATTCCTCCCGCCAAAATCCCAAATCCTTGCATGGCGAAGACGGCAGCGATAAACGCACCACGTGTCTTTTTGTTGGAGTACTCCGCCATTATGGTGGCGGAGAGCGGGTAATCGCCGCCGATGCCGAAGCCGAGCCAGAAACGGAAGAAGCAAAGGGTGGCCATGACGGAGTTGGGGGTGCTACCGAAGGAGAGGCCGGAGCAGATGGAGCATCCCACCATGAGTATTAGGGTTATGCCATAGACACATTTGCGGCCGAGCTTGTCGCCGAGGTAGCCGAAGAAGAGTTGGCCGGCTAGTGTGCCACAGAGGGCGACTCCATTGACGGCGGCGGCCACGTTAGGAGGGAGGCTGCCGGGTTTAGGGGACCCCGGGACGGTGTAGTAGATGCGGCCGAGGAGTTTGGTGACGAGAGAGATGCAGAAAAGGTCGTAGGAATCGGTGAAGAATCCCATGCCGGAGATGACAACCGCCCTGAAGTGGTAGAATTGTGTTTTGGCGGCATCAAGCACTGAAAGAACTTCCAGCTGCGGCTGGCCTTGGCCATTTGCCATGACTGAGGTTTTTTGTATTTCTCTCGATCTCACACTCTCTGATGTTGTTGGAGGTTGTAAGTTGTGGTTAATTTATAGCATTTTAGGGGAGCAAATCCAAGTAGAACGATTAGGAGGTTAATTTATAGCATTAATTTTAGGGGAGCAAATCCAAGTAGAACGATTAGGAGTTCGTCTCATACATTGATATACATAACCAATGGGATAGTATAATAAGAAGAATATTCCTAGAATGTATGATTCCTGATACAACTCAGACAAGAGAATAATCCGCTACTAGGAAATCTGGGAATGACAATACCATGTATACCACTAGTACCTGGTATTTAATTATAATATATCAATCAATTAATCTTGAGTAAACGATTTATTGTGAAATTGAGGAAGATAAAGAAGAGCAATTTGCATCTGTGATGGAGTGCGAAACCAAACAGGTTTCGTGAAAGAAACAACTATCACTAGACATCACAGTTGAGATAATATTGTCAACACACGTACACCAGTATTACTCCTTCAAATGCTACGTAATCTTATAAATCAGAAATATAAAACACTCCTTCAAATGCTTAATTTATTAAAGAAAATAAATAGCTAGCGATACTTTCACTTACTCTAACCACACATATATGCATTTGACTTAAATTTTGAGCTTCGATCTCCTTCATCCTCTGATCAATGTACTGCAGCCCTAAGAGTTCCCACGTAATAATAGGGTATCACACGTCACAAACACAAAATCACTGCTAATTCGTAATTTTTGTTCATGCATGCATATCATTGATTCATTGTTCTTGTAGTAAACTGTCCACATGTGTCTGTAGGCTTCCATGCTAGTCTCACTTGTATATCTATCTGATGAGAAACCTAGCTTGTGTGACAGTGGTTAATTTGCAGGTGCGCATGCTCTTTATAGTTGGTTCACTCGATCGTACTTTGTAAGTCAAGTATTGAGAAGAAGACGTGAACATATTATCACCTATATATGCACTAGAAATCTGACCCGCGCTTTGCTAGCTGCGGTACGTATTATAAAGCTTCTCATAACTCAAAACTTCCTCCATCTAGTATGATCGAATAAAAGAAAAGATTAATAAGTATGTTTTATGATCACTCTGATGTTACTCAGATAAATCAAAAGTCATCAGATGTTACTTAGTTACCGCGCCTTTTTGTTTGATAACTCGGATTCCAGATTTATTTATGTCTATTACTAAGTTGCTCCTATTATGGGGTTTATGTATTCACAAAAATTGGTGGAAATATTGTACCAATGAGTCTCACAATTGACTTGAATATTTACAATGCAGTTATCCTAAATGACACATGCTTAACATTGGTTAATTCTTTATGAATACCTATTTTGTTTTCATTATCATTCAAATGACATTTCCAACAATATGAGTCCTTTCATCTTCTATTAAGAATCACTCCTCATTCTTTAATTAACTGATGTTTCTTCATCTTCAAAATGCTAGAAAACATTGTTCTTGTTGTTCATTATACCATCAAATCAGTCTAATATTGCGTCGGCATGTTTATCTTGAAAGGAATGTCAATCCACTACTCTTCCACAATTTATATCTTTATGGCAAAAAGCTGTAGAAGCTCTAGATGTTCATTCATTCTCCAAGTTTTGAAGAAAACAGAAAAGTCATTTTCTTGAGGACATTCAATTCCACACTGCATATCTAAGAAGTGTACTGTAATTCAAGACACGATCATAACTTATAAAACTAAGGATGAAACTAAAAATGAAAGAGTTGTATGAAAGAGTGGGAATACAACGTAGGACATTGCAGAGCATCGAGTTTACTAAGACGAAGAAGTTTGTATAATCTTCTCAGTTTTCAACTTGCACATACCAATGAAGTCAATTTCACATTTACTTTTAAACATTTGGCCAACTGTGTATTCATTCAACTGTAAATCCATCTTCTAAAATTGTAAAACTATATTTGTTAACATAATATATAGCTATCTTACAACACTGATCCTAAACATCAAACACCATAAAATCTTGACAAAGACTATTGAAAACATATAATTATGACTAAAATTCTGCATGAACTTATTAGTTATTATAAGTTCCATTTGATTTTGATGACTTCACTTTTGGTTTGTGTAGTTTATTTTTATCACCAAAAGTTTCTGTTCTCGACTTCAAATCCTTATACTTACAAATCACTGGACCTTGCAACATAAGGCAATGTGTATTTTTTTTTTCCATAACTTAAAAAAACCATTGAACATGTCCTGTAAACTAAGTTAGATACAATTTTTTCTTGCAATCTTATTTGTCCTGTTAACAAATTCATGGTCACATCTGTAACTTTGTAATTTGATATCAGCAAATTGAGTCCTGAATTTAGAAGAAGAAATGGTTCATTCATTCATTCGTTATAAACATAACTTGAAAATTAAGATAAATAAAGATGACCAAGCATTCAAAATTTAAACAGTTTAGTCATTAATACAGGGGCACTAATCTTGAAGTCCAGATCTAAAATTAACTCAGGAATCAATCAATCAAAAACAAACGTGTACCCGAGAACCTCCACCCAACGCAAGCTTCATAATAAAGCGATCATAAGATAAACTTCTAATAAACACATAATAGAAAGGAAAAATGATCCGGACAGTGTCTCACCTTTTGAAGAAGTAAAACTTTGGTAACTCACCTTTAGAATACTTCAAAACAATATCTCACATTTTTACTTTGACCAAAGTTTGGTATCTAGAACTGTTAACTCTATTAAAAAAACTAACGGCAGCCATTTTTATTCAAAAAATGACCAATATACCCTTAATTTTTTGTTTTTGTTATTCTTTTTATATAATAAAAAAAATTCGTCATAATGATACCTCATCTTTTCTTGCTTATAAACTTTAGTACTTCAAGTTTTAATAACATCCGAACAATACCACAAGTTTTCACCTCGACCTAATTTTAGTACTTTTAGCCATTAGTTCTATTACAGGGGTTGCTAGGTGGCAATTTTTAAAGACTATTTTCGTCTCTTCATGTTTTCATTCATTTTTTACTTTAAAACAAAAACAAAGATTCATGAGTTATTGTATTCATGAGTTTGCAATTGATGAAATCCATAAACAAAAATAAACATTCTTGACTTTTATTTTTGTTCATTTCGTATGTTGTTTGTCATAACATCATAAGCATTTAATAGTAAATATGTTGCACGAACTCACTTAAAAAAAGATTCAAACATCTTTCTTCAGCTCTAGCCTAGAAAAACAATATCACTTTTTCAATTCTATTTGATCTAGCTCTTTTCGTTAAGGCCGCAAAGCTCCTAATTTCCTAAAGATAGAGGAAAGAAGAAGATAACAACTTTCGCTCTACAAAAAAAAAGATAACAATTTATTTATTATTACAAAGATGAAATATATATTTAGAGAAAAAATAATGAATTGAAATATGAAAAGATGAAAAATACCCATGAAAAATGGCGAGCTAAAAGTTACCCTATCAAATGTTACGACTAAAAATACTAAAATTAGGTTGGGGTGAAAACTTGAGGTACCATTCTGTTGTTTTCAAAACTTGAAGTATCAAAGTTTATAAGCAAGAAAATATGAGGTACCGTTATGACGAATTTCTCTATTTATTATATAAAAAGAATAAGAAAAACAAAAACAAAAACTCAAAGATAAATTGATCATTTTATACTCAAGGGTAAATTGATCATTTTATGAATAAAAATAGATGTCATTAGTCTTTTTAATGGATGTCAGTCTTAAAAATGGATTTCTTTTTTTAAAAGGTGAAACACTGTTTAGACAGTTTTCCCTAATAGAAAACCTAAAATTGATTTGACCCTGTGATAGGAAATTATAGAAGCTGATGCAAGAAAATGGACTGCTATGTGTGGAAAATCATCAAAAATGAATTCCAGCATTTAAAAAGTTCTAGAAATGCTACTGACATCATGTGAGAAGTCGTTTTACTTCAACTCTTCAAGAAGACTTAAATTCTGCCACTATCTTTACAACCTAAGTAAATTTGTGAAGTTGTAGTAGATAATCGTAATCTGCTAAAGTCGTAAGATACATATACAGTCTAAATAGAATTCCGCTTTCAAGATATCCCAGTACCCAATGTAGCATTTCCACAGTTCCACTTCCCTGAATAAATTAGCAACTGAAACATACTTGAAAGTTAAAGAAACTAACCTTGTTAGATCTCATTTATAGCTGGTTACTTTCGGCATCTCCACATGTCTTCCTTCCCAACCTTTTAAAGAATTGTCATAGAGAATGACATGACATAAACTAAGAGAATAAGAAAGAAAGTCCACAGCTAACAAACAACAACAACAACAAGAGGAGGAAATAACTAATTTTATATCAAATCCTTCTTCTTTGCCGCTCTTTATTCACTCTCAAAGTTAAGAGGGCAGGACTTGATACGACCTCATGGCCTGTTTCCATTTTAACAGTTAACAATCATCCTGCAAAAACAAAAAGAGTCATGATTTACAGCGGCAAATCCCAAACCTAATTAGTCAAAACCACTGAATGCTTTTTTCCATTTACTAATCTGAAAACTAAACCAATGCATACCAATTAGAAGGATGGTCCCAGTTGTTAATCTAGAATGTTCTTTTGTAGAGGTTGCTGAAACGCAACTCGATTTTGCTCAAAAATGTGTTTAGAAAGCTCTGCCTTGCATATGTCAAGAATCCAACTATATGAGACCTAGCAAAAGAGGAACCATATTAGTCATTAATTTCATAAAATTCATTCCTACTTTCTGAAACCCAAGTCTCAGTATAGGTTTAAAAACCTAATAAAATTCAATTTCTTTTGATTGCCAAGAACGAGCTTTGAATTGGATGGAAAGACAAATAAATAGTAAGAAGAAAATAAAAATCAAATATACAAAGAAGATTAATTCTTACCTTAATCTGGCCGGTTTGATTCCTGTTAAAGAACCTTTTTTTTATTCAACCTGTCAAAGAACCTGAAAGCCTGGTGTTAGATGAAATACAACAAAATCCAAGGTTATCATCATTAGTTCATTGATAAACAAAAAGAACTGTCCAATCTGAGAACCCAGACAACCATGCAAGAATCAAAATTCAAGATTGCAACAGTTAAGTGAAGCCAAGCCTTTAGATATGCGCCTTTAACTCAACCTACGTTCGCGAGAGTGATGGAGTAGAGATATCAATCCCGGCGAGGAGAGAGATCAATTCTAGTTGCAGTATGAGAAGAGCAAATCTTAAGAGTGATAAATAGAGAGATAAAGAGCGAGAAAGATCTAGAGAATTTTTTTCCCGAAGGATCTAGAGAGTTTGTAAGAGAGCGAGAGAAAACTATAGACGCGGCTTGATTATAAAAAAAATAATAAAAAAATAAAAAAGTCTCCATACTATTCACGGGAACAGTGCTTAGTATGGCTGGGCACGGGTCGAGATCGGCCACTGATTTGTTGGGACCGGGACCGAATCGGCTTAACTGAAACCGTGCCTGGCTTTCACCTGAAAATTTCTGGGATCGGCCAAAGCCCGGATTGACCAAAAAAGGGATAATCCTTCGGGCCTTCAGTCCTTCACAATCTGATCAAAAAATTGAAGCTTACAAGGGCGATACAGTATCTCAGTAAGCTCACACCATGACACTAGCAATCAGAAAACTCTCCAAGTCTTCTATTTCAATTTATATTTCAAAATCCAAATCAAGCAGCTCAATAATAAAGGAATTGAGGTATTGAAATTGCTTCTCATAAATTAACTCAGAAAGAAAAACACCATTTTTATTAAACAAACATCCATAAACAGATCTCACATCCATTACCAAAACAAATAGAAGGATTGAATATAGCTTCTCAAGAATTAACCCAACAAGAAAGACATTGTCATCATTGACTTCTAATAAACAAACGACCCCAAGAGGTTGAATTATTATATTTTGTTGCCGAACCTCAAATTGCATAATGAAGCTTCAAATTCTTCTTGAAGAAAGCTTTAGGGGGTTTTGATGAAGAGACCTATTTGTGGGGATTTTGGGTTTGGGTTTGCGAGGATTGAGGGATTGGGGGTGGGATTGAGAATTATGGCTTTGATCGAATTGAAGAAGATGATGAATCAGGAGATTTGTGGGTTTTTGGCACAAGCTCTGGAATTGATTGCCTTGGATGAACTGATGTAGGCCGACCAGGCGAGCTGTCAGGCAAAGATCGATTTCTGAAATCTCATGAAGACCAGAGAAAATAGAGAAGGAAAGAGTGAGTGACAAAAACCCAGTGTGGTTGAAGCCTTGAAGGAAAGAGGGAGAGAAACTAGAGAAGGAAAGAGTGATCGACTCTTTAGGAGTTTAGGTTTAGGTTTAATATTCCAGTGTGGTTGAGTGTATACTGTTAGTTTAGGATTGCTACATAAACTCAATCACATAAGAAGTCGGGCTTTCGGGCTTTATTTGTTTCAGCATTTTAGGGACCAGGACCGACTCGTGTACAACTAGGCCCGGCCCGAACATCATAGAAACATACAAGGGTGATATGGGGAATTTGGAACCTAAACTTGGAACTTATACGTGAAAGAGAATTTGTTGCAATGATTGAAGAAGTCGATGAGTGGCGAGCGTGCTCTTATCTCCTCGGTGGATTCCTGGAGTGGCGAGCCTATCTAACCTAGAGACGTGCTCCTTGTAGTACTCTCTATTTTAGTCTCTCACCATTGTGATTTTTTTTTGTATCAGTTTTGGTATTAGAGCAGCTGATGACTGGGCAACGTGCACATGAGCGACGTGGGTCAGACGAAAGGAAAAAACAAGTTTGCTTCAACTATAAAGGTTCATATTTTATCTTCACTTCCTTAGTTCATGAGAATTTGAAAAAAGATGGAAAACAAGGTTTTGTGGATTATAGTAAGCCACCAATTTTTAGTTGTTGTTTTGAGGCTTGTTGTGTCAATTTCGATAATCAAATTTGTGATTGGAATTGCTTGGGGAGGTTGAAAGTAATACTCTTGAACATGGTTGCTATATTTTTGATAAAGACTATGAGATGTTAGCAGGAGGAATCACCGTATCCATGAAAGAAAGAAATCCAACTATACGTGTCATTGAAGATATTGTACAAGCAATTGAAGTGAAAGAGCTTTGCATGTGTATGAGTATTGGCAGCCTTGATTTGGGTGAAAGGATTGATGATATAAATCTGAATCATGGTTATATTGGTGATGGCAAAGTTGGTTTCAGTCCGGGACTTCCAAGAACTATGCATATAGAAGTTCATAGATTTGTTGATTTTGTTGGGTTTGATCTTTTCAATTTTTGGATTCTCAAGATATTAATTGATACTGTGAATCTCATAAAGAATGGTGGTGAAAGTTTTGGGTTATTCGGAGTTCTTCTCAAGTCAAGCATAAACTCTCTGGAAATTATGGCGTTCAAGCAACTTTCTACATTGCAGTTCTTTCTCTATACTAAGAGAATGATCGTGGAGAGAACTCAAGGATGAGTTCATGCGAAGCGAAAGTGAATGATACGGGAATTTGGAACCTAAACTTGGAACCTATACATGAAAGAGAGTTTGTTGCAATGATTGAAGAAGTCGATAAGTGGCGAGTGTGCTCTTATCTCCTTGGTGGATTCTTAGAGTGGCGAGTCTATCTATCCCAGAGACGTGCTCCCCGCAGCAGTCTCTATTTTAGTCTCTCACTGTTGTGATTTTTCCCGGTATCAAAGGGCCCGGAAAAAAGCCTGGACCGACCCGATCAGCCCCGCGGGTCCGGTTCGGTTTTTTTTTCTTCCTCTGTTTTTTTGCCCAGCCCTAGTGCTTAGTGAAAAGTTTCCCTCATCTAAGATTCAGATAAAGATTTCTTTCCCACTATAGATGAAAGCAGGAGGATGTAGGTACAGTTAAAAGTTAAATCAGTACAAAAGAAGAGGGGAAGTATTATAATTATAAATATAAAAAAAGGAAAAAAAAGACAGAAATCAGATTCAAATTTGCCAACTAGCATATATCGATGGTTATAGGGACCACAGCTAACATGCGTAAGGGAACACATTTATAGTTAACCATAGTTAAGCTAATTAATTATTATTTAATAAAAAAGAGAGCAAATCAGATTTATTATTTGTTTATGAAGTCTAAAATGCCGAGTTCCTTTTGATTAATCTAGTCTTTTCTTCTCTTCTTCTTCATCTGTGAGAAATGTACTCACAAGAATTCAAAAGTTGAAAAGAACCCATCACACAAGTCAAAGAAGGCCACACCTGGATCCGAATTGGATAGATTAAGAGATCTAAATGAATGATTCGAGTTTGCTTTGGGTGGGAGAGATGCAAGGTAGAACGAGGGAGATCTTGATGTCAAGCTTTCTTCTTATGCCAAGCTCATAACTCACTTCACACAAGTAGGAGATTCATTCTTCTTCTTTTTTTTGGTTTCTTGACTTCTTCAATTGTATGTTTTGGTGTTTGTGTTTTGCGGTTCGGTTAGATATATATAAGATTGGTGTAGGTTTTGTTGGGATAGTTGATTTAAATCAAGAGCAGATTTGTTTATGAATTTTTGGGTTCTGATTCATGTTCTTTGTTTTTTTCATGTAAAATAAGAAAATGGTAATTTTGATTATATTGTTTCTTTCGTGTTCTTCCCATCAACTCCTTTTTTTCGGACTAGCTAGTGAGGACCCAGATTTTTGCTGTTCCTTTTCAGATGAGCAAGCAAAACACATTTACTATATACTAAAGTTTTTTTTTTTTTTTTGGCAACACTATATACTAAAGTTTGGTCGACTGTTCATAATCACTGTTTATAAGCTTATGAACAGTAATTTTGTGTGTTGTAAGTGACTGTTCGCAATCAAGTAAATAGTGATTTTATGATCTCGCCAGTATGAACAGTAATTTTGTGCGTTGTAAGTGATTGTTTGCAAGAAAGTGAACAGTGATTTGTGATCTCGCCAGTGAACAGAGTACGTCCAAAAAAAATAGTGATCTCGCCCAAGAGATAGAAAATCTAGAGAGACTGAGAGAGAGTTCGTCCAAAACAAAACAAAACAAAACAAAACAAAAAACAAGTGATTTTGTGAACAATAATTTTGTGTGTTGTAATTGACTGTTCGCAAGCAAGTGAAAAGTGATTTTGTGAACAAAGTTCGTAAAAAAAAATAGTGATCTAGCCCAAGAGATAGAAAATCTAGAGAGACTGAGAGAGAGTTCGTAAAAAAAAAAAGGAGTGATCTACCAGTGAACTCCGTGCGTTTCTCTTGGGCGGAGAAATCTTAGGCGGTAGAGAAAGCGAGAAAAATCTAGCGAGATTGAGAGAGAGTTCGTCCAAAATAAAAAAAATCCGCCAGTGGACTCGGGGCCTATCTCGCAGGCGAAGTCCGCGCCCTTCTCTTGGGCGAAGAGAGAGAGTTCGTAAAAAAAAAAACCGATCTGCTAGCGGACTCCGCGTCCTTCTCTTGGACGAAAAGAGAGAGTTCATCAAAAAAAAAAAACTGATCTGCTAGTGGACTCCGTGCCCATCTCTGGGAATGAAGAGAACAAAACCGTCATTTTACTGTCATTTTACTGTCATTCTTTACTTGGGCGGAGAAATCTTAGGCGGTAGAGAAAGCGAGAAAAATCTAGCGAGATTGAGAGATAGTTCGTCCAAAATAAAAAAAACCGCCAGCGGACTCGGGGCCCATCTCGCAGGCGGAGTCCGCGCCCTTCTCTTGGGTGAAGAGAGAGAGTTCGTAAAAAAAAAAATCCGATCTGCCAGCGGACTCCGCGCCCATCTCTGGTAATGAAGAGGACAAAACTGTCATCTTACTGTCATTCTTCTCTTGGGCGGAGAAATCTTAGGCGGTAGAGAAAGCGAGAAAAATGAGATTGAGAAAGAGTTTGTCCAAAAAAAAATTAATAATGAATAGTGATCTCCCAGCAGACTCCGTGTCCTTCACTTGGTCGAAGAGAGAGAGTTTGTCAAAAAAAAAAAAAGATCCCAACCGATTCCGCGCCCAGAGAAAGTTCGTCCAAAATATAAAAAATAGTGAAATTAGGGTTTGGATTAGATGGCCATAAGTCAACTTTAAGAAAACACTTCATCCTGTATCACCATTTTGCTTTTAGTTTTTGTTTTCGATTACAGTACTTCCCATCATATCCCAAGTGACATCTCATTTGGGTGTAGATTTAAAGTGAAATACTTGCACAGGATTTGGGGTTCGTTACTTCATTAAGTGCCATTATATGGGCACGGGGCACCCGCGTGAAAGGCTACGAAGCCAATTGAACCCAGAATGTTTCAACAAAAACATGACGTCTCTAGCTAAAAAGGCAAGCTGCATTGCTATACACCGAATCAAAAACGAGCAATTTTTCTTGTTAGCTCAATACTGCATTACTTGGCAATGCATGCAGTACATTGGCTTCTTTTTCTCCAATATTCTGCCTCAATGAACAATCGATCTTGACCTCATTTGATTTGTAAGGTCGGATTCATTTGTTGATATTCCAACGCTTACCCAATAAAGAAGAGTGAGACTCGTTAATAGGAAAAGGTCTGATATAGAAATACAGGTAAAATTTCAACAGATAGATGGGATTCTCCTTCCAGGTAAAAAGAGAACACCCTTGCCCCAATCTTGTTCAGCACTACAACTTTGTAAGTGAATACACTAAAATTTCCAAGCAAACAGGTTTCATGAAAGAAACAATTATCACTAGCCATCACAGATTCACAGTTGAAATAATATTATCAACACATTATTATTACTCTACGCATAGCTACGTTAATCTTATAATAAAGAATCAGAAATCTAAAACACTCCAACTGCAGGGGATCTCATGACCCAAATGCTTTATTAAAAAAAAAAAAATAGCTAATGATACTTTCACTTACTGTAACATGTGACTTAAATTTTGAGCTTCTCCTTCATCCTCTCAACTGCAGCCCTGAGAGTTCCTTCATCCTTGCAGAAAGTAAATCTCACTAGATTCTTTCCATCTTCTGGGTTTAAATAAAACACACTGGTAGGGATTGCCACCACCCCGACTTCCTTGATCAGATACTCACAAAATGCAACATCATTTGGTAACCCAAAAGGAGTGTGATCTACAACTACAAAGTAGGTCCCGCTGGACGGATACACTTTGAATCCGACAGCCTTCAATCCCTCAACCAAAATTTCCTTCTTTGCTGAGTAATCTCTTTTCAGCTCCACAAAGTAGGAGTCTGGGGCTCGGAGAGCTGTTGCAGCCGCCCACTGCATAGGAGTGGAGGTAGCAAAAGTGAGATAAGAGTGTGCCTGCCGCACTCCCCATGACAGGTGTGGGGGAGCTATAGCCCAACCAATCTTCCACCCAGTCAACGAGAATGTTTTCCCCAAGGAATTCAGGGTTACTGTACGCTCATACATTCCAGGAAGAGACGCCATAGAAACGTGATCCATTTCAAAAGCCAACTTATCATAAACTTCATCAGTGAACACCAGTACATCATTTTCAATGCAGAGAGATGCAATGATGTCAAGTTCCTCTCGTGTGAACATCTTTCCAGTAGGATTATGCGGAGTATTGATAAGGATTGCACGAGTATTCTTTGAGATGGCAGACTTAAGCTCCTCAATGGGGGCAGCAAAATCCGGAGGGCGTAGTGTGATACCTTTTACTTTAGCACCAGCCATGGAAAGAGTGGCCTCGTAAGAATCATAGAAAGGAGCAAAGAGGATAACCTCATCACCAGGATTTATCAAACCCAACATGGTTGCTGCAATTGCCTCTGTGCACCCAGAGGTAATGGTTATTTCTTTCTCAGGGTCCACAACAAGTCCAGTATCTTTCTTGAATCGGTCAGCAATGGCATTGTTTAAGTCTGGAACCCCATATCCACGAGCATATTGATTCTTCCCATCTATCACGGCCTGAATTGCAGCTTCCTTTACAAACTCGGGACCATCAAAGTTGGGAAACCCTTGCCCAAGGTTTATTGCTCCATGTTGAACGGCAAGATTACTCATTTGCGTGAAAATTGTTGTCTTGAATTTTTCCAACCGCTTCGCCACCTGACATGCATCAACACATACTTAGATTCTCCAATTGTAGATGGATTGAAGCTTTAAGAAGATATAATAACTAGATATGAACAATATCTTCAAAGCAACATCATAAATCACCACGCAAAAGTTATAATAACTAATTCATCTCAGTCAGACATCACTTGCCCCCATGATAGTGAGACCTTTACCCTTAAGACAATCAAGTAGGCACTACAAACATGTCAAAGGAATTTCAATGCAGCCATATATCCAGCACGCTGATGAAAAAGCAAGAATTATAGAAGAATCTGATCTGATGAGGTGGAGGAAAGGAAATATATAACAGGGGTTGGATAATCTATAAAAAGAAACCAAGAAGATATGAATCACTACTGAACAATTAGAACGATTGGATTTCCACATTCTAAAACCAAATATGATGTATTGCATGGTAGTTTAGAAACACAGATTACCTGCCCCATAACTCTAATTAGTGGATCACTGGTTTGAAGCATAGAACTTAACTCTGTCTATTTTAAAAGATACCAAAAGCCTTAAAATAGCTTGGTGTGCATTTTGTCAGGAACTATCATGGGACACATAACTAAGGTTATTCAACCAAGAGGAGATGACCTTGGCCGGAAATGACAAGTCCCAAGTCTATCGGAGGCACACTTTATTGGCATCTGTATTCCCTACACAGAGTCAGATTCTGGTTCGCTATGATGGACAAATGGTCCTTGACTGGAAGAAAGACCAACCAATAATAAACTCCTACTATAGACCCAAGATCAAGAGTTTGCTACACAAAATTCGACAATGGTTTGCAAATGGTACAAGTAAACCATTCAACAATGGCAAGACTCATACTATCATAGAATTGCATTATCTAGTTACATAACTATTATATTATGATAATGCTTCAGCAGGAACTTAGTTGTAACATTCGTAGTCAAATTGCACTTTGAGTTATATGAAGGTTTTCTTCATCTGTGTTTCTCTTAAGAACACCTAACGCAGAAAAAAGTATAAAAAAATAAAACATAAAACTTCAATAATATTGCAGAACAGCAGCTAAAGCATCAATCAAACATACAAAATCTATGGATTAAGAATACATTGTAAGCAGAAATTTCGACTATACCAGACAGATCATATTGCAGATGATAAAGAGAGTTAATCAGTGTCAGAGCGTCTCCAACAGAGTAGTTAAACTTAATTTTAGCCAAATATATGTATTTTTGTAGCAAAACTCAACTCCAGCAGAAAAATGCAGAATAGCTATAGAGAAGTTCAGTTTAACTATTGTAAGATGGATTGCTAAATTTATCAATTGAGTCATGAATTTCTAAAGGAAAAGCTATATGCAAACTAAAGACGAAGGCTTTATACGAAATATTTGAACCAAACTACATATAAGCCACCAAATCAAACACATATTGGAATCAATAACAAGTGGGTATACCTGTAATGGCTTCTGGGTTATCTGGGTCGACTCTGTTTGACCCGAAAGGGCATCCTTTTCTGTGGAAACGGTGGACATGGTGGCTGAGACAAAAGGGCAACGAGGGCGGACTGTGGTTGTTCTATAACTTGTATTCCTTATAAAGCTCAAATCTTTTAAGAAGGTTGAAGAACCCAAACGCATTTCAGAGGATGGCCAGGTACATTGAATCCGCATGTCAAATTCTCAAGGACAAACCAAAGTGGAAACCGTTTTATTACTTACAATCAGAGTGGTTGCTGAAGGAAGGGAAGGACCTCTAAGATTCCTCTTTGGTTTGATAAGAAGGTACCAAGGTGTGTTTCATGCCTCTTCTATATGTTAGTGGGCCCATCATGATCTACTTTGTGAGCTGAAGCCCAAAATGGAGTTTCTATTGGGTCTTGAGGTCTTGCTATAGCCTTAAGTTAGGATGGAAATATGAACTAAGCAAAATATTTGGTATGAGATTTGTTCAAATGATTTTGTATGAGACATTTTCGTTATGTGTTATTTAACTTAAAACATACCTTCTCTCTTTGAGATGTTTGGCTTAGTACATTATTCTCACGTACTAAGTAACCAAACTAGGGGTCAAATAACATAGTTGTTCATATTCAAACACTTTAATCGAGTGCAATCCAGTAAATCGAATGAAGCTCCAGCCACCCTAATAATAAAGTTTGGAGTATCATGTATTTCCTTAGATTTATGTTTACATGTAAGTTAGCAATGCATAATATAAATTTGAATTGGGGGGTGCCGATCGAGCTCGAAAGGGACAACTAACCTTATAAAAACAGGCACAATTAAGCCCTAAATTAATGTATACAACATATGAAGAAAGCAGAAAGCTAATTAGAGAATTACCTTTACATCATATTACAAAAAAACATGAAGAAAATGTGAAGAAAACAATGGAGAGAAACTGAGAAATTGATCGAAGCTTCAAATCATTGGAACTTTTAGGGGCCCCAAATGAAGAAAAAAAAGATCGAGTAAGATTGAAGGTTTATAATGGAAGCATATGGAAGATCGGTCATGCAGAAAAATTAGCAGGTAGAGATCTGAATAGGAAGATCGAGAATAACTAAACTATAAATTGGTTTGTTGGAGGAGAGGGCATTTTGTTTAATGGGAAACGTGGAGAGTGCCCTAGACGAGGAGGACAAAAGAAATTGGCATATTACTATTCTTATAAGGTCCACTCCTTCATATGATCATGGATGCCAACAGTCTGTCACTCCCTCTCTGTCTGTGTTTTTTTGTTCTGGTTAGCGTGTTGGAATTATGCAGTACTAATTGAGCAAACTATGATTGCCAAGAAAGAAGAAAGCATGTTAATTAGTCACTCACTTACAAAGTAAAGGTGGTTTGTTAAACTAAAATCGGAATTAACGGTGCGCTTGTTAAATTTGAATAAGTCGGAAATAGAAACACGAGAAAAAAGAAGTACGAGTGAATGTGAATTGTTTTTATTGAGACGATTGTTAGCGTTCGAAATTGAAGTAAAATGTGCTATACCGAAATTTGATTTCTCCTAGCAAGATTTGAACTAGCTAGTCGGAAGCAAGTGTCCACGCCTTTGGTGTATTTTTCATGGTATAATATGTGATGGTTGCAGATAGTTAAATGTCAACGTTAATGGTCAATGACCTTATGCTAGATTTATTATTAGTTATTACTCCGGATGTAAATAGTATTCAATGGAGGGTGACAAGTCATTAGTATATTGTTTGCATTTCGTTATCTCCAGAATAGTATAGTCTTACGCTCCATATTCCTTGCTTTCTCCATGGTTTGGCCAATTGGCGTATATATTGGAGGTTGGTTTGGAGAGGTTACTATCGAAGTCCTGGCATCGGTTGTGACAAATGGTTCTTGTTGATGGTCACCAAGTTTATAAACTTTGTCATTGTGTCCATCTACGCGCCACTAATGAAGGTTTAATTTAAGACCATGGTTGTCGGTTGGTGGGTTAAGCTGACGAATTTGGTTTCTATGCTTGAACTTATGTTGTTTAGATTTGTTCGGAATTCTTGTAACAATTGGATTGTGTACAATCTGAGGACGCTACATTATCCTTACTTAGTCCAATGGTTATAAGAATTTCAAACAAATCTAAACAACATAAATCTAAGAATCTGATATCATTGATGTCCAATAGCTTTGATATAAATAAATTTGATCGTAAATAGGAGCAGTTCGATAAGAAAAAATGTGTGCTATTTTTCTTATCATTTGAAATTTCAAGAATTCACATTACTGTGTGCTGTTTTTCTTCAATTTGTATCACTACCAGAAGAAAGGCTTTAGCCGACGAAAAAAAAAAAAACCAGGCCGACGAAGCATTTTTTCGTCGGCTAAAGTGGGCTTTAGCCGACGAAATTTTCTTTCGTCGGCTAAGATAAATTTTCGTCGGCTATGAAGTCCACTTTAGCCGACGAAATAAAATTTTATTTCGTCCGCTATTTTAAATTTTCGTCGGCTATGGTAAATTTTAGCCGACGAAATAATTTTTCGTTGGCTAAAGAATTTATTTCGTCGGCTGAAGTTCACAAACTATGGCCGACGAAATATTTAAAAGTTTAGCCGACGAAATTCATAGTCGTCGGCTAAAGTGCTTTATATTTGCAGATCTGGGCAGCAGCAGCTCATTTCGAAAAAAACGGGAGAAGAAAAAAGGGAAGAAAAAGTTTGGGTGTTGTCGAAATTTGTCCATAATCAGTTTGTGGAGCCATATATAGGTACGTATATGTATATATATGTTGATTAATTGAGTTTTATTTGAGTTGATCGATTTTAATTAGTGTGATTAATTGAGTTTATTGATTTTGATTGTGATTGAGTTGATTAATTTTGAGTACGTTGGATGTATATATATATATGTGTTGATCGATTTGGTTGATGATTTGAATTGATAATATATATGAATTAATTTGTTGTTAATAAATAGTAGATATATATATGTTAATATTAATTTATAATTAATATTATTGTGTTGATATGGTATGAAGTTGTTGATGATATATATGAGTTCATGATGATAATTTTGTAATTAATTAGTTGTAGTACGTACGTAGAATATATATATACTAAATGAATTGAGATTTTTTATATATGGCATGAAATTTTATTAATAATTAGCTAGCAGCGTTATAAATATATATATATATATATTTTGTTATATTTTCAGGATATGGATAAGAGTTGGATTTCGCTTCCAAAATGGGACAAAAGATATGGTGCATAAGTTATGAGTTTTATAGAATATGCGCTGGATAATGCTAACGGGAATACAATTTTCTATTGCCCGTGCACGAAATGTCAGTGTCGCAGCGATATGTATCGATTTCCCATTGACAAAGTATGGCAGCACCTGAGGAGTAACGGGTTTTGGGAGAAGTACACATGTTGGTTATATCACGGTGAAACATCATCAGGGGGTCCGCATGATCATGGCCAATTTTCCGAGACGGGCAGTGCTAGTACATCCAACGATCCAACAACGACATTCATCAACGACATGTTTCCTTATGAGAGCGGTGTATGCGCTCAAGGATAGTATATGCCTGACCTGGTGCAGCCCTTCCCTAGAGCTGTGAACACTGCTGGTATTGAAAAGTACAACAAACTGCTTGCTTTCCAACAGACCCCTGTGTACCCCGGTTGTCAGAAGACCGTTCTTGAAAGTGTGATGGACGTAATGAAGATTAAAGTTGAGACAAAATCGACCGTGAAGGCTGTTGATGAGTATCTACAGTACACTGCTTCGATGCTGCCCAACGGTCATCGTCTTCCTACCACTCATAGGAAGGTTCGATGTATCCTGAAAGATCTTGGGCTTTCCTACATCAAGATCCATGCATGCAGATATGACTGCGTTCTCTTTTGGGGTAAAGATCCAGAAGGGAATGACCTTGGTGGCCTTGACGCATGTCTGGTATGTCACACTGACAGATATAAGCTGACTCCTGCAGGCAACAGGAAACCTGTAAAGGTACTTCGGTATTTCCCTTTGACGGATAAGTTGGAGCGTTTGTACATGTCTTCACACACGACCGAAGCGATGAGATGGCACGCTGATAGGGAATTGCATGACGAAGATACCCTTATACACCCTGCTGACGGGGAGGCTTGGAAGCATATAGACAGGGAGTTTCCTCATTTTGCGTCAGAGGTCCGAAATGTGAGGCTCGGGCTCTCATCCGACGGGTTCAACCCTTTTGGCAACATGAGTCTGCAATACAGTATATGGCCGGTGATTTTGGTACCGTACAACATTCCCCCATGGATGTGCATGAAGAAGGAATACAATATGTTGAGTTTGTTGATTCCGGGGCCCGGTTATCCGGGGAAGTGTCTCGATGTGTACTTGAGACCTTTGATTGAAGAGCTTAAATTTTTGTGGGACGTTGGTCATCCCACTTATGACAAGTACACGCACGAGATGTTCCAGATGCATGTCATGGTTGTTGGTACCATCAGTGATTTTCCTGCCCGTGGGATGTTGTCGGGCAACGTTGTTAGGGGATACAAGGCTTGTCCAGAGTGCCTTAACGATGAGGGGAGCAGCAGTCATTGCAACAAGATATGCAGATTGGGTCACCGTGCTTTCCTTCCATATGATCACGAATGGCGGTTCGATGACAAGGCATTTGATGGGACCGTAGAACACGGTGTGCCTCCCAGAAGATGGACGGGGGAAGAAATTTTAGCGGTGCTTAATGAGTACGATTTTGGGCAGCTCAGCAATCATCCCAACATTGTGGCGGCAATACCTGAAAGACCCGACAGGTACAAATTCTGGACACATAAGAGCATATTTTGGGAACTCCCATACTGGAGTAAGTTGTTGATCAGGCACTACCTGGATGTGATGCACATAGAAAAGAATGTGTGCGACAGTGTGGTGGGCACAGTGCTGAACTTGGATGGGAAGACGAAAGACGGTCCTAAGGCACGCATTGATCTAAAAAAATGCGGAATAAGAAGACATTTGTGGTTGAAAGAAGGGAAGAAAAAAATGCCTCAAGCTCCTTACACCGTGAAGCCTGACCAGAAGAACCTAATTTTCAGGTGGATGAGTTGCGTGAAGTATCCTTCAGGCTATGCAGGAAATATAGCCCGGTGTGTGAACTTCCGGGACAATAAGATGTACGGGTTGAAGAGTCATGACTGTCATATCCTGCTACAACGTCTCTTCCCTGTTTTCATTCGACCGTTCCTTCCCCGTCAGGTGGTGGAGCCGTTAGTAGCGTTGGGAACATTTTTCTAGAAGTTATGCACACGGGAAGTGTCTCGATGTGACCTCCGGGAAATGCAAGATGACGTCATTTATATCATGTGTAAATTTGAGAGGATATTTCCTCCAAATTTTTTTGACATCATGCCTCACCTGATGATCCATCTTCCCGAGCAATTGTTGCTTAGCGGTCCAGTACACTACACTTGGATGTATCCCATGGAAAGGTACGTTTTTTACACCTGAATTCCTCAATATATATACATGTTCAATAATCATAACATTTTGCAACTTGATTTACAGGCAACTTGGACACTACAAAGATTATGTGGCTAATAAATCCGCTCCTGAAGAATGTATAGCTGAAGCATATATTGCGCACGAGTGCGTCACCTACATGAAGTTGTATTTAGGAGCGTTGAAGGAAACTCCGCAAACCATGCCGGTAGATGTACCGAAGTTCAATCTTTCCATAGTCTCTAGTGATGTTGAAGTGTATGGAATTTTGCCAGACTCCTACAAGTTGCAACCACATGAGCTAGTCATTGCCCACTGGTGGGTATTGATTAACTGTCCAGAAGTTGAATACTGGAAAGACATCCATCTACATTGTCCAGACATTCAAGGTGATCTCGAGTACCACAACAGGGAGTTCGCAGATTATTTTGGCGGTTGGGTACGTAATTTAATTTTTCTCTACGGGTTTATGTTTATTGCATAATTATCCATATTTACAGTTGAGATGGTTGGTTTCAGATGAACCATATTCAATTTGATGGTCACCCAAATTGGTCGCACGAACTAAGACTTCTAGCCATGAAGCCGATAGTCTCAAGAGTTTATCCGATGTGCAAGGTGAATGGCGTGCAATTTATATGCGAACAAAGAGACAGCAGAAAGAGAACACAGAATTCTGGGGTCATGGCACATGGTGGGCGGAATGGAGTTGACTATTACAGTGTTCTTGATTCAGTGGTGGAACTCGTTTACGGTGAAGGCATGACAGTGCACCTCTTCAAGTGTAGATGATTTGATACTAGGCCGCAGAGCATGAAGACCGATCAGTACGGAATATTATCGGTGAACACTGCTACAAGTTCTTACGAGGATGACCCCTTCGTTTTTGCCACATCGGTAAAACAAGTGTTTTATCTTGATGACCTTGCTAAGGGTGACGCGTGGAAAGTAGTCAACCTTGTGCACCCTCGAAACATTTATCGGGCGGCTACACTTGGAGAGGCCGAAGACGAGGAAGAGGATGTTGCGTATCAAGAGCCCAACGCAATAGGTATTCCTAACTCCTCTACCATTCGCCTTAATAATTTTAAAGCGGGTCGTTCGGTGCGAATTCGTGATGAAGAGCCAAGGCTTGTTGATGTTTATCCAAATCAAGAAACAGACGAAGACTCTGGCGATGAGGAAATACATATATTACCAGAAATTAATTCTGACACCGAAGAAGACTCATCGGATGATTCCGATTACGAGCCTTAGTTTTAATGTATGATTCCGATTAATTTGTATAATTTTTCAAAGATTGTTTCCTTTATAGTTTACACATGTTGAATTCATATTTCAGTTATTTTATATGAATTTCAGTGATACATGATGAACAGGGTTTTTTTAATGTATGGTTTATGAATATCGTCTGTTTTTTTTTCCCTGTTTTTTTACTTTAGCCGACGAAATACACTATAATTCGTCGGCTAAGATGTTTTTTGCCGACGAAAAAAGACTTAATTAGTCGGCCATAGATGTTTTAGCCGATGAAAAAATCCTTAATTCGTCGGCCATAGATGTTTTTTTATTTGTTTTATTACACACTTTAGCCGACGAAATACACTGTCATTCGTCGGCTAAGAGAGTTTAGCCGACGAAAAAAGTCTTAATTTCATCGGCCATTGATGTTTTTTATTTTTTTTATTACACACTTTAGCCGACGAAATACACTGTGATTCGTCGGCTAATATGGTTTTTGCCGACGAATAACCTAATATTTCATCGGTTATAGTTATTTTTTTAATTTTTTAATTACATACTATAGCCGACGAATACGTTAGGGTATTCGTCGGCTAAACCCTAAAATATTTCTATTACCTACTATAGCCCTATGTTCGGTGGTTATTTTGCGTAAAATTTTTATACGACTTGTTGCGTGTCATCGGTTTAAAACTATTTTCAGTTGGAGGTCCGGCCAAAATACATAATTTAGACGGTCGAACGATCTTTTCCGTGCGTTTAGGGGTTTGACTTACGAGATTGACCGTCCAGATCAAGCCCTTATTCTTTTCGGATCAAGTTGAATTTTTTCCCATACATCTATTTTATCATGATGGTCAGATCTGACGGCCGGATTTGTGTTTCTCAAGTTTGATCATCACGATCACAACATGCGTACTAATGTTGTATAACTTGTTTACCAAGTGTTATGTAAATGTTCCGTTTCAAAAACAAACTATACGTAGAACCTTCAAACGTAAAAAAGTCGTGAAATAAGACATGACTAGAATGGTGAAATACATCTACGGTTGAAAAATCACGGTATTCCGGTCATGTCTCGATGCCAATAGTTGCGGTCAATGTAATTTTCAATTCTTTCTCCCTATGGGTAGCCCCGGTTTTGGTGGTTATTTTGCGTAAAATTTTTATACGACTTGTTGCGTGTCATCGGTTTAAAACTATTTTCAGTTGGAGGTCCGGCCAAAATACATAATTTAGACGGTCGAACGATCTTTTTCGTGCGTTTAGGGGTTTGACTTACGAGATTGACCGTCCGAATCGAGCCCTTATTCTTTTCGGATCAAGTTAAATTTTTTCCCATACATGTATTTTATCATGATGGTCAGATCTGACGGCCGGATTTGTGTTTCTCAAGTTTGATCATCACGATCACAACATGCGTACTAATGTTGTATAACTTGTTTACCAAGTGTTATGTAAATGTTCCGTTTCAAAAACAAACTATACGTAGAACCTTCAAACGTAAAAAAGTCGTGAAATAAGACATGACTAGAATGGTGAAATACATCTACGGTTGAAAAATCACGGTATTCCGGTCATGTCTCGGTGCCGATAGTTGCGGTCAATGCAATTTTCAATTCTTTCTCCCTATGGGTAGCCCCGGGTTCGGTGGTTATTTTGCGTAAAATTTTTATACGACTTGTTGCGTGTCATCGGTTTAAAACTATTTTCAGTTGGAGGTCCGGCCAAAATACATAATTTAGACGGTCGAACGACCTTTTCCGTGCGTTTAGGGGTTTGACTTACGAGATTGACCGTCCGGATCGAGCTCTTATTCTTTTCGGATCAAGTTGAATTTTTTCCCATACATGTATTTTATCATGATGGTCAGATCTGACGGCCGGATTTGTGTTTCTCAAGTTTGATCATCACGATCACAACATGCCAAATGTATAAAGGTTTAGCCGACGAATTTCAAAGGTTTAGCCGACGAATTTCAAAGGTTTAGCCGACGAGTTTCAAAGGTTTAGCCGACGAATTTATGTATAGCCGACGAAATTTTAATCTTTAGCCGACGAACAAATTATTTCGTCGGCTAAAGTCTTCGGGTTTTAATTGCGAAACCCTAGCCTCCTCCCTCATTTCCGCAGTTTTTCCCTCCTCCCTCCTCCCTCCTCCCTCCCGGTCTCCTCCCTCCTCCCTCCCTCTCCCGTCGCCGCCTCCTCCCTCCTCCCTGCCTCCCGGTCTCCTCCCTCTCTCCTCCCTGCCCTCCGCCCTCCTCCCTGCCTCCCGCCCTCCTCCCTGCCTCCCGCCCTCCTCCCTGCCTCCCGCCCTATTCTCAGGTTCGGTGCTTAATTTTGTTATTGTTGCTTAATTTTGTTGTTGTTGATATATTGGTGCTTAATTTTGTTGTTGTTGATAAATTGATGCTCATTGTTATCGTTTGGTTTAATTTGTCTTAATTAAATTTATGTTAATTTAATTTATGTTAATTTAATTTGTGTTAATTTAATTTGTGTTAATTTAATTATGTTAGTTTATGTGTTTATTTTTGAATATATGTGTTAATTTATTTTTGATTTCGAATTTAGTTTTATGATATGTTAGTTAATTTATGATGATGTTGATATATATAATATTGTTATGTAAGTAAAATATATATATATATATATATATCTATATATATATATTGGTATGTGTATCTATTTATTGAATAAGTATAATTTTAAACATGTATAATTTTTTATAAAATAAAGACAAAATAATCTAAAGCCTTAGATTAATATTTTAAATAGGATGAGCGGCTTTTTTCGATCGAAGAAGAGTTCGAAGGGCCAAAGGTCCGAATCGTCTGAGGGAACCTCTAGCAACCCTCAAACGACGTTTCAGGGCCAGATGACAGCCAGACGTGCGAGCCTTCTGGAGACGGCGCCGGAGGTTCCCCTTTCATCGAGGCAGGCGGCCGTCCCTCGTTCCCCGAGGCCCTTGTGGCCTCAGACGGAGGTGTCTGCACCTCGTATGCCCGAGATACACCGGGCGCCCACTCCGGGTCCTACTTCTTCGGATAGTGGGTCATCTAGGGTATAGATGCCGCCGCCTCATCTGTTCCTTCCGCGGATGATACCGGCGTTACCTGTAGTCGATGGCTCAGGGACGCCGATTTATCCACTGCCCCCGCCAGTGGCTCCATCAGCGGCGTACCGGTTCATGCCTTTTGATACGCCTCTTATTTCTGCGAGGGTCTCATCATCGGCGACAGAGCCGGAATCCGTCGCGAGCTCCTCAGGTAATTAGTGATGCATGATTACTTTTAAAGGGTCATATATATTTTAATAATCAATTTGGCCGAATCATGTCATAGGCACAAAGAAGAAGAGAGGCCCCGTCACAGGAAAAGCTCTCGAGAAGATGGTGAGTACCGTGGGGAGGATCCCCATCGATACTGACGGGGATGGCCACGTAGTATCGGGCGGGAAGTCGAGGACGTACTCCGGCTGCGTGGGTGCTCTCATTAGGGATAGAGTCCCTATGTTGTGGTCCGACTGGGGCGAGGTCCCGCAGGAGGTTAAGGACATGGTCCACAACGCGATGTCGGTGAGTTTACAAAATAATATTATGTATTAAATTGTTGATTTCTCGAAAAGTTAAACTAATAATAAACGGTTAAATGCAGGTGTGGTTTGAGGTTCCCGAGCACCTGAGGGACAGCTGGGCCGACGTTGTGCATGGGGGAAGGTACGTTGGGAAGTTAATGAAAAACAAAATTGTATGTGATATTAATAATATTTCTAATATTTTTGTTGTATCTGTAGGTACAAGGAGTGGAAGAACGAGCTGCGGACCCATTGGACTACGCATGGGAACGCACGTTCTGGTACCCCTGCTGAGTTCCAGTACAGGGAGTACGAGTGGCGTTGGCTTCTGACATCAGAATTCAACAACCCTCGTAAACAGGTATTTAAATAAATTAGTTAGTTAATTTAAAAATAAGTACGTGCGTTTTAAAATATTCTACTAATAGTTTACTTTTTTCTTTGAAGGCGGTTTCCCGGGTGAACGCTCAGAACCGGCAACACAACACAAGGAACCTTCATGCCGGTTCTAGACCGTTCGGTGTCTTCATGGACGAGGCGGCCAAGGAACATCCAGAAGTCAACCCGTACGTCTATACGTACGAGAAGGCATATCTTGACTCCTAGGAGGATATTATAAGTCACCTTACGTTTTTAAATTTTTAAATTTATGTAAAATTTTTAATTAATAATTTTTTTCCTATCCATATAGGCGAGGGTGAGGGAGGCTACTGACGAGGTCATGAGTACCGTAGTGAGGGAGGCATGGCCGGACACGCAGGATGAAGAGATGTCCGAAGCCATGTCCCGGATCGACACTTCGGATCCGACGATTGGGGCGAGGATCATGGGCACAGCCTTCCCACCGAGAGGAAACAACTTCTACTGCCGAGGTCTAGGAAAGAGAGGCGAGGGGGTCCTGAAGACCACTCCAGGATTTCAACGAAAGGCAGCCTCGACCAGTAGCAGGACCACGTCCACGATCAACATGACAACTCAGTTAGAGTCGGAAGTTCAGAGACTACGAGATTTTCGTGCTGCTCAGGCTGCTTATAATGCCTCGCAGGCAGCCTTTAATGCCGCGCAGACAGCCTATGCTGCCGAGTTACAGGCCATCCAGCAGGCCTAGCAGCAGCAGCTGTTCCAGTACATGCATGACTTTACAGCTGCCCAGATTCAAGGACTTCCGTCTCCACCCATGCCTCCGCCCATGATGCTACCCCAGCCGCCGCAACCTCCGCAGCAGCCCCCAGAAGAGGACTTTAATTTAGACGATATAGACTTTACGTAGTTGATATATACTTTTATGTAATTGATACTTTTATGTAGTTCATATATTCTTTTATGTGTTTGTTGTTGGTTATATGAAATTGTTAAATATGTTTTTTGCAGCTTGCTTGGAATGGTAATTCAGAAATTTCGGGGTTTTTTTTTTTACTGTAATGCACTTATAGCCGACGAAAAAAGCCTTAATTCGTCGGCTAAAGTTTTTTTTTTTTTTTTAAAAAAAAGTTTAGCCGACGAAATATGCTTTAATTCGTCGGCTAAATGCCTATAAAGCCGACGAAAAATACTATATTTCGTCGGCCATAGATGTTTTATATTTTTTTTATTACAAACTTTAGCCGACGAATATTTTAAATTATTCGTCGGCTAAAGTTTGGAAGATAACCGACGACACAAAATGTCGTCGGCTAAGGTATGGACTATAGCCGACAACAAATTCGTCGGCTAAAGTATGACTATAGCAGACGAAATAAGGTCGTCGGCTATAGTCAAATAATGTCGTCGGCTAAAGGTTGGACTATAGCAAACGATATTATTTCGTCGGCTATAGTCATACTATAGCCGACGAAATTTTTTGTCTCATCGGCTAAAGTCATCACAGACGACCCTTTCCCGACGACACTATAGCCGACGAACCTTCGTCGGCTAAGACCTTAGCCGACGAATTTTTTTAACAGGCCGACGAAAATTTTTCGTCGGCTAAAGTACTTGTCCTGGTAGTGTATGTACATATATCAACACCTTGCAAAAGACAGAAGTCACATATCTACCATGGTTTACGACAACTCCCTTCCTCCCACCAAGAACAAGAACTGCAACAACCACTTTGTTTTGTACTTGATGAGTTGGGGTGTAATTGTGGATTCGTCAATTTCAACAATCATGGTCTCTAATCTATCAGACCAGATCTTATTCAAGTTGAAGTTAAGAAGTTCTTGAACCATTGAACAGAGTCCTTGGGGTATCTCTTGAGATTGTCCTTATAGTCAATGAAATAGAGACCAAATCTTGAAGTGTATCCTGCAGCCCACTCCCAGTTATCCAGTAGAGACCATGCAAAATAACCGTTCACATTGCACCCATCTTTTCTGCAAATTTTCAACCAGAATATAGGTTAACATGAGCTGCCGGACCTCATAACATATTTATGAACATGGTGTGCTTGATGCTTAGATCAATCAATAACCAAATTCATGGGTGAAGTCAAAGATGGTTTATGTATACATACTTGATTGAAGCTAGCAAGTTTGACAAATAGTCACGGTGGTAACTGATCCTTTTCTCATCCTTTAGAGCATCCTTGAGGGAAATGAATGGGCTATTTGGGTCGTCCATGCCTGTGAAAATAATGAAATGAAGAATATATCAGCTGGTTTTCTAAAGAGTTTTAGTATCTTTAGAAAAGGAAAGTTAGTGAGGTAAGTAATGAAATGATCATGAGTAGAAATACTTTTATGTTAATCCCTTCTGTTTGGCTCTCAGAACTTACCATTCTCAGTGATAATCACCGGAGGATTGCCATACATTTTCTTGATGTAGTTCGTTAAGCTTCTCATCCCCTCAGGCACTATGTACAACCATATTGAATTTGCCTGCATTTTTACATGAAAGATGAATGCATAATCGCATAATCAAACAGTAAGAAGCATTTAGCAATCTGATCCGGTTAATCTTCAAACAAGTTAAAGACCACAAAGAATGATTAGATTCTCATAAGAGTACAATGAAAACAGGATGTGGAGGATAGCCCTTCTATGGTATCACATTTACTCTCATTGCTTTAGGTATAGATAAGCATGTGTGTGTGCGCCCGCTTGCGTGCTTCATCTCCTTTATGTATCATTTACAGGGACTTTTCTACTATACATATGTGTATAACATAGATCAAGCTGTGAGCTGTCCGATCATCTTAAATTTTGAATTGCTAAACGATCGGACGGCTCACGGCTTGATGTATGCCATACAAATGTGTATAGCAGCCGAACCCATTTACAAAGCCTAAATGTAGAGGACATATTTCAACATAGATATGATGTGTGTACATGATTAATATATACTACATACCTTATCTCCAATAGCTTTTCCATCTTTGAAAGCTGAAAATAGGACAAAAGTACTATCTTCAGTTAGAAACCAACCGTTGAAAGGATTCAAATTACAGAGTTCTAAACTTCTGTGATATCGATGTGTTTAAAATATAACAGAAACAACTTGTAGTGTTTAATGTGACTTACGAAGGGTAATGGCACCAGAGTCTGATAGGGAGTCATTCAGTAGTCCGATTATATGAGAAGAATCATTACTGGCATAGAAGGTAGTGTAGTGATTTATGCCCACAAAATCCAATGACCCCTTGATTAAAGTAGACTCAGATTTGGAAAACTTTGGCAGCCGGCTTCCTACTCTACTTCTCATAGAGAATGACCGCCTTAACCCGCCATGACCCGCCTTGGACGACCTTGACCCTCCTTGGACCACCTTGACCCGCCTTGGGCTGTCTTGACCTGCTTTAACCCGCCTTGGGCCGCTTTGACCCATATAAGGCCGCCAAGAGGCCACCTTAAGCTGCCTTGAACCTCCTAAGCAAAGGGGCCGCCTTAGGGACGCAAAGGGGCCGCCTTGAACCGCCATGACCCTCTTAAACTCACCTAAGGCCGCAAAGGGACCACCTTAACCCGCCTTGGACCGCCTTAACCCGCTTTAAACCGCCTTGGTAAGCCTTGACCCGCTTTAGACCGCCTTAACTTGCCTTGAACCGCCTAGGGCCGCCTTGACCCTCCTAGACCCGCCTAGGGCCACCAAGAAGCCGCCATGTCCCTCCAAGGCCCATCTAGGGCCGCCTTAACCCGCCTTAGGCCGTCTTGACCCTCCTCGGCCCTGCCAAGCAACCTAGGGCCACCACGGGGTTGGCTTTACACGTCTTGACCCTCCTAGGCCCACCTAGGGCCACCTTAACCCGTCTAGGGATGCCAAGAGGCCGCCTTAACCTGCCTAAGGCCGCCAAGGGACGTCTTGAGCCGTCGAGGGGCTGCTCTTACACGCCTAGGTTTGTTTTGACCTCCCTAAGGCCCGCCATGAGCTCCCTAGGGCCGCAATGGGGCTGCCTTGACCCGCCTTGGAATGCCTTGGACCGCCTTAACTTGCCATGACACGCCTTAGACTACCTAAGGCTGCCTTGACCCACCTTGGACCGCTATAACCCGCTATGACCTTCTTTGGGCCACCAAGAAGCCGTCATGTCCCTCCGATGCCCGTCTATGGCCGCCTAAACCCGCCTTGACCCGCCTTAACCCGTCTTGGGTCTCTTTGACCCTCCTCGGCCCTGCCAAGCAAACTAGGGCCGCCACGGGGCTACCTTTACACGTCTTGATCCTCCTAGACTTACCTAGAGCCACCTTGACCTGTCTAGGGACGCCAAGAGGCCGCCTTGACCTGCCTAGGGCCGCTAAACGGACATCTTGACACGCCGAGGGGCTGCCCTTACACACCTAGGGTTGTTTTGACCTCCTTAGGGCCCGTCATGACCCGCCTATGGCCGCCAAAGGCCTGCCTAATGCCGTCATGTGGCTACCTAGGGCCGTCTTGACCCGCCTTAACCCGCTTTAACCCGTTTTAACCTGCCTTGACACGCCTTAACCCGCCTAAACCTGCCTTGACTCGCCTTGGACTGCTTTGGGCCGCCTTGACCCGCCTTAGGCTGTCTTGACCTGCTTTGGCTTGCTTTAACTCGCCTTTAGCCGCTTTGACCTATATAAGGCCACCAAGAGGCCGCCTTAAGCCGCCTTGAACCTCCTAACCCGCCAAGGGGTCTCCATGACCCTCCTAGGGCCGCAAAGGGGCCACCTTGAACCGAACCGCCTTGACCCTTTTAGACTTGCCTATGGCCACAAAGGGACTGCCTTAACCCGCCATGACCCGCCTTGGACCACCTTGACCCGCCTTGGACTGTCTTGACCTGCTTTAACCCGCCTTGGACTGTCTTGACCTGCTTTAACCCGCCTTGGGCCACTTTGACCCATATAAGGCCGCCAAGAGGCCACCTTAAGCCGCCAAAGGGCCTCCATGACCCTCCTAGGGCTGCAAAGGGGCCGCCTTGAACAGCCATGACCCTCTTAGACTCGCCTAGGGCCTCAAAGGGACAACCTTAACCCGTCATGACCCGGCTTAGACCACCTTAACCTGCCTTAAACAGCCTTGGCAAGTCTTCACCCGCTTTGGACCGCCTTGACTTGCCTTGAACCGCCTAGGGCCGCCTTGACCGTCCTAGACCCGCCTAGGGCCGCCAAGAAGCCGCTATGTCCCTCCGAGGCCACCTTGACCCTCCTCGGCCCTGCCAAGCAACCTATGGCCACCACGAGGCTGGCTTTACACGTCTTGACCCTCCTAGGCCCACCTAGGGCCACCATGACCCGTTTAGGGACGCTAAGAGGCCGCCTTGACCTGCCTAGGTCCGCCAAGGGACGTCTTGACCCGCCGAGGGGCTGCTCTTACATGCCTAGGTTTGTTTTGACCTCCCTAGGGCCCGCCATGACCCGCATATGGCTGCCAAGGGCTTGCCTAGCGCCGCCATGTGGCTATCTAGGGCCGCCTTGACCCGCCTTGACACGCCTTAACCCGTCTTAACCCGCTTTAATCCGCCTTGGCCCGCCTAAACCCATCTTAACTCGCCTTGACCCGCCTTAACCCGCCTTGGACTGCCTTAACCCGCTTTAGCCCGCCTTGACCCTCATCGGCCCTACCAAGCAACCTAGGGCCGCTACGGGGCTGCCTTTACACGTCTTGACCCTCCTAGGCCCACCTAGGGTCACCTTGACCCGTCTAGGGATGCCAAGAGGCTGCCTTGACTTGCCTAGGGCCGCCATGACCCGTTGAGGAGCGGCCTTTACACACCTAGGGTTGTTTTGACGTACCTAGGGCCCGCCATGACCTGCATATGGCTGTCAAGGGCCTGCCTAGGGACGCTATATGGTTGCCTTGACTTGTCTAGGGCCACCTTGACCTGTCTAGGGCCGCCTTGGCCTGCCTTAGGATGCTTTGACCTTCCTAGGCCCGCCTAGTGCCGCCTTGACCTTGCTAGACCTGCCTTGACCCTTCTAGACCCGCCTTGAACCATCTTGGGCCACCTAGACCCTGCTAGACCCGCATAGGGCCGCCATTGGGGCCGCGCCTTGGACTGCTTTGGGCCGCCTTAACCCGTCTTGGGTCGCCTTATCTCGCCTTCGGTCACTTTGACCCATATAGGGCTGCCATGGGGCCGCCATTGGGGCCACCTTAAGCTGCCTTGGACTGTTTGGGGCCGCCTTGACCCACCTTAACCCGCCTTGGGCCACTTTGACCCATATAGAGCTATCATGGGGCCGCCTTAAGCCACCTTGAACTTCCTAACCCGCCAAGGGGCCGCCATGACCCTCCTAGGGCCACATAGGGGCGCCTTGAACCTCCTAACCCACCAAGGGGCCGCCATGACCCTCGTAGGGCTGCAAAGGGGCGGCCTTGACCCGTCTTGAGCCGCCTTGACCTGCCTTGACCCGCTTTGGACCGCCTTGACTCGCCTTAGCCATCCCAGGGCCGCCTTAACCCACCATGGGCCACCTTGCCAGCCTTGAACCGCCTTGACCCTCCGAGACCCGCCTAGGGCTGCCTTAAGCCGACTTGGGCCACTTTGACACATAAAGGGCTGCCATGGGGCCGCCTTAATCCACCTTGAACCTCCTAACCCGCCAAGGGGCCGCCATGACCCTCATAGGGCTGCAAAAGGGCCGCCTTGACCCGTCTTAGGCCGCCTTGACCTGCCTTGACCCGCCATGGGGCGCCTTGACCTGCCTTGAACCGCCTAGGGCCTTCTAGGGCTGCCTTGACCCGCCTTGAGTGCCTTGGACCGCCTTAAACCTCCTAGGGCCGCCTTGACCCTTATAGGGCTGCCATGGAGCCGTCTTGAGCCGCTTGGGACTGCTTTAGGCCACCTTGACCCTTGACCTGCCTAGGGCCACCAAAGGGATGCCTTGACAAGCCAAAAGCTGCCAAGGGGACGTCATGACCCGTCGAGAGGCTGCCTTTACACGCCTAAGGTTGTTTTGACCTTCCTAGGGCCCACCTATAGCCGTCAAAGGGATGCCTTGGGCCGCCATGGGGCCACCTTGACCTGTCTAGGGCTGCCTTGACCCGCTTTGGCCCGCCTTGGAACACCTTGACCCGCTTTAGGCTCCCTTGACTCACCTAGGACAACCATGGGGCCGCCTTGAACCACATTGGACAGCCTTGGGCCGCCTTGACCCTCCTTGACGCGCCTAGTGCCGTCTTGATCCACTTTGACCCGTCTTGACCTACTTTAACCCGCCTTGGACTGCTTTAGGCCGCCTTGACCCACCTTGGGCTATCTTGACCTGCTTTAACCCACCTTGAGCCGCTTTGACCTATATAAGGCCGCTAAGGGCAGCCTTGAACATCCTAACTCGCCAAGGAGCCGCAATGACCCTCCTATGGCCGCAAAGGGGCCGCTTTGAACCGCGTTGACCCTCCTAGACCCCCGCCTAGGGCCACCTTGACTTTCCTAGACCCGCCAAGGGGCGGCCTAGGGCCGCCATGGGGCCGTCTTGACCCGCCTTGGACGGCCTTAACCCGCCATGACCCGCCTTAAACCGCCTTGGCAAACCTTGACCCGCCTTGACCTGCCTTGGGTCACCGACAAGCCGTCATGTCCCTTCGAGTCCCATCTAGGGCCGCCTTAACCCGCCTTGACCCGTCTTGGGCCTCCTTGACCCTCCTCGGCCCTGCCAAGCAACCTAGGGCCGCCATGGGGCTACCTTTACATGTCTTGATCCTCCTAGGCCCACCTAGGGGCACCTTGACCTGTCTAGGGACGCCAAGAGGCCACCTTAACCCGCCTTAGCCGCCTTGACCTTCCTAGGCCCACCTTGACCCTGCTAGACCCGCATTGACCCTCCTAGACCCGCCTTGAACCGTCTTGGGCCGCCTAGACCCTCCTAGACCCGCCTAGGCCGCCATTGGGGCCGTCTTGGACTGGTTTGAGCCGCCTTGACCTGCTTTAGGATACCTCGACCCGCCTTAACCCGCCTTGAACCGCTTTAACCCGCCTTCGGGCACTTTGACCCATATAGGGCAGCCATGGGGCCGCCTTGTACTGCTTTGGGCCGCTTTGACCCGCCTTGGGTGGCCTTAACCCGCCTTGGGCCACTTTGACCCATAAAGGACTGCCATGGGGCCGCCTTAAGCCACCTTGAACCTCCTAACCTTCCAAGGGGCCGCCATGACCCTCCTAGGGCCGCAAAGGTGCCGCCTTGACCCGTCATAGGCCGCTTTGACCTGCCTTGACTCGCCTTGGACTGCCTTGACCCGCTTTGGACCGCTTTGACCAGCCTTAGCCAGCCTTGACCCTTCTAGACCCGCCTAGGGCCTCCTAGGGCTGCCTTAACCCGCCATGACCGCTTTGGACCGCCTAGGGCCGCAATGAGGCCTCCTTGAACTGCCTTAGGCCGCCTTTACCCTCCTAGATCCGCCAAGGGGCTGCCTAGGGCCGCCATGGACCGCTTTGCCCCCCTTGGAATGCCTTAACCCGCCATGGACCGCCTTGACCCGCCTTGGATCGCCTTGACCCGCCTTGGACTGCCATGACCCGCCTTGAACCGCCTAGGGCCGCCTTGACCCTTCTAGACCCGTCTAGGGCCACCAAAAAGCCGCCATGACTCGCCATGGGGCCGCCTTAAGCCACCTCGAACCTCCTAAGCCGCTAAGGGGCTGCAATGATCCTCCTAGGGCAGCAAATGGGCAACCTTGAACCTCCTAACCCACCAAGGGGCCGCCATGACCCTCCTAGGGCCGCAAAGAGGCCGCCTTTGTCCGCCTTGACCCTTCTTGAGCCGCCTTGACTTGCCTTGACCTGTCTTGGATCGCCTTGACCCGCCATGGGCCGCCTTGACCCTCCTAGACCAGCCTAGGGTTGCCTTAACCCCCTTAGACCTGTCAAGAGGCTGCCTAGGGCCGCCTTGACCAGCCTTGGACCGCCTTGAACCGCCATGACTCGCCATGACCCGCTGAGGCCCATCAAGGGGCAGCCTTTACACGCCTTGACCCTTCTAGGGCCACATTTACCCGTCTAGGGCTGTATTTGACCCGTTTTGGGGCCGCCTTGACGTGGCATGGGCCGCCTTGACGCGCCTTGGACTGTCTTGGGCCGCCTTGACCCTCCTAGACCCGCCAAGGGGTTGCCTAGGGCCGCCATCGGGCCACCTTGACCCGGCTTGGCCCGCCTTAGATCGCTTTGACCCGTTATGAACCCCCTGGGCCGCTTTGACCCGCCTTAGGCCGCCTTAACCCGCTTTGGCCCGCCTTAACCCTCCTAGACCCACCTAGAAGCCGCCATGACTCGCCAATGGATCGTCGTTACCCTCTTAGAACTGTCTAGGGACACCTTGACCCGTCTAGGGTCGCCTTTGACCTGCCTTGACCCGTCTTTACCAGCCTTGGACCGCTTTCTTAGGCTGCCTTGATCCGCCTTGAACCGCCTTGGGCTGCCATGACCCTCGTAGACCCGCCTACTGCAGTCTTGACCCCCCTAGACCCGCCTAGGGCCACCAAGAAGCCACCATGACCCGCCATGGGTTGCGTTAACCCACCTTGACCCTCCTAGACCCGCCAAGTGCCGTCTTGGCCCGCCTTGACTCGCCTTAACCGGCCTTGGACTGCTTTAGGCTGCCTTGACCCGCCTTGGGCTGCCTTAACCTGCCTTAACCCGCAATGGGCCGCTATGACCCATATAGGGCCGCCAAGGGGCCGCCTTAAGCCTTGAACCTCCAAACCCGCCTTGGGCCGCCTTGACCTGCCTTGACCCGCCTTGGGCCTCCTTGACCTGCCTTGACCCGCCTTAGGCAGCCTTGACCCACCTTGGACCACCTTAACCCTCCTTGACCCGCCTTGGACCGCCTTGGGCCGCCTTGACCCTCCTAGACCCGCCTAAGGCCCCTTGATCCTCTTAGACCCGCCAAGGGGCTGCCTAGGGCCGTAATGGGGCCGCCTTGGACTGCCTTGTTTCGTCATGACCCGCTATGGACCGCCTTGACCCGCCTTGGACCGCCTTGGGCAGCTTTCACCCACCTTGGACCGCCTTGACCCGCCATGGACCGTTTTAGCCCGCCTTGACCCACCTTGAACCGTCTAGGGCGGCCTTAACCCTCCTAGACCCACCTAGGGCCACCAAGAAGCCGCCATGACTCACCAAGGGGTCGGCATGACCCTCCTAGGCCGGTCTAGGGCCGCCTTTACCCTCCTTGGCCCACCTTTTCCAGTCTTGGGGACATTTTGACCCGCCAAGGGACTACCTTTACACGCCTAGGGATGTTTTGACCTTCCTAGAGCCTACCCACCCTTGCCTCGGGCCGCTAAGGGGCTTTTAGGGCCACCATGGGGCCACCTTAACACGTCTTGGGCCGCCTTGACCAGCCTTGACCCTCCTCGGCCTTGCCCGGCAACCAAGGGTAGCCAAGGGGGCGACATGACCCACTTAAGGCCGCCACGGGGTTGCCTTTATATGCCTTGACCCTCCTAGGCCCACCTTGACCAATCTAGGGATGCCAAGACTACACCTTAACCTGTCTAGGGTCGCCAAGGGGCCGTCTTGACAAGCCAAGAGCTGCCAACGGGACGTCATGACCCGTCGAGAGGCTGCCTTTACACGTCTAGGGTTGTTTTGACCTCCCTAGGGCCCGCCTATGGCCGTCAAGGGGCTGCCTAGGGCCGCCATGGTGCTGCCTAGGGCCTCCATGAGGCCACCTTGACCCGTCTAGGGCTGCCTTGACCCGCCTTGGAACGCCTTGACCCGATTTGGGCTGCCTTGACCCACTTTGGACAGCCTTGGGCCGCCTTAACCCGCCTTGACCCGTCTTGGCCCGCCTTGACTGTCACACCCCGACCTTGGGATATGACAATTGTGGTGGATTTTGAAATTTGAAAATCAATCCAGAAATATGTTTTTTTAGAAGATCTGAATAGCACCTCTTGTTTAAAAGCAATTGAATTAATACAAAAAGGGATGCAGCATAAGCACTTAATTATGGTTAAAAGGTAACAAGTATAGTGGCCAAAGAAATAGGTTTAATGTCAACACTGAAAGCAAGTATTGTGTTTGCATGAAACAAAACCTGTATAATGGAAATGTATATGAACTATTCAAATGTTGGCAAGGATCCACTCGTAGGCAAATTGAAAGTTTTGAGAACTGAATTATAACCTTAAACTTTATGGTTTCCAAAAATTTAAAGAGAAGCATTTACCATAATTCAACGAGGTAAAAGTGCTTCACTAAATACATTTACAAAGGATGCCTTTTACTTACAAGACATTCCACCACTTGATATCAAGGTTATATCAGGTAACTAAAAGAGTAGTAAGCCTCCTACTCCAATTAGTAATTTAGCAAAACCAACATTTCAAAACCAAAACACATACTGAGCATAATCTAATGAAAACCACAACAGCAACACATACTTAGTAAAGCAAAAAGCTGCCAAGGGGACGTCATGACCCGTCGAGAGGTGGCCTTTACACGCCTAGGGTTGTTTTGACCTCCCTAAGGCCCGCCTATGGCCGTCAAGGGGCTGCCTAGGGCAGCCATGGGGCCACCTTGACCTGTCTAGGGCTGCCTTGACCCGCCTTGACCCGTTTTAGGCTGCCTTGACCCGCCTAAGGCAACCATGGGGCTACCTTGACCCACCTTGGATAGCCTTGGGCCGCCTTAACCCGCCTAGACCCGTCTTGACCATCCTTGACGCGTCTTGGGCCGCCTTGACCCTCTTTGACGCACCTAATGCCGCCTTGACCCTCCTTGACCCACCTTGACCAGCCTTGACCCACCTTGGGCTGTCTTAACCCGTTTTAACCCGTCTTGGGCCGCTTTGACCTATATAAGGCCGCCAAGGGGCCGCTTTAAGCCGCCTTGAACATCCTAACCTGTCAAGGGGCCGCTGTGACCCTCCTAGGGCCGCAAAGGGGTCGCTTTGAACAACCTTGACCCTCCTAGACCCTCACGTACGGCCACCTACCTTCCTAGACCCGCCAAGCGGTTGCCTAGGGCCACCATGGACTGCCTAGGACACGCCTTGGACCACCTTAACCCGCCATGACCCGCCTTGGACCACGTAAGGCTGTCTTGACCCGCCGTGGACCGCCTTAACCCGCCATGACGCCTTGGAAAGCCTTGACCTGCATTGGGCCACCAAGAAGCCGTCATGTCCCTCCGAGGCCCGTCTTGGGCCCCCTTAACCCGCCTTGACCCACCTTAACCCGTCTTGGGCCTCCTTGACCCTCCTCGGCCCTGCCAAGCAACCTAGGGCCGCCACGGGGCTACCTTTACACGTCTTGATCCTCCTAGGCACACCTAGGGCCACCTTTACCCGTCTAGGGACGCCAAGAGGCCACCTTGACCTGCCTAGGGCCGCCAAGGGGACGTCTTGACACGTCGAGGGCTGTCCTTACACGCCTAGGGTTGTTTTGACCTCCCTAGGGCCCGCCATGACCAGCCTATGGCCGCCAAGGGCCTACCTAATGCCGCCATGTGGCTACCTAGGGCCACCTTGACCCATCTTAACCTGCCTTGACCCGCCTTGACCCATCATAACCCGCTTTGACTCGCTTTAACCCGACTTGACCCGCTTTAACCCGCCTTGGACTGCTTTGGGCTGCCTTGACCCAGCTTGGGGTGTCTTGACCCGCTTTAACCCGCCTTGGGGCCGCCTTGGGGTGTCTTGACCCGCTTTAACCCCCAAAAGGTGGCCTTAAGTCGCCTTGAACCTCTTAACCCGCCAAGGGGCCTCCATGACCCTTCTAGGGCCGCAAAGGGGCTGCCTTGAACCGCCTTGACCCTCCTAGACCCGCCTAGGGCCGCAAATAAACTGTCTTAACCCGTCATGACCAGCCTTGGACTCCCTTGACCCGCCTTGGACCGCCTTAACACGCCTTAAACCGGCTTGGCAAGCCTTAACCCGCCTTAGACTGCTTTGGGCCGCCTTGACCTGCCTTGAGCTGTCTTGACCCGCTTTAACGCGCCTTGGGCCGCTTTGACCCATATAAGGCCGCCAAGAAGCCACCTTAATCCGCCTTGAACCTCCTAAGCCGCCAAGGGGCCTCCATGACCCTCCTAGGGCTGCAAATGGACCGCCTTAAGCCGCCAAGGGGCCTCCATGACCCTCCTAGGGCTGCAAATGGACCGCCTTAAGCCGTCATGACTCGCCTTGGACTGCCTTAACCCGCTTTAAACCGCCTTGGCAAGCCTTGACCCGCTTTGGACCACCTTGACCTGCCTTGAACTGCCTAGGGCCGCCTTGACCCTCCTATACCCGCCGAGGGCCACCAAGAAGCCGCGATGTCCCTCCGAGGCCCATCTAGGGCCGCCTTAACCCACCTTAGGCCGCCTTGACCCTCTTCCGCCCTGCTAAGCAACCAAGGGTCGCCACGGGGCTGGCTTTACACGTCTTGACCCTCCTAACCTTGCTCTGAGTCACCTTGACCCGCCTTGGGTTGCCTTGACCCGCCTTAACCTGCCTTGGGCAGCCTTATCCCGCCTTTGGCCACTTTTACCCATATAGGGCTGCCATGGGGCCACCATTGGGGCCGCCTTGAGCCGACTTGGACTGTTTTGAGCCGCCTTGACCCGTCTTGGGTTGCCTTGACCCGCCTTGACCTGCCTTAACCCGCCTTAGGCCACTTTGACCCATATAGGGCTGCCATGGGGCCGCCTTAAGCCACCTTCAACCTCCTAACCCGCCAAGGGGCCACCATGACCCTCCTAGACCCGCCTAGTGCCGCCTTGCCCTTCCTAGACCTGCCATGACTCACCAAGGGGTCGTCATGACCCTCCTAGGCCCGTCTAGGGCCACAAAGAAGCCACCATGACTCGCCAAGGGGTCGTCATGACCCGCTAAAGGGTCGTCATGACTCGTCTAGGGCTATCTTGATCCCCTTTAACCCGCCTTGAGCAACTTTGATCCATATAAAGCCACCAAGGGGCAGCCTTAAACTTCCTAACCCGCCAAGGGGCCGCCATGACCCTCCTAGGGCCGTAATGAGGCCGCCTTAAACTGCCTTAGGCCGCTTTGACCCTCCTAGACCCACCAAGGGCTACCTAGGGCCACCATGAGGCCGCCTTAGACCGCCTTAACCCGCCTTGGACCACCTTTAACTGCCTAAGGTTGCCTTGACCTGCCTTAACCCGCAATGACCCGCCTTAAACCGCCTTGGCAAACCTTGACCCGTTTTGATCGCCTTGACCTGCGTTGAACCGCCTAGGGCCGCCTTGACCCTCATAGTCCCGCCTAGGGCCACCAAGAAACCGCCATGTCCCTCCGAGGGCCGTCTAGGGTCGCTTAACCCGCCTTTACCCTCCTTGGCCCTGCCAAGCATCCTAGGGCCGCCATAGGGCTGGCTTTACACTTCTTGACCCTCCTAGGCCCACCTAGGGCCACCTTGACCCGTCTAGGGACGCCAAGAGGCCGCCTTGACCTGCCTAGGGCCACCAAGGGACATCTTGACCCGCCGAGGGGCTGCTCTTACACGCCTAGGTTTGTTTTGACCTCCCTAGGGCCCGCCATGAGCTCCCTAGGGCCGCAATGGGGCTGCCTTGACCCGCCTTGGAATGCCTTGGACCGCCTTAACTTGCCATGACACGCCTTGGACTACCTAAAGCTGCCTTGACCCACCTTGGACCGCCATGACCTGCTTTGGGCCACCAAGGGGACGTCTTGACCCGCCGAGGGGCTGCTCTTACAAGCCTAGAGTTGTTTTGACCTCCCTAGGGCCAACCATGACCCGCATATGGCTGCCAAGGGCCTGCTTAGTGCTGCCATGCGGCTACCTAGGGCCGCCTTGAGCCGCCTTAACCCGCCTTAACCAGCCTTGACCCGTCCTAACCCGCCTTGGACTGCTTTGGGCCGCCTTGACACGCTTTAGGTTGCTTTGACCCATATAAGGCCCACCAAGGGGCTTCCATGACCATCCTAGGGCCGCGAAGGGGCCGCCTTAACCCTCCTAAACCCACCTAGGGCCACCTTGACCCTCCTAGACCCGCCAAGAGGCTGCCTAGAGCCACCATGGGGTAGCCTTGGACTGCCTTGGCCCGCCTTGGACCGCATTATCTTGGCATGACCCGCCTTGGACCGCCTTGACTTGCCTTGGACTACCTTGGCCAGCCTTGAACCGCTTAAGGCTGCCTTGACCCGCCTTGGACCGCCTTAACCCGCCATGACCCGCCTTAAACCGCCTTGGCAAGCCTTGACCCGGCTTGGACCGCGGTGACCTGCCTTGAACCGCCTTGACCCTCCTAGACCCGCCTATGGCCACCAAGAAGCCGCCATGACTCGCCAAGGGGTCACCAAGACCCTCCGAGGACTATCTAGGGCTGCCTTAACCCGCTTTGGCCCACCTTAGGCCGCCTTGACCCTCATCGGCCATGCCAAGCAACTTAGGGCCGCCTCGACCCGCTTTGACCAGCCTTGACCCGCTTTGAACCGCTTTAAGCTGCCTTGACCCTCCTAGGCCCGCCTAGTGCCCCCTTGACCCTACTAGACCCGCTTTGAACCGCTTTAAGCTGCCTTGACCCTCCTAGACCCACCTAGTGCCCCCTTGACTCTGCAAGCCTTGACCCTGCTTGACCCGCCTTGGACCGCCTTAACCCGCCATGACCCGCCTTGGCAAGCCTTGACCTGCCTTGGGCTACCAAGAAGTCGTCATGTCCCTCCAATGCCCGTCTTGGCCCGCCTTAACCCGTCTTGGGCATCTTTGACCCTCCTCGGCCCAGCCAAGCAACCTAGGGCCGCCACTGGGCTACCTTTACACGTCTTGATCCTCCTAGGCCCACCTAGGGCCACCTTGACCTATCTAGGGACGCCAAGAGGCCACCTTGACCTGCCTAGGGCTGCTAGGCGGACGTCTTGACCCACTGAGGGGATGCTCTTACACGCTTAGGGTTGTTTTGACCTCCTTAGGGCCCGCCTTGACCTCCGTAGGGCGGCTATGGGGCCCTCTTGACCCGCCATGGACTGCCTTGGACCGCCTTAACCCGTCATGACCCGCCTTGACAAGCCTTGACCTGCCTTGGGCCACCATGAAGCCGTCATGTCCCTTCGATGCCCGTCTAGGGCCGCATGAAGCGGCCTTGACCCGCCTTAACCCGTCTTGGGTCTCTTTGACCCTCCTCGGCCCTGCCAAGCAACCTAGGGCCGCCACGGGGCTACCTTTACACGTCTTGATCCTCCTAGGCCCACCTAGGGCCACTTGACCCGTCTAGGGACCCCAAGAGGCCGTCTTGAGCTGCCTAGGGCCGCCAAGCGGACGTCTTGACACGCCGAGGGGTTGCCCTTACACACCCAGGGTTGTTTTGACCTCCCTAGGTCCTACCATGACCCGCCTATGGTCGCTAAGGGCCTGCCTAATGTCGTCATGTGGCTACCTAGGGCCGCCTTAACCCGCCTTAGATTTCTTTGGGCCGCCTTGACCCGCTTTAACCCGCTTTGGGCCGCTTTAACCCATATAAGGCCGTCAAGAGGCCGCCTTAAGCCGCCTTAAACCTCCTAACCCGTCAAGGGGCCTCCATGACCCTCCTAGGGCCGCAAAGGGGCCACCTTGACCATTTTAGACTCGCCTAGGGCCGCAAAGGGACCGCCTTAACCCGCCATGACCCGCCTTGGACGACCTTGACCCTCCTTGGACCACCTTGACCCGCCTTGGGCTGTCTTGACCTGCTTTAACCCGCCTTGGGCCGCTTTGACCCATATAAGGCCGCCAAGAGGCCACCTTAAGCCGCCTTGAACCTCCTAAGCCGCCAAGGGGCTTCCATGACCCTCCTAGGGCCGCAAAGGGGCCGCCTTGAACCGCCATGACCCTCTTAAACTCACCTAAGGCCGCAAAGGGACCACCTTAACCCGCCATGACCCGCCTTAACCCGCCTTAAACTGCCTTGGTAAGCCTTGACCCGCTTTAGACCGCCTTAACTTGCCTTGAACCGCCTAGGGCCGCCTTGACCCTCCTAGACCCGCCTAGGGCCACCAAGAAGCCGCCATGTCCCTCCAAGGCCCATCTAGGGCTGCCTTAACCCACCTTAGGCCGTCTTGACCCTCCTCGTCCCTGCCAAGCAACCTAGGGCCACCACGGGGCTGGCTTTACACGTCTTGACCCTCCTAGGGCCACCTTAACCCGTCTAGGGATGCCAAGAGGCCGCCTTAACCTGCCTAAGGCCGCCAAGGGACGTCTTGACCCGTCGAGGGGCTGCTCTTACACGCCTAGGTTTGTTTTGACCTCCCTAGGGCCCGCCATGAGCTCCCTAGGGCCGCAATGGGGCTGCCTTGACCCGCCTTGGAATGCCTTGGACCGCCTTAACTTGCCATGACACGCCTTGGACTACCTAAGGCTGCCTTGACCCACCTTGGATCGCTATAACCCGCTATGACTTGCTTTGGGCCACCAAGAAGCCGTCATGTCCCTCCGATGCCCGTCTACGGCCGCCTAAACCCGCCTTGACCCGCCTTAACCCGTTTTGGGTCTCTTTGACCCTCATCGGCCCTGCCAAGCAAACTAGGGCCGCCATGGGGCTACCTTTACACGTCTTGATCCACGAAATATTTAGTTTCGTCGCCCCAGGTTATAACATCTTAAGCGACGAAAAATTTTTCGTCGACCAAGGTGTTAAATCTTGGGCGACGAATATTTTTGGGCGACGAGAAGTAGATCTTAGGCGACGAAATTCGTGTCGTCGCCTAAGAATTACTCTTAGGCGACGACAGACTGAATTTTTGTCGCCCAAGTTCTTGGCCGACGCACTTCTGGCGACGACGTCTTGGCCGACGACATGTCGTCGCCTAAGTACTTAGGCGACGAAATTTTTTAACAGGGTGACGATTTTTTTTCGTCGCCCAAGATGCATTTTCTGGTAGTGTAGACTCACCTAGGGCTACCTTGACCTGTCTAGGGACGCCAAGAGGCCGCCTTGACCTGTCTAGGGCCGCTAAACGGACGTCTTGACACGCCGAAGGGCTGCCCTTACACACCTAGGGTTGTTTTGACCTCCTTAGGGCCTGCCATGACCCGCCTATGGCCGCCAAAGGCCTGCCTAATGCCGTCATGTGGCTACCTAGGGCTGTCTTGACCCGCCTTAACCCGCTTTTACCCGCTTTAACCCGCCTTGACACGCCTTAACCCGCCTAAACCTGCCTTGACTCGCCTTGGACTGCTTTGGGTCGCCTTGACCCGCCTTAGGCTGTCTTGACCTGCTTTGACCTGCTTTAACCCGCCTTTAGCCGCTTTGACCTATATAAGGCCACCAAGAGGCCGCCTTAAGCAGCCTTGAACCTCCTAACCCGCCAAGGGGTCTCCATGACCCTCCTAGGGCCGCAAAAGGGCCACCTTGAACCGCCTGGACCCTTTTAGACTTGCCTAGGGCCACAAAGGGACCGCCTTAACCCGCCATGACCCGCCTTGGACCACCTTGACCCGCCTTGGACTGTCTTGACCTACTTTAACCAGCCTTGGGCCAGTTTGACCCATATAAGGCTGCCAAGAGGCCACCTTAAGCCGCCAAAGGGCCTCCATGACCCTCCTAGGGCTGCAAAGGGGCCGCCTTGAATAGCCATGACCCTCTTAGACTCGCCGAGGGGTTGCTCTTACACGCCTAGGTTTGTTTTGACCTCCCTAGGGCCCACCATGACCCGCATATGGGTTCCAAGGGCTTGCCTAGCGCCGCCATGTGGCTACCTAGGGCCGCCTTGACCCGCCTTGACCCGCCTTAACCCGTCTTAACCCGCTTTAATCCGCCTTGGCCCGCCTAAACCCATCTTAACTCGCCTTGACCCGCCTTAACCCGCCTTGGACTGCTTTGGGCCTCCTTGGGCTGTCTTGAACTGCTTTAACCCGCTTTGACCCAAATAAGGCCGCCAAGGGGCCGCCATGACCCTCCTAGGGCAACAAAGGGGCCGCCTGGAACCGCCTTGACCCTCCTAAACCCACCTAGGGGCCACCTTGACCCCCATAGACCCACCAAGTGGCTGCTTAGGGCCACCATGAGGCCGCCTTGGACTGCCTTGGCCCGCCTTGGACCGCATTAACCTGTCATGACCCGCCTTGGACCGCCTTGGCCAGCCTTGACCTGCCTTGGACCGCCTTGGCAAGCCTTGAACCGCCTAAGGCTGGCTTGACCCGTCTTAACCGCCTTGGCAAGCCGGCTTGGAACGCCTTGACCTGTCTTGAACCGCCTTGACCCTCCTAGACCTGCCTATGGCCACCAAGAAGCCGCCATGACTCGCCAAGGGGTCGCCATGTCCCTTAGAGGCCCGTCTAGGGCCGGCTTAACCCGCTTTAGCCCGCCTTGACCCTCATCGGCCCTACCAAGCAACCTAGGGCCGCCACGGGGCTGCCTTTACACGTCTTGACCCTCCTAGGCCCACCTAGGGCCACCTTGACCCGTCTAGGGATGCCAAGAGGCTGCCTTGACTTGCCTAGGGCCGCCATGACCCGTTGAGGAGCGGCCTTAACCCTCCATGACCCGCCATGAACCGTTTTAGTCCGCCTTGACCCACCTTGAACCGCCTAGGGCAGCCTTAACCCTCCTCGCCAAGGGGTCGCCAAGACCCTCCGAGGACCGTCTAGGGCCGCCTTAACCCGCTTTGGCCCACCTTAGGCCGCCTTGACTCTCATCGGCCATGCCTAGCAACTTAGGGTCGCCTCGACCCGCTTTGACCAGCCTTGACCCGCTTTGAACAGCTTTAAGCTGCCTTGACCCTCCTAGGGCCCCCTTGACCCTGCTAGACTCGCTTTGAACCGCTTTAAGCTGCCTTGACCCTCCTTGACCCGCCTAGTGCCCCCTTGACCCTGCAAGCCTTGACCCTGCTTGACCCGCCTTGGACCGCCTTAACCCGCCATGACCCGCCTTGGCAAGCCTTGACCTGCCTTGGGCTACCAAGAAGCCGTCATGTCCCTCCAATGCCCGTCTAGGGCCGCCTTAACCGGCCTTGACCCGCCTTAACCCGTCTTGGGCCTCTTTGACCCTCCTCGGCCCAGCCAAGTAACCTAGGGCCGCCACTGGGCTACCTTTACACGTCTTGATCCTCCTAGGCCCACCTAGGGCCACTTGACCCGTCTAGGGACGCCAAGAGGCCGCCTTGAGCTGCCTAGGGCCGCCAAGCGGACGTCTTGACACGCCGAGGGGTTGCCCTTACACACCCAGGGTTGTTTTGACCTCCCTAGGTCCCGCCATAACTCGCCTATGGTCGCTAAGGGCCTGCCTAATGTCGTCATGTGGCTACCTAGGGCCGCCTTAACCCGCCTTAGATTGCTTTGGGCCGCCTTGACCCGCTTTAACCCGCTTTGGGCCGCTTTAACCCATATAAGGCCGCCAAGAGGCCGCCTTAAGCCGCCTTGAACCTCCTAACCCGCCAAGGGGTCTCCATGACCCTCCTAGGGCCGCAAAGGGGCCACCTTGAACCGCCTTGACCCTTTTAGACTTGCCTAGGGCCACAAAGAGACCGCCTTAACCCGCCATGACCCGCCATGGACCACCTTGACCCGCCTTGGACTGTCTTGACCTGCTTTAACCCGCCTTGGGCCACTTTGACCCATATAAGGCCGCCAAGAGGCCATCTTAAGCGGCCAAAGGGCCTTCATGACCCTCCTAGGGCTGCAAAGGGGCAGCCTTGAACAGCCATGACCCTCTTAGACTCGCCTAGGGCCGCAAAAGGACAACCTTAACCCGTCATGACCCGGCTTGGACCACCTTAACCTGCCTTAAACCGCCTTGGCAAGTCTTGACCTGCTTTGGACCGCCTTAACCTGCCTTGAACCGCCTAGGGCAGCCTTGACCGTCCTAGACCCGCCTAGGGCCGCCAAGAAGCCACCATGTCCCTTCGAGGCCCGTCAAGTGCCGCTTTACACGTCTTGACCCTCCTAGGCCCACCTAGGGCCACCATGACCCGTTTAGGGACGCTAAGAGGCCGCCTTGACCTGCCTAGGTCCGCCAAGGGACGTCTTGACCCGCCGAGGGGCTGCTCTTACACGCCTAGGTTTGTTTTGACCTCCCTAGGGCCCGCCATGACCCACATATGGCTGCCAAGGGCTTGCCTAGCGCCGCCATGTGGCTACCTAGGGCCGCCTTGACCCGCCTTGACACGCCTTAACCCGTCTTAACCCGCTTTAATCCGCCATGGCCCGCCTAAACCCATCTTAACTCGCCTTGACCCGCCTTGGACTGCTTTGGGCCTCCTTGGGCTGTCTTGACCTGCTTTAACCCGCTTTGACCCAAATAAGGCCACCAAGGGGCCTCCATGACCCCCATGACCCTCCTAGAGCTACAAAGGGGCCGCCTGGAACCGCTTTGACCCTCCTAAACCCAACTAGGGGCCACCTTGACCACCCTAGACCCACCAAGTGGCTGCCTAGGGCCACCATGAGGCCGCCTTGGACTGCCTTGGCCCGCCTTGGACCGCATTAACCTGTCATGACCCGCCTTGGACCGCCTTGGCCAACCTTGACCTGCCTTGGACCGCCTTGGCAAGCCTTGAACCGCCTAAGGCTGGCTTGACCCGCCATGACCCGCCTTAAACCGCCTTGGCAAGCCTTGACCCAGCTTGAAACGCCTTGACCTGTCTTGAACCGCCTTGACCCTCCTAGACCTGCATATGGCCACCAAGAAGCCGCCATGACTCGCCAAGGGGTCGCCATGTCCCTCCGAGGCCTGTCTAGGGCCGCCTTAACCCGCTTTAGCCCACCTTGACCTCATCGGCCCTACCAAGCAACCTAGGGCCGACACGGGGCTGCCTTTACACGTCTTGACCCTCCTAGGCCCACTTAGGGCCACCTTGACCCGTTTAGGGATGCCAAGAGGCTGCCTTGACTTGCCTAGGGCCGCCATGACCCGTTGAGGAGCGGCCTTCACACACCTAGGGTTGTTTTGACGTCCCTAGGGCCTGCCATGACCTGCATATGGCTGTCAAGGGCCTGCCTAGGGACGCTATATGGTTGCCTTGACTTGTCTAGGGTCACCTTGACCTGTCTAGGGCCGCCTTGGCCTGCCTTAGGCTGCTTTGACCCTCCTAGGCCTGCCTAGTACCGCCTTGACCTTGCTAGACCTGCCTTGACCCTTCTAGACCCGCCTTGAACCATCTTGGGCCACCTAGACCCTGCTAGACTCGCATAGGGCCGCCATTGGGGCCGCGCCTTGGACTGCTTTGGGCCGCCTTAACCCGTCTTGGGCCGCCTTATCCCGCCTTCGGTCACTTTGACCCATATAGGGCTGCCATGGGGCCGCCATTGGGGCCACCTTGAGCCGCCTTGGACTGTTTGGGGCCGCCTTGACCTGCCTTAACCCGCCTTGGGCCACTTTGACCCATATAGAGCTATCATGGGGCCGCCTTAAGCCACCTTGAAATTCCTAACCCGCCAAGGGGCCGCCATGACCCTCCTAGGGCCACATAGGGGCGCCTTGAACCTCCTAACCCACCAAGGGGCCGCCATGACCCTCGTAGGGCTGCAAAGGGGCGGCCTTCACCCGTCTTGAGCCGCCTTGACCTGCCTTGACCCGCTTTGGACCGCCTTGACCCGCCTTAGCCATCCCAGCGCCGCCTTAACCCACCATGGGCCACCTTGCCAGCCTTGAACCGCCTTGACCCTCCGAGACCCGCCTAGGGCCGCCTTAAGCCGACTTGGGCCACTTTGACACATAAAGGGCTGCCATGGCGCCGCCTTAAGCCACCTTGAACTTCCTAACCCGCCAAGGGGCCGCCATGACCCTCCTAGGGCCACATAGGGGCGCCTTGAACCTCCTAACCCACCAAGGGGCCGCCATAACCCTCGTAGGGCTGCAAAGGGGTGGCCTTGACCCCTCTTGAGCCGCCTTAACCTGCCTTGACCCGCCTTAGCCATCCCAGGGCCGCCTTAACCCACCATGGACCACCTTGCCAGCCTTGAACCGCCTTGACCCTCCGAGACCCGCCTAGGGCCGCCTTAAGCCGACTTGGGCCACTTTGACACATAAAGGGCTGCCATGAGGCCGCCTTAAGCCACCTTGAACCTCCTAACCCGCCAAGGGGCCGCCATGACCCTCATAGGGCTGCAAAAGGGCCCCCTTTGGCCGCCTTGACCCGTCTTGGGCCGCCTTGACTTGCCTTGACCCGCCTTGGGCCACTTTGACCCATATAGAGCTATCATGGGGCCGCCTTAAGCCACCTTGAACTTCCTAACCCGCCAAGGGGCTGCCATGACCCTCCTAGGGCCACATAGGGGCGCCTTGAACCTCCTAACCCACCAAGGGGCCGCCATGACCCTCGTAGGGCTGCAAAGGGGCGGCCTTGACCCGTCTTGAGCCGCCTTGACCTGCCTTGACCCGCTTTGGACCGCCTTGACCCGCCTTAGCCATCCCAGCGCCGCCTTAACCCACCATGGGCCACCTTGCCAGCCTTGAACCGCCTTGACCCTCCGAGACCCGCCTAGGGCCGCCTTAAGCCGACTTGGGCCACTTTGACACATAAAGGGCTGCCATGGCGCCGCCTTAAGCCACCTTGAACTTCCTAACCCGCCAAGGGGCCGCCATGACCCTCCTAGGGCCACATAGGGGCGCCTTGAACCTCCTAACCCACCAAGGGGCCGCCATGACCCTCGTAGGGCTGCAAAGGGGTGGCCTTGACCCCTCTTGAGCCGCCTTAACCCGCCTTAGCCATCCCAGGGCCGCCTTAACCCACCATGGACCACCTTGCCAGCCTTGAACCGCCTTGACCCTCCGAGATCCGCCTAGGGCCGCCTTAAGCCGACTTGGGCCACTTTGTCACATAAAGGGCTGCCATGGGGCCGCCTTAAGCCACCTTGAACCTCCTAACCCGCCAAGGGGCCGCCATGACCCTCATAGGGCTGCAAAAGAGCCGCCTTTGGCCGCCTTGACCCGTCTTGGGCCGCCTTGACCTGCCTTGACCCGCCATGGGCCGCCTTGACCTGCCTTGAACCGCCTTGACCCGCCTAGGGCCTTCTAGGGCTGCCTTGACCCGCCTTTAGCGCCTTGGACCGCCTTGAACCTCCTAGGGCCGCCTTGACCCTTATAGGGCTGCCATGGAGCCGTCTTGAGCCGCTTGGGACTGCTTTAGGCCACCTTGACCCTTGACCTGCCTAGGGCCACTAAAGGGACGCCTTGACAAGCCAAGAGCTGCCAAGGGGACGTCATGACCCGTCGAGAGGCTGCCTTTACACGCCTAAGGTTGTTTTGACCTCCCTAGGGCCCACCTATAGCCGTCAAGGGGATGCCTAGGGCCGCCATGGTGCTGCATAGGGCCGCCATGAGGCCACCTTGACTTGTCTAGGGCTACCTTGACCCGCTTTGGCCCGCCTTGGAACACCTTGACCCGCTTTAGGCTCCCTTGACTCACCTAGGACAACCATGGGGCCGCCTTGACCCACTTTGGACAGCCTTGGGCCGCCTTAACCCGTCTTGGGCCGCCTTGACCCTCCTTGACGCGCCTAGTGCCGTCTTGACCCACTTTGACCCGTCTTGACCTACTTTAACCCGCCTTGGACTGCTTTAGGCCGCCTTGACCCACCTTGGGCTATCTTGACCTGCTTTAACCCGCCTTGAGCTGCTTTGACCTATATAAGGCCGCTAAGGGCAGCCTTGAATATCCTAACTCGCCAAGGAGCCGTAATTACCCTCCTATGGCCGCAAAGGGGCCGCTTTGAACCGCGTTGATGATAAGTGCGTTTTTACGCCATGATCTTAATGGATTTTCACCCCCATTTACACTTTGTTTGTGCCTTAGTATGTTTGTTTTTACTTATTTTAGAGTCAAGAGGGTTTTTCTGTAGAGTTGTGGCTACTAGTCATTTTTATACAGAAAATTGCACTTAAATGATGAAAACCGTTTTTGGACTATCACTTGGACGTTTTACCGTGATTCGTTATTGTGTTACCTTGTCAGTTTTGATGTATCTTGTTTAAATGTGCAGAAGACAGGTACATGAACGTTACGTATCAAGAATCATGGTGAATGGACTCATGAATGACAACAAGTGATGCCACGGAAAAGGAAGGAACACTTCTAGACATTGTTTTTGGTCTCGGACAGAATCTGCCAGAAAACGTACATCTACTTCGGAAAATCATATCTCGAGATCTAGGAGGAGTTAGAAGGCGTGCCACATATGGAATTAAAGCTGTGTGTGTCTAGTTTTCAACCCCACTTGTATCGCAGAAATCGGAGTTGAGACTAAGGAGTTATGATCAAAACAGTGGACAGAGGTCAGGCTGCAAAACTGGGCAGAAACTGCCTTAGTTGTCAAACGAGTTTTGGGAGATGATTCTTCAACAAAAGGGCTTCCCAAATTTGACAAGAGGTGTATCAAGAGCCTAATGGATTGTTGGGAAGCTGAACAAAAGGAGAAAATTCGAAGAAGCATCAAGGCAGCCTTGTTTTGGTTAAGATAAGGTTTCCCGGTCAAACCGGGAAAGCTTGACCTTGCCGAACTCATCACTGCTTTTGGCTGCCATCAAAACCCAAGATTTCGTACATGAGGCCTACATGGATCCATAAACATGTAGGAAGGTCCAAGGAATCAGAAGATGGAGTCCAAATTCGGATACACAAGCTGCATTGAAGAAGGAATCATTGAGCAAATAGGAAAGAGAGTTGGAATAGGACTGCCTTTCCTTTGCCGATGCAGCTAGGGTTTCTCTATAGGTTTTCTGTATAAATAGGGCTGTTGTATGCATAGTTTAGGGAGTCCTTCAATTGTTTTAAGTTCTAGCAAGCCTAAACTCTACCTAAAAACCCTCCCTTACACAGCAAACACAAGCACAGCCGAACCATTCCTTGCCGCACAGCCATCTTTGCCGACTGCCTCCACTGCCATCTTCCACCAATTTCCCTTTCAACCTTGCCGAACCTTATAGGTAGGGTAAGGATGAAGACATCCATGGTTTGTGTTTGTAATTACTGTGTAAGAACTTTGAGTTTATTGATAAATATTTTCTGGTTTTTGGTTTTATATGATATGTGTGATTGTATGATCTTCTTTGTGACTTGATTATGATTGTACATGTTGTGTAACGGTTTAGTATGCATGTTAGGATTATTAAAGAAGTAAAGAATCTGTGTTTATGTGTTTATTAATTGTTAGGTTAATTAATCCTCACCTGATCACGTAATCGAACCCTAGGGTAATTCAAAGTACACGAGTTAGCCATTAGGGGGGAGTTTAATATGCCGTGGTATTCTAGGTCGAGTTGAGCGCAAAGACAACTCTGTTCTAGGTGCTGCATAGGGTAGGCAGGGTGAGTGATTTGCATGGGTTCGAGGATGGGTGACGCCATTGCTAACGAGCATGTCTCCAACGACTCGTGGACGGTAAGTGTTGCTTGATTAGATTGAGCGCAAAGACAATTTAGTTAAGTAGTCACATAGTTTTTGGTTGAGCGCAAAGACAACCTTAAACACATGAGAAGTCTTAAGGATTGGAACTAACTTGCAATTGTGAAAACATAGATAAGATAATTTAACCTTTCATAAAAATATTTGCATGCTAATCGGAGTTTATTTGTGAAGTGCTTACAACGTTGAAGTGACTAAACTTTGTAATTATTTGCCTTTGTTTTATTTTCTTTATTTTCTGCCGATTTCAATCCCCCATTTTATTCTTTATGTATATATTGTGTGAATATTTCTAATGACTTTGTTTTGCAGAATAAATTCTTCCCTAGTGTCCCCGGCTAGAACGATACCCTACTTACATGTACTACAACTATAGGGTTTTAAATTGCACTAACGTCATCTTTTGACAGGTCAGTTGACCCTCCTAGACCCCCGCCTAGGGCCACCTTGACCTTCCTAGACCCGCCAAGGGGCGGCCTAGGGCCGCCATGGGGCTGTCTTGACCTGCCTTGGACGGCCTTAACCCGCCATGACCCGCCTTAAACCGCCTTGGCAAGCCTTGACCCGCCTTAACCTGCCTTGGGTCACCGACAAGCCGTCATGTCCCTTCGAGTCCCGTCCAGGGCCACCTTAACCTGGCTTGACCCGCCTTGAACCGTCTTGGGCCTCCTTGACCCTCCTCGACCCTGCCAAGCAACCTAGGGCCGCCATGGGACTACCTTTACATGTCTTGATCCTCCTAGGCCCACCTAGGGGCACCTTGACCTGTCTAGGGACGCCAAGAGGCCACCTTAACCCGCCTTAGCCGCCTTGACCTTCCTAGGCCCACCTTGACCCTGCTAGACCCGCCTTAACCCTCCTAGACCCGCCTTGAACCGTCTTGGGCCGCCTAGACCCTCTTAGACCCGCCTAGGCCGCCATTGGGGCCGTCTTGGACTGGTTTGGGCCGCCTTGACTTGCTTTAGGATACCTCGACCCGCCTTGACCCGCCTTGAACCGCTTTAACCCGCCTTCAGGCACTTTGACCCATATAGGGCTGCCATGGGGCCGCCTTGAGCCGCCTTGTACTGCTTTGGGCCGTTTTTACCCGCCTTGGGCTGCCTTGACCCGCCTTGGGTGGCCTTAACCCGCCTTGGGCCACTTTGACCCATAAAGGACTGCCATGGGGCCGCCTTAAGCCACCTTGAACCTCCTAACTTGCCAAGGGGCCGCCATGACCCTCCTAGGGCCGCAAAGGTGCCGCCTTGACCCGTCTTAGGCCGCTTTGACCTGCCTTGACTCGCCTTGGACTGCCTTAACCCGCTTTGGACCGCTTTGACCCGCCTTAGCCAGCCTTGACCATTCTAGAGCCGCCTAGGGACGCCTTAACCCGCCATGACCGCTTTGGACCACCTTGAACCTCCTAGGGCCGCAATGAGGCCTCTTTGAACTGCCTTGGGCCGCCTTTACCCTCCTAGATCCGCCAAGGGGCTGCCTAGGGCCGTCATAGGGTGCCTTGGACCACTTTGCCCCCCTTGGATTGCCTTAACCCGCCATGGACCGCCTTGACCCGCCTTGGATCGCCTTGACCCGCCTTGGACTGCCATGACCCGCCTTGAACCGCCTAGGGCTGCCTTGACCCTTCTAGACCCGTCTAGGGCCACCAAAAAGCCGCCATGACTCGCCATGGGGCCGCCTTAAGCCACCTTGAACCTCCTAAGCTGCTAAGGGGCTGCAATGATCCTCCTAGGGCAGCAAATGGGCAACCTTGAACCTCCTAACCCACCAAGGGGCCGCCATGACCCTCCTAGGGCCGCAAAGAGGCCGCCTTTGTCTGCCTTGACCCGTCTTGAGCTGCCTTGACCTGCCTTGACCTGTCTTGGATCGCCTTGACCTGCCATGGGCTGCGTTGACCCTCCTAGAACAGCCTAGGGTTGCCTTAACCCCCTTAGACCTGTCAAGAGGCTGCTTAGGGCCGCCTTGACCAGCCTTGGACCGCCTTGAACCGCCATGACTCGCCATGACCCGCTGAGGCCCATCAAGGGGCATCCTTTACACGCCTTGACCCTTCTAGGGCCACCTTTACCCGTCTAGGGCTGTCTTTCACCCGTTTTGGGGCCGCCTTGACGCGTCATGGGCCGTCTTGACCCTCCTAGACCCGCCAATGTGTTGCCTAGGGCCGCCATCGGGCCGCCTTGACCCGGCTTGGCCCGCCTTAGACCGCCTTGACCCGCTTTGGCCCGCCTTAACCCTCCTAGACCCACCTAGAAGCCGCCATGACTCGCCAATGGATCGTCGTTACCCTCTTAGAACTGTCTAGGGACACCTTGACCCGTCTAGGGCCGCCTTTGACCCGCCTTGACCCGTCTTTACCAGCCTTGGACCGCCTTCTTAGGCTGCCTTGACCCGCCTTGAACCGCCTTGGGCTGCCATGACCCTCGTAGACCCGCCTACTGCAGTCTTGACCCTCCTAGACCCGCCTAGGGCCACCAAGAGGCCACCATGACCCGCCATGGGTTCCGTTAACCCGCCTTGACCCTCCTAGACCCGCCAAGTGCCGTCTTGGCCCGCCTTGACTCGCCTTAACCGGCCTTGGACTGCTTTGGGCTGCCTTGACCCGCCTTGGGCTACCTTAACCTGCCTTAACCCGCCATGGGCCGCTATAACCCATATAGAGCCGCCAAGGGGCCGCCTTAAGCCTTGAACCTCCAAACCCGCCTTGGGCCTCCTTGACCTGCCTTGACCCGCCTTAGGCAGCCTTGACCCACATTGGACCACCTTGACCCTCCTTGACCCGCCTTGGACCGCCTTGAACCGCCTTGACCCTCCTAGACCCGCCTAAGGCCCCTTGATCCTCTTAGACTCGCCAAGGGGCTGCCTAAGGCCGCAATGGGGCCGCCTTGGACTGCCTTGTTTCGTCATGACCCGCTATGGACCGCCTTGACCCGCCTTGGACCGCCTTGGGCAGCCTTGACCCACCTTGGACCGCCTTGACCCTCCATGACCCGCCATGGACCGTTTTAGCCCGCCTTGACCCACCTTGAACCGCCTAGGGCGGCCTTAACCTTCCTAGACCCGCCTAGGGCCAACAAGAAGCCGCCATGACTCACCAAGGGGTCGGCATGACCCTCCTAGGCCGGTCTAGGGCCGCCTTTACCCTCCTTGGCCCGCCTTTTCCCGTCTTGGGGACATCTTGACCCGCCAAGGGACTACCTTTACACGCCTAGGGCTGTTTTGACCTTCCTAGAGCCCACCCACCCCTGCCTCAGGCCGCTAAGGGGCTTTTAGGGCCACCATGGGGCCACCATAACACGTCTTGGGCGGCCTTGACCAGCCTTGACCCTCCTCGGCCTTGCCCGGCAACCAAGGGCAGCCAAGGGGGCGACATGACCCACTTAAGGCCGCCACGGGGTTGCCTTTATATGCCTTGACCCTCCTAGGCCCACCTTGACCAATCTAGGGACGCCAAGACTCCACCTTGACCTGTCTAGGGTCGCCAAGGGGCCGTCTTGACAAGCCAAGAACTGCCAACGAGACGTCATGACCCGTCGAGAGGCTGCCTTTACACGTCTAGGGTTGTTTTGACCTCCCTAGGGCCCGCCTATTGCCGTCAAGGGGCTGCCTAGGGCCGCCATGGTGCTGCCGAGGGCCTCCATGAGGCCACCTTGACCCGTCTAGGGCTGCCTTGACCCGCCTCGGAACGCCTTGACCCGATTTGGGCTGCCTTGACCCGCCTAGGGCAACCAAGGGGCTGCCTTGACCCACTTTGGACAGCCTTGGGCCGCCTTAACCCGCCTTGACCCGTCTTGGCCCGCCTTGACTGTCACACCCCGACCTTGGGATATGACAATTGTGGTGGATTTTGAAATTTGAAAATCAATCCAGAAATAAGTTTTTTTTAGAAGATCTGAATAGCACCTCTTGTTTAAAAGCAATTGAATTAATACAAAAAGGGATGCAGCATAAGCATTTAATTATGGTTAAAAGGTAACAAGTATAGTGGCCAAAGAAATAGGTTTAATGTCAACACTGAAAGCAAGTATTGTGTTTGCGTGAAACAAAACCTGTATAATGGAAACGTATATGAACTATTCAAATGTTGGCAAGGATCCACTCGTAGGCAAACTGAAAGTTTTGAGAACTGAATTATAACCTTAAACTTTATGGTTTCCAAAAATTTAAAGAGAAGCATTTACCATAATTCAACGAGGTAAAAGTGCTTCACTAAATACATTTACAAAGGATGCCTTTTACTTACAAGACATTCCACCACTTGATATCAAGGTTATATCAGGTAACTAAAAGAGTAGTAAGCCTCCTACTCCAATTAGTAATTTAGCAAAACCAACCTTTCAAAACCAAAACACATACTGAGCATAATCTAATGAAAACCACAACAACAACACATACTCAGTAAAGCAAAAAGCTGCCAAGGGGACGTCATGACCCGTCGAGAGGCTGCCTTTACACGCCTAGGGTTGTTCTGACCTCCCTAGGGCCCGCCTATGGCCGTCAAGGGGCTGCCTAGGGCCGCCATGAAGCCACCTTGACCCGTCGAGAGGCTGCCTTTACACGCCTAGGGTTGTTCTGACCTCCCTAGGGCCCGCCTATGGCCGTCAAGGGGCTGCCTAGGGCCGTCATGAGGCCACCTTGACCTGTCTAGGGCTGCCTTGACCCGTTTTGGGCTGCCTTGACCCGCCTAAGGCAACCATGGGGCTACCTTGACCCACCTCGACAGCCTTGGGCCGCCTTAACCCGCCTTGACCATCCTTGATGCGTCTTGGGCCGCCTTGACCCTCTTTGACGCACCTAGTGCCGCCTTGAACCTCCTTGACCCACCTTGACCAGCCTTGACCCACCTTGGGATGTCTTAACCCGTTTTAACCCGTCTTGGGCCGCTTTGACCTATATAAGGCCGTCAAGGGGCCGCCTTAAGCCGCCTTGAACATCCTAACCCGTCAAAGGGATCGCTTTGAACAACCTTGACCCTCCTAGACCCTCACCTAGGGCCACCTACCTTCCTAGACCCGCCAAGCGGTTGCCTAGGGTCACCATGGACTGCCTAGGACACGCCTTGGACCACCTTAACCCGCCACGACCCGCCTTGGACCACGTAAGGCTGTCTTGACCCGTCGTGGACCGCCTTAACCCGCCATGACGCCTTGGAAAGCCTTGACCTGCATTGAGCCACCAAGAAGCCGTCATGTCCCTCCGAGGCCCGTCTTGGGCCCCCTTAACCCGCCTTGACCCACCTTAACCTGTCTTGGGCCTCCTTGACCCTCCTCGGCCCTGCCAAGCAACCTAGGGCCGCCACGGGGCTACCTTTACACGTCTTGATCCTCCTAGGCACACCTAGGGCCACTTTTACCCGTCTAGGGACGCCAAGAGGCCGCCTTAACCTGCCTAGGGCCGCCAAGGGGACGTCTTGACATGTCGAGGGGCTGTCCTTACACGCCTAGGGTTGTTTTGACCTCCCTAGGGCCCGCCATGACCCGCCTATGGCCGTCAAGGGCCTACCTAATGCAGCCATGTGGCTACCTAGGGCCGCCTTGACCCGCCTTAACCCGCATTGACCCGCCTTAACCCGCATTGACCCGCCTTGACTCGCTTTAACCCGCCTTGACCCGCTTTAACCCGCCTTGGACTGCTTTGGGCAGCCTTGACCCACCTTGGGGTGTCTTGACCCGTTTTAATCCGCCTTGGGGCTGCCTTGGGGTGTCTTGACCCGCTTTAACCCCCAAAAGGTGGCCTTAAGTCGCCTTGAACCTCTTAACCCGCCAAGGGGCCTCCATGACCCTTCTAGGGCCGCAAAGAGGCTGCCTTGAACCGTCTTGACCCTTTTAGACCCGCCTAGGGCCGCAAATAAACTGTCTTAACCCGTCATGACCAGCCTTGGAATGCCTTGACCCGCCTTGGACCGCCTTAACACGCCTTAAACCGGCTTGGCAAGCCTTAACCCGCCTTAGACTGCTTTGGGCCGCCTTGACCTCCCTTGAGCTGTCTTGACCCGCTTTAACGCGCCTTGGGCCGCTTTGACCCATATAAGGCCGCCAAGAAGCAACCTTAATCCGCCTTGAACCTCCTAAGCCGCCAAGGGGCTTCCATGACCCTCCTAGGGCTGCAAATGGACCACCTTAAGCCGTCATCACTCGCCTTGGACTGCTTTAACCCGCCTTAAACCGCCTTGGCAAGCCTTGACCTGCCTTGAACTGCCTAGGGCTGCCTTGACCCTCCTATACCTGCCGAGGGCCACCAAGAAGCCGCGATGTCCCTCCGAGGCCCGTCTAGGGCCGCCTTAACCCGCCTTAGGCCGCCTTGACCCTCCTCCGCCCTGCTAAGCAACCAAGGGTCGCCACGGGGCTGGCTTTACACGTCTTGACCCTCCTAACCTTGCTCTGAGTCGCCTTGACCCGCCTTGGGCTGCCTTGACCCGCCTTAACCTGCCTTGGGCAGCCTTATCCCGCCTTTGGCCACTTTTACCCATATAGGGCTGCCATGGGGCCACCATTGGGGCCGCCTTGAGCCGACTTGGACTGCTTTGAGCCGCCTTGACCCGTCTTGGGCTGCCTTGACCCGCTTTGACCTGCCTTAACCCGCCTTGGGCCACTTTGACCCATATAGGGCTGCCATGGGGCCACCATTGAGGCCGCCTTGAGCCGACTTGGACTGCTTTGAGCCGCCTTGACCCGTCTTGGGCTGCCTTGACCCGCCTTGACCTGCCTTAACCCGCCTTGGGCCACTTTGACCCATATAGGGCTGCCATGGGGCCGCCTTAAGCCACCTTGAACCTCCTAACCTGCCAAGTGCCGCCTTGCCCTTCCTAGACCTGCAATGACTCACCAAGGGGTCGTCATGACCCTCCTAGGCCCTGTCTAGGGCCACAAAGAAGCCACCATGACTCGCCAAGGGGTCGTCATGACCCGCTAAAGGGTCGTCATGACTCGCCTAGGGCTATCTTGACCCCCTTTAACCCGCCTTGAGCAACTTTGATCCATATAAGGCCACCAAGGGGCATCCTTAAACTTCCTAACCCGCCAAGGGGCCGCCATGACCCTCCTAGGGCCGTAATGAGGCCGCCTTAAACTGCCTTGGGCCGTCTTGACCCTCCTAGACCCGCCAAGGGCTACCTAGGGCCACCATGAGGCCGCCTTAACCCGCCTTGGACCACCTTTAACCGCCTAAAGTTGCCTTGACCGGCCTTAACCCGCAATGACCCGCCTTAAACCGCCTTGGCAAACCTTGACCCGTTTTGATCGCCTTGACCTGCGTTGAACCGCCTAGGGTCGCCTTGACCCTCATAGACCCGCCTAGGGCCACCAAGAAACCGCCATGTCCCTCCGAGGCCCGTCTAGGGTCGCTTAACCCGCCTTTACCCTCCTCGGCCCTGCCAAGCAACCTAGGGCCGACATGGGGCTGGCTTTACACTTCTTGACCCTCCTAGGCCCACCTAGGGCCACCTTGACCTGTTTAGGGATGCCAAGAGGCCGCCTTGACCTGCCTAGGGCCGCCAAGGGACGTCTTGACCCGCCGAGGGGCTGCTCTTACACGCCTAGGTTTGTTTTGACCTCCCTAGGGCCCGCCATGAGCTCCCTAGGGCCGCAATGGGGCTGCCTTGACCCGCCTTGGAATGCCTTAACCTGCCAGGACACGTCTTGGACTACCTAAGGCTGCCTTGACCCGTCCTAACCCGCCTTGGACTGCTTTGGGCCGCCTTAACACGCCTTGGGCTGTCTTGACCTGCTTTAACCCGCTTTAGGCTGCTTTGACTCATATAAGGCCCACCAAGCGGGTTCCCTGACCATCCTAGGGCCGCAAAGGGGCCGCCTTAACCCTCCTAAACCCACTTAGGGCCACCTTGACCCTCCTAGACCCGCCAAGAGGCTGCCTAGGGCCACCCGATAAGACGTATTTGCACACGCATCAATTAACCCTGTCAACAAATCAATCGTAGTATAAAACAAGCAGGGATCGTTCTAAACCGGGGATCTAACTACAGGGTAGATCCATCTAATCTAAAGTAAATGTCAAAATACGCACATAGGTTTAAGCACATAGGTTTAAAAGTTTTATGATTTCGAAATAGACAATGAAAATAAATCCTAAATTACTTCTGTACATATATACATGTGATCAACCAACAATCATGCAAACTCAACCAAACAACCATGTAAGAATAAAGAAGACAATCTCTAATCTCAATTAAGTCTACACCGTGAGCAAATATACAACCTAAATTTGATATGCACATAAGTTCCTACGTGGTTCCTATGACATAGACCAACTTAGAATTAGACTACGGGTTTCATTCAACATCGCGACACAACAAGCTCGGCTACGTGCTCTACTTATAGGTCACACACATAAACTAATCATGCAATTACGTATCACATAAAGAATCGATGTGTTTAAGCACAAGTCCAAATCAAACATAGGTAGAAAATCGGTGAAATAACAAAGACAATGCAACTTATCAACTACTTGTATCAAAGTCGAACTTTGGATGATTAACACATGCAATATCAACTACCACTATGCCATTTTCGGCATCAGGCGACACTACAGTTGTGTCGCCTGATGCATTTTTTATGTGTCGCCTAGTAGGGTGTCGACACCTGAACCATCAGACGACACAAATGTTGTGTCGCCGTTAAGAAAATCAGGCGACAGAAGACTTTTTTTACTATGTGTCGCCTGATAAAAGATAAGGCGACATATAATATGTGTCGCCTAGAAGAACAGAAAGCGACATAAGATAGTTTTCACTATGTGTCGCCTGATAGAATTAAGGCGACAGATAATATGTGTCGCCTAGAAGAAAATCAGGCGACATAAGACATTTTTCATTATGTGTCGCCTGACGAAAGATAAGGCGACATGTTATACGTGTCGCCTGATGGTTTAGGTGTCGACACCCTACTAGGCGACACATCTTTTTTTTGCCGTGAGGCGACACATCTCTTGTGTCGCCTGATAACTGCGAGTGGGAGAGAAAAATAACTTACAGCGACATATATGCGTAGGCACTTGGAATAAAGACGACATATAAACATCGTCTGAAAATATTAGAGGCAACATGTATTTGTCACTTGATAAAAGATTAGGCGACATGCTATACGTGTCGCCTGATGGTTTAGGTGTCGACACCCTACTAGGCGACACATCTTTTTTTTGCCGTGAGGCGACACATCTCTTGTGTCGCCTGATAACTACGAGTGGGAAAAAAATGTCTTACAACGACATATATGCGTAGGATAATTGAGGTAAAGAAGACATATAAACATCGTGTGAGAGCTTTAGAGGCGACGTGTAATTTTTCTTTTGTGGTCTAGACCTTGAACGGCGACACATATGCATCGGTGAATGGTATTCAGGCGACGTATAAGTTTTCTTTTTTCATTTGGTCTCTTTGAGACAATAGATATATGTCGTATGATATGCTTTAAGTTTTCACTATCTGATACTTTTGACTTTTCGGGGCTACATTTGTTTATCGTATGAATAAGCTTGAGCTACACATAAGTGATGCCTTGTTTTCGTTTAAACTGTGCATTTACGTTGCCGGTTGTTCTTTATGGCCTCACATGTCTATCGTACGAATGAACTTCAGCTACACATAAGTGATGTCTTCTTTTGATTTAAACTATGCATTTGCGTTGCCGATTGTTTTTTATGGCCTCACATGTCCATCGTACGAATGAGCTTCAACTACACATAAATGATGTCTTCTTTTGATTTGAACTCTGCATTTACGTCCCCCGTTGTTCTTTATGACCTCACATGTCTATCGTATGAATAAGTTTAAACTACACATAAGTGATGCCTCCTTTTGATTTAAACTCTGCATTTTATGTTACCGGTTGTTTCTTATGGTAACACATTTCTGGTATCTAAGCTTTGTAAAGACAATAGATATGTGTTGCCAATTGTTACTTATGGCCACACATAATCGTAGTCATGGCTTGTTTAAAAATACACAATTGCTATATTGAAACATCCTGATAATTTAAATTTAAAAACAACATCCATAACTAAAATACGCATTAATTCAACATCTAAAATGATGACATTATCCATTGTACACAAAAGTAGCTAGGCCATATATAAGAGGTTAACAAAAAGCACCACATTATGTACAAAAGTAGCTAGGCCATAAGAGGGTAACAAAAAGCCCTATCATTTTGTTCAACTGCCTCATATACATGCAGCCAGCAGTGGCCTATAATAGCACAGCAAACTGTCTCATATATATGCAGCCAGCACCTACCCTATAATAGCACAGCCAGCACCTACCCTATAATAGCACAGCAAACTACCACATATATACATACAGCCAGCAGCTTATGGTAACACAGCAAAAGTACACAATCTGGGCAAACACACAATCCTTTCTGAAAACAGTACTAATAGAACCATACAGCAACTTTGCTAGTTACTTGTAAATTTAAGCACATACTCTGCCCACTCCTGTCGGACAACATCAACGTCCTGCATGGTGTATTTTTCAACACCCCTAGTCAACCACTGCAAGGACGACAAAGAACATAACAGATTTAACCAACTGGTCGAGTTTTTTAGCTCACAAACTGATGAATGCAAGCCATTACCTTTTTAGTCCAGTTCTGTTCTTTGTCCTGCACTATTTCTCTCATGTACAGCATGATGAAATAGCCACAGCTCTTATCCCCAATCTGCTCTGGAATGCCCTGAATCAAATAATTTGTTTGCTTAATAAACCTAATAAACATGAACTGAAATGGTTAAGTGTGAATATAAATAGTTAGCTAAGGTTGGAACCTACTGAACAGACAAAATGGGATCAAAAGATAACATCTTTACTTCTTTAGCATAATACAAAAACCAATCAACTTTCAAAAATAGGAATCATTACTGCCACTGCCGCCCGTTACCATTGCTAAGTACTCACGGTCAAGCTCAAGAGACCAACACCATTTCAATATTCCCATTCCACTACAACAGTACTAACTCAACTTTAAATGAAATGTAATCCAACTTCCCAAATTACTTTACACACCAAATGAACATCCTTCGAAGTGAATATGAATTCCATAGCCACTTCTATCACCAAGCACACAACTCGTCCCTTTCCATCGTCCAGCTTCTCCATTTCTGCATTTTCCAACTTCTTATTACCTCAAATCATATTCATAACAATCATGCCCTCCTTTACCATTAATTTATGCCCAGAAATATATACCACCACTATCTCCACCATCACCACCGCTGCAACACAAACACAGTAAACCCAACACTGTTTCCAAATCCTCCACCAGTCCACCACAACTTCAATCATATTCACCAATTCTAGAAACTATAATAAAGCATGAATTCTTAAAATAAGGATCAACTTAAGATGAAGTCAGGAGACTAGCACTGCCCACACCACTACCACGCACGGTGGCCACCCACTGCTCCGACTCCCAACTTCACCATAACTCAACCAAACTAGAATTTAATTATACGGAAAGGTAGTTATTGAAGAGCAGATCGTGTCATATACCTCACTTGCCCGTGATGTACTATGCCGTTACCAAATCCTACATTCACCTGCAAGATTCATTTCCACATGAATTTTATTAACTTGAGAAGGGTTATCTGACAAATCTCTACCTGATGAAAAATTAAATGAAGTAAAATAATATTGTAGCATGAAATGCAAGGAAAGAGAACACAACATAATTGCATAACAAAAAAGAAAAGAATGTGGGCGAAGAAAGAACCACAAACCTCTGTTCAACCTCTTATTTCAACTTTCAAGTCAGGATGTGAAGCACGTATTTCATATTTTTCTGCACCCAAAGAAGGATGTTGGTATGAATGATATTGAACTGCGGTAAAACAAGATAAACTATAGACAGACGATTACAAGGAAATCCTAGTGAATGTTCCCTTGAATAGAATACTTTTCAAGCAACGCTTCAAAAACAACTGATATTAACAGATCAACCATTTCATCTCCATTTCTGTCTGTGTTGTCTTTCTTATTGAACTCCAGGTCAAAATAAAGGTGGCATGGTAAACCCTGACAACAATGCATACAAAATTAAGCATCTCAGGTTGATGAATACGGTAATCATAGTTTCTTAGAAAGAGAAATTGTCACCTCCTGAATGACTTCGTAATGGTGACGAAACTTGGAATCCATAATTTTGTATCTGAAATTAAAGAAAAACAGTACAGATACATCAAAGAGAGAATACGATCAAGTATATATATTGGTAGAAGAACATAGAAAGGCAGACCTTCTCCAAAACTCATCATAACTTGAAACAAGGAACCTTCTTTGTCCACTAAAGTGATATTGATAACTAAAAACATAAACATTTTCGTGTCGTTTAGCAAACTTCATTGCTTCATCCTGCCTTGGAAATGTAGCCCATACTTCCTTCCAAAACAAACTAAAAACACGGGTCAACTCAAACTGCAAAAGCCAGAACAAAAATGTCTTAGAGCAGTAAAACCTGGAAGAAACAACTACACATATACCTTGAACTTAATCGTTTTTGTGCAGTGAGATCAACACGTATCTCACGCAACACTCGCAGCAACAACCTTGATGGTCGCTTTGGAGGCACTCCATTTGGAGACCCGTAAAACACAACCGGAGATAACTGCTTTCTACGATTAACATTTTTTGCTTCAACTGTTGCAGAACCACCCTGGAGACGCAACAATAAATACTTCAGGTACCAAAAGCATGCAAATAAAGGACACCACATGAAGTAGAAAACAAACATTTCCTTCTCAGCTAACTAAAACACAAATTCTTCGAGTTAAATGCATACAAATACCACTCATCTTAAGCAACATTGTCTATTTTCGGATCAATTTTCCAATTCAACCGCAGAATTCTCAATTACTATCCAAATTCAACAACCATTAAACCACGAAATGGAACAACTCCAGTGTTACATACTTTTTCTGCAAAACCAGTGTTAGCCAAACCAGAAATCCTCTCTCCTCCTTTCCTCTCTCAACTCGGGTTCCCATCGATATCTACAACCGGAGGGACGTCGGGGACGGTGAGGCGCAGCTCTGAGCACCGTCGCTCACCGTGACTCGAGATCGAGTCGGTTACCCCTGCCTTCACGCCCCTGCGCTCGGACCCGCTCCCTCGGAACAAGCTCCAGCAGATACGTCCAAGTCCAGACCGGCGATTCGTGCACCACCGCTGCAGCTCGATCTCCTTCAGTTGCCGTTGCCGTCGTCTCCTTCACCAAATCCGGCGTTTGCTTCTGAGGAGATTGATGAGAGTGATGGTTGATGGAGGAGGGTGGTCGAGATGGTGAGGGGGACGGTGAGGGCGCGACGACAAGGAGAGCAGCGACGCTGCTCTTCTCCCTTCCTCTCAGATCTCTCTTCGATCTCTCACGACAAATGAGGGAGGGAGTTGAGATGAGAGATCGATGAGAGTTGAGATGAGAGATGAGAGTTTTTTTCGATGGAGGCTGAGAATGAGAGAGTAATGAGAGCGATAGCCAGATCTAGGTCAAAACGCGGGTTTTTTTCCTCTAAGTGCGCCTTTTTTTTCAACAATTGCGCGTTTTTTTTCCGACCTAGCGCGCCAGTTTCCTTACACATATTAACCCTAGACCCTAAACCCCAAACCCTAAACCCTAAACCGTAAACCCTATCATCGACAGCTTTTGCTATTTGGCCGAAAGTCAAGCATGGTATGATCAACGTTATAAGAGTAGCATTGTAACACGTTTAGGCTTTATATCTATGATCATGAGGTACCATAACATATTTGTCTAACTACACACTAACATGTTATATCTATATGCATATCTTTATAAACTAACTATATATACGAAATAAAATTTGTAAAATTTGACCGTTGGATATGATCATCATAGTTAATTATGGATATGATCCAAAAATTGCTCATTTTTGTTAAGGTTTGGACCTCGATCACATAGGTCAACTTTATTTACGATTAAATTTCTATAAGCTTCCCAATGGTGAGCTATACGTACGCAATAAATTTTGTAAAATTTAACCGTCAGATATGATCAGCATATTTAAATATATATATGGTAAAAAATTCACCCAATTTTGATAAAGTTTAGGTCTCGATCGATGCGGTCAACATTAACTCAACAATATTTAATTAAGCGAATACACCCTTACCTCCTCCTTTTTGACCAGTTTTGGTGGATTCTTTCATGCACACACTCTCACATATATATGATGTAGCAACTTCTGTAAAATCTTTAGAAATTTTACCTTTCGGGGATAGAGTTACACATAGGGGATAATAAGCGCAAAAAAGGTTGACCGTCTCGATCGAGAGCCAAAGATTATCGAAAATATGTGATTTTTTTATGGTAACCATATTTCACTATACATAACACATCCTACAGATAGATTTGCAAAATTCTATTTACAACATATAGTTGCTTCACAAATGGATACACTTGGAAAAATCTCATTAAACAAGTTATACCACATTAGTAGGCATGTTATGGTTCCAACGTCTAAAATTCATAATACTAAATTTCGACCGTCAGATGTGATCAGCATATTTAAATATGGACATGGTAAAAAATTCACCCAATTTTGATAAAGTTTGGGTCTCGATCGATGCGGTCAACATTAACTCAACAATATTTAATTAAGCGAATACGCTCTTACCTCCTCCTTCTTGACTAGTTTTGGTGGATTATTTCATGCACACACTCTCACATATATATGATGTAGCAGCTTATGTAAAAATTTTAGAAATTTTACCTTTCGGGGATAGAGTTACCCATAGGGAATAATAAGCGTAAAAAGGGTTGACCGTCTCGATCGAGAGCCAAAGATTATCAAAAATATGTGATTTTTTTATGGTAACCATATTTCACTATACGTAACACATCCTACGGATAGATTTGCAAAATTCTATTTACAACATATAGTTGCTTCACAAATGCATACATTTAGAAAAATCCCATTAAACAAGTTATACCACATTAGTAGGCATGTTATGGTTCCAACATCTAAAATTTATAAAACTAAATTTCGACCGTCAGATGTGATCAACATATTTAAATATGAACATGGTAAAAAATTCACCCAATTTTGATAAAGTTTGGGTCTCGATCAATGCGGTCAACACTAACTCAACAATATTTAATTAAGCAAATACGCTCTTACCTCCTCCTTCTTGACTAGTTTTGGTGGATTCTTTCATGCACACACTCTCACATATATATGATGAAGCAGCTTCTGTAAAAATTTTAGAAATTTTACCTTTCGGGGACATAGGGGATAATAAGCATAAAAAGGGTTGACCGTCTCGATCGAGATCCAAACATTATCGAAAATATGTGATTTTTTTATGGTAACCATACTTCACTATACGTAACACATCCTACGGATAGATTTTCAAAATTCTATTTACAACATATAGTTGCTTCACAAATGCATACACTTAGAAAAATCTCATTAAACAAGTTATACCACATTAGTAGGCATGTTGTGGTTCCAACGTCTAAAATTCATAATATTAAATTTCGACCGTCAGATGTGATCAGCATATTTAAATATGGATATGGTAAAAAATTCACCCAATTTTGATAAAGTTTGCGTCTCGATCGATGCGGTCAACATTAACTCAACAATATTTAATAAGCGAATACGCTCTTACCTCCTCCTTCTTGACTGGTTTTGGTGGATTATTTCATGCACACACTCTCACATATATATGATGTAGCAACTTCTGTAAAATTTTTAGAAATTTTACCTTTCGGGGTTAGAATCATCTATAGGGGATAATAAACGTAAAAAGGGTTGACCGTCTCGATCGAGATCCAAAAATTATCGAAAATATGTGATTTTTTTATGGTAACCATATTTCACTATACGTAACACATCCTACGGATAGATTTGCAAGCTTCTATTTACAACATATAGTTGCTCCACAAATGCATACACTTACAAAAAACAACAAAATTTAATATCAGACGACACATAAATGTCGTCTTATAACCAAAATGAAGTAAAATTTTCACAAAAGTTATCAATTCAACAAAATTCAATATCAGGTGACACATAAATGTCGTCTTATCAACAAAATGAAGTAAAATTTCACACCAGCATTCAATTCAACAAAATTTAATATCAGGCGATACATAAATGTCGTCATATCTACATAATTGTGGAAAATATTCTCATAATTTGTCAATTCAACAAAATTCAATATCAGATGACACATAAATGTCGTCATAGCAACAAAATGAAGCAAAATTTTCACACAATTGTCAATTCAACAAAATTCAATATATCAAACGACACATAAATGTCGTCGTATATACATAATTGAGTAAAATATTCTCACAAGTTGTCAATTCAACAAAATTCAATATCAGGCCACACATTAATGTCGTCTTATGAACAATATGAAGTAAAATCTTCACACAAGTTGTCAATTTAAAAAAATTCAATATCAGACGACACATTAATGTCGTCTTATCAACAAAATAAAGTAAAATCTTCACACATTTGTCAATTTAACAAAATTCAATATCAGACGACACATAAATGTCGTCTTATTAACAAAATGAAGTAAAATTTTCACACAAGTTGTCAATTCAATAAAATTCAATATCAGGCAACACATAAATGTCGTCTTATTAACAAAATGAAGGAAAATTTTCACACAATTTGTCAATCCAACAAAATTCAATATGAAGGGACACATAAATGTCGTCGTATCAACATAATGGAGAAAAATCTTCACACAATTGTCAATTCAACAAAATCCAATATCAGGCGACACATAAATGTCGTCGTATGTACATAGTTTAGTAAAGTTTTATTTCAATTTGTCAATTCAACAAAATTCAATATCAAGCGACACATAAATGTCGTCTTATTAACAAATGAAGTAAAATTTTCACACAAGTTGTCAATTTAACAAAATTCAATATCAGACGACACATAAATGTCGTCTTATTAACAAAATGAAGTAAAATTTTCACACAAGTTAAAAATTCAATAAAATTCAATGTCAGGCGACACATAAATGTCGTCGTATCTACATAATTGAGTAAAATCTTCACATAATTTGTCAATTCAAAAAAATTCAATATCAGGGGACACATAAATGTCGTCGTATCAACATAATGAAGTGAACTCTTCAGACAGTTGTCAATTCAACAAAATTCATTATCAAACGACACATAAATGACGTCGTATGTATATAATTGAGTAAAGTTTTCTCACAATTTGTCAATTCAACAAAATTTAATATCTGGCGACACATAAATGTCGTCTTATCAACAAAATGGAGTAAAATTTTCACACAAGTTGTAAATTCAATAAAATTCAATGTCAGGCGACACATAAATGTCGTCGTATGTACATAATTGAGTAAAATCTTTCACACAAGTTGTCAATTCAACAAATTTCAATACCCGGCGACACATAAATGTCATCTTATCAACAAAATGAAGAAAATCTTCACACAATTTGTTAATTAATTCAACAAAATTCAATATCAGACGACACATAAATGTCGTCGTATGTACATAATTGAGTAAAATCTTACACACAATTTGTCAATTCAACAAAATTTAATATCCGGCGACACATAAATGTCGTCTTATCAACAAAGTGGAGTAAAATTTTCACATAAGTTGTAAATTCAACAAAATTCAATGTCAGGCGACACATAAATGTCGTCGTATGTACATAATTGAGTAAAATCTTACACACAAGTTGTCAATTCAACAAATTTCAATATCCGGCGACACATAAATGTCGTCTTATCAACAAAATGAAGAAAATCTTCACACAATTTGTTAATTCAACAAAATTCAATATCAGACGACACATAAATGTCGTCGTATGTACATAATTGAGTAAAGTTTTCTCACAATTTGTCAATTCAACAAAATTTAATATCCGGCGACACATAAATGTCGTCTTATCAACAAAGTGGAGTAAAATTTTCACACAAGTTGTAAATTCAACAAAATTCAATGTCAGGCGACACATAAATGTCGTCGTATGTACATAATTGAGTAAAATCTTTCACACAAGTTGTCAATTCAACAAATTTCAATACCCGGCGACACATAAATGTCGTCTTATCAACAAAATGAAGAAAATCTTCACACAATTTGTTAATTCAACAAAATTCAATATCAGACGACACATAAATGTCGTCGTATGTACATAATTGAGTAAAGTTTTCTCACAATTTGTCAATTCAACAAAATTTAATATCCGGCGACACATAAATGTCGTCTTATCAACAAAATGGAGTAAAATTTTCACACAAGTTGTAAATTCAACAAAATTCAATGTCAGGCGACACATAAATGTCGTCGTATCTACATAATTGAGTAAAATCTTTCACACAAGTTGTCAATTTAACAAATTTCAATATCCGGCGACACATAAATGTCGTCTTATCAACAAATGAAGAAAATCTTCACACAATTTGTTAATTCAACAAAATTCAATATCAGACGACACATAAATGTCGTCGTATGTACATAATTGAGTAAAGTTTTCTCACAATTTATCAATTCAACAAAATTTAATATCCGGCGACACATAAATATCCTCTTATCAACAAAATGGAGTAAAATTTTCACACAAGTTGTAAATTCAACAAAATTCAAGGTCAGGCGACACATAAATGTCGTCGTATCTACATAATTGAGTAAAATCTTTCACACAAGTTGTCAATTCAACAAATTTCAATATTAGGCGACACATTAATGTCGTCTTATCAACAAAATGAAGTAAAATCTTCACACAATTTGTCAATTCAATAAAATTCAATATCCGGCGACATATAAATGTCATCTTATCAATAAAATGGTGTAAAATTTCACAAAAGTTGTGAATTCAACAAAATTCAATATCAGGCGACACATAAATGTCGCCGTATGTACATAATTGAGTAAAGTTTTCTCACAAGTTGTCATTTCAACAAAATTCAATATCCGGCGACACATAAATGTCGTCTTATCAACAAAATGAAGTAAAATTTTCACACAAGTTGTAAATTCAATAAAATTCAATATCAGGCGACACATAAATGTCATCTTATCAACAAAATGGTGTAAAATTTCACACAAGTTGACAATTCAACAAAATTCAATATCAGGTGACACATAGATGTCGTCTTATCTATAAAATGTAGTAATATTTTCACACAAGTTGTCAATTCGACAAAATTCAATATTAGCCGACACATAAATGTCGTCGGATTAACAAGAGTAAAATTTAGACAATTGTGACTAAAGTTGACCACTTTCTTCACCGACATATATGTGTCGCCCCGAAAATAGACATTTTTTTCAAAGAAAACTGGTATTGTTTAAGTTCGCTTCTGGCGACACATAAAAAAAATGTGTCGCCCCGACACCCCGAACCACACTTAATTTTCTATGTGTCGCCTGATATGTGTAGCCTGATGCAGGAAATGGCTTAGTGTACTTGTATCAACTACACATGATAATGGAAGAATGCACCGAAAATCTTAAAGTATATAGACATAAAACTCACGGCATAAAACCTAAGATCATTGATTAAAAATTGAAAACTTAAATTCAAAACATGGTTCAAAAGTGTTTCTATCTCATAGACAAGAATCAAAACATACTTAAGCAAAAACCTAAAACAACATAAACAAGAACAAACACATAGCAATCCGAAAATAGAAGATGGAATACACTCTCAAAATATCCCTACGTGTTCTATTCTTTGAGTGCGCGGAGTCCTAGGCTACGTGCTTTGGACGAGTGTTGAAGGTGGGATCGGATTGTGGTGTTTGGAGGTTGATGGAGTTTCGGCAAAGGCTTTGGTGTTATTTGCACGGGTTAATGATGATCTTCTACTGCCATGCCGTGCCCTATTTATAGAGTAACTCCAAGAATTCCTCAAGCACAAGGAATCCTATTGAATCGGCAAAACCAAGTCCAAGTTGGATTTAATTTCTTCTCTTGTTCTTCAAGTAATCCTCATGCATTAAGGAATGATAAAACCATCTTGAACTTGGAAAACCTTCTCTTGGGCCGCACGGGTTCTCTCTCCTTGGTGACTTGGGAAATCTTCACGGCATCTCCATACATATCTCGGATTGTACTTCTCCTAGCTCAAGCAGAAATTCCTAGCTGCCGGCCACCTTTCCCTCATGAGTCAGGAAAACATTTTCCTAGTCAACACGGGTTTAGACTTTCCTGAAATAGAAATAAGAAAATTAGAAACTAGGAAAGAGGAAAGATGAAATCCTGATCAAGAAAGGAATCCTGAGTAAACAAGGATTTTCCAACACTTAGCACAATTTCAACACCATATTATTCTAATCCGAAAATACTATGTATTCTAACACTAAAACCTACATATTTCTACATTAAGCAATTATTCTACACTAAACACAAATATAAAGCTAAAACAACTAAATAGGAGTTAACAAAGGGTAAATAAAGGGTATAAACATATTAAGAACGTCACACTTTGTGCTCCTATCAACAACCCCACACTTAACCTTTGCTAGTCCCTTAGCAAACAACTAAAACAAAAACACAACTAATATCGAAAATACGACAATGACTCAATCTAATGCCTTCAACGAAAATTGTCTCAGAGACCTTCAAAATCATAGCATCAAGAATAGCACAAGAATCGAAATTGAAAGATGAATTCAATGGTTAATAAACATGAGATTTCGATGTAACAACTAAGACATGGCAGAAACATGGCCACCTTTCCCATCTAGGGCTGTCTTTGACCCGTTTTGGGGCCGCCTTGACGCGCCATGGGCCGCCTTGACCTGCCTTGGACTGCCTTGGGCCGCCTTGACCCGCCTAGACCCTCCTAGACCCGCCAAGGGGTTACCAAGGGCCTCCATCGGGCCGCCTTGACCCGGCTTGGCCCGCCTTAGACCGCCTTGACCCGCTATGAACCCCTTGGGCCGCTTTGACCCGCCTTGGGCTGCCTTGACCCGCTTTGGCCCGCCTTAACCCTCCTAGACCCACCTAGAAGCCGCCATGGGGTTGGCTTTACACTTCTTGACCCTCCTAGGCCCCCCTAGGGCCACCTTGACCCGTCTAGGGACGCTAAGAGGCCGCCTTGACATGCCTAGGGCCGCCAAGGGACGTCTTGACCCGCCGAGGGGCTGCTCTTACACGCCTAGTTTTGTTTTGACCTCCCTAGGGCCCGCCATGAGCTCCCTAGGGCCGCAATGGGGCTGCCTTGACCCGCCTTGGAATGCCTTGGACCGCCTTAACCTGCCATGACACGCCTTGGACTACCTAAGGCTGCCTTGACCCACCTTGGACCGCCATGACCTGCTTTGGGCTACCAAGGGGACGTCTTGACCCGCCGAAGGGCTGCTCTTACAAGCCTAGAGGCTTTTTGACCTCTCTAGGGCCAACCATGACCCGCATATGGCTGCCAAGGGCCTGCTTAGTGCCGCCATGCGGCTACCTAGGGCCGCTTTGAGCCTTCTTAACCCGCCTTAACCAGCCTTAACCAGCCTTGACCCGTCCTAACCCGCCTTGGACTGCTTTAGGCCGCCTTGACACGCCTTGGGCTGTCTTGACCTGCTTTAACCCACTTTAGGCTGCTTTGACCCATATAAGGCCCACCAAGGGGCTTCCATGACCATCCTAGGGCCGCAAAGGGGCCGCCTTAACCCTTCTAAACCCGCCTTGGACTGCTTTAGGCCGCCTTGACACGCCTTGGGCTGTCTTGACCTGCTTTAACCCGCTTTAGGCTGCTTTAACCCATATAAGGCCCACCAAGGGGCTTCCATGACCATCCTAGGGCCGCAAAGGGGCCACCTTAACCCTTCTAAACCCACCTAGGGCCACCTTGACCCTCCTAGACCTGCCAAGAGGCTGCCTAGGGCCGCCATGGGGCAGCCTTGGACTGCCTTGAACCACATTATCTCGGCATGACCCGCCTTGGACGGCCTTGACTCGCCTTGGACTACCTTGGCCAGCCTTGAACCGCCTAAGGCTGCCTTGACCCGCCTTGGACCGCCTTAACCCGCCATGACCTGCCTTAAACCGCCTTGGCAAGCCTTGACCCGGCTTGGACCGCGTTGACCTGCCTTGAACCGCCTTGACCCTCCTAGACCCGCCTATAGCTACCAAGAAGCCGCCATGACTCGCCAAGGGGTCACCAAGACCCTCCGAGGACCGTCTAGGGCCGCCTTGACCCGCCTTAACCCGCCTAGGGCCACCTTAACCCGCCTTCGGCCACTTTGACCCATACAGGGCTGCCATAGGGCTGCCATAGGGCCGCCTTGGACTGCTTTGGGCCGCCTTGACCCACCTTGGGCTACCTTGACCCGCCTTAACCCGCCTTGGACCACTTTTACCCACAAAGGGCTGCCATGGGGCCGCCTTAAGCCACCTTGAACCTCCTAACCTGCTAAGGGGCCGCCATGAGCCTCCTAGGGCCACAAAGGGGCCGCCTTGACCTGCCTTGACCTGCTAAGGGCCGCCTTGCCCCTCCTAGACCCACCTAGGGCCACCAAGAAGCCGCCAAGACTCACCAAGGGGTCACCATGACCTTCCTAGGCCCGCCTAGGGCTGTCTTGACCCCCTTTAACCCGCCTTGGGCCGCTTTGATCCATACAAGGCCGCCAAGAGGCCGCCATGACCCTCCTAGGGCCGCAATGAGACTGCCTTGAACTGCCTTGGGCCGCCTTTACCCTCCTAGACCCGCTAAGGGGCCGCCTAGGGCCGCCATGGGGCCGCCTTGGACCGCTTTGCCCCCCCTTGGATTGCCTTAACATGGCATGGACGGCCTTGACCCGCCTAGGGCCGCCTTGACCCTTCTAGACCTGCCTAGGGCCACCAATAAGCCGCCATAACTCGCCATGGGGCCGCCTTAAGCTACCTTGAACCTCCTAACCCGCCAAGGGGCCGCCATGACCCTCCTAGGGCCGCAAAGGGGCTGCCTTTGGCCACTTGGACCGCCTTGACCCGCCTTAGTCAACCTTGGGCCGCCTTGACCCACCATGGGACGCCTTGACCTGCCTTGAACCGCCTAGACTCGCCAAGGGCTGCCTTGACCCCTTAGACCCGCCAAGGGGCTGCCTAGGGCCGCCTTGGACCACCTTGAACCGCCATGACTCGCCATGACCCACCGAGGCCGGTCAAGAGGCAGCCTTTACACGCCTTGACCCTCATAGAGCCACCTTGACCCGTCTTAGGCCGCCTTTGACCCGTCTTGGGCCGTCTTTGACCCGCTTTGGGACGCCCTGACACGCCTTGCACTGCCTTGGGCCGTCTTGACCCTCCTAGACCCACCAAGGGGCTACCTAGGGCCGCCATAGGGTCACCTTGACCCGCCTTGACCCGCTATGAACCCCGTTGGGCCGTTTTGGCTAGCCTTGACCCTCCTAGACCCGCCTAGACCCACCTAAGGCCACCAAGAAGCCTCCATGACTCACCAAGGGTGGTCGTTACCCTCTTAGACCCGTCTAGGGCCGCCTTGCCTTTGACCTACTTTGGGCCGCCTTGACCCGTCTTAACCCGCCTTGACCAGCCTTGAACCGCCTTGATCAGCGTTGGGGAGCTTTGGCCCGCCTTAGACCACCTTCTTGGGCCACCCTAACCCGCCTTGAACCGCCATGTCCCTTCTAGACCTGCCTAGTGCAGCCTTAACCCTCCTACACCCGCCTAGGGCCACCAAGAAGCCGCAATGACTCGCTAAAGGGCCGTCATGAGTCATGACCCGCCATGGGTTGCCTTAACCCTCCTAGACCCGCCAAGTGCTGTCTTGGCACGCCATGACTCACCTTGACTTGCCTTGGCCCTCCTTGACTCGTTGTAACCCGCCTTGGACTGCTTTGAGTCGCCTTGACCCGCCTTGGACTGCCTTAACCTGCCTTAACCCGCCATGGGCCGCTATGACCCATATAGGGCCGCTAACGGGCCGCCTTAAGCCGCCTTGAACCTCCTAACCAGCCTTGGGCCGCCTTGACCTGCCTTGACCCGCCTTGGGCAGCCTTGGCCTACCTTGACCCGCCTTGGACTGCCTTGACCCTCCTAGACGCCTAGGGCCCCCTTGACCCTCCTAGACCCGCCAAGTGGTTGCCTAGGGCCGCAATGGGGCCGCCTTGACCCGCCTTGGATTGCCTTGTTTCACCATGACCCGCCATGGACCGCCTTGACCCTCCTTGGACTGCCTTTGCTAGCCTTGACCCACCTTGGACCGCTTTGACCCTCCATGACCTGCCATGGACCGCTTTAGCTCGCCTTAACCCACCTTGAACAGCCTAGGATGGCCTTGACCCTCCTAGACCCGCCTAGGGCCACCAACAAGCCGCCATGACTAACCAAGGCCCGTCTAGGGCCGCCTTTTCCCTCCTTGGCCCGCCTTTTCTCGTCTTGGGGACATCTTGACCCACCAAGGGACTGCCTTTACACGCCTAGGGCTGTTTTGACCTTCCTAGAGCCCACCAACCCTCGCCTAGGGCCGCTAAGGGGCTTTTAGGGCCACCATGGGGCCACCTTAACACGTCTTAGGCCGCCTTGACCCGTCTTGACACGCCTTTGACCCGCCTTGAGCCGCATTAACCTGCCATGACCCTCCTAGGCCTGTTTAGGGCTACCTTGGCCCGCCAAGGGCTGTCTTGACCCCCTTTAACCCGCCTTCGGTCGCTTTGAACCATATAAAGCCACCATGAACCTCCTAACCGGCCAAAGGGCCAACATGACCCGCCTAGACCCCCGCCTAAGGCCACCTTTACCTTTCTAGAGTCGCCAAGGGGTTGCTTCTGGCTGCCATGGGGTCGCCTCGACCCGCCTTGGACTGCCTTGGACTGCCATAACCCACCTTGGACTACCTAAGGCTGCCTTGACCCGCCTTGAACCGCCTTAACCCGCCATGACCCGCCTTGGTAAGCCTTGACCTGCCTTGGGCTACCAAGAAGCCGTCATGTCCCTCTAATGCCCGTCTAGGGCCGCCTTAACCGGTCTTGACCTGCCTTAACCCGTCTTGGGCCTCTTTGACCCTCCTCGGCCCAGCCAAGCAACCTAGGGTCGCCACTGGGCTACCTTTACACGTCTTGATCCTCCTAGGCCCACCTAGGGCCACCTTGACCCATCTAGGGACGCCAAGAGGCCGCCTTGACCTGCCTAGGGCTGCTAAGCGGACGTCTTGACCCACCGAGGGGCTGCTCTTACACGCTTAGGGTTGTTTTGACCTCCCTAGGGCCCGCCTTGACCTCCGTAGGACGGCTATGGGGCCGCCTTGGACTGCCTTGGACCGCCTTAACCCGTCATGACCCGCCTTGACAAGCCCCCACCATGAAGCTGTCATGTCCCTCTGATGCCCGTCTAGGGCCGCATGAAGTGGCCTTGACCCGCCTTAACCCGTCTTGGGCCTCTTTGACCCTCCTCGGCCCTGCCAAGCAACCTAGGGCCGCCACGGGGCTACCTTTACACGTCTTGATCCTCCTAGGCCCACCTAGGGCCACTTGACCCGTCTAGGGACGCCAAGAGGCCGCCTTGAGCTGCCTAGGGCCGCCAAGCGGACGTCTTGACACGCCGAGGGGTTGCCCTTACACACCTAGGGTTGTTTTGACCTCCCTAGGTCCCGCCATGACCCGCCTATGGTCGCTAAGGGCCTGCCTAATGTTGTCATGTGGCTACCTAGGGCCGCCTTAACCCGCCTTAGATTGCTTTGGGCCGCTTTGACCCGCTTTAGGCCGCTTTAACCCATATAAGGCCGCCAAGAGGCCGCCTTAAGCCGCCTTGAACCTCCTAACCCGTCAAGGGGCCTCCATGACCCTCCTAGGGCCGCAAAGGGGCAGCCTTGACCCTTTTAGACTCGCCTAGGGCCGCAAAGGGATCGCCTTAACCCGCCATGACCCGCCTGGACGACCTTGACCCTCCTAGACCCGCCTATGGCCACCAAGAAGCCGCCATGTCCCTCCAAGGCCCATCTAGGGCCGCCTTAACCCGCCTTAGGCCGTCTTGACCCTCCTCGGCCCTGCCAAGCAACCTTGGGCCACCACGAGGCTGGCTTTACACGTCTTGACCCTCCTAGGCCCACCTAGGGCCACCTTAACCCGTCTAGGGATGCCAAGAGGTCGCCTTAACCTGCCTAAGGCCGCCAAGGGATGTCTTGACCCGTCGAGGGGCTGCTCTTACACGCCTAGGTTTGTTTTGACCTCCCTAGGGCCCGCCATGAGCTCCCTAGGGCCGCAATGGGGCTGCCTTGACCCGCCTTGGAATGCCTTGGACCGCCTTAACTTGCCATGACACGCCTTGGACTACCTAAGGCTGCCTTGACCCACCTTGGACCGCTATAACCCGCTATGACCTGCTTTGGGCCACCAAGAAGCCGTCATGTCCCTCCGATGCCCGTCTAGGGCCGCCTTAACCTGCCTTGACCCGCCTTAACCCGTCTTGGGTCTCTTTGACCCTCCTCGGCCCTGCCAAGCAAACTAGGGCCGCCACGGGGCTACCTTTACACGTCTTGATCCTCCTAGATCCACCTAGAGCCACCTTGACCTGTCTAGGGACGCCAAGAGGCCGCCTTGACCTGCCTAGGGCCGCTAAACTGACGTCTTGACACGCCAAGGGGCTGCCCTTACACACCTAGGGTTGTTTTGACCTCCTTAGGGCCCTCCATGACCCGCCTATGGCCGCCAAAGGCCTGCCTAATGCCGTCATGTGGCTACCTAGGGCCGTCTTGACCCGCTTTAACCCGCCTTGACACGCCTTAACCCACCTAAACCTGCCTTGACTCGCCTTGGACTGCTTTGGACCGCCTTGACCCGCCTTAGGCTGTCTTGACCTGCTTTGGCATGCTTTAACCCGCCTTTGACCTATATAAGGCCACCAAGAGGCCGCCTTAAGCCTCCTTGAACCTCCTAACCCGCCAAGGGGCACGAGCTTTTGATGCTGTAATGGTTCAATTGATGTTAGATGATGTGTATAAGCACATAGGAAAGGAAAAAAAAACCAGATGTTCAGAAAAAGTGAAATTTCTTAAAAACTCGTGTGCTATAACAAGAAGTTTTGGTTGAAATTTGGTGAAACTTGAAAAGATGGGTAACACGTATTTTTTTTCAAAATTTAGGTTCCCGAGGTTAGTTTGAGAAGAATTGAAGACTCCACAAGCATGGCGATTCAATGTGTTCCACTGACATTGAAAGTAACAGTTCCAACAACTTTACCAAACAAAGTTGTCGTGAGTAATTTAGGCTCGATTGCGAGTAAAATAATAAAGGCCACGAGCTTTTGATGTTATAATGGTTCAATTGATGTTAGGTGACGTGTATAAGCACACATGAACGAAAAAAAACCAAATATTCAGAAAAAGTGAAATTTCTTAAAAACTCGTGCACTATAATAAGAAGTTTTGGCTGAAATTTGGTGAAACTTGAAAAGATGGGTAGCACGTAAGCTTTTTCAAAATTTAGGTTACTAAGGTTAGTATGACAAGAATTGAAGACTCCACAAGCATGACGATTCATTTTTTTTCCACTGAAAGCAACATTTCCAACACCTTTTCCAAACAAAGTTGCCGTGAGTCATTTTGGCTCGATTGCGAGTAAAATGATAAATGTAACGAGCTTTTGATGGTATAATGGTTCAAATGATGTTAACCAGCCTTGGAACGAGCTTTTGATGTTAACCAGCCTTGTAACGAGCTTTTGATGGTATAATGGTTCAAACGAGCTTAACCAGCCTTGGACCGCCTTCAACCGCCTTGGGTTGCCTTGACTCGCCTTAACGCACCATGGGCTGCCTTAACCCGCCTTGGGCTGCTTTGACCCATATAAGGTTGCCAAGGGGCCACCTTAAGTCACCTTGAACCTCCTAACCCGCTTTAGGCCCCCTTGACTTGCCTTGACCCGCCTTGGGCCGCCTTCACTCGCCTTGACCTGCCTTGGACCGTCTTGAACTACCTTGGGCCGCCTTGATCCGCCAAAGGGCCGCCATAAGGCAACCTTGACACGCTTTGGACCGCCTTGGATTGCCATGACCCGCCTTTGGTCGCCTTAACCCTCCTCGGCCCTGCCAGGCAAACTAGGGCAGCCAAAGGGGTGCCATGACCCACCTAGGGCCGCCATGGGGCTGCCTTTACACGTCTTGACCCTCCAAAGCCCACCGAGGGCCACCTTGACCATTCTAGGGACCCCAAGAGCCTCCTTGACTTGTCTAGGGCCGCCTTGACAAGCCTAGGTCCGCCAAGGGGCTGCCTTGACCCGCCTAGGGTTGTTTTGACCTCCCTATGGTCGCCAATGGGCTCCCTAGGGCCCACCTTGTCTCGCCTTGGACCGCCTTGACCTGCCTTGGACCACCTTGACCCGCCTTAGCCCGTTTTGGGCCGCATGACCCTCCTTGGCCCTGCTAGGCAACCTAAGGCAGCCATGATCCACCTAGGGCCGCCACGGGGCTGCCTTTACACGCCTTGACTCTCTTAGGCCCACCTAAGGCCACCTTGACCCGTCTAGGGACGCCAAGAGTCCGCCTTCATCCGCTTTGGCCCTCCTTGATCCGCCTAAGGCCGACTTGACCCGTTTAGAGACGTCAAGAGGCCGCCTTGACCCATCCAGCTAGGGATGCCAAGAGGTCGTTTTGACCTGCCTTGGGCCGCTAAGGGGCAGCCTTGACAGGCCAAGGACTGCCAAGGGGACGTCATGACCCGCCGAGGGGATGGCTTTACACGCCTAGGGTTGTTTTGACCTCCTTAGGTCTCGCCATGACCTGCCTATGGCCGCCAAGGGCCGCCTAAGGCCGCCATGGGCCACCTTAACCCGTCGAGGGCCACCTTGACCCGCTTTGGCTAGCCTTGACCCGCTTTGGGCCACCTTGACCCGCCTTAATCTGCCTTGGCCCGCCTTGACCCGCCTTGACCCGCCTTGATCTGCCTTAGGCCATCTTGATCCGCGTTGGGGCGCTTAGGCTCGCCTTAGACCACCTTGACCCGCCTTGAACCGCCTTGGGCCGCCATGACCCTCCTAGGCTCGCCTAATGCAGCCTTGACCCTCCTCGACCCGCCTAGGGCCACCAAGAAGCCGCCATGACTCGCCAAGGGGCCGTTATGACCCGCCATGGGTTGCCTTAATCCGCCTTGGGCCGACTTGACCCTCTTAGACCCGCCAAGTGTTGTCTTGGCCCGCCTTGACTGGCCTTGACCCATCTTGATTTTCCTTGGCCCGCCTTGACCAGCCTTAACCCGCCTTGGACTGCTTTTGGCCGCCTTGACCCACCATAACCCGCCATGGGCTGCTATGACCCATATAGGGCAGCCAAGGAGCCGCCTTGAACCTCCTAACCCGCCTTGGACCGCCTTGACCCTCCTAGACCCGCCTAAGGCCCCTTGACCCTCCTAGTCCCGCCAAGGGGCTGCCTAGGGCCACAATGGGGTCGCCTTGGACTGCCTTGTGTCGCCATGGCCCGCCATGGACCGTCTTGACCCGCCTTGGCCAGCCTTGACCCACCTTGGACCGCCTTGACCCTCCATGACCCGCCATGGACCGCTTTAGCCCTCTTAACCCACCTTGAATCGCCTAAGGTGGTCTTGACCCTCCTAGACCCGCCTAGGGCCACCAAGAAGCCACCATGACTCACCAAGGGGTCGCCATGACCCTCCTAGGCCCGTCTAGGGCCGCCTTTACCCTCTTTGGCCAGCCTTTTCCCGTCTTGGGGACATCTTGACCCGCCAAGGGACTGCCTCTACACGCCTAGGGCTGTTTTGACCTTCCTAGAGCCCACCAACCCTCACCTAGGGCCGCTAAGGGGATTTTAGGGCCACCATGGGGCCACCTTAACACATCTTGGGCCGCCTTGACCCGCCTTGACCAGCCTTCACACTCCTTGGCCCTGCCCGGCAGCCAAGGGGGCGCCATAACCCACTTAGGGCCGCCATGGGGTTGCCTTTACATGCCTTGACCCTCCTAGGTCCACCTTGACTAATCTAGGGACGCCAAGACTCCACCTTGACCTGTCTAGAGTCGCCTTGACAAGCCAAGAGCTACCAATGGGATGTCATGACCCGCCTTAACCCGTTTTGGCCCGCCTTGACCCGCTTTGGGCTGCCTTGACCCGCCTAGGGCAACCATGGGGCCGCCTTAACCCACCTTGAACAGCCTTGGGCAGCCTTAACCCGCTTTGACCTTCCTTAGCCCGCCTTGACCCTCCTTTACCCGCCTTGGACTGCTTTGGGGCGCCTTGACCCTCCTTAACGCGCCTAGCGCCGTGACCCACTTTGGGTTGTCTTGACCTGCTTTAACCCGCCTTGGGCCGGTTTGACCTATATAAGGCCGCCAAGGGGCCGCCTTGAACTTCCTAACTCGCCAAGGGGCCACCATGACCCTCTTAGGGCTGCAAAGGGGCCGCTTTGAACCACCTTGACCCTCCTAGACCCCCGCCTAGGGCCACCTTGACCTTCATAGACCCGCCAAGGGGCTGTCTAGGGCCGTCATGGGGCTGCCTTGACCCGCCTTGGACTGCCTTGGACCGCCAAGACCCGCCTTGGATCGCCTTGACCCGCCTTGGACCACATAAGGCTGCCTTGACTAGCCTTGGACCGCCTTAACCAGCCATGAACAGCCTTAAACCGCCTTGGCAAGCCTTGACCCGCCTTGGACCACCTTGACCTGCCTTCAATCGCTTAGGGCCACATTGACCCTCCTAAACCTGCCTAGGGCCACCAAGAAGACACCATGTCCCTCCAAGGCCCGTCTAGGGCCGCCTTAACCCGCCTTGACTCGTCTTGGGCCTCCTTGACCCTCCTCGGCCCTGCCAAGCAACCTAGGGCCGCCACGGGGCTACCTTTACACGTCTTGATCCTCCTAGGGGCACCTTGATCCTCCTAGGGGGCCGCCTTGACCTGCCTAGAGCCGCCAAGCGGACGTCTTGACATGCTGAGGGGCTGCCCTTACACGCCTAAGGTTGTTTTGACCTCCCTAGGGCCCGCCATGACCCGCCTATAGCCGCCAAGGGCCTGCCTAATGTCGCCATGTGGCTACCTTGGGCTGCCTTGACCCGCCTTAACTCGCCTTAACCCAATTTAACCAGCCTTGACCCGCTTAAACCCGCCTTGACCCGTCTAGGGTCACCTTGACCCTCCTAGACCCGCTAAGGGGCTGCTTAGGGCTGCCATGAGGCCGCCTTGACCCGCCTTAGACCGCTTTGGACCGCCTTGACCCGCCTAGGGTTGCCTTGTCCCGCCTTAACCCGCCATGACCCGCTTTGGACCGCCTTGGACCACCTTGAACCGCCTAAGCCTGCCTTGACCCGCCTTAAACCGCCTTAACTAGCCATGACCCTCCTAGGCCTATTTAGGGTTGCCTTGGCCCGCCTAGGGCTGTCTTGACCCCCTTTAACCCACCTTGGGTCGCTTTGAACCATATAAGGCCACCATGAACCTCCTAACCCGCCAAAGGGCCGCCATGACCCTCCTAGACCCCCGCCTAGGGCCACCTTTACCTTTCTAGAGTCGCTAAGGGGTTGCTTCGGGCTGCAATGGGGCCGCCTTGACCCGCCTTGGACTGCCTTGGACCGCCTTAACCCGCCATAACCCACCTTGGACTACCTAAGGCTGCCTTGACCCGCCTTGGACTACCTTAACCCGCCATGACCCGCCTTGGCAAGCCTTGACCTGCCTTGGGCTACCAAGAAGCCGTCATGTCCCTCTAATGCCCGTCTAGGGCCGCCTTAACCGGCCTTGACTCGCCTTAACCCGTCTTGGGCCTCTTTGACCCTCCTCGGCCCAGCCAAGCAACCTAGGGCCGCCACTAGGCTACCTTTACACGTCTTGATCCTCCTAGGCCCACCTAGGGCCACCTTGACCCATCTAGGGACGCCAAGAGGCCGCCTTGACCTGCCTAGGGCTGCTAAGCGGACGTCTTGACCCACCGAGGGGCTGCTCTTACACGCTTAGGGTTGTTTTGACCTCCCTAGGGCCCGCCTTGACCTCCCATAGGGCGGCTATGAGGCTGCCTTGACCCGCCTTGGACCGCCTTAACCCGTCATGACCCGCCTTGACAAGCCTTGACCTGCCTTGGGCCACCATGAAGCCGTCATGTCCCTCCGATCCCCGTCTAGGGCCGCATGAAGCGGCCTTGACCCGCCTTAACCCGTCTTAGGCCTCTTTGACTCTCCTCGGCCCTGCCAAGCAACCTAAGGCCACCACGGGGCTACCTTTACACGTCTTGATCCTCCTAGGCCCACCTAGGGCCACTTGACCCATCTAGGGACGCCAAGAGGCCTCCTTGAGCTGCCTAGGGCCGCCAAGCAGACGTCTTGACACTCCGAGGGGTTGCCCTTACACACCTAGGGTTGTTTTGACCTCCCTAGGTCCCGCCATGACCCGCCTATGGTCGCTAAGGGCCTGCCTAATGTCGTCATGTGGCTACCTAGGGCCGCCTTAACTCGCCTTAGATTGCTTTCGGCCATCTTGACCCGCTTTCACCCGCTTTGGGCCGCTTTAACCCATATAAGGCCGCCAAGAGGCCGCCTTAAGCCGCCTTGAACCTCCTAACCCGTCAAGGGGCCTCCATGACCCTCCTAGGGCCGCAAAGGGGCCGCCTTGACCCTTTTAGACTCTCCTAGGGCCGCAAAGGGACCGCCTTAACCCGCCATGACCCGCCTTGGACGACCTTGACCCACTTTGGACCACCTTGACCCGCCTTGGGCTGTCTTGACCTGCTTTAACCCGCCTTGGGCCACTTTGACCCATATAAGGCCGCTAAGAGGCCACCTTAAGCCGCCTTGAACTTCCTAAGCCGCCAAGGGGCTTCCATGACCCTCATAGGGCCGCAAAGGGGCCGCCTTGAACCGCCATGACCCTCTTAAAATCACCAAAGGCCGCAAAGGGACCACCTTAACCCGCCATGACCCGCCTTGGACCGCCTTAACCCGCCTTAAACTGCCTTGGTAAGCCTTGACCCGCTTTAGACCGCCTTAACTTGCCTTGAACCGCCTAGGGCCGCCTTGACCCTCCTAGACCCGCCTAGGGCCACCAAGAAGCCGCCATGTCCCTCCAAGGCCCATCTAGGGCCGCCTTAACCCGCCTTAGGCCGTCTTGACCCTCCTCGGCCCTGCCAAGCAACCTAGGGCCACCACGGGGCTGGCTTTACACATCTTGACCCTCCTAGGCCCACCTAGGGCCACCTTAACCCGTCTAGGGATGCCAAGAGGCCTAAACCCTAAACCCTAAACCTTAAACCTGCCTAAGGCCGCCAAGGGACGTCTTGACCCGTCGAGGGGCTGCTCTTACACGCCTAGGTTTGTTTTGACCTCCCTATGGCCAGCCATGAGCTCCCTAGGGCCGCAATGGGGCTGCCTTGACCAGCCTTGGAATGCCTTGGACCGCCTTAACTTGCCATGACACGCCTTGGACTACCTAAGGCTGTCTTGACCCACCTTGGACCGCTATGTCCTGCTTTGGGCCACCAAGAAGCCGTCATGTCCCTCCGATACCCGTCTAGGGCCGCCTTAACCCGCCTTGACCCGCCTTAACCCGTCTTGGGTCTCTTTGACCCTCCTCGGCCCTGCCAAGGAAACTAGGGCCGCCACGGGGCTACCTTTACACGTCTTGATCCTCTTAGACCCACCTAGAGCCACCTTGACCTGTCTAGGGACGCCAAGAGGCCGCCTTGACCTGCGTTGGGCCGCTAAACGGACGTCTTGACACGCCGAGGGGCTGCCCTTACACACCTAGGGTTGTTTTGACCTCCTTAGGGCCCGCCATGACCCGCCTATGGCCGCCAAAGGCCTGCCTAATGCCATCATGTGGCTACCTAGGGCCGTCTTGACCCGCCTTAACCCGCTTTAACCCGCCTGAACCTGCCTTGACTCGCCTTGGACTGCTTTGGGCCGCCTTGACCCGCCTTAGGCTGTCTTGACCTGCTTTGGCCTGCTTTAACCCGCCTTTAGCCACTTTGACCTATATAAGGCCACCAAGAGGCCGCCTTGAACCTCCTAACCCGCCAAGGGGTCTCCATGACCCTCCTAGGGCCGCAAAGGGGCCACCTTGAACCGCCTTGACCCTTTTAGACTCGCCTAGGGCCACAAAGGGACCGCCTTAACCCGCCATGACCCGCCTTGGATCACCTTGACCCGCCTTGGACTGTCTTGACCTGCTTTAACCCGCCTTGGGCCACTTTGACCCATATAAGGCAGCCAAGAGGCCACCTTAACCCGCCAAAGGGCCTCCATGACCCTCCTAGGGCTGCAAAGGGGCCGCCTTGAACAGCCATGACCCTCTTAGACTCGCTTAGGGCCGCAAAAGGACAGCCTTAACCCGTCATGACCCGGCTTGGACCACCTTAACCTGCCTTAAACCGCCTTGGCAAGTCTTGACCCGCTTTGGACCGCCTTGACCTGCCTTGAACCGCCTAGGGCCGCCTTGACCGTCCTAGACCCGCCTAGGGCCGCCAAGAAGCCGCCATGTCCCTCCGAGGCCCGTCTAGTGCCGCCTTAACCCGCCTTAGGCCACCTTGACCCTCCTCGGCCCTACCAAGCAACCTATGGCCACCACGAGGCTGGCTTTACACGTCTTGACCCTCCTAGGCCCACCTAGGGCCACCATGACACGTTTAGGGACGCTAAGAGGCCGCCTTGACCTGCCTAGGTCCGCAAGGGACGTCTTGACCCGCCGAGGGGCTGCTCTTACACGCCTAGGTTTGTTTTGACCTCCCTAGGGCCCGCCATGACCCGCATATGGCTGCCAAGGGCTTGCCTAGCGCCGCCATGTGGCTACCTTAGGCCGCCTTGACCCGCCTTGACACGCCTTAACCCGTCTTAACCCGCTTTAATCCGCCTTGGCCCGCCTAAACCCATCTTAACTCGCCTTGACCCGCCTTGGACTGCCTTGGCCCGCCTTGGACCGCATTAACCTGTCATGACCCGCCTTGGCCAGCCTTGACCTGCCTTGGACCGCCTTGGCAAGCCTTGAACCGCCTATGGCTGGCTTGACCCTCCTTAACCCGGCATGACCAGCCTTAAACCGCCTTGGCAAGCCTTGACCCGGCTTGGAACGCCTTGACCTGTCTTGAACCGCCTTGACCCTCCTAGACCTGTTTATGGCCACCAAGAAGCCGCCATGACTCGCCAAGGGGTCGCCATGTCCCTCCGAGGCCCGTCTAGGGCTGCCTTAACCCGCTTTAGCCCACCTTGACCCTCATCGGCCCTACCAAGCAACCTAGGGCCGCCACGGAGCTGCCTTTACACGTCTTGACCCTCCTAGGCCCACCTAGGGCCACCTTGACCCGTCTAGGGATGCCAAGAGGCTGCCTTGACTTGCCTAGGGCCGCCATGACCCGCTGAGGAGCGGCCTTTACACACCTAGGGTTGTTTTGACGTCCCTAGGGCCTGCCATGGCTTTACACACCTTAGGCTGCTTTGACCCTCCTAGGCCCGCCTAGTGCCACCTTGACCTTGCTAGACCTGCCTTGACCCTTCTAGACCCGCCTTGAACCATCTTGGGCCACCTAGACCCTGCTAGACCCCATAGGGCCGCGCCTTGGACTGCTTTGGGCCGCCTTAACCTGTCTTGGGCCGCCTTATCCCGCCTTCGGTCACTTTGACCCATATAGGGCTGCCATGGGGCAGCCATTGGGGCCACCTTGAGCCGCCTTGGACTGTTTTGGGCCGCCTTGACCCGCCTTAACCCGCCTTGAGCCACTTTGACCCATATAGAGCTATCATGGGGCCGCCTTAAGCCACCTTGAACTTTCTAACCCGCCAAGGGGCCGCCATGACCCTCCTAGGGCCACATAGGGGCGCCTTGAACCTCCTAGGGCCACATAGGGGCGCCATGACCCTCGTAGGGCTGCAAAGGGGCGGCCTTGACCCGTCTTGAGCCACCTTGACCTGCCTTGACCCGCTTTGGACCGCCTTGACCCGCCTTAGCCATCCTAGGGCCGCCTTAACCCACCATGGGCCACCTTGCCAGCCTTGAACCGTTTTGACCCTCCGAGACCCGCCTAGGGCCACCTTAAGCCGACTTGGGCCACTTTGACACATAAAGGGCTGCCATGGGGCCGCCTTAAGCCACCTTGAACCTCCTAACCCACCAAGGGGCCGCCATGACCCTCATAAGGCTGCAAAAGGGCCGCCTTTGGCCGCCTTGACCCGTCTTGGGCCGCCTTGACTTGCCTTGACCCGCCATGGGCCGCATTGACCTGCCTTGAACCGCCTAGACCCGCCTAGGGCCTTCTAGGGCTGCCTTGACCCGCCTTGAGCGCCTTGGACCGCCTTGAACCTCCTAGGGCCGCCTTGACCCTTATAGGGCTGCCATGGAGCCGTCTTGAGCCGCTTGGGACTGCTTTAGGCCACCTTGACCCTTGATCTGCCTAGGGCCACCAAAGGGACGCCTTGACAAGCCAAGAGCTGCCAAGGGGACGTCATGACCCGTCGAGAGGCTGCCTTTACACGCCTAAGGTTGTTTTGACCTCCCTAGGGCCCACCTATAGCCGTCAAGGGGATGCCTAGGACCGACATGGTGCTGCATAGGGCCGCCATGGGGCAACCTTGACCCGCTTTGGCCCGCTTTGGAACACCTTGACCCTCTTTAGGCTGCCTTGACTCACCTAGGACAACCATGGGGCCGCCTTGACCCACTTTGGACAGCCTTGGGCCGCCTTAACCCGCCTTGGGCCGCCTTGACCTTCCTTGACGCGCCTAGTGTCGTCTTGACCCACTTTCACCCGTCTTGACCTACTTTAACCCGCCTTGGACTGCTTTACACCGCCTTGACCCACCTTGGGCTATCTTGACCTGCTTTAACCCGCCTTGAGCCGCTTTGACCTATATAAGGCCGCTAAGGGCAGCCTTGAACATCCTAACTCGCCAAGGAGCCGCAATGACGCTCCTATGGCCGCAAAGGGGCCGCTTTGAACCGCGTTGACCCTCTTAGACCCCCGCCTAGGGACACCTTGACCTTCCTAGACCCGCCAAGGGGCGGCCTAGGGCCGCCATGGGGCCGTCTTGACCCGCCTTGGAAGGCCTTAACCCGCCATGACCCGCCTTAAACCGCCTTGGCAAGCCTTGACCCACCTTGACCTGCCTTGGGTCACCGACAAGCCATCATGTCCCTTCAAGTCCCGTCTAGGGCCGCCTTAACCCGTCTTGACCCGCCTTGACCCGTCTTGGGCCTCCTTGACCCTCCTCGGCCCTGCCAAGCAACCTAGGGCCGCCATGGGGCTACCTTTACATGTCTTGATCCTCCTAGGCCCACCTAGGGGCACCTTGACCTGTCTAGGGATGCCAAGAGGCCACCTTAACCCGCCTTAGCCGCCTTGACCCTGCTAGACCCGCCTTGAACCGTCTTGGGCCGCCTACACCCTCCTAGACCCGCCTAGGCCGCCATTGGGGGCGCCTTGGACTGGTTTGGGCCGCCTTGACCTGCTTTAGGATACCTCGACCCGCCTTAATCCGCCTTGAACCGCTTTAACCCGCCTTCGGGCACTTTGACCCATATAGGGCTGCCATGGGGCCGCCTTGACCCGCCTTGTACTGCTTTGGGCCGCTTTGACCCGCCTTGGGCTGCCTTAACCCTCCTTGGGTGGCCTTAACCCGCCTTGGGCCTCTTTGACCCATAAAGGACTGCCATGGGGCCGCCTTAAGCCACCTTGAACCTCCTAACCTGCCAAGGGGCCGCCATGACCCTCCTAGGGCCGCAAAGGTGCTGCCTTGACCCGTCTTAGGCCGCTTTGACCTGCCTTGACTCGCCTTGCACTGTCTTGACCCGCTTTGGACCGCTTTGGACCCGCCTTAGCCAGCCTTGACCCCTCTAGACCCGCCTAGGGCCGCCTTAACCCGCCATGACCGCCTTGGACCGCCTTGAACCGCCTAGGGCCGCAATGAGGCCTCCTTGAACTGCCTTGGGCCGCCTTTACCCTACTAGATCCGCCAAGGGGCTGCCTAGGGCCGCCATGGGGCGCCTTGGACCGCTTTGCCCCCCTTGGATTGCCTTAACCCGCCATGGACCGCCTTGACCCGCTTTGGATCGCCTTGACCCGCCTTGGACTGCCATGACCCGCCTTGAACCGCCTAGGATCGCCTTGACCCTCCTTGGACTGCCATGACCCGCCTTGAACTGCCTAGGGCCACCAAAAAGCCGCCATGACTCCCCATGGGGCCGCCTTAAGCCACCTTGAACCTCCTAAGCCGCTAAGGGGCTGCAATGATCCTCCTAGGGCAGCAAATGGGCAACCTTGAACCTCCTAACCCACCAAGGGGCCACCATGACCCTCCTAGGGCCGCAAAGAGGCCGCCTTTGTCCGCCTTGACCTGCCTTGACTCGTCTTGGATCGCCTTGACCCGCCATGGGCCGCCTTGACCCTCCTAGACCAGCCTAGGGTTGCCTTAACCCCCTTAGGCCTGTCAAGAGGCTGCCTAGGGCCGCCTTGACCAGCCTTGGACCGCCTTGAACCGCCATGACTCGCCATGACCCGCTGAGGCCTATCAAGGGGCAGCCTTTACACGCCTTGACCCTTCTAGGGCCACCTTTACCCGTCTAGGGCTGTCTTTGACCCGTTTTGGGGCCGCCTTGACGCGCCATGGGCCGCCTTGACCAGCCTTGGACTGCCTTGGGCCGCCTTGACCCGCCTAGACCCTCCTAGACCCGCCAAGGGGTTGCCTAGGGCCGCCATCGGCCGCCTTGACCCGGCTTGGCCCGCCTTAGACCGCCTTGACCCGCTATGAACCCCTTGGGCCGCTTTGACCCGCCTTGGGCAGCCTTGACCCGCTTTGGCCCGCCTTAACCCTCCTAGACCCACCTAGAAGCCGCCATGACTCGCCAATGGATCGTCGTTACCCTCTTAGAACTGTCTAGGGACACCTTGACCCGTCTAGGGCTGCCTTTGACCCGCCTTGACCCGTCTTTACCAGCATTGGACCGACACCTTGACCCGTCTAGGGCTGCCTTGACCCGCCTTGAACCGCTTTGGGCTGCCATGACCCTCGTAGACCCGCCTACTGCAGTCTTGACCCTCCTAGACCCGCCTAGGGCCACCAAGAAGCCACCATGACCCGCCATGGGTTGCGTTAACCCGCCTTGACCCTCCTAGACCTGCCAAGTGCCGTCTTGGCCCGCCTTGACTCGCCTTAACCGGCCTTGGACTGCTTTAGGCTGCCTTGACCCGCCTTGGGCTGCCTTAACCCGCCATGGGCTGCTATGACCCATATAGGGCCGCCTTAAGCCTTGAACCTCCTAACCCGCCTTGGGCCGCCTTGACCTGCCTTGACCCGCCTTAGGCAGCCTTGACCCACCTTGGACTTCTTAACAATGTTAAGGAGGAGTTGTATGTTTATGTGTGTGTGTATATGTATAGAAGGAAAATCAAGGACATCCTTAAACCTAAAATTCTAAAAACGGAGGATGATTTTTTTTTTGGCAAGTCTTTTGAAGTTTTCAAAATGTCCCTGTTTATTTTTTTTTCTTTTCAAAATTGTCCCGGACAATAACATTTTTGACAATTTTACAATAAAAAATGGGTGAGTGTGTGGATTATAATTGAGGGTGTGCTAATTACACCCCTCATAGAGAAAATAAGAGAGAGAACATGGTAACATTAGGCATGCAAGCAGGCAGTCGGTTCATTTTGTTTGAACCCTGTTGGGGAACTTCGTCATTTTTGAAAATTGAGAATAGATAGGTATTGTGAGGTACAAGACAGACTAGAGGAGAAGATTTAGCTATATGCATGAAAGATTTTACTTTGGAACTTCTAGAAGAAGAGATATGTAACTCAACTCAGAAGAGAAGCATATATCAGTTTCAACAAACACAATACAAACTATAAAGTACCCACTCGATCTGTATGCTCGAAGCGGAAGTCTTCCAACTACTTTACGGTGTCGAAATTCGAATTAGAGTGCTCCGAGATGTTGTTCTTGGATTTATAGAGTAAATTGATCGGTGTAAGAATTTAAAGAACATGAAGTGGTTTAAATATCTCAATAACAAATAACGTGTCAGCCGATCAATTTCTCGTTTAACTTAGGTATGTGTGCTCTATCTTACACACACAGGTTTTAGGTCTCGCATCTTGCATGAAAGAAGAACGAACCATATGCCATTTGAGCTCAGTTACCTTGTAACTTGGTTTGAGGATATGGAACCCTCCTTTTTGGATCTACCATTAAGCATTATATTATGAGTCATTCATAATCAACACTGATCGGATTGGTTCTCCGAGCTCAATGGTTTTCATTATCGGATCACTATTAGAGGCCTTTTAAAATTAAGGAGGGTTTTCCTATATTAAGCATTCTGATCCATATATAAGGTTAATTCCTATGTTATTTAATTAGCAACTATGCCCTAATTGTAATTGTTAATTTATTAAGGTTGCGGTAGAAAAGGTATCCGAGGCTCTGAGCAGTTGTTGACAGAACCAGTTTTGGTGACGTCTAATAACATGCTTAAATTTGTGTTTATATATAATATGGGGTTCTTAAGTTGGGGAAAGAGAGCATCTCAAGCTATTTTTGTCATCTACGAACTTAGATTATGAAGCTACAAAACTGAATTCGTTGTTAAATGCATATTCTTAAGAATAATCTTCTGCGTCCCATAATTAAGGATTGAAGGATGGATTACACATGGAGGAGATGGATATGTGTCAACAACCAACAGCCTGTTCATTTTTTCCAAGTCTGGATTAACTGGGAAAGTTGCAACTGAACACTTATATCGATATAGAATTTGAGATACACACAGAATATGATCTGAGCTTGAATTAATTTATTGGGGTTGTTCTGCATATATGTTCAAATCTTTGTCTGTTTAAGTTTCAACCCTTTTTCAAGTTTTGACTCGTGATCTTTGATTGCTTTTGTGAGCAGGCAAAAAAGATTATACTTCTGATAATAATAGAGGCCAGGGATTAGGCGCATCCATGATCAAGAGAAGTCGATCTGGAAGAAGACTGGGAGAAGCTGCTCCCTGTTGGTTTCTTAAAACTCTTCTTCATGCTTACTTATTGTTTAGTACGTTCTTGGTAAAACACTAGTTGTTTTCTGTGTTCTTTTCTCTCTCTATTCCCTTTTACTTTCTTCAACAATTTGTAGGTTGAAGTCCAAATTAAAATTGGAAGTAAAAACAAACGAGAGGGTTCTGGTGCTAGTGTGAAAGTGAAAGATCACGAGCTTTGTAGTCAATGGTAAAAGTTTAAAAAATGGAATAGGGAAACCATCATGAAGTGATAAATTATGAGAATGGAAATTTTCTAATTTTAGGAGGGAGAAACTTTTGTACGTTCTTTTCAGTGATTGGTCACAAAGACTTGTGCACTTCAATTTTTTTACCATTCATAGCCGTATAAACAACTAACTAAGATAACATTATCTTCATCATACTCGAGTCATGATGAATTTACTATATATGGTAGTTTGAGTATAAAATGAATGTATAGCTTGCAAAATTAGTACTTGTATTAGCAAGAGTTTTGGAAGCTAGGAAACCTCATCATTAAGTATTAGATCTCGTCTTCCACCTTCATTAGCTTGGGGTAACTTGATTTATTTATATGCAAATACTCTTGAGATGGATTATTCTCCAGAGAAAGACCATCCTAGTTTTTCTTGAAAACTAAAAGTCCTAAAATAACACAATGAGGTAGACACCACGCCTAAAACAGCTCAATTGCAATGGCTTTGAAATGAAATCCCAAAATTATGTCTGGTTACAATCTTGACCAACAATTGGTTCAAACTCCCCTGATACGTCACAAACTGGAAACCATATTCCGGGAACTTGTAACTAATTGGGAAAAAAGATATAGGAAACTTGAAGATACTAATTAGCAACATCAGATTCCGGGGCAGAAGTCCAAATGGAAGCTGATAGTAAGGACCTTGATTTCCAACCTAAAACCAGCCTATGATTTGCCACCTCCTCCACCCTATAACCATCATTGAAAAGACCCAACAAAAGCTTTGCCTGACAATGATTAGCAAAGCTTATTGGCGTTGGCTTAAACCCTACCGCACTTAGCCACTCCCACCAAGAGCAACCTACTTCCCCGTGGGCTCGATAGATACGAGCCAATGACCCGGCAATTCGAGGTCCCAAGAACACTTTCTCGACTAATGCTCGAGCCCGGCTCTGCATCGGAAAACCGGCCTCGAGCGAGTCGTAGACAGCCGAATAGTGATACAATGAGTCTATGAACCGAGCCACGAAGCCTCCGTCTCCCGCTGGCCGAACCTCTTCTTCAACCAAGGCTACCAGTCTAGGGTTTAGTGTCTTAGCTCCAGATAAAAAGGAAGCAATCGAATCAGGGGATCGGTGACTGAAGTGTGGAAGGTTTAGCATGCAGTTAATTACCAAGGCCTCGCCCTTAACCAACTTTAGAGCAGAGGGTCGAAATGTCTCGTCCGAATCCAACCTACATTGGTGAAACGAAAACGGTTGACCAATGGAAGTGGCAAACGCCGTCAGACGACGACCGGTCTCCTGGACGGTCCCGATCGACCTCAGGCCGCTGCCGCCTCTCGACAAAGCCGTGATCCTAAGATGTGGGGTAGGTGGGCCATCCTTCCTGGACACCAAGGCCTGCATCAAGGACGCCCATTGGATACCCTCCATGATGTCATAGTCGACTATGTGGACCCTACTGTCATGGACCACAGCCTCCAAGATGGCCTGATTGGCCGTGAAGTGGCCGAACTTAACATAGGGCGACATGTCCTGTAGTAGCTGAAACGCTGCGATCACGTCAGTGGGGTGGTGGCCGTGGTCGCGGTGGGACCCGTTTCCGATCAAATGCTTGGAGTGGTGGCTTACACCGCCGGCGCCTTCTAGCAAACCCTGAAGCGCCTCGGTGAAATACGCCGCGAGCCTCTCCATGTTTGTACCGTCAGTTGGGGAGACCAACTCTTTGAGCCGAACCAATATCACACGAGCCAGATCTCGGCTCTTGTTGGCGCCGGTGAGCGCCTCCGCCGCCGCCATCAATAGATGCACCAATCTCAACCCCTTTGTATCCTCGCTGTTCGAGGCCGCGCCTTCGTCCAGCATCGTCACCTCCGTCGATTGCGAAGACGTCGTGGTGTAACACGAGTTTGACGTTTCCCCAACGAGCTCAGACGACGGCGAGTTTATCTCACCGCCCTCCATCATGGACTCGAAAAGCTCGTGAAAGTCCCCACCCCCGGCGAGGTGGTCAATGGGAGCTAGAGCCTCCCAGTCGACGACGGGAGACCAGTCGTACCACTGGTCAGGGGTAATGGCTATGTTGGTGGTGCTTGTGGTTTCAGTACTGCAGCCGGGGAGGTCGACGTCGAGGTCGTCGAGCTCAAGCTCCATAGCTGAGCTTAGCATGAGTAACTCTGTCATGCGGTTTTGGAATTGGCTTAGTAACTTTTGAGGTGTGTTCGGAGATATTATTCAGTAATGGTGGTAGCTAGAGAAGGCTGGAGCAAAGAGACAGTGGTGTTTGCAGGAGAAGATTTTATTAAGAGTTAAACCAACTTAGATGGTATCAACTACTGATGATGAGTTGGGTTTTATACACTCCGGGTCGTAATCAGACTTCCTTAATTATGTTTAAAATATGTTAAACACTTTACAGTTTACACTCAGGCCCCTGGGGTTTTAAGGTATTTGAATGAGGGTAGCTAATTATTAGTTTGATTAATTAATTAACTGGGAACTCTTTCTTTCTTTTTCTTCATACGTTCATGCATAGGCAGATAGGCTAGCAGCGTAAAGCCGTAAACCAGCTTCAGAAAAACCAACCTAGATAAAAAAAAAAATTAAAAAAAAAAGGGATGGAGTTGTAAATATTAATTTGATTAATCAATTCATGAAGGGTACGTACTACGTGGTTGTTTTGATTTCAAGTTGGAGTTGTAGTTACAAATAGGTAACTGCAGAGTATGTTGGAGTCGGAGCTACGTACAACTTCTTTCTCAATCAGTTGCTCCTAGTAAATGTTGAATAGTGAAGTTTAACATTTGCAAAAACATCGATATCTTCATTTCTTCCTGACTCCTACATGACCATAGTTCTCATTGATTTTGTAAGCTGTTCAAGGTTGAGATCGAAGATCGGTAGCAAAATGAGCTCCCAACACCATGGTTAATTAGCTTATTCCATTTTTATCTCTCTGTTTTTTTTTATAATAATTATTCTCATTTTCTATTTTTCTTATTCAGTAACTTCTATGTTGTTTCCGTTAGAATAAGTTAGATGCTCTACTAGATAAAAGAAAATTATCATTTTAGTTTCTGATAACAAGGAACATAATTCTTTTATGACCCAAGCATACCAAAAACGTGAAAACGAGTGTGCTCTGGCTAGTATTTCATGTTTTTTCCATTAGCTGTTCTACCAGACAAAATTTCTCATTTTAGTTCTTTCGATATTTAACATAGAAAATTGATTCTTTCATGACCCAAGCATACCAAAAACGTGTACACGAGTGTACTCTAGCTAGTATTATTTTTGGTCAACAAAGTTCAACTTGCTAGCTAGTATTATATGAGAGAAACGAGAACATTTTCTTTTGCTTCAAACTTCGACAACAATGTGACACATTACAAGGAAGACATGTAATCTTACTTACGAACAATACGGATCTTTACTGCCAGATTATATACATTTCCAGTCTCTTGTATGTGTAGCTAGGTCTTGAATTTTCGACGAAATTGAATAACATAACGCAATTATAAACATAAGAGCAATGTTAGGTGAACCACATATGTGTATGTTGACACTTTTATTATATTATTAATTGATTTGGAACATGGATGCTCATATTACTTTTATACAATCGTGTATCTACAAACAAATGCATTTTCAAGATATATAGGAGAGTGCTCTGGCTCCAAAGTGATGAATCAAAGTTGAGCAAGTAATGAAAATGATCAATACATTCATGGAAAGAAGTAAATATAAGGGAAAGAACAAGTGCTTGATAGCAAACTAAGCTCCCGACATCCAATGACTCTAGTGCAACTATAGGACAGCGACCACTTAAATTCTCGTAGAAATCATCAAAGTGAAAGCTCCGCTGCTGAAGGAGGGGTTTTGGACAAAGCTTTAACCGCATGCATATATACAACAACACACTCGATCTCAAGCAGTAACAGTCGACTACTGTAACACCACCTTTGTCTATGGCACTTACGATTGAGCTATTCCAAAGCCTTCGAAAAATTCTCAAGGTAAGTTTGACTGACCTGCCACACGTCAGTTCCCCTCGCCGGCTTGACCGGCTCTTTTCAACTTACTTCTTCATCAGTTTGAGAGGATCGACTGTGAGATTGAGATGGACGTACGTACGTACTTGGGTTAACGTTGGTTAATTTGGATTAATCAAAGAGATCGAGAGGGAATGAAGCTTGATTAGCGGATCTGCTACCCAGTAATAAGTTCTCACTTTCATTCACTTTCATTTACCAATTATGCTTTTGAGAATGCCTCGATCTGTGTCTTTGGCTGGGACTTCGGACTTAGATCACACCAAGGGCTTCAATAGTGCAGCAAGCTAGGTCATAAGTACGTGATTGGGGGATGAAAATCACTTGCTGCGCACATAAGGGGTAGGACTGGGTACCATTGATTCACATCTAAGCTAGATATGATTGCCAAACCCATTTTCATGTATCCCATAAAAAAATAAAAAATAAAAAACTCATTTTCATGTATTTTGGAAAACCATTCCCCCTGCATACATTGCAATTATTGGATCCTATCGATCGAGAAAATCTATCCTTGGGTTCTATATAGTAAAGCCTCTGCATACATTATAATTTATGTGTCACCAGTAATTAACATGATTTTTTTTAAAACTTTTTATTAATAACTTACGCATTTTATATATGTCACTAGTAACATGATTAATTTTCTGTATAGTTAACCTAAATTGACCTAAATTGCCACGGAACCACAGCGTAGTTGTTTCACAATAATTGATAGTCACCACAAAATAAGACAAAGAGTTGCCCTAGGCTAGGAAATTTCACACGGATGGTTTGTCTCTGAAATTAGCATAGAGGGGCTTTCATCATGATAGCCTCTTTACTAATATTTTAGGGTCAAGGTGCCTTCTCGACGAAGTTAAACCTCAAATTAGAGTCATTAACTTTTTTTTTAGGGTGAAAAAAAATCTTTCTTTTCGAAGTGTTAGTGATTATATATCCATGAAGTTGTGTATGTATGTGCAAGGCAGTCACCGACTGTTAAGAATATGTGACGGTAACAACGAAATAAGGGAACTCGATCAATTGACAAATTAAGAATTCTAATATATAGACTTGATGAGGATATGTAATTTAATCTTGTCATGGTGAAAGAAGAAAGTGAAAGAAAAGGAGTTTCAAACCAAGAAAGAAGAAAAAGGTTGGTTAGTTTTCCTAATGTTCTATATTATACTAACTCAACAGTATCAATTTCATTTAATTCCAGAGAGAAAACAAGTGCTCAACGGCCGCCGCCTAGGGTTCTGATTTACCACATAGCCGATCAGCTGCAAGGATAGATTTTCCTGTCGTCTCCTCTTCACCATAAGTTGAAATGACTTGAAGATAACTCAAGTCATTTTTAAGCCGAGTATGTTGTTATGTTTTCAGCTCTTAAATTACATACAAGGATATATATATATATATATATATATATATATATATTCAAATTAGATAAAACTGTGTATAAATGATCTACACATTATGTTCTAGACATTGTACGGTTGAGATGTGGAAATGCGTCATGAAAATGAGTGAAATAAGGATGTCCACACTTTAATTTTAAAACGGAACACTATTCTGGAAGGGAACCGTACACACACACACGCGCACACACGGAGCCGTTCCAAAGAGGACGTCTGCACAACCCTTAAAGTGCGAACGTCTCTCCATTCTCCACCGTCCAGCATCGACAATGCATTTTCTTCTTGTCGGAGGACAGTAGACCTTGATATTGATCTTCCCCTTGCTAGTGGACCCGTTGGCTGCAAGTTTCTAGCCAACTTTGATCGATCTTGAAGTTTTCAGTGAGGTTGCTGCCCAGAGCTCCAATCTCGATCTGTCTGACCTTAATCTTCATGTCAACGCCGTCTCGGAGTCCTTTGCTGTCCTCCGGCAAGAAGAAAAGGTGTCGTCAGCGTCAGATGGTGAAGAATGGAAGGACGTCCGTACTTTAAGGGCGGTGCGGACGTCTACCTCTGATCCGGGTATATATATATATATATTCAATCCGGATCAGAGGTAGACATCTGCACCGCCCTTATATATATATATATATATATATATATTCGATCAGTGTATGTCAAATTACCTTTCAAAGTTTTTGTATGGATTTGTTTGCAGAACCCCTGAATACATGAATCCTTTGGAATAATCAATATAATAGCCATTTTAATCAAAAGTTAACAACCACCTTAGTTACCTTTACGATTTCGATTAAGCACATGTATCGTACTAATAATTTTACACACAAAGATTCATATTCAATTCCGACACAGAAAATAGATGGAAACATTCGTCTTACAAAAACAGAAGAAGAACAAGTCCCTTCAGAATGAAAAACTGGGTTTGCTCGGCCTAGGTCTGGACTGTGGAGTTGGTGAATGTTTCCAATCCCCGAGTCCCACATGAGAATGATAACAGCCGGCGTAATGACTAATCAAAGTCAACTTGATCGACGGCTATTATTATAGTAGATGACTGGATCAGCAATATAAATAAATAAGCAAACAGCTAAAGTCAGCTGGGCACGCAATCAATCCTTTTGACATAGACAGTGACATTTCCAGATGTAGAAAGATCAAGGATTGGACAAAGTACAAACCCTAGGACTAACTGTACCTAAATAGGAAACTTGCGAAAGCTTCAGCCTTCAGGCATAAAGAATAGAAACAGAAATTAAGGCCATGAGAGCAGAAAAATACGGGGTAAGAAAGAAAAAAAAATTAATTAATATTCTAATTAGGAAGTAGGTGTTATTGATTGGCTACCAATTCGATCTCTAATCTAATCCCGGCCGGCATGTTTCAGAAAGAGAGGCAGGAACAGTTCTCTGAGACGCCAATACCTTCTACTTGGACGGCAGAGTCGACAGGTCAATGAGATCGATAAATATTAAAACAGTACATTTGGCCGATGACGCAGAGGGCAAACCAAAATCCGAGAGAACATTTTAACTTTTTGAAAAGGATTTGAAACGTAACCTAACTAAGGAGGTTCAACCCTACGTACGCTCAGTTACTAAGTCGAAAATTAATAATTTAGATATTTTTATAGCGTAAGTTTGTGTTTTAATTAATGTATCAATACTAGTCTAGTAGCTAGTACCGTGTAAGATTAACAGTATGGTATTATCTTTGAACCGAAAAGATTAATTACCTTGTGTGTGAGAAATGTTCCTCCATGTATATGTAACCTTACGTATCAAGATTTCTGCTATATATGCAAATTGCGATGCAACTTGGTTTTATGATTCGTTTTTTTTAGTTTCTTTTCTTCTTCTATTTAAATTTAATCAGCCAACAGTTTCACGGACGTACATGTTACAGTTTTAATATGAAGAACGGGATTGCATAGGTGACGAGAGCAACAATGTAAAGCCAGATATATTAATCCCAAGTCAAAAGCACCCCTATTATTGGCCACGTCCCACAAAATTTGGTTGTATACGGAATTATCTACCGGCTTAATTGATGATGTCAACTCCCGTAATTAAAAACATTCAGAATATAATATGGAGATTCTCCGTTGGTTTACCAATGGCATAAGATTCCCACCCCCCGCGTTCATTATATTTTAGCAACTATTGCTTCAGGTACGACGGTAGTACATGTGTGCCATCTAATTGTTAGTTCTTTTCAATCAGAGGTGGCAAAATTTGATCAATTGGGACACGTACCGCCCTCAACTTGGAGGACTCCTTTTTTTTATTTGGAGGACTCCTCTTTTTATATATATATATATATATACATACACATGATTTTTCTAACGAGGGATCCATTTTTTTTATCATTTTTAGGGATAGATTATTTGATGAATTTTTCGATCATAAAATCAAATCTCCACCGTTCAGTTTGTCAGGTTATATGAATAAATCATTTATACAAATTTTTGAAAAATTTGGTAATCGTTAAGTTATTCAAATGAGAAATTTATTAGGAACTGCTTCTCAAACAATAAGGTAATTAGCTCTATATAGTGAGTCAGGATTAATTAGGGTACTGCCTCTCAAACAACCAGCAGATCATAAGCGCAAGCTGGTGGAATTAAACTACAATACAACATTCGGGAACTTCAACTTGTTGTTTTACTCCTTGTCTGTATTTTTCCTATTTAATTGCTTAACAATAGAAAGACGTTCTTTGTAATTAATACTCTAATACTAATTATCGGGTTAAACAGGTACCATGACAAAGTTGTTAATTTTCTCATATATGCTTGGTCTCGATCTGTTAGTTTATAGTTGCAAAATTGCAATTACAATGTGGGGTTCCGTGTGTTTTGGACATATATATAGTTTATAGTAGCATACATTAACAAGATTAACAACATAATTACAAAAACTTGACCCGCTAACGTGCGCTTCTACATCTTTTTAATTAGATCGAGTTAGTACTATTGAAACCCTAGTTAAAAGTTTCTGACCTCATCCGTGATAGGATGCATCCCCAGAAGAGGAAGAAGCTGGAGTACGTGGATATGGTACGTACTTTAGTAATTTGATGGGCTAACTATCAATAATACCTAAATTAAATAGTTAATTTGTTTTAGTTAATGATGAAAGAACAAGTGCTATGATCACTAGCTAATTGTATATTTGGCCGGCTCACCACCTTCTTCTTCCAATTTAATAAAAATCTAATGGCAACAAATTCAATATAATATCCAGACTCACAAATTTTGCTCATTTGAAATCCAATTTAGTGATGATGAGGTCAAGGACTAGGCAAAATTTAAGTTACCGAACCTTACTTCTCTGCTCTTATATCACAAGTTGATCCATTTTGTGGGATAGTTGCGACTTGCGAATAACCAGCTCCTAGCTAGAATTTTCACTTAAACTGGTCACTTCATCTCAAAAAAGCTTTCTCATCACAAATTTAACTAATATATATCATATCCAGAGTGCATGGCCAAACTGAATTGAAAAGAATGCGGGATATTTCTTCTTCTTAAATTTACAGATAAACTGGTCTTGAATTAGTAGGGAAGCAAATGCTAGCTGCAGGTGACTTATAGCATGTCTTGCTTCACACAGTTGGAGTAGTGTCCTTTGAACTGGGTTCAAAAATCCAGCTCCTCCATATTCCGCAGTCTACTGCAGTCTCATCAGCTCCCCCATGAGGGCTTTTTGTTCATGTGTTTCTTTTGCTTTGCTTCTGTATTATTGCAACATTTACCGTAAAAACAAAACATAGGAAAAAATTAAAACGAAGCGAATATGAATGTTCACCATATTTTTGCCCGATTGTTAAAGACAAACTCTGTGATGGTTTCATGGTTTGATTTTTGAAGTTAACAATATATATCTTGGTATTTTCATTATGACATTACGTTAAGGTATCAGCTGTTTTTTTCTGTATGCATCACAAGTCGTGGTTTTGGAAAAACCCTAACCATGCATCCCACGTCCTGCAATATCCCTTATACAATATACAAGAAGTGTTTCGGTTGTTAGGAAAAACTAATTAATATGCACAGTGATGATGAGCATCCATCCATTAGATATTATATATCTAGCTATGTAGTAATAAGACTTTTGAAGTTGGAAAGAAATCCCAAATTCAAATCGTTTGCTGTGGGATTTCTTTAGAGACGAGTACAAATCGTATGTTGTGGAGACAAGTACACTCTCTGCTGAGTATTTTCAAAACCTTATACAATGTATTCGTCTCCACAGCAAGTCTTTCTGTCTCTGAAATGGCTAGCTTGACTGCTTGATCTAGGGGTTGATATAGATAAGATATTAACGATTCATAATCCAAGTCAAGGCTTACTTAGTTGAAAACTAAATATTAATCAAGTCACTGATCCCATGCAGCTGGGTCTTAAACATATAGTATGTTAGGTATCCAACAGCTCTGTATACCTAACATATATATTTACCAAGCGAGAGATGTGATTCTTAGTCTGCTGCAAAAGTTGAATTGCAGAAACGAGAGAGAGATTCCCTTCTCTAAAATAGCTGCATTAGATTCCGGTCAAAAGTTGACAACGTGAAAATCGTGAAATTACTCTACTGGAAGCACACCAGCAGCTAGCAGCATGCATTGCCTGTAAAATTGTTAATGCAAGGGTTTCAGTGCCTCACAATACCAACCATCTTCCTATACATGGGGCGACCTGATGAACTAGCTAGAACCAACACGCGTACGGTCTAATCAGTTCTTTAGATGTATAGGATTTATGGTTATTTACAAAATTAAGGGAAATTGGATTAAGAATCTCACATGCATCTAACCCAAAATAGCTGCTAGGTGCACATAAGCAGCTGGGTGCTTGATCACTGTACTGTACAAACAAATATTTATTTATTTGGTATAAATATTTCATAAAATGCTGTTGCGCATAACATCTTATAATTTAATTGGAAGACAAAATGTAGTATAGAATAAATCCAGAAATTATAGACTGCATCATGTAGTGATATACATTAACACTGATATTGTTAAACTTACTGCCTACAAAGATGGACCAACTTAATTTATACAGTTGCGCTTGTCAAAAACTGAAAAAGAAGAAACGTTTAAACAATTCTTCCTCCTAAAACAAGGAGATCACAGTTTCGTACTTTTGCTTTCAAGTTCTTGCTCTGATTCTGCATTTTATTAGGTTAAGTTAAAAAAACTGCACGGTGCATTCTTTTCCTTTTGATATATTTTTTGGGATCTCAATTTATCCGCATATATTAGATGTTATTAAACTTGTTAAAGGATGACAGATATGTCACTTATTTTTAATTTCTGGAAGTGATAATCTAGTGTTGTAACAAATATAAAAGGATTTATAAATGACTAAATCAGAGATGGCAAATCATGGCAACAGCCAACATTCTGTGGTTGTTGGACGGAATACGAAAGATGACAATATGGAACTCGGCAACTCCCACTCCTTTGTTTTTCTCATCGTCTTTGCCATTAGATACTTTGCTCTGAAACTAACGAATTAATTAAATTCAACTACTGGAGTAAGAAAGCTAAAATATCTTTTCTTTTTGTACTTGTAATAGGTATAAATAATCATACGAAATCTCTCATCGATCAGTTTAATAAGGTATGAGCAAGAACATAAGAAGTCTGCGGTACAATTTCTGTGGTGGATCAGTAACTGTTGGAATTGAAAGCAATGGCTCTACTGTGCCATCTTAACTTCTTATGCTAAAAACATAGCTCAAAAGTCGGGGTCCTTACTCTAGAAAATCCTTTTTTAAATGACTAGTAAACCTATAAATTAACTTGGCAACCACCACTAAAATGATGCCTATTGTGAGTCACTGAGTCTAGTAAACCTTTGCGAAATTTCATAATGTAGGTAAATTGCTGTTATTTGCAAGCGGTAGTTAACCAAAACCAAAATCACTTTGGCTTATAGTGTCTTTCAACTTTCAGCAATATATGAAGATGAGCAGGACATCTCCACAGCATGATGATGTTTATGGCAATCTTGCCAATATTATATCTCAAAGCTGAACTTGCTGGTCCTATATTAGACAACCATGTCCTAGAACAATTTTAGCTCCTGAACTGAGACCAAGTAATAATGTCGATTAAAATACATGAGGCATGTAGAGCTAGGTAGCCAAGGTTAGGAATAAGCATCACCAAGTCTAAGAACTAGGAGAGTGTGTATGTATCCTCCACGTGGAGAGTGAGCTGTAGTTCCACGACTTGCCCAAAGCTTCTTGTGTTCAAGACTAGGACTATATCAATGGACATGAACAAGAGTAGACGAAAGCTTGAGTTTGAGAGGCAGCGATGTTACAGCTTTAGAGTTCAGATACATTAACTAAATAACAACTGATGAGGTAGTGACGGGGTGTGATGGGTACCAAGTTGTCTTGTTTGGCGAGAATCATGTAGTATGTTTTTAAATTTTAAATTAGTTTCTAAGAGTTTCGGAAGCCAGCAATTTGGGAGTTCTCTAGGGGACAAAGGATAGTGACCTTATTATTTAAGTACATGCAAACTGTTCCACTTTGATTACAGACGCAAATGGAGGGTTGTTGATAGTGTTGTCTTCTTCATCTGGTGATGCCATGGCTACTATTGGAACTGAGTGAACCAACCAGGATATTCATCTCACCCTCCATTTAGGTGAATTTTCCTTAAAGAAACAAGCTTCCAAACTTAAAAAAGATCCCAAGTCCTAAGCTGGCGCCCTAGCTGGGTAGCAGTGTCCCTTTGCTTCAGCACTACCCCAGCTGGGTTAGCCCCCCATGATCCAGGTAAATACCATCCTGATCTAGCATGCACATGATCACCTTAGATAAGAGCTAATTTATAAATGATATGTCATCATATCTATCAAATACATTATTTTGGTAAATTATGTGGACCTGTGTTGGGTGGGTTTTTATTCTAGATCCAATATCCTATATACATCGGTTGGATTTTGATCGGAGAACTCCAAAAGAGATTTGGGATAAGTATAAACCTCATTGAGAATGTCAAAGTGGACTACAGTCAACTTGCAAAAGCCCACTATAGTACTGCAAAAAAGAAATTTAGCTTATGAGTTTTAACTTTAAGCTGTGAATCAGATATTTGATATTGGGAAAATTTTAAAAACATTACATGATAAATTATTCATTCATAATTTTAGTGTTTCAAGTTTCAAAACAATCATAACGATACATAAATTTGTAATCTCAACCGAAAATATGTACATACCGTTACATTCTCCGTTATCTAACGAGTTTTCCGTTAAATTTTGAGGGGCAAATCCGTCACTCATTAATTTAATAAATTATTAAAATCAATAATTAAATTAATAATTAATAAGAAAGGAAAAATTATTGTTGTCTCTCTTTTTCGTCCATGTTCAAACCCAACATACACAAAAATGGTGATCGAGGTAGGACTATAGGAGGAAGTTGGAAGATGATTTGAGAAACCTATTGTTGGAAGATGATTTGGTAAGTTATGGAAGAAAAAGTTTGAATATATATCGGTGGGTTGGGATGAGCAATGCAAGGAAACTTAGAGCGAGAAAGCTATGTCCTAGTTTTACTTAGATTGGGACGAGCAACAAAGTCTTCTTTTTTTTTGATGAATTCTTGCCTTTCATTAAAACCAAACCCAGTAACTTACAAACACATTGAATAGTAAGCAAAGAAACCAGGTAAGGGGAAAACAACAAAGTCTTTAAGAATATATGGTTTGAGTTTACAAGATTAAAAAAGTTTATAAATAGAAAAAAAGAAAAAGAAAACATAATATAAAGAAAGAGAGAATGGAGAAAACCCGAAACCACCATTCGAAAAATGAGAAATTACAAAGGGTTAACGGTGTTATTGACGGCATGTGCTAAAAGTGTGCCGGCTTTTAAACGTCATGTACCTTTTTGATTGTTTTGAAACTTGAAACACCAAAATTGAGAGTGGACCATTTGTCATGTAATGTTCTTAAAATTTTCCCTTTGATATTTTGATATGAGAAGGAGATGTGATGACTCAATAGCCCATATTAGCTTATGTGCTTTAAAGACCCAGAAAATAAAACAGTAGCTATCTAAGTTATCAATTGATTGCATCAATTCTCTATGTTAGTGAGGCCATGAATCCTCTATCCTACTAAATCGTAAGGAAACATTCTAAAAGAGATGCCCTATTTAACAGGTTTCTCTGTGTAAAACAATCTTAAACTCTGTAGAAACCAGGCTCAGTTCTACAAGTCATTCTCAGCAACAAGCAAGACAGAGGGCTCTGTTAATTATTTCACAAAAGGTGTATCTTTCAATATCACAACAATAGTTCACTTTCTTAAATAATCAAAATCTCATTTTTCTGTACAAAGACTAGACTTAAATCATATTTGTTCCTGTTGATGTTGCATTTAGCCTCTTTAGATCGAAAGGGTATTTTATAACAATTAATCAGGAAAAGCAGCTCAGACTCATGCTACAATGAATATTGTCTTGTAAATATCTTTTACATTATATTAACAAAAATAAGGAATGTCAATATCTAATACTGAAGGGAGCATCACAATTCCTAAGATTTGGTAATTTTCACTTCTCTGAATCATAACTAACCTGTTCAGGATGAAACACAGATCAGTTGACATTTTGATTGCCAATAAGTGAACCCTCTTTTTCATTAAGTGAGGCATGGGCAATCCTTGCTGCTGCTATGGCAGAATCGGCCCTCTTGATAACTCTCTCAAGATCTCCAACCTTCTCTGACAACAACGTGACATTTGAGTTGGTTGTCTGAACTAACTTGTTTGCAGTTTCCAGAGCACCGCACAGCTGCAATAAAGACAATCAGAGTCTATACAATATATTCAAAAGCCTGTGTTTGTGAATTCTTTCCCGACACACCACTGTACAATTTTACTAAATACTCTTCACAAATGAAAAATGATAAAATCTCTGATAGTTTTCGAAACATGTCCATTGTATTCATCACTCCGCTATATCTCAAATGGAGAATCACAACTATAAACAGTCAATCATTGTCAAGGAAATCTAATGAAATTTAAGCAAAATTTTCTCAACCAAGCAATCAACAAGACACAATAGTGAAAACTTCAATAGAAAAAATATGGACCTGCCATCCAACAAGTCCATGGAATTAATTGCATCAAGTAAAGCAGCACTTCAACAACAGATTGAGAATGTAACAGCCTCAAATATTCAGACGCAAAGATGCATTTGCAACAATACGAGTTTTGAGAGTGGTGTGCACTAATCATCCCATTCAGAAAAGATAACTCATCACCTTCAAAGTAAGACCCGCCCATGAGTGGTCAGTACCCGCAAGCACCTCATTCAGCTGCTCATAGTTCTCCTGGACACACAAAATTGACATACGGAGCAAAACAATGTGAGCCAATTACCCAAAGGACAGATCTTTACCACAAAATCATACAATGCAACACATTTTACATAATGAAAACAAATTCCCATATAACTAGTCTGCAACTCTAAGTCCAAATTACTTCAATTTTTGCTAATGGGTACTCAATTTCCAAACACAAGATTGTAAACATGATTCACAGAAATAGGAACCAATGGGGAATGAGATTGCAGAGAACCTGGAACAACTTGGTAAGCTCTGGGTTCTGAGTTGGGCTGGAAATAGCAGGAGAAGAAAACGAGGGTTCATGCTGTTGCTGTGGAGTTGAAGCATCTGATTCCCCCACGTCGCTCAGCAGATCGCCTATGCTTAGAAGCGGTCCTCCCACACCTTGCAGCATCCCTCTCCTCTCTCACTTGTGCTTTCTCTTCCCCAGGACAAGAAAAGACACCCATATATAGTATGGGCTCTTTTATATTGAATAACCGACCCGACCCGACCCGGGAGAATGAGAGTAAGAAGAGGCTTCAGGGCACCGAAATCAAAGTCTTACTCTTTTCGAGTGTGGAGCTCTTCTCGGCGTGTCTCCGATCAGGTGAGCTTCGTTTTCCGACCATATTGGGTTTTGTTGATTTGAATTGGTCTATATCTAAATTTTGAGAAATTTCCCAGAATCAACAACTAAGCTTGGTGTGATGTAAATGGTTTGAATCAAAATTAGGGAAACAGGGTTCACGTGGATTGCTGGTACTGGAGCTTAGTTTAGAGGAATGGGGAGCCAGGAGGTTAAGCAGCTTGAGGATTGCACTGTTGCCAAGTGAGTTTCAGTTTTTCGTGCCATGTTATTGTTTTAGTGTTTTGGATTTAGAGTTTGGGAAATTGAGAACAGCAGGTACTGCACTGATTTTGAATTGCTTGCTATTCTTTAGTGTACTCAATTCTGGTTCTTAGGAAATTGTATTGAATGAGAGAAGGGTGTGAAATAATGAGTTAGTTGTAGTTTCAGACAGTCTTTAGTGTTCCAGAGTTTTTTTTTTTTTTTTTTCGATTACAAGTGTTCCAGAGATTAGTCATTGTAATGTTGTGCATATTGGTGGTCGGTTGTCGAAAAGAATGTCCTAGAAAATGAAGTTTTGAGAGAGTTAAACAAACTTTTCTGGACCTCAGAGCTCACAGATTGATCGATATTTTGTAAACTGTTGTTATGAACCGGAACCTGGATACTTGTAGATCAGGCAGAAATCGTTTTGTGATATTTATAGCTGGGAAGATTTAGACTAATCTACTGAAACTTGTTCAAGCATTCTAAACTGTTTTGGCAAATGCGCGCATCAATATCCTGAGTCTTTGGATTCCATGTCCATAGCTAATGTGCTTTCTTTGGTTACACGGTTACATCTTTAATTATCTCAAGGAGATTGGTGCTTCCGATCTTCTCACTGATCCCTGATTTTTCATGAAAGATGTTAAGTCTTGCCTACATTTATGACTATAGATACTGAATTAGCTTTATGGACTATAATACATTCTGAAGATTATTTGGCTTAATCAGTACACTAATTAGCTTCAACTCAGCAAGTTAAGTTCATTATACAAGAGGCACTAGCTATTATGCTCTGTTTGGGATCATATATAGAATCGTACCCATATTTAGCATATCCTGTTTTACTCTTACCAATGTAAGTTTTATTGAACATGATTCATCTGCAGCGCATTGGGTACTTGGGTATTCTCAGTAGCAGGGGCTTTGCTAGCAATTCCGGTGGGGATAAAAAGGAAATCTCTAGGGCCACTTGTGTTCTTTGGCACAACTGGTACCATGCTTGATATCATTATGGGGATCACTCAGTGTGAAAGAGAACATGCCGAACGCCAAGCAAAGCTATCCGAAGCACAAAACTCTGCAACCAATGCTTCTTTATCTGAGACCGGAGCCGAGTATCCGTCTTTTTCCGAAACCGGAGCTGAGTCTTCAACTTGACAATATGGAGCGATATGCAACATGTTTCAATTGCTCTCGGATTTTGCTGTAAAAACTGAATACTCTTTTCTGAATGACCTGTGGTTTTAATTCTGCCTTCACTTTTACTTGAGTTAATAATCACACAAAAGTAACTTCAATTCATTTGATGATTTTGGTCTTTCTTGCATCGAATTACCAACAGTTCATTCCAAGCAGAGATTTATGCTGCCTTTGTCTTCAGTTCTGTAAACCTCTCAAAGCAACTTTGCTGATGACATGTTTTTAGCCCAGGTTGTTTTCCAATTTCGTTAAACTTTTTAAAATAATCTTAGTCTACCACTGTGAACGACCAAGTAGTAGCCCTGAGTTGTGCCTTAATTTATTTAACAAATTTTCAGACTCTCTGCCAAAGAATAACCATCCGTACATGTTTTTCAAATTAGTTCAAGTAACGTCTCATTATCGAGCTAAAAACAATGAAGGTGTACACAAATTAGAAAAATCATCCTTGGAAGATTACAAAACAACCTAGATGGGTACTGTTCCTCTCCTCCGTGAGAGCTCCTCTCTTTCGAGAGTCTCCTCTACTTTTCTACAGTGGCACCCCGGAATTTGATTCCGTTTTCCTGAATCTGAAACCTCCGATTCAAAATTAAGGTTGGCATTCCTATGGGTAAAACCCGTAGGTTTATACCCGTTATATTATGTGCTGGGTTTGGACTCACCTATTTCTAAATGGATAAAACCTCATTCGTCAGGAGAAACCAAGAATACTTTTTCTATCAGAAACTCTATGCTCTGAGAAACAGCTGGAGACTCTCCTGATCCGAATGGGTTTTGATAATTGTCTAGGGATGACGCCTAGTGAGTCCTCCCCGGGGGTCGCCTTTCTCTGGATGAACGATATGCCGAAGATTGGCTCAGATGCAAGCTTTCAGAGAGACTTTGATGGACTGTGCTCTATTGGATATGGGGTATTCAGGCAGCCCTTTCACATGGGCAGATCATCAAACTAAAGAGAGACTAGATCGAAGTCTTTGGAGTGTTGGTTTGAGGAATTTATTCCCTAGATCTTCTACGACGCATCTGCACCCGAGCACTTCGGATCACAGTCCTTTGTTGGTTGAAATTTGTGTGAACCCATCTCCAAATATGAGGAAAAAAAGAATTTTCCAATTTGAACAATTTTGGGCAACACATACAAAATGTGAAGATGTAATCAAAGGAAGTTGGGGAAGAATTGTCTCTGGAGACCCTATCAACCAGGCTATTAGGAAGATCAAACATACTTGTTCAGCTCTAAATGCCTGGCAAAAACCAACTTTTATGTTTAGACAAGCAGAGATGAGAGCAGTTCGTAGTCGGCTTGATGAACTCATGGCTGCTCCATTTGATCCAACACATCACGCAGAGAAACAAGCCCTGAACAAAAAGTTTCAAGAATTACTTACAGCTGAGGAAACTGCCTGGATACAGCGGTCCAAAGCCTTATGGTTGAAAGCCGGGGACAGAAACACGGCATACTTCCATCGTAGAGCGTCCAACCGAAAGCAACGCAATTCCCTAAAAGGCTTGTGTAACGCAGCTGGTGTATGGGTTACAGATAGAAAGGACATTGAGGCGGTTGTGACGTTTTACTACAGCTCGTTATTCTCCACAGATGGTGTCAATCCAACGGCCCTGAATCTCATTCTAGCTAGTGTTCAACCTAGAGTGATTCCAGCTCAGAATCATGAGCTGTTAGCTCCATATATGGACTGTGAGGTGAAAGCCGCATTATTTCAGATGCACCCATCAAAAGCTCCTGGCCCCGATGGGATGTCTCCGTTCTTTTTTCAAAAGTATTGGCACGTAGTTGGTCCGAATGTGTGCACGGCTGTCAAGTCCTTTTTGTCCTCGGGTGCTCTACCTGCAGAGCTCAACTTCACCCATGTGACCCTTATTCCGAAGGTCGCTCATCCTAAATATATGGCTGAGGTGAGACCTATTGCGCTATGCAATGTTCTATACCGGATTAGCTCTAAAGTTTTGGCTAACAGATTGCAAAGTGCTTTTGTTCCTGGCAGACTAATTTCAGATAACACGTTGGTGGCAACAGAGGTGGCACACTTTCTACATACTAACAGAAGTGCAGCTAACGATCACTTTTCACTCAAACTAGATATCAGTAAAGCATATGATCGATTGGAATGTGAGTATATTTGCCGCATATTGCTCAAATTGGGTTTTGCAATTGAATGGGTGAATCTGATTATGACCACCTTAAACACTGTGAGTTACTTTTTTATGGTGAATGGTGAAGTATGTGGACTTTTAAAACCTAAAAGAGGTATTCGACAAGGCGATCCATTGTCTCCATATTTATTTATCTTATGTGCGGAAGGGCTCTCATCTCTTATTCAGCAATTTGTACGCAACCAGTGGATCACAGGCATGCAAATTGCTCCCACAACACCAACACTTCACCATCTGCTATTTGCTGATGACAGTCTCTTTTTTGGTAGAGCTACTGAAGAAGAATGTCAGCAATACCAGAATATTTTGTACACATATGAGATTGCATCCGGTCAACGAGTAAACTTACAGAAGAGTTATGTTGCTTTTAGCAGACATATGAATATGGATAAGCAACTTGAATTAGCTGAGATATTGGGTGTGAAAAGAGTTGAAAAGCATGATCGATATTTGGGTTTGCCTACTCATGTGGGTAGAAAGAAAACTGCATCATTCAACTACTGGAAAGAGAAGCTTACAAAGAAAGTAGTTAGCTGGAGAGCCAAATTATTAAGCGGTGCGGGTACCCAGACTGTTCCTATGAACGTGATGAATTGTTATTTGCTTCCTGTTGGCTTCTGTGATGATCTTCATCAGTTGTGTGCTGGTCTGTGGTGGGGAGATACTGAAGAATCTCCATTGGTTCAATTTAACTATGTTGGCGAAACAGGGATGGCGATTAATCCAAAATCCTAACTCCTTGATCGCCAGTTTGTATAAAGCTATTTACTTCTCAACAGGTGTCTTTTTTTCAACTGAGTTGGGGTCGCGCCCATCCTTTTCGTGGCGTAGTATTTTATCAGCTAGGGAAGTATTGACTCAAGGCCGAGAGTTGGTACTGGTGATCAGATTGATATATGGAACCACAAGTGGATTCCAGATTCCTTTCCACGTTGTCCATCATCCCCTCCTCCCAGAGATGCCCTAAAGCTGGTTGCAGAGCTGATAAATCCTATAACTCGTACATGGGATGTTCAGAAACTAGAAAGATGTTTCTCCTAATCGGATGTCGATTTGATCTTATCTGACGACCTGTTGCTGACAAATTGATTTGGCATTTCCATAAGAACGGTATTTTTACTACAAAAAGTGCATATTTTGTAGCCAGAGATAATGCCTTGGGAACTGTACGTTTTAGCACCTCCACCACCTGTGGATCCCATGTGTAAATTGTGGAAAACAATTTGGAATGCAAAAGTTCCAGGTAAGGTGGTTATTCATACTTGGAGGTCTTGTGCCAATATTCTACCTACTAGGGAAAATTTACTGAGGAAGGGGAATGAAGGAGAGATGGGTTGTCTCATGTGTAACCATATTCTTGAAGACAATATGCATTTGTTTCTTCACTGTCCTTATGCTCAAGAAACATGGTCTGCTGCAGCCATTCCAATTAATACAGCTAATCATGTGAACTTGCAAGATTGGTTGTTGACATTGGTAGGTACTGTGACCAAACATGTGTTTGCAAAAGTGCTTATAATTATGTGGTCCATATGGAAAAATAGAAACACTCAATTATGGGAGAATAAGAAACAAAAACCCAGTTAAGCTGCTTTGCTTAGTTTGGGATGGTTAACAGAATTCACAGCAACCAATACCTCAAGCCCTGGAACTACTGTTTGTAGACAAAAGCAATGGGAAAAACCACGGCATGGTTGGTACAAATGCAGCTGTGATGGAGCTTTTGTGACTGATATCCATAGAGGAGGAAGTGGAGTTGTAATTCGAGATGAGCATGGGCAGTTCCGTGCAGGGGCTGGTAAGGTTTTCGTACAAGTTACTTCTCCTTTCCATGCTGAATTGATAGCTTTATTGGAGGGTCTGAAACTAGCTAAAACTTTGCATATCAGTAAGGTTGTCTTTGAGACTGATTGGTTGCTGCTTCAGCAAGCAGTATCACAACCAGATACAGATCTTTCTACCTTGGGTACCATCATAGCAGAGGTGAAAGAATTTCTTCACCGGTATGCAGATTTTAGAGTTCTCCATGTTCCTCGTGAGGCTAATAGAGTAGCCCATATCCTCGCAAATCATGCTTTGAAATATAGTGAAAGCCAGAGCTGGTTTGTTGTTGCTCCCGATTTTATAAAGGATGTCATCTTGAGTGATTGTAATCACTAACTGTTTGAATGAAATCGTTACTTTCACACAAAAAAAAAATCCTTGGAAGATTACAATGCCAACAATCCCCGAAGTAGGAAGGAAACCCTGTCCGGCTAGACTTCACAGACGAAGTCTGTACGACTGTACTTTGATGTAGCCAGAATGGCATAGGCTCAAAACAAAAGAGTAAAAAGCTGCGAGGTACTTCTTGCAGACGATGAGCAATTGTGTACAATAAGAAAATGACTGGAGCAAAAAGTTTATACTCATCCAACAGATGACATTCATTACTCAAATGAGTCAAATCAACACTTTGATCATGCAGGGTGTTTATAACATTTAAAGCATCACCTTTAATCTCCAACTGAGAAAAATCATCTCTAAGTTGTTTGCCAATTATGTATCTATCTCATGGATACATTTTACAGTGACTTAAGATACATTTTGAAGGAAACCAAGTAATATATTGTGAAGAAGAAATAAATCCAGGGACCCTGGTATATAATACAACGCATCCATATATACATATCATAGTTGATGTGGTGGATTGAACAATTCAGACATATCGTCTGCTCTTTGCTGTGAAGAAGGAAAAGATACATTATCTCCTGCCAATTATAATAATTTCATCAGTCATCAGTTTTTCTTTACTTTTACAGAAATATACGTGGAAAATAAATATGTATTTATTTGTTTATAATAAAATATGTGCGGAGAACAACACATACATAATTTCGTGATTTCATCAGTAATCAATCTTCGATGTTGTATTTATTATTGACTTCACGAAAAACATTAATAGATAAACTAATTATGTTTACTTATCAAGTGCATGACTATACTACTTTCCAATTAAGTTCAACAATAGCAATTACTTAGATATTTTTACTCAACAAAACCAAAAAATTTAGGCTAGTACCTGTTGGATACAATTCATTCCATTGTAACAAGTTGACATTAGTGCCTTGTTTGATTTCAAGATGTTGTTGTTTTACTTGCGGCAATACTGATCAACTGTTGTTATTTCCGCTCTCAAATTTATTTGGAGTAACAGTTGTAGTTGGTTGGAGCAACTTGATCATCACTGCAAGCACAAAATTTACCAAATTAGACAAATCATTGAATTAATTATAAATAAAGTTTTGATGTCCTATTATGTATCATCCATCAATCACCTGAGAGGAAGCAAGCCATTTGCACTCAAGAAATTTAGAATCTCAACTTGAGGATCCAAATAAGTAGGTTGAGTAGTACAACTTCCTGGTGAAACAAGTTCATCTATATTTGGAGGAAGATGAACCTATTTATAAACACAATAAAACATATTAAATTTTCGTAAATTTAGAGTTAGGCATGTCTATTTGTAATTAATCAGCAAAAGTTTATGTTAATGACATGTGGTTGTACTACTTCAATAGAAGAAATATTAAACGTCTCTAGAACTTTCTCTTTAATATAAGTTCGTGAAAATTAGACTTGATCGCATAAAGACAGTTAATATACATATTTACATTGATTAAATATACCTTACGCATACGTAGACGATTAAGAGTTTCCATGAGAATCTGCTCATGCATCTCAAACTCAGGCAGTGTTGTGATCTTAGAGAGATCACCTTCAAATATTCTATCCATAATTAATAAGTAAAATGTATAAAATTATTGATACATTTAGAAATTATATTTGATTTTATAACTAAGTAGTAGGAAATGAAGCACTTAATACACCTGAGTCGATTTTTCACTTCTTCCATTTGAGACTTGCATTTTAGGATTTCTTGTTGAATCTCCTGTCATTGATATGCAGTTACAACCAACACACAAATGTTCATACGAACTCTTTCCACAAAGAATTCAACCAATTACTCCAATATACACTCTTTCAACAAAAGCAACAAATAAGAATCAGCTTTTAGATTCAAGTGATCGAAGTAAACATAAAACACATACCTTCACATGTTCAAAATCTCCACTCACTGGGCTGTATTGACAATATGTTATTAGAACATTAACACCACATAAAGAGTTATTACAACAACGAGATAGTTAAGGGTAGTTCAAAAAAAAAAAGCATCAAATTTATAAAATTATGATATAAATATTAAGAAAATAGAACTAAAACCTGATTGTCTGAAGCATTTGATCGGTGTTTAGCTTTTTGAGAATGCTGTGAAGAAACTGAACATATTTTTTTACTACAATATAATCAAAATACATATGTGTGACTTTGGGTAATTAATGCTTACCTCTTCATTATGAAGACTTTGATATAATTGGGTGGAAAATATGCATCACAACATCAAGATAAAAATTAGTCACATATATGTTATATCATAATCTTGGATTTAACAAATAATAACTTACCATTCTCGCTCGTGTCTTGGAAGATTAACATATCGTGTTAAAATGTCTTCAATACTTTAAAACAAAGAAAATAATTATAATATTAGCTAACAGAGATGATAAACTCATGAAACTAATAAACATAAACTTATTAACTTATTAAGAATATAATAATGTTAGCTAGATTGTAACACCTTTTATTACCGGAGAAGAGACTTAGTCTCCCGGCTGGAGAAAACATGACGAGAGCTACATTGACATCACAAAGAACTGACAATTCAAAAACTTTCTTGATAAGTCCGTTTCTTCTCTTTGAGAATGTGACTTGTCTGTTAACGACATTCTCAAGTCTCTTAATCTGAAGTTTTACTCTCCCCATTTTATTTCTTTATAGACTTCATTCACACGTGTTTCTAACTCTTTTAGATTATACTTCAGTAAACTGTCACTGTGAACAAAAATAGTAAGTTATAATAAATAAAACTAACAAAACTATTACATTTGAGCATAACTCAAAATAATCAGTAAGTTATGAATTATGAAAAGAATGAAGATAAAAAAATGAATACATATATCATTCACATCCGAGTATTTATAGAGACTAAATATGCAATCAGTGTGAATAACGTAAAACTTAAATCACGAGTAACGCAAAAACCGAAACTGTTGAGGAAATACAGATGAATGTATTAGACAATATCAATCTAAACAAGAATAGATGAATACGTTTAATCTGAATACGAAAGTTTTTAAACAAATCAAAAGATATAAAGAGCGAAACTAACTCTGCACTTGAAAATCAAAATCCAGAATATAGAGAAAACACAACCAACTCTTCATACTCAACCAACTTGATGACATTACTTACCAAAGACGTCTCCGTTATGATGGCCAAGGTCTAAAGGAGGTGAATGATAGAAGTGAAGCAAAGTACTTGGCTAGGGCTTCTTTGGTATATGAAGGCCAGATACGCACCTCTCCCGTCTGTACTATGCTTCTTATCCGATTCCAAGAGACGGACTGATGGAGAGGGGGACGTGTGTGGGTCCCATATAGCCCATAGAGTGCCACTTACGGTTGCGGGTTTTGTGTAAATGACGAGGAGTATATCTGCCACCAACACTGAGAAAAACTACGTGTCGCTTGGCTTTTGTTCGGTTCACATCGTTCATGTCGCTTTATGCACTAATTCTCACACCGTCGTATTCGAAGCGGTTCATTTTTATTGTTCCCGGTGGCACTCCGGCGGAGGACCTACATGACGGTGGTTCTGAAACCTTGTCCTTGTCTTCCTTTTAGTAGTGATAGAGTTCATGGTAATATATCAAACGAGATGAACACCATATCTTATCGGCGATAATATCTCCGGCTTTTACGTATGGCCGAAACCCTACCAAATATAGGGGATTTTGCTTCTTGTATTTTGTTCATCCAACCGATGGTATTATGTAACAAATTCACAAATGCCAATGTTTTTAGAGGAAAGTCACAAATGTCAATGTTACTATGTTAGAGATCATCCTTATTTTTATAACATTTTGGAAGAACTTATATTATGTAGACAACTACAATTATACATTTGCATTGTTTGTTGTTTAAACTCAAGTATGATACACAAATAAAAAACATCTGTCTTTTTTTCCTGTACCATTATGCAGAATTTGTCCTTGTATGGTCAATTGCGATACCAAATGTAATTGAAACAACACCAAAACAAAATGCATGACCAGATAACGTCTAAAATGTAAACAAAAATATGTTATAGATATTAAAATCTTGTCTAAATATCAGTATTCCTAAAACAGATACACCCATAACCATTCAACTAGGCACATCAAATAATACGAAATTAAAAAGTACTCACCGCGAACCTCACCAAGACCAAAATATTAATACATTAAAAAAATTTCCAATACAAACCAAACCATTAGCTTGCAAGTTAAAAAAAAAAAAAAGATAAAGTAAATACCTGTCCTGAAACTGAGGATCACCGTCGGAAAAACAGAAATAAACGTCTGCAAAACAGTCAGACACCCGATTTGATTAAACCAAAAAGATTACTAACATGCAAACCAAACCAAAAAACTTAAACAGCTAATCCAAACAAAGGAACCGATAAGCACCTGAGAGAATGAGATTGATTGCAGATAGCGAAAGAATTGACACTGAAAACAGAACAAAAAATATCAACCCCAACCAAACAATTGATACTAATGTTTCCATTTAAGTTTTTTTTTTCCCATTAGAAAAGCTCAACGGCCCTGATTCCGTAATGGTAGGATAGCAGCAACTCAACTTAAATTATAATCCAAGGACTACAACTATCACCATTGTAACAAAAATCATATATTCAACAAAATTGAAAAGAAACAACCCAAAAAACGTAGCTAATTTCAAAAATTAAAATGAAATACATGATAGATTTCAAAATCCTATAAACATTAAAATCTTAAAAAGACACACAAATAACCAAACAGACAGGCACATCAAATAACAACAATAAAAAAAACAGGTACCCAAACACCTTGTTTTCAACATAGTAAACTTGTTTTCAACATAGTAAACTGCAATCCTATACAATCAATAACTACGCAATACCAAAATACTAATACATTGGCAGCATTCAATATAAACCAAATCATTAACATGAAAGTAAAATATAGATAAGTAAATATCTAACCCAGTTTTTGGTCGACACCCTTTGGCTCCTTATTATTGATTCCTCAAACACTAATTTGATTCTTCTCCTTCAAATATTTCTAATATAGTAGTATGAAATATAGTCTAAGAACTGGAGCTACGCATACAATTTCAATGCCAAAATCTGGAATCTATCAAAAAACCTTCACAAAATAGCCACAACCAATCTGTTACATAACCAACATGCAAGATAAATCAAAATTAGAAAAGCAATCTCAAACTTCCCATTAGAAACCACAACAGAGTATAAAAAAGGTAAAAAGAAAAGCCTATGTACAAATCTAACAATTACATTAACCATGTATAGCAACAGATGTTGAAACTTCGACCAATTATATGTTTGTGCATCAATATCATGACATTATATATAATAAATTAACAAATAAAGCTATTGCAAAGTTATAAACCAACTCTTCAATCCTAGGCTTAATCCATCCCAATACAGCTGTCTGATATGTAAATTAAAACAAAATATTAAACATTTCATTCATCAAAAACTGAATTTGAGTTGAAATTACAGCTATCAAATTAATAAATGTCACATAGAACTCCTAGGTTTCAAGATCATATCGTCGATTTGTCGTAAAAAAAATAATTAATGGAGTTGAGAGAGAGCTACCTTTTTCAGAGTTGATACACCAAAAATACAATCAGCTTGATTGTAAATCTTGATCAGAAGGGTCAAAAAGAGTTTCCACCAGCAGAAAGAAAGCAGACTGAAATTAAAATTGAGGAGTAAACCCATAAAACACAAACCCAGTGCTTAATTTGTGTAATGCATAAGTGGACACATGCAACCAAACTTGTTTTATGGATTAAATTTGTATGCCAGTCGACAAACCCAGCATCCAAAAACCAATTCCCAAATCAAAATCTGAAAACTTTCATTGTTACTTGAATATGAAAATCAAGAATCGAAGAAGAACAAAGAAGCCCAAATATCTGATTTCCAAATCATACCGTAATCCTTGCTGCAGTCTTTGATTTCACCATGAACTGCAAGAGAAATATGAAATCAACAATGGAAAACACAAATGGAAACCGAACGAAGCAAAAGGAAGAAGCTCAAATACCTCAACCCGAAATCGTCCCGAAATCCTTTATCTGGAGCACTTCTCATAGAAGTCGGCGGTGCACATGTTTTTGAGGAAGTGAGGCTCAAGGAAGGAGCCAAAGTCTAGATGTGCTCCCTTCCGTCAGCAAGCTTTCCAGCTGCAATGGTGTGATCTTACTGAAAGTACCTAACAACATTCGCAAAATCGAACCACCAAACCAACTCTGAGTTCATTACATCCTATAGAAAACCAAACTTACAGTTCATAGAAACGAAAAAGAATATCTTGATTACCTAATTTCTTAAAGGCCGGCTGTCGTGTGAAAATATAAATCACTGCAGTAGACAAAACCACATCCATTGTCGCATTCAGAATCAAACACATAACAATGCCGAAAAAAGAAAGAACAATTTGGTAAGAAACCTACCTGCAAATATCACTGCGTACTAGAGAGTCAAGTGGTAATCCATTATCAAAGTAAGCGCAAGAAGAAAAATCTGAACACAATCACATGAATCTCATATTAGAAATAGTCATTATCAGTTGTACACCAATTATAAACGACTAATGATAGCTCTCAAGCAAGTTAACAACCCAAGATCGTCCACAGGAGTAAGCCACTTCATGTCCATAAAGTAAAATTTATCCAAACCTAGTAGATTTCAATTGACTTTGTCTATAATGATAACTTGCTCACCATATAAGAAAATGATACACAGTTCACATAATCTTGAGGAACAAAAACCCAGGTCCTGTAACCCTCATTTCACTTTAAACCCCAAAGTGAAATTTCTTTCTTTTAAGTCTAAGATTTCAGTTCACAGGAGGTGAGCCACTTCATGTCTATAAAGTAAAACTTATCCATACCTAGTAGATTTCAATTAACTTTGTTTATTATGAAACCCAACCAAATCAAATGAAATCAAATTAAAAAAAAAATGAGCTCGGAATTTATATATAACCATCATCACTTTGGTTAATACCCATGATCACTTTCATGATCACCTACCCTCCAATTCATATATAACCAATTACACTACCAACTTGGTAACCAAATCTTTCTAGATAGCAATGGATTCTAGTTGGAATTACGGACACTGAATATGTGCTACATTCATTCTAGAAGTGAATAGAGAGAGACCTTGATGGCAGCGAAGACGCCCAAGGCCAAAGCGGCTTGGATTTCTCGGAGAAAGAGACGGGAGGTGATACGGGGAGAGAGGATTTGAGCAGCGGAAGTGCGGAACCCAGCATACCAAAACCAATTCCCAAAATTACAATCTGAAAACTTTCATTGTAACTTGAATATGAAATCAAGAATCGAAGAAGAACAAAGAAGCCCAAATATCTGAGTTCCAAATCGTACCGTAATCCTTGCTGCGGTCTTTGATTACACCTTGAACTGCAAGCGGAATATGAAATCAACAATGAAAAACACAGATGGAAACCGAACGAAACAGAAGGAAGAAGCTCAAATTCCTCAGTCCGAAATCGTCCTGAAATCCTTTATCTGGAGTACTTCTCGTAGCAGTCGTGAAAATACCAAAAAAGTAGGAGGCCACGCAGCAACAATAATGACAGTTTTGCAATTAAAAACAAATTCACGAAACTTCAGGGGAAGAACTCAATTCGTGATAGATATGAACAGTATCTTTTTCCTTATCGTTTTATTATATATAATGGGGGAGTTGAGAACTCTACCTTAGCTCACTACCTAATAAGATCTTACCAGTAGCAACGAAAGAGAATCCCTCAATGCTAAATTAACTTATAAATACGGTCTGGAAATCACCTGGTGCTTAAGCATGGCATCTGCACAGAAACCATTTCAAACCTACCATTTTCCCTATCCAAACCGGCATTTACATTGACTACGAATTTCAAAGGGCTGTTCGTTCTTTGCTGCAGCATGGTTTTCAGAAGAATTAACCAAATCCTATAGAAGTTCATGTTCGTCTGGAAATCAAGTCTTCCCTTCCATTCTAAGCTCTTTTTGTCTACAGCTGACGAGCAAGAAACCAGAACTCCTTCAGCAGCTTTAGGTTGTGAGGTTGGTTTTGCACTTGTACCAGTTTCTGTGTCAGGGTCTCTGAAATTAACTTCTCTGTCATTTGGTTTTTCCTTATAGCAGGAGTAGACTCTTTCAGCCTTTACGTTTCCAAACAGAAGTTCTGCGGCTTTGTTTTTGACTAGGAGCGGTGCATAATCTGAATCATCCCATACATATAACTGCAGTTGGACCAAGAGATCAGAAATGTTCCAATTTGCATAAAAGAACATCTACGAAAGCAACAAAACTATGAGAAAGATGTAGAAGTTGGCATGGTTTCATGCATGTGGCATCAACCGATCCATTGTAGAAGCGCAAAATGTAACCCAATGACAAAAAGGGTAAAACCCTCAACAAATCTAATCAGTGGGAAAACAAATCCATACCATGAAAGGCCTGTATATGAGGCTTATAACATGATGGCGGTTCGAGCTCTCCGAACAGTAAAGAGCAGCTGCATTTTGCTTAGATGTGTTTCCACTGCAATGATGAACACCAAAGCATTCAACACACATTCAGTAAAGAAAAGCAGACACTGCCGTGGTAACATAACATAAGCTATATCCGGTGCTCCCATCCATACCTTTTCGCCTCCAAGGGCAAACCACATATCCGGCAGCCTGTACAAATAAGATGCTTCACCAAACCAGGATCTCCTGTTTTACACACTCTCCTACTTACAAACATGTCTTCCTTGTCACACGAAGACTCACATTCCGCTAGTGGCATAAAGATTTCGGCAACAGATGCTTCAAACACTGCCTTGCAAGAATTAGTTAGCTGTGATAACTCTGAAATTGAACAACAATCCTCAGGCTTTTGACTCTCTTCCGGCAGCTTCCAGTTCCTCGGGAATTGCCTTTGCCACAGCTGAGAACCGCATAACGGACGAGTGTTGCTCTTCTTCACCCACTCTACTACCTTTCTTAGCTTCTCCTTCACAACTACCCCAACTCGACACCCCTCTATCAACTCATCAACGCCTAACCATTCCAAAACACAAATTTGTAGCCTCAAGGTTGCAATAATAATGATTCATTACGAAACAATGTAACACCAATTCCCCCAATTTTTCAAGCTCTCTTAGTCAAAAAAACAAAAAAATAGTTACCTTTGGTTAAAATGGATTCATAAGGATGAAGTAGACAGTGTATGGAAGACTGTGTGACGGTTTTAGCTTCAACAACATCACGATATTTTACCATCTGCATATCTGAATCAATTAATCAAAATTAAATTCAAGTGAAAATTGAGAAAAAAGACCTAAAGTTTTGCGGGGAAGCTCACTTTGTAACAAAACGACGTCGCCGTAGACGGCCGTGCATCCCATTTGCTTTTGCCACAGGGAAACGGAGAAAAACGGCCGCGTTTCGTCGCCGACCTGGATGTCCGTCCGGATCACCTCTCCGCCGTTGGATAATTTGTACTTGGAATTTTGGAAATACGAAATCCCCATTTTAAGAACTAATTTGAAAACGAAGAGAAAAACGACACGACGTAAAGAAGGGGAATGTATACCTGAAGAGGAGTGATTCGGTGGACGAAGACGACCAGCTGTACGAAGTCGCCGATGTGGAGCACCGCCTCCGACAGGTCGATTAGCGGCCCGTACCATCCGATCGCTGACGTCATCCTCCTTTCTCGGGATTTTGCCGCGAAAATTTTCGGTTAACAGTGTTTGGCTGCGCCCTTCTCCATCTTACTCTATTTGAATAATTCTGGAATCTGTGCTGAAAAATGAAGAATTACTTTGCGTTCGAATTCCTATTACGCCCTCGGCTCTAACACATCTCGAATAACATTATTGGGCAGAATAGTAATTAGGCCAACTAAATTATCAGGTTAAAAACACTTATATTGAAATGTGGATAAAATAAATAAATAAAAAAACTTATGTCTTTGATATTAGGAGTTGCTCTAAGTAACGGAACTCAAATTGCATAGGATGTTCTTACTTTATAGAACCCCTATTCAGAAACAAGTTGAGGGAACCAGTTAATCAAAGCAGTAATTCTCTGGAAGTGTCATTTCCTGTTTATCAGAAAGAGAAAGATTCCATCTGTTATTATTCATCTGGGTATAGCTAGCCAGGCACTCATTTAGTCATTTATGACTGACCAACACAAACCTCATGCCGGAAACAAAGAGTGATAACCACTAATCCTGGCCACCCAAAGCCAAAAACATTCTTGGGCTGCAATCCAGGAATAACACAAGAAAATTACACAAATTATTGGCTAAGAAACTCAGTGTGTTAGCGCCAAACATGGGCAGCATCATAACCAAGTTCAACACAGATGGAATGGAAACTGGCCAGCAAAAACAGGGTCCTGTTCCAGCATCAAAAGCAGCACTGTCAAAAACGGCTGCTATAAGCCAATGCCACAGCCACCCCCACCCTAATCTACACCTCCAACCAAGACGATTCAGCATCAAGCAAACACATAGAGCATCAGCAGATCTGAAAAAACGCAACTTTTTTTTTTTCCTTCTAAAACTCTACTACTCGACTTATCGACTATACACTAATTCTGTATCTACAACAGAACCAGTCCAATGCTCTAAGAAAGCCCTCTCATCATTTCATCTTTTCACAAGTTCCTTTCAACTGCAGCTAGCATATCAACCCCATTGCCACCTCGACAGCTCCCTTACGCATTCAACTTCCTCAGTATCATTCTGAAACAGGCAACCAACTCAAAGCCACAATCTAGCAGATGTATGAACTCATGTACAGCCTTGCCCCAATATCAACAGGTCCGTCATCCCCACCAACTGCATGAAGTACTACAGGAATCGTTGAAAGAAGACGTACTGTAAGAGGAAAGACCATGGGCTCAACTTCACTATTCAAAGAGCAACCATTGGAGCGTGGCTCATTTGAACTCTTTCCAACTGAACAAGGTCCAGCTTCGAGGTCGGAAGGATTAACAACCAATGCCACATCATCAAGCGCCCTCCATTTACCAGGACTACCTCTCCTGAACGAGCGCCTGTCAACACGTAAAGAAAGCACCAATGTGGATGTAGCATCTAGCCACTCTACCATCAAGCCTTCAACTTCATCATAATTAATTCGACGTTCAACCTGAAAAAATAGAAGAGTAGAAGTTAGTTGCATGGGAAATAGTCCAAACAGTCGCTATATATAAAAAAAATCTAAAACCTAAAAACCATATAGCAGAAAGCTACTTACAGCAAGCTTTTGGATGTAAATGGACATGAATCTAGGTCCCAGACCCATTACTCTTGCTTCTGAGAATAAAATCTGCAACCAGAAACAGAATATTAAAAAATAAGCACATGACCAGATACTGTAACATCGAAAGTGCAAGGTATAATCAGTAGAAAGATTAACAGTAGCTGCTTCTATGGTAACTACTGTATCACCAAGACCAAACCAATAATCACATAATACAAGCAGCCACCCCTCAAAGTCTTAGATAAAGAAAATAAAGCAACACCAACTCTAGCATCATATGAAGCCATGCATTGCAATTTATTCACCAACCATAAATTAAGGTACCAAGAGGGAGGGTAAAAAAGGAATATGTGATCAGATATCATACCTCCTTTTTCTTCAGCAGGGACCATATCTGGAGCTTATCACAAGCATCCTTGACATGTCTACTGGCCAGCTTTCTTTCATTGCAATTAGCAGCAACATTGGCAAGTAACTTCGTGCTGGGAACACCATGCTTCATCGCTGCAGCTGATAAGGCTTCCTGAATGTCCCTAGATTCAGCAGCATCCTTATCAAAATCAACACCAGTGAAACACCTCATCTTAAACTTGTCTCCCTTGTTCAAATTATTCAAAACTCTCTGATGTTCCAAATATAACTCCTCAGCCTCTATAGCGGCAGCTAGTGTGCGATGCACTATAATATCAGGATACCGGCGTAGTGGCGAAGTGAAATGAGTATACAGAGGAACAGCCAATCCATAGTGACCCCAATCATTTTTGTATCTCAATTCCCCACTACAAAAGTAAGTAGCTAGCTGCATAGGTTTTGTGGCATAATTCATGAGAATACTAAACAGAACAGAATCATCCTTGAGCTTAACCCTAATTTGCTCCAGTGACTGATGGAATTGACCAGAAGAAGAAGTATCCAACTCTAAACCATGCTTGGAACAAAATGCTTCAAGTTCTTTAAGCTTGCGCATATTAGGCTCTTGGTGCCTCCGCAGTAGTGCACTGTCAGGGAAAGCTCTAGATATGACTTCAGCCGCTGTTCTGTTTGCTAAGAGCATAAACTCCTCCACAAGAGAATTTGATTCCTTCCTTTCAGAAAACAAACTATCATATGGATCTCCATATTCATCAAACAGAATAACAACTTTGGAGTTATCAAGCTGGAGAGCACCATCGTTAGACCTCCTCTCCTTCAAAGTTTTAGAGATCTCATAGAGGCTCTTGACAGATCTACATACATCTGACCATCCAAAATGGCCATGTACCTGAGGACAGCCGTCTTGGGAAGTTTCAAAACTTTCAAAGTTATATATGCCATCAATAATATCCTGAGAGTGCTCATAAGAAAGCTTGCAACACGACCTTATCACAGTGCGGCCAATCCATCGATCAACAACATCTCCAGCATTATTGATGTCGAGGAATATTGAAAACGAAAGTCTCTCTACTCCTGGATTAAGCGAAACAATATTTTCTGAAAGCAAAGGGGGCAACATCGGTATCTTGCGCTGTGTCATATACACACTTGTTGATCTAGATCGAGCTACTTTATCTAAAGGTGTGTCAGGTAACACAAAGTATGATGCATCAGCAATGTGGACACCAACTCTGGAGATACCGTTGGAAAAATTCTCAACTGAGAGGGCATCATCCAGATCTGTGGCAGTGGAAGGATCAATGGTGAATATGCACAGATTTCGAAGATCCTTTCTTGTTTTAAATTCCTCCCGAGGCACCTCCCATGGGAGGGGAGGAAGACAAGAAAGTGATTCAGGGGAAAATTCAGATGAATTAATAGAATTTTCGCATAAGATTGCTTCAATGTGAGGCTGTACTTCAGCTCCATGTCCAAAAGCATGTAATATTAAGGCTTGTGGAGCAAGACTTTCTTCACCCCACTCATCAACTCGTGCAGCAAACAGCTCCTTCTCAATTGTTTCATCACCATTCTCCAATCTTTTCTTAATTTCATCAGGCAAATTTCTAACAAGGACCACCATTTTTGGAAATCTTGGATCAGTCGGTGTCATCTGGATATACTCATGGTCAGAATATGGCAAACTTTTGTTCTTTTTCATGTCTTTTCTGCAAACTTCCCTGTAAGAAATCCACTTTTTAACATTTAGATAGCCTATAACAGCATCTCGTCGTTTAGACCTTTCAATGATAGCAACAACCCTTCCAGTTGGACGTTTAGAAGGGAATGAACTGATGATGGCACACATCTTCTCGACTGGAGTTTTAACTACATTCTGCTCATAAGAAGAACCTGCTTGGGAAGAATTTGAAGCCAATTGGTACTTTCCAGCAACATGATCACAACTGGATTGTCCAACTGGCTCTGAATCAGTAGAGTCACGCAAATACATGCTTTCATCATGACATGATTCACTCTCAGGAAGCAGACAACTTCTGCGACTCTCATACTCACAATCCTCATCTACCTTGGCTTTACCTTTGCAGTTATAAACAACCGTATTATCTTTCAGATTTGAGTTAGGATCCTCAACTGGTGCAGAACTCTTATTAGCGCCAGCAGACCCTTTCATCCAGGTCCATAATGGTAATGGATTAATCTTAATCACAACAATGTCGCCTTCAACCTACAAATACAAATTAATTAGAGAAAAGTGATGAAACACATCCAAGCAAAAAATCATGGTGGAAAAAGAAAATATATAAATGTCACAATGGCTACATGCTTAACACTATAAGCTAAGAACTTGTACGTGTGTCAGACGTATATGCAAATGAACAGAAAGCTTGCAATCCAAGAAATAATGCCGACAGGCAACCGTAACAATTGTGTGCTGCAAACTTGAAATTAAATCCAGACTTACAGCTCTATTCTGCTCCGTTAGTCTACCAATAAGAACATCTGTAGGCACTCCATCAATTTTGCAATAGCCCTACCAGCAAAGAACACTTTAAAAGTTATGGAGGAGTTTTGAGAAATCATAGGCCAAATGTATACTTAAAAAGGAACATACAAACCTCTATTCTGTTGTGTGCATTGACGCGAAACAGAGCCTTAAAAACATCACCATTCTGAAATCAGAAAACAAATCGAGCTGATCAGTTTCTTCAGCAATAGATTCGCACGACTTTAAAGGCTATAACAAAATGAGTGGAACAACACATAACGTACATCAAGACTCCGTATACATACCTCTAGAGCGGCATTGACGTCCTCCATGGACCAGTGGGGAGGAAAATACTTTCCCTGAGAATAACCGTTGAGCAGTTGAAGAGGGGAACCCTTGTTTGTGATGAATCCGGGTGACCCTACACAAGCAGCTGGTTCAGGACAAGATTTTGCAAACATCCTTCCATCAAATTCAGGTGGGAGCAAACGGTGATTTTCAGGACTTTGCACATCAAGGGATTCAACAATGTGCATCGTTGGCAAAGAACTGAAAGCCAAGTCAGATGCTTTGGGCAATCCCTGCTCACACAGGGGACTCATGCCTAAGTGGTGTTGCGTCAACGATGTGGTCACATGATTCACCATTGTCCCATTTACCAAGCACTCAGGCGACGGTTCACCATTTACTGAACTACACGATACTATTGAAACAGGAAAACAAAAACATGTCAGTACCAATAAACACAACAAACAGAGCGACAGCAAAAGCACAGAGTCAAATCATGCCGATTCACTAGCCAAGAAAAACTCGCACCAAAAATTAAACAAGAACAGACAGAGTAAAAAAAAAAAGTACAAGTCATATCATGCTTATTCTCCGCCCGAGCACACGAATTCGAGATTAAAAAGAATCATAGGCTGAGTAGGCTCCCTATGTGACTTGTTTACCATAAGAGCATAAGAAAACTAGTGATTAACTGCTTAATTCAGTCATGTACTACGCTTTCGATTACACAGTAGCCAAAAACAGCACCCAACAAAATCAAAAACACCAATATCCGAAATTACATTAAATCTAAACTGAGCCACAGCTCAGTAACACTAAAACTAGTAATCAAAACACCAAACAAAAAAATATTCGATCAATCTAGATCAGCTATGGCATCCTAAAACGCAGAGAAATAGAGCAGAATCGAAATCCGATAACAAACCTGATGCGGAGGAGGAGGAGTTTTGCTTCGATTTCCGATTACGCGAGCGACGCTTCTTCTTCTCCTTATCACCATCCTCAACCCTGTCAACGACGGCTTCTACCACCGCGGCCTTCATAATTTAATTCCAAAAAAAAAAAAACCAATCTCCGAAACGCAGCGAAGAGAAATCGGAGAGAAAAATAGGAAATGATTGGAGAATTGGGATGGAGAGGTCTTCTTCTTCCGATTGGTAAAAAATATAAACGGAAGAAGGCGATCCGAAACGAAAGATTAGAAAACGAAAAGGTAAAAATAAAAAGGATAAAAGAAAAAATTGGGGAACAAGGAGGGAAGGATGAACAAGAAAAGAGAAGGGGGGAGGGAGTTAGGGTTTTATAAGAGAGTGAGAGAGAGAAGAGGGGATTTGGTGGAGGACAGTAAGGAAGGTGGGGAAGAGGGAAAAGGACGTGGTGAATGGTCGGCGGGGGTAAGGGCGCCGACTTTCGATTCCTTTGTCTTTTCCCTTTTCTTTTTTCTATCTTTATCGCCCTGTAGACTATGGCAGCTGATCCTCTCTGCCTCCGTTTCTCTGTAACATTTCCTGTTTCCCTACCAAATTTAATTGCCTAATCATCTTAACAGACTCTAACCAGCTACCGACCTCGTTATACACTTAACTCTAACTCATGTAGAGTTCAACCGTTCCTTAACTAATAATATATTTAAAATAAATCTATATTTACTAATAATCTGAGAGCTAATTGTGTTCTTTTTCTTCTTTATCGTTTGAAACTCTTCTTCATCTCACCTTAGATTCAGAACTTCACATGAACATGCCCGAATTGACTTACATTATGGCTTCGCAACATCAATAGCAACAAATTAATATCGTTTAATAGAATAATCATCATCAGAAAAAAAGCATCCTATTGTATGCCTTATGGGCGGTGATCAAGTTGGGGATTATGTCAAAACCAATTTGTCAGTGGTTGATTAGAGGAAAAAGAGAATTAGCTGGGTCTTGTGGGGAAGAGGCAAGCACTTGTAAAAGCCTAAAATTGCTTCTGCTATGAGCTCAGCACCATTTCCATTCGTTTTCCAATCTGCAAAGCAAAATGGACCTATGGCTGGGATTGGATGCATCTAACTTCATGGAAAATTTGGATCTTGAGCTAAGGCTTTGTGACCTAACTCCTAAGGGCAAATGACCTTGTACAAATTATGGGCATGCTCTAATTACATGGCTGATCGACCTTCACATTCCTTTAGTTAGAAGAAGAAGATAGAAATTTAACCAGTTTAGCTTTTCTGCTTTAATTTAATTTTACCCTTTTTAGTGTTTAACAAGGTTAACATGTTGGTTAAATGATGTGAAGCTGAGTAAGCAAGAAAATGCCATGTGTCAAAATTTGGTAGGAAACAGGAAGGAGATAGAGAAATGGAGAAAGAGGATCAGCTGCCGTAGACTATGGGCTCTTTCTTTGCTTTTTGCGTTCTTTTTCTTCATTCAAAATTATATTACTAAAAATGTGTTGACGGTTGATATATGTTACCAGAATATCAATTTCGGGTTCTTCAAATGCTGCTCCTCCAATGCTAAATTCATAAAAATTCTTGCTACGTATTATATTTGTTCAATGCAATACTCTCTCCCTCTCTCATATCAGTATATAGATTCATTGGTTGGTGAGGTTGGTTATCATAGATCATCACACAACAAGAACAAGCACCATCATTTTAGCTTTTACAGTGGATATAAAAGTGACATGATCGATAATACAAATTAAACCAACTATGTCCTCCGTTTAAACCTGTCTAGCTTTCCATTGATGCTCCTTATCTTGAAGGATTTGCAGTTCCACTTTCTTTCGGGCCAGTGTATGTAAATCAGATCTGAGTTGGCCATTAACTAAATGTTTTCATCAACTATGTAATTAAGCCATTGAAAGAAAGCTCCACAATATTACATAATCAAGCATAAAGCGTTAATTAGAAAAGGTGTTGGGAGAGGATATTCTTTGCTTCATTTTGGCCTATGATCATCCGTTACCATTTTCTCTTATTTTTGAGAACCATTTATGTGTCTTTTCAAAAATAAAAAAATAAAGACGAAGATGAAGAGACAAATTGTTCTCATTACATATGATGGCAACGTTAATATTGATTTGTTGACATATACCACCGAACAATGAATTTCTTTCCCATCAATTCGTGTTATTTAATCTAACAAATCATGTAACAGGTGAATTTAAAACCGTGACTAAATAGTAAGAATGTAAGATGATGACTTTTTGTAGTTACACTTGAAATACATTTTATTAAAAATAAATAATCTATACAAGTAGTTGTTAAATATTTAATAAACTTAATCGTACAATTCATACAAGCAAGTTAGTTTATATGCAAGTATTACTTGTCTTGATTCAAATAAAGTTAATAATAAATGATTTAGTTCTCTGCAATATCTTAGTAAAATCTATGAGAATGAAAGAAATTTGCAAGACACCCAAATACGAGCGAAATTAAGATAGCATCATGATCAAATTGTTACACTAACTATCAAATCCAGAATGAAAATTATAAGCTGGTATCACTTGAAAAGTATGCAAATGAATATATGTCTACAATGTGCATATAATGCTTGTGAGAAAATAGCACATTAACAAATCATGTAAAGTTTTTAAGTAGCTAGGTTGATCGTTTCTTGATTTACATATTAACATATGCAGTAAATAGAACTTCGGGTGAAAAAACATCTCTATGATGGAGATGTGTATCATGCAAAATATTTGGATACAAAAATATCGTAATTGGGCTTATCCAAGATCTTGCCTGACGAAAGTCCAGCCCAACATAGTGGCCCGTTAATCGCTATATTTGTAACCCTAGCTCCGAACCCCTCCTACATTTTGCCTATGCGCTTCAGCCTCCTCGCTCAGCCGCTCTAGCTCTCAACTCTCCCCCAAACCTCTCCTCCTCTCTCAGCCATGGCCGCCGTCGTCGAATCTTCCCCCGTTGCCCAAGAGATCGTTCTGCCCCACAACGACGTTAAGCTTTTCAACCGCTGGACCTTCGAGGGCGTCGAGGTCATACACTCACCTGCACTCTAAATCACTATTGATTATATTCACATACGCGTTTTGATTCTGAAATGCTGAATTTGTTTTCAGGTCACCGACCTCTCGCTGCAAGATTACATCGGCGTCAATCAAGCGAAGCACGCCACGTATGTGCCCCACACCGCCGGGAGGTACTCGGTGAAGCGGTTCAGGAAGGCTCAATGCCCTATCGTTGAGAGGCTCACCAACTCTCTCATGATGCATGGAAGGAACAACGGGAAGAAGCTCATGGCTGTTAGGATCGTCAGGCACGCAATGGAGATCATCCATTTGCTCACTGACCTTAACCCTATCCAGGTCATCGTCGACGCTGTTGTTAACAGGTATTTATCGTTTGCCGATTTGCTTTATGGTTTAGGGTTTGGGATTATAGCATTGTTGTATTGAATGGCTTTTGTTGATTTGTGTGAGTATTTTGTGGTTACAGTGGTCCTAGGGAAGATGCTACCCGAATTGGGTCTGCTGGTGTTGTGAGGCGTCAGGCTGTTGATATTTCTCCCCTCAGACGTGTCAATCAGGCCATTTATCTGCTGACCACCGGGGCTCGTGAGTCGGCTTTCAGGAATATCAAGACTATTGCAGAGTGCTTGGCTGATGAGCTGATCAATGCTGCTAAAGGGTCCTCTAACAGGTACTGAGAGTTTTAGGAATGAGTTGGTGTGATGATATGATGTGTTTTTGTTTGATTTGCGGCGTATGCTCATGATCGGTGGTGTGTTGGTGTGCAGCTATGCTATTAAGAAGAAGGATGAGATCGAGAGAGTTGCCAAGGCCAATCGATAAGGTGCTGCAGGCAAAATTAATGCAACAATGGGAGAGTTTTGTATGCATTCTTTTCTTTTTGCTTTGTTTAGACTTGTCTACTGAGATTAGATAATTTATCCATTTAGATTGGATGGTTGGAGTTAAATGGTTGGATGTTTTGGACGACTTGTTGAGTTCCATTTGAGCTATGACAATGTTGAGTCTCTTTATAGGTTTTAATCTATCATCTGATTACCCAATTGCCTTTCTTCTATTGTTGCGTTTTTATTATTGTTATCTTTATTTGTTTGCCTTATCTAGCACTGCATTTGCTTTAGAAAAAGTAAACTGATTGCCTCTTCACCCTTGAGCCTTAGATTGCAGCGCTTTATCGCACTAAACATAGTTCTTTTTTTTCAGTTATAACTAAGCTTTCAAGTCTGTACGTGAGCTTTGTGTCTGTTACACTAATAGAAGCTTAAGGAAGGGTAATAGGGCAAATCTGATCTTAACGGGTTATCAACTCTGATATTACCTGTATGCATTAAGGTGTCATTAGATTGAAGTAATGTTTTCCATATTGATGGCCAAAAATTCATTGATTAGTTCTTGGTGCTCTAGTTAGAGTAGCATGTGTAATCCCAAAGAAGACTCAGTTTGAGCAAGAACATTGTTATGCTTGGTCTTTTCAGAAGTGTGTCAATCTTAAAGTAATGAACAAGAAATTACTTTACAACATTTGTAGTCGAATGAAAAATTTATGATTGAGTTCTTAAATCCAATCCACTGAAGTTCCAACTTCTAATTCCGCTGGTCCTTCGCACTATTTTGCTCAAGTTATAATTGAAAACTCTGGAGTGTAATATTTCCATGCAAGATTTTCAAAGTAAATAGACCAAGGTTAAAACCCTATTGCAAATGATGGTTTACACTTGATCTCTGAACTTCAGGTAAGTTCAATGTTGACAGGCTATTAACTGATGCAATTTTCTTATGTCTTTTCACACTTTCCTCTCTATCAGTAGCACAGAAGAAAACAGTGTATTTTTTGAAGATTGGTGACATTGTTAAAACGCAATTACATATGATGGTTTACACTTGATCTCTGAACTTCAGGTAAGTTCAATGTTGACAAGGTTCTAACTGATGCAACTTTCTGTGTTCTACTCAAAACTTTCCTTTGTGGTCTGAGTTCTGTCTGTGCTGGAAATCCACATAGGCAAGTGTTTTTTTTGGGGGCAAGGGTTGGGCTGATAAGCAGCAGCCGAGTTTCTTAGCTGTGTTGCTCTGTAGGCTTCTCTCTCACATTTTTCACTCGACTTTTTCCTATTTTAGAAAACACATGAACTTCTGATACACACTTCTATAAAATGTCAGTTGATCACACAAGTCTTCCCTCCAAACAAAACTGTGATCAATTTCTTGACTTTGAGATGATTAAATTTGTTTATGTTGTGCTTTTTATTGGTTGAACCATGTATGAAAATGACAATAAATCTCATGTAACACATGAGAATGTTGATATAATACTATCTTGGGTGTTTGGTGTAATCAAAATATATAATACTAGCTCAAGTGACCTCTTTTTTTGACAATTTGGCTAGCAGTCGGCCAAGTGAAAAAAAAAAACAATAAGATAGTTGACTTTAAAATCTCCATGTTGCAATCAAAGTCCTTTATTTTTAGCTCTAATATTGCATTATTTCCAATTATGTGTATTTTGACAGCTGCATGTTTGAGACCTTTACAGTTATATACATTCCCAACTTATGTTATCAGGGCCTAGTATGACAGTGGCTCTAAACTTCTGTGTTGATGTGCAATTGTCATCTAGTCCGTACCCAATTCTACTCATCTACTTCATTGTTGATGTGCAGTTGTCCCATTTTTGAACGATTCTTCTGAAACTTGCTCTTACCATATTTGTTTTTTTATCTTGGACAGTGACGAAACTAGTTTTACCATGTTTGTTATTTTATCTTGGACAGTGTATTGTATTGACGTTTGATCTTAGGGTTGACGAGTTCTTGCTTGAAATGAAACTTGTCTGAAATTTGATTTATTATAGTTTGAATTGGCATAAATGCTCCAAAGAGTGTGTTGGTTTCTAGTTCCTCTAGCTTCAACTTGAACCCAACAACAATGATGGCTGTTTATAAATGATGCATGGCCTGATCAATACTGCCCATCAGGTCAACCTTTCTGTGTCTGCAAATTTATGTGCGACTTTCTCAGTTTTCTTCCCACCACGGCACCGCCTTCTCTATTGAAGTCATCCTCATGGTATTGAAGCTATTGATTTCTCTTTACTCGTATCTGTCCCGTAACTCTTGAATGTGGGAAATGAGGAGCACCGACCCTGTTTCTATATGCGACCGAAACTATGAAGTAGCAAGCTGCAAGCACAACCTTTGGGAACATTGACAATTGGCTTTTGTTAGAACTAAAATTATAGAGCATACCCGGCCAATCTCACCGTCCACTCACCTGTGTCCGGCCCCACCCGGCGATCTCACCGTTAAATTTCCGGGTGCGCCGAATACGCTCTCTTGTTAGAAAGTAGAAAACCCTTTCATGGGAGGTCAATGGTTACGAAGCTGGGTCCTCAAACTCTTGCTTCTGTTTACACCGTTTTTAAACATTCTGAACTTGAAATCTCAAACATTTGAGGTGTTGATTAATTGAGACGGCTTGAGCATTAGTCTAAATATTCGAGTAACGTAGTTCAGACCTGGTGTGGAGGCCTAAATCACACGTTCATTACGAGTTTTCGAAATGATTGATTAGTTTTGGCCAGCAAATGTGTGGGATGAATGAGTTGTCTCCGGATTTGAAGATCAGAATCATTTTAAGGATACTAGATCTCCAAGGACACACATGCATTGGAGTTCTGTTCATATATTAAAACCTTCACCAGCAACTTGCAGCCAAGGTTGAATTGGGACTCCTTCTATTTTGTGCTTGATGTCATTGTATAGAGTAGGGACCTTGGCTTTTGGTGGCAATGGGAGAATAGCCTACCATATATCACTCTTGTATTATATTCAAGGGAAGAAGGGACACTGCATATATCACTCTTGTATTATATACAGAATATTGCTACAGTTATTGATTGGAGAGCGTATTCAGCGCACCCGGGTGCGCCGCGCACCCGTCCATCTCCGTCGTCCATTTGACGCGGACTTTTGACTTTTTCAAAATGGACGGCGGAGATGGACGGGTGCGCTGTATAATTTTCGTATTGATTGATAACCTAATGCTCACCTCAAAGATACACTGCATTTGTTCATCTTGATCTGAATCGATCTCAATTATTTTTAGTGTTCGGTATGATACGTCTTCATGTTTCAATTTAAGAAGATTATCACCATTTCAAATTTCCCGGATTATTATTACAAGCTTATTGCAAACTAGTTACTAGCTAGAGCCTACAAGACAATATTTCATCTTAAATTTACTCATGTCTTTCAAGTTTCTAAAATATATATAAGTTGATTAAATGCACGGTTGTATTGTAATTTTAAAGAAATATGTTCTCGCAATACTTCTTTTCTGAAAGATCACAAAACAATCTTTAACATGTTTTTGTACCCTATACACACAGTTGTGCAAGTACACAATGTAATTCTAGACATTTATATATCAGAAAATTATACAGCGTACCCGGTCATCTCACCGTCCATTTCATCGGGCCCGGCTATCTTACCGCCTCACCGGCTATCTCACTGTTAAATTTCCGGTTGCGCTGAATAAGCTCTCATAATTTTTCATGAATAAGCTCTTATATATCAGGGTTGTTATGTATTCGTAATAATGTCATTTAATCTCACCGAGGACTCTCTGGAGAAAAAGAACACCTATAATTTTTCATTTTAACGGCACGTCCCTCCCTAAATTTCATCTCAACACCTATAATGAACATGAACTCACATGAAACTTGATCACCACTCCTCGTCTTCTAAACTCAGCCAAACCATTCCAAATGATCAACACCAATCCCCCGCTCACTTTTCCCGCCTTCCCACTCCTCCTCTCCAAACCCCTCCAAAACCCACTCCTCATCCTCTTCGCATTCTCTCTCCACCTCCCCTGCCTCCGCCTCTCTTCTCCGGCGTCATACTCCCCTATTTTCGGGCTTGCCCGCGCAGTGCTCACATTTTCGGTTAATCACCCAGCTGGTACGACTCCACATGCACACCATATGTTCTTTGAATTGCCTAAACGAGCAGTCCATTTGTTTGTATTACTTGTTTGTTTGCATAATATAGCTCATTTTTAATAGTTAATCAATGATTGAGAATAGATTATCGAAACATAAGAACTCTACTAAGGCGATAATGTAGGAATAAAACTATCTCGTTTTCGGTCACGCCGGTAGTTAAGTCTTCTCATCATAGAAAGCATGGTTGATGCGTTTTAGTTTTTAAAGGGTATACAATATACAGAGCTGGAATGATGATTGTGAGCTGAGCTGTAGCATTTTATATGATATACAAGATGGTGAAGCATATACAATGGTGTTTATACGCGACACTCTAATCTTGTTCGTTTTGGATGAAGACTTTTCTCGGGTTTAACCTCCACTGAGATTTTTGAAGATTGTAACCCCAGATGATGTAAGCACTGAATAAACGATTGCATCTACTTTGCACGCCAATTAGGAACAAGTAGGTGGGGCTTACAGAGGGAGATAGTCAACGGTAATGTAAATCCCAGAAGAAGAAAACTGGGGAAATGAAATGAAGATAGCCACAGCATACAACTTTCAGCTTCAAAAATACACCCTTTCTTCCCCTTTACTTGTTTCTGTTTTTTCTTCCTTCGAAACCACTGCATGGGATCGTTCTCGTTCATCCCTGTTGTTTTTTTCTTACTCTTTGTTGCTGTCTCTGGTACTTCTTTCACAGAGTTTGTATACCCGCCTTTCTCTGCTTCACACTATCGCTTCATTGACACGGCTGGTACCTTCTTGTCTTCTCGAAATGGAACATTTAAAGCTGCTATGTTTAATCCTGGTGCTCAGTCCAGCTTTTACTTGAGCATCATCCATGTTGCATCCAATACTGTCATCTGGTCTGCCAATCGGGATGCTGCCATCTCAAGTTCTGGTGAGATGAATCTCACGGTTACAGGACTTGGCATTTCAGATGCCAATGGCAATCCTGTTTGGTCAACTCCGGCATTGAAATCCTCAGTGCGTGCGCTATTGCTGAATGAAGATGGTAATCTAATCCTTCTTGATCAATTCAATGGTTCTCTTTGGGAAAGTTTTCACTACCCAACAGACACGATTGTTATTGGACAACAGTTATCTGTCGGGTCAAACTTTTCAACAGGTGATTACAAGCTCATACTGAGTTCTTCTGATGCGGTACTTCAATGGCGTGGGCAGACATATTGGAAGTTGTCAATGGAAACACTAGCTTATAAGAACTCGAATTACATAGCTGAATATATGGCTGTCAACAGAACAGGTCTTCAGCTTCTTGGTCGTAATGGAACAGTGATCGTGATTCAGGTGCTCTTGACACCTTCAGACTTTCAAATTGCTCAGTTGGATCCCTCGGGAAAGTTCATTGTCAAAAGCTTTTCTGGTTCGAAGTGGAACCAGGAATTTGCTTGGCCAACTGATAGTTGTAGAATTCCATTCTTTTGCGGCAGTATTGGTGTGTGTTCAGGCTCTGCATCCACTAACCCTACATGTTCATCATGTCCATCAACTTTCCATGTAAGCTCCGAAGACAATGGTGGTTGCCTGCCAAATAGTCCCTATTCTTTGCCATTAGCCTGCAACTCAAGCAATAACAGCAGTCAGCAGAATTCATCAGCCCTTTCATATATCATGCTTGGCAATGGTATGAATTACTTTTCCATTCTTTTTTCGGAGCCAGTAAAATACGGAGTTAATCTATCCACCTGTCAAGAACTCTGCTCTGTCATCTGCACTTGCTTGGGAGTTTTCTATCAAAATTCATCTGGTTCTTGCTATTTGCTTGAAGATGAGTTGGGGTCGATTATTTCAAATACTAACGCTGGTGTAGATGATCCATTGGGTTACATCAAAGCCCTTGTTGGATCTTCACCAACAGACTTCAATAACAGTAACAATCCCAGTTCTGGAAAAAGAAATTTTCCTTTAGCAGTCCTGGTGCTTTTGCCATTTACTGGGTTCTCTCTGTTGGCAGCGCTAGCTTTTCTTCTGAGAGGAAGACGGAGACAGTCAAAGGAAAAAGAGATAAAATTAGGGCATATGGACTCACGTTCTTCAGGAGAGATGGATGCCTTCTACATCCCAGGCTTACCTAAGAGGTTTGACTTTGAAGAACTTGAAGTGGCTACAGATAATTTTAAGACCCTGATTGGGTCTGGTGGGTTTGGTGCTGTGTATAAGGGAATTCTACCAGATAAAACTGTTGTAGCTGTGAAGAAGATAACAAATGTAGGTGTTCAAGGGAAAAAGGATTTCTGCACTGAGATTGCAGTGATTGGTAATATTCACCATGCTAATTTGGTCAGACTGAAAGGGTTTTGCGCCCAAGGGAGACATCGCCTTTTGGTCTATGAATATATGAATCGTGGCTCGCTTGACAGGACACTTTTTGGAAGTGGACCAGTCATTGAATGGCAAGAGAGGCTTGATATAGCTCTGGGGACAGCGCGTGGGCTTGCATACTTGCACAGTGGGTGTGATCAGAAGATTATCCATTGCGATGTGAAGCCAGAGAACATTCTCTTGCAGGATCAATTTCAGGCAAAGCTTTCAGATTTTGGCCTTTCAAAGCTTCTCAGTCCAGAACAGTCCAGTCTATTTACAACTATGAGGGGCACACGAGGCTATCTTGCACCAGAATGGCTCACTAACTCTGCAATCTCTGAGAAAACTGATGTCTACAGTTTTGGAATGGTACTTCTAGAACTTGTTAGTGGAAGGAAAAATACATCAAGACTGCAAAGCCATAACCTGAATGATAGTAGCAGTGGTGGTCAGTCATCATCGTCATCTGGGTCAGGACTTGTTTACTTTCCACTATTTGCACTAGATATGCATGAGCAAGCGAGGTACTTGGAGCTTGTTGATCCAAGACTGGAGGGACGAGTGGCGAGGGAAGAGGTGGAGAAATTTGTGCGTGTAGCGTTGTGTTGTGTTCAAGAGGAACCAGCACTTAGGCCAAATATGAATGCTATTGTTGGCATGCTGGAAGGAGGCATCCCTTTAGGTCAGCCAGATTTTGATTCATTGAATTTCTTGCGCTTCATTGGACGTCGATTCACTGAGGCGTCTATGATAGAAGAGGGAACCGAGAGAAATGATAGAGTGCGGTATCAAGAGTCTAATTCTTTTCCTACACGGACAACAATTGGCTCGCGTACTTGCTTTTCTTACGTCTCTTCACAGGAGGTTTCAGGCCCAAGATAGTGTTGGGTAGTTGAGTCGCTTGTTTATAGTTAAATGTGGATAGGAAGTACATGAATTTGATTTTGGATATTTTCACTGTATTGGATGTAACTGTATAATTCTTATATCTGTCCACCAGGCGGAATGTATCCTCGATGGCTGTAATTTTGAGCGAGTAATAGACATGATTGTGTGGAAATTAGATATAGCCTATGCATTACTTTCCTTATATGTCACCTAAATTGTGTTTTCACCTTATATCTGCTGTAAGAGATGATATACTTTCCCCAGTCTAGCGTTTTTTTACCTCTTCGTTTGCTAAGTAAATACTTGAAAATTATAGAGCGCACCGCGCACCCGGCCAATCTCACCCTCCACTTACCCGTGCCCGGCCTCACCTGGTGATCTCACCGGCGATCTCACCATTAAATTTCCGGGTGCGCGTGCGCCGAATACGCTCTCGTAAATACTGTGCTTGAGGTATCAACCATGTAAGTCTATACATGCCATCAAGAAAGTACAAGATATTGTAAAAGCGTTTCTTTTCCATATCTTCTTGCTAATTGGAATTTATTTCTTGTTTGAATATACAGTTCTATAAATATATGTATAATTTCTCTTCTTCTTTTACCCACTCAACAATATTGATTTTGCTTACCTTTGTGTTTTGAATCTTTTGATTCCAAATGGCAGCTGGTGAAAAGTACTTTCCTGAAACATGAACACACAGACTCTCAAGAAAAATGGTTGGAGGCAGTGTTGTCACTAGCATTGGAGCGGACATTGTTGAAAGGGGATATATTGAGCTGCTATATGAGCAAGGTCAAGTATACTTCTCACTTATCAGATCAGTGTACTTTTGTCTGGGATATAGTATTTTTGATTAAGTCTTTCTCCACAATTATACGGTTTACAGGATTCTCCTGGATGACATTTCTCATCATGTGTTCGAGCTCCTCTAGCAAAACTTCCGTTCTCACGTGAGAATGAAAGAGTGATCAAGTTGAAACAGTATAGATGTGTTTGTTATCTTTGAGTTCAGTATAAACAGTGTAGATAGTATTGAGTAGAAACAGTATAGGTAGTTCTACTGAACATCCAGAACTGAGCTCAAAGATATGTTCTGTTCTGGTATGAGTTGTAACTGAACTCAAAGGGTGTAACTGTTATCTGATAGCTGGCCTAGCTAGCCTAATTCCAGTCATCGCCTTTGGCATTGCTATCATATTTTAAAACAATTCATATAGGGTTCATCATTATTGGAGATTTAATACAACAAAGATTGATAACGATACTGAACTGTCGTGACATTCTGAAGAACCTCATAAAATTTATCTACTTAGTGCAGGCATCATGAATCCCCACCCTACATACTTGGACAGATAGCAAAACATATGAACCTTGTGAAGAGATTATTTTATGTCCCATTGAGCAACAATAGACTATTTCATCAATTGTGGGATCTTATTGAATTTGCGGTATCGGTATTCGCTGTATGTTTTGGTCGAGTATTTGGCAGGATTTTGCTCATCAACAAGCTCCGGTAGAGGGCCAATCACAGCCTCATGTGACGGCACAATGAACACAGCCCACGACAAGCGCATGCGTTCCTTGTTCACCAAACTCCTGTGAAGAACACTCTTGTACTTGCCATTGCTCAAGATCTCCATCTGATCACCAATGTTCACAAAGATTGCATTGGGCAAGTAATTAACAGCAACCCAGTTTTCATCCTTCCAGAGCTGAAGGCCAGGAACATCATTCGAAACTAGTAAGGTGAGGGCGGACATGTCGGTGTGAGGCTCAACACCAAGGGCTAGTTGGGGCTGTGGGCATGGCGGGTACATATTTATCTTCATTTCCAATTCCATTTCTTCATCTCCAATATGCGATTTTAGTACCTTCCTATCCAGGCCTAGACCCTGTGAAAGCACCTCCAATAGCTTGTCTGTCACTCTCAGCATTTCCTTATTGTACTCCTCATTTACTTCCCTGAGTCACTAAAAGTTTAATACTTAAAGAATACAGGTAAATGCAGCTATAGTAGCTAGTCAGTTTTAACTTGTGTCTTCAGCAGTGTGTCTAAATTCGTTAGTGGTCCCTTAATAATCTAACATTACTTTTTTAATTAGAAAAAGAACTCTCAAGGCTCAAGTTAAGAAACTGAAATTAATACTTCAAGTTTAGCACAAATAACAGAGTTGATTATAGTCCTGCTGAGTGCTGATAGTGTTCTTTTTCTAGTTTTTCTAAACATGCTGGTGGATTAATTTTTCTAAACATGTTTGTTAAATAACTAGAATCCAAGAATGACAAATAATCAGAAACAAAAACCAATGCTGGAAACTCTAATTAATTACCTGTATGATGGAGGATTCCTAGGCCAGAAATCATAGTTAACCTTAGATGGAGGAGCAATGTGGTGAAAGAAATAGTCAAGCCACTCAATCTTTTCATCATGATTCTTAGTCATCCTAGTCCCATACCCATCAAATCTGCCACTAGCAGGGTCATTTGCATAGGCCTCCTTTTTCTCCTGTGGCAGCATAAAAAACTCTTTGCTAACCTTCTGTAACTCCTCTATCAATGAAGCTGGTACCCCATGGTCAGTGATGAGAAAGAACCCCCACTCAGCAGCTGCCTCGGCAACTTTTTCCACAAGGTCTTCATGTGGCGTTGCTAGGGAAATGACCGGCACTGCGACTCCCTCCACGGCCTTGCTGTTCTGTGGCTGCTCATGGAAGAGGCGGATGAACTTGGCCGGGAGCTCCTTGATCCCGCCAAAGGCCAATGCCTGAACTCTCTCTACCTGCATTGTATGTAAGTGGGACGAGTAATGTTATGGTTGTATATACTTGTTAAGTTAAAAGCTTGTTGCAAAACGAAAGAGCAGATCCAATCAGGTTCAGCCATGAAAAATAAAGAGCAGCTGGTGCTGTAACAGAACCTAGCTACCTAACTTTCCCCCTAGATTGATTTACAGTTTGGAGATGGGTGCATTTGCATCACCACATTGGGATGACCATTTGGTCATTGACATCTATAACGTTATCCAACACTACTTAGATTTTTGAAACGTAAACCACGCTAGTTTTGTTTTGGGTTTGTTTGAGTCGATTTAAGTTTCCAGGCTTGTCTTTTTTGGCTTTCGGTTAACTCCTTTCCTGACCAAAAAAAGAAAGAAATATATTGGGGGAGTGAGATACGCACACACGAAGTAGTTATCCAACTAAGAAGCAACTATTGGTTTATTGTAATGAATAGTTGTATACCACTTTGGGAGCTTGGCCTCTGCTTCCTCACCAGCATGAGCCAAAGAACCCAGAACCGGACGTTCCCCTAAACCCAAAACATACAAGTAAAAGGAAATCAAAAGAAGAAAGCAGAGTAAAGGAAGTAAAACCCCAAATGTGGGAGGGGCAGAGAAGTAGTGAGCTCCGCAATATCCAAGAAACAAGTACCTTTTTTTTTTTTTTTTTTTGGGAATTTGCTTAAAGTTGAAACTAAGAACATCTTTAAGCATGAATGGAACAGCATCAGTCCATTCTAGTTGATTATCTGATTCATAGGCCTCACTTGCTAACTTATGAGCAACTGCATTTGCAGTTCTAGGACCATAAGCTATAGTAGTCTTCTTCATTTATATCTGAGTGAGTCCCCTCCAAAATCAATACATACAAAACAAGAACAAACAATGCTGTTACCCAAAACATTGCATTCATGGGTTTTTCTGAACTTTATGAACAAAAATAGATTAGTTGGAGCTAAAATTCTACGGCTACTTTTCTATATAGCAGAGCACACGCTCATGCTGTTTGGTGCCTAACAATTTGGAATGTTAGTTAGAGCTTATAGTTTCAACTTTCCCCTCCTGTTTTTTATGTCACAATTTAACATGATTTAAATACATTCTGTCTGCTACTGGTTTCCAAGCACACATACAATACTCTTCTGCAGTTTCAAAATCACTAAGTAGCGGTGGCTCAGACGGCTGGGACAACCATGGGGTCATCAGAGCAGTACCAGCCGCTACTCCTAGGACTTGACTCACATTCCCGGATTCCTGACTTATCATCCGCCGTGATTGAAGAGTTTTTGGAGCAAAGTCCTGTAGCAGTGAGGTGGTGGCCTAGGCTAGTGGCATGGGAGTCGAGGTTGCTTTGGATATTATCCGGTTCGTCTATCTTAGTTTCGGTTTTTAATTACATGCTCAGCTTTGTCACACTTATGTTCTGTGGCCATCTGAGTGCATTGGAGCTTGCTGGAGCCTCTATTGCAAGTGTGGGAATCCAAGGTCTTGCTTATGGGATTATGGTATGTAATCCTATGTATGTAACATAACAGTAGCTCATTTTCATTTCCGGCTTACTTACTGTTTGAATGAATTCTTGCAACCACTCTATTGGAAATGTTCCAAGACTGTCAACTTGAATCATATAAGCTAAACTCATTTGCAGTTTTTCATATCTATGCTTTTACCTGTTTGAAGAACAGTGCTCTATATGCTGTTAGTCTACTATAAGCTAAACTCTTGGTTTGATTTTCAAGTTGGGCATGGCGAGTGCTGTACAAACTGTTTGTGGGCAAGCCTATGGAGCCAAACACCTCAGCGCAATGGGAATCATATGCCAAAGAGCAATCGTCTTGCACTTGGGAGCAGCAGTCCTCCTTACATTTTTGTACTGGTTCTCAGGTCCAATACTCGTAGCCATGGGACAGTCAGAAAGCATAGCAGAACAGGGTCAAATCTTTGCGCGCGGTTTAATCCCTCAACTCTATGCATTTGCCATAAACTGCCCACAGCAGAGGTTCCTTCAGGCACAGAACATAGTGAACCCTTTGGCATACATGTCCATTGGAGTGTTCCTTCTTCACACTCTTCTCACTTGGGTGGTGGTGTATGTAGTGGACTATGGACTAATAGGTGCTGCTCTTACACTGAGCTTTTCGTGGTATATGCTTGTGATTACAAATGGGATTTACATTTTGGTAAGCCCCAACTGCAAGGAAACTTGGACTGGTTTCTCATGGAAAGCCTTTCAAGGAATTTGGCCTTATTTTAAGCTAACTATTGCTTCTGCTATCATGTTGTGGTATGTATTATCCACATTTTAAGTTGTTAGCCTTTCCTATTCTTTTTCTTTTGGAAAACCTCATGAAACTGTTAACAATGCTTCAAATGTAGTTTGGAGATTTGGTACTCTCAAGGGTTAGTGCTTATATCAGGGCTCCTATCAGACCCTACAATCTCACTGGACTCCATTTCTATCTGGTATATATATATATATATATATTTTTTTTTTTTTTCTTTTTTTTTTCCTAGCCAATTTGATCACTTTTTTAACTTGCATTTGACATCTAACTTATCATATTCCCTGATGGTTCCAGCATGAACTACTTGAACTGGGACATGCAATTTATGCTAGGCCTTGCTGCTGCAGCGAGGTTTGTGACACATTTTGGGAGTTTCCAATTCTTCCTTGGCTAAAATGTACTAGAACTTTCTTACTGATAGTGCGATTTGGATTATGCAGTGTTCGAGTGAGCAATGAGCTAGGTGCTGGTCATCCGAAGGTGGCCAAATTTTCGGTATTTGTAGTGAACGGGACCAGCATCCTGATTAGCATAGTGTTCAGTGCTATTGTGCTGATATTCAAAGTTGGATTGAGCAAGCTATTTACAAGTGACAGCGAGGTTATCGAGGCAGTGTCTAATTTGACCCCCTTGCTAGCCATCTCTGTGTTCTTGAATGGCATTCAACCTATACTCTCAGGTATTGACAGAATAGTATGCTAGACACAGTCGAAAAACATCTCAGTCAGTCACCATATCTAATTTTTGATGTGTGGAATTTCAGGTGTGGCAATTGGAAGTGGATGGCAAGCTATTGTAGCTTATGTGAACCTGTCTTGTTACTACATTATCGGTCTTCCAATTGCGTGTGTTCTTGGCTTCAAAACTAGCATGGGAGTAGCAGTAAATACTTGAAACTTTTACCTCACTTGTCAGTAAATTCAATGCTTTTGTGATTGTGAATATATGATACTGAAAAAAAATGCATTTTTGGCCTTAATTTTTCAGGGTATTTGGTGGGGGATGGTTATTGGAGTATTTTTACAGACAGTAACTCTAATTGTTCTCACTGCCAGAACCAATTGGGATGCTGAGGTAACTTAAATTCTGATGAAAGTTTCCTACCATCTAAAATACTTGATAGGCATGCATGAACTGAAATTGGCTTGGTTGTGTTCAAACCAAAGATTTTGATCATGCTTTTGTTTTAAAGGTTGAAAATGCTGCTGAGAGATTGAGGACATCTGCAAATGTAGAACGGTTGCTATTGGTGGAAGACGACGTATGAAAGTGTTCACAGTTCCAAACTTCATTGGTTTCATGTATTGCAATACAATATCTTTTTTTTTTTTTTTTCTGATATTGCATTGTCCACGAGAATTGGGTTATACGTTTGTTTCTTTCCATGTAGAGAACAATCATGTAGCCAATTTTGATTATTTAAGGAGACCTGCTTATTTCTTTTACATACTGCAGTTGAGTTCAAAACAAGATACTGAATCTAAAATAGTCCCAGACATCTTCCAAAACTTTTCAACGACATTAGTTTTAAAAAAAATGCTCGAAATCATTTTTAATTCGGAAATTTCAAAAATACACACACCACAAACCCCCGACGAAGGCCCAAACGTGACATGGGCTCCAAAAGATATGAAAGCCCAAGGTAATCTGTAGCTTGTTTCGGAATGACCCCTCTCTTTTACCGCCATACAAATACAACTCCTCGAGCGAGGTTCTAAACCACTAAAGGTACGACACGTGGGAAAAAGCCTTTAAATGACGTTTCTGTAGCCAATGAAAATTGAGATGACGTGTACAATTGGTTGACGTGCAAAATCCAGAAGTCGTATATATATAAAATTCTGCCGGACTCTTTCTAGAAAAGGTTTTGGAACGAAGACTTGCTAATTCCTTCTCCGATCTCTATCTCCGATGGCGTACGTCGAGCGAGGTTTGCGCCTCTCTCTTTCTCTGATTCTCTCTTTTCTTTTCTCAGAATATAGCGTTTGATTTTGTTTCATTTTGTGTGTGTGTGTGTGTGTGTGTTTGGTATGATCGGAATCATCGGTTATTCAATTCATGTATTTCAGATTAGGTTATGATTATCGTTTTACCTATGAATTGTGCGTCCCTTGGGTTATGGATTATCTGAATTAATGGCTTAATTTTCGAACTTTTTAGGATTAGATTTATTGTTTTCATGTATTTTTGGAACTCTAATTTGATGTGGCATTTCGTAATGGTCTTAGGTTGAAATAAGAAGATTTTAGATTTGTGAAGAGCAACTGCGATTCTCGAGGTTTTTTTTGGAAATATTATAAGGCATCCGAGTTGTTTGATTTTCAAAGTTTTTGGGGATAGCAGTGGTGTGCCCTGCATTTTATGGGCTGACTAGAGAGCTTTACGGCGTGTGTAGAATGAGGAGGGCGTGCAAGCCTTTTCTTTTTCGTTGTAAATGTCTGCTGTGGTGTGTGATTTTATCGTTTCTTGTTGGCCATGCTTTTGTCAGTCATGTGATTCAAATGACTCACGGTGAGAGATTGTGTGATTAGTATCTGGTTATGATCTGTCCAAGAGTTCGTTGTTTGTGTTTAGGTACTGCTGTATTTGAATTAAGTTTCAGATGTTTTTGTTCTTTGCAAGTGTAGGAAGCTAAGTGAAATCTAGTTGGGGAATTAATGGCTGGTTAGCAGCATTTGATTTTGTGTTCCACTTATCATTGCTATTTTCTTTCTGTACCAGTGCTGGCCCAGACCATAACGCTGTTTTACTGTTTTTTGTTTTCTTCCAGTTTTGTTCTGTATGCTACTTTCTAGCCTGTGGTGTCTTTTGTTCTGCTTTGTATGTCTCCCTTCTCCATTACTCAGCTAGCTAAAAACCTAAGAGCTTATGTAACTTGGGTTGCTGCCATATGAACTATAGAGCAGTACTGCTTATTTCAGTTGTATACTTTTGTGACATTTCTCCTTTGATGTGTTGTGTTTTATTTCTTTTTTTCTTTTTTCTGTAGGATTGCATTTGTGTGGCAATGCTTTTGTCCCTCTTCTTTAAACCATGTACAAGAGGCTTGGTTTTGCTATACTGTGTAATGTTTTTGAGGATTCTACTCTTTGACAATGTATTTTGTGTCACATCACTTGTGCTCTATACATGAGTGAGAGGGGCTAGGTGCCCTGAGTTTGGAGGCAGCTATCATATGATGATACATTTAGCTAATATTCTTATTCTTTTTTAAATTTCTCTAGCTTATCTTTTTGGAACAATCAATTGATGACTTCAATCGAGTGTGCCAATATGAGAGATACTGCATCATGATTTGTGAACTTGAGGAAATTCTTAGTTAAGACCTTTTGCTAGATTTCGGTAATCTTTTCATGTACCAGGATGTTCTCTGTAGTTTGTAATTTATATCCTGGGCATGGTTCAGGGGGTGTGGTGTCTGTTTTGTGTTCGTGTTTTATTGACAACTTGGCCTCCCTATAAGCTTAACTAGCTCAACATTTGTGAGGTTCTAGACTTGGCTGTAGCTTAAGGCCTTATACCAAGTTGTGCTTGGGTGTATATGTGCTGAATGTGCTATTTTTCTTGTCTGAATTGGAATCTCTTGGTGTAACTTCGCAATTTTTTTTTTAAAAAAATGCAAGATGCTGGGGGAAGCTGAATGTCTGGCTTATTGTGGTTCAGTCATTCTCTCATTCTTTGACTTTTATCCCTTGTGCTTTTGGAAACTCACTGAATTCTTGTATCTTTGGCTTTTAGGCGTTGTGAAATCCAAGCGATCCATTTGGCGACTCAAAACGATAACGGACTTCTTCTGGGCCATCGTCAACTTGATAGGCGTGTTTTTTGCTACAATGTTCTCGGTAAGAATTCTAGTGTTCTCTTCTATTTTTGCCTATATGGCTTACTTGAAGCATCAATGCATTGTCTTCTAAGATACTTATTTTTTTTATTGTCATACATCAGATGGAAAAGTCGGATGCTTACAGAAAAGGATCCGGTGCTAGCAAAAAATGGGATGGCGGTGGGCCTGGAGGCCCTGGAGGGGGACCATATGGCGGTGGTCCTCGTGGGCCACCTCGTGGGCTTGACAATGTTCGTGGCATCGACCATAGTATGTCAACTCTTCTGCTTCCTATGTTTGGTTCTCTAATTATGTTGCTTTCCTAAAATTCCTTACTAAAATGGTTATTGTACTTCTCTACATCCAGGTTCCTTGCCTGCCTGTGGTTCCTGCTGTGGTTAAGGTGGCGAGTATGTCTTGCATTGTGCCATGAAATGGTTGGATGGTTTAGGAGTGATACTCTAGTATGTTGATGTAGACACATACAAGAAGACATGGAAGCGAAATGCGATCATCGATAGCATTTTTTCTTCCTTTCAAGTACTTAAGAAGACATGTTTTGTACTTTTAACATTTTTCTGTACCCCTTTGTTCCAGTACTTTATGTGTGGGTGTAGCACCTCTAGCTGTATGGAATATGAGAGTCTGTGAACATCCTTCAAGTAACATTGATATCGTTAGGTCTATTCTATTATAAAACCAGGTGCAATCGAGACGAGGAATTACCAACCCCTACTCTCAAATATTAAGCTTCAACAACCTCGCCATGGTTTCCTCCCTCCCAACCCAACTTATTGAGTTGGTCATTGCAAGAAACAGAGAAACCTGGATGGTTTAGTTATGGAAGTTGGCTATAATTGGGTAGCCTGGAAGGAATGCTGAGCTGAGCACCCGGTTCGTATTCGTAAAAACCGAAGGAACTGACGTAAAACGACATCTCGCCCAAAAAAAGAACGATGACTACTGATAATGATGGTAACACTTTGCAACTTAGCTTCTGGATGAGGATGATGAAGTACTAGAATTTGCAATATGTAGCTTATCCGCTTATACCAGCCATTTAGGTCCAACCCGACGCAATGAGCTCTAGCCTCTAGCTTTTAAGAGCAATTTTCTTCTAATGGCTCTTTTTAAGTGCATTAAGTAGGTGAGGGAATGTTGGTAAATTTCGTTCATGCTTATTGATCCAAAAAAAGCAGCACAGACCAAATTAGATATGTATGTTCCACTTGTTATGTTATTAAGGGTTATCTTTCTTGCCATTTTGAAGATCTATTGTAAAACTGGTTTCTTTGCCACATATCAAAATGTCGATCATTCATATCTTGAATTGTTTATGAGTATAGTTCTTTTTGCAGATTGTTAGTCAAATTGATGATCATTAAGATGTTTATATTCGTGATTTATCATTATGAACATATCATATTGGAGAAATTTAGTTAATCTAATGATTTGATCCAGTGCGGTACGAGATACTTTAGTGATAATAGTTGTAAGAAAATAGAATTTTTTTTGTATCGCTTAATTGTTGTGAAGTTTGGTGTGTATGTACAATCATAAATGGCATTATGGTACCCGTTTGCAACCATGGACCTAACTGCTAGTCTTCTAGATGAAGAGGATATTGAACAACGTTAGGTGGCACTTCCAATTATGGGTCTCCCTACATATGGTGGTAGCTTTTATTCCCCAGCCAATTTGCTAGGTCCGACCCAACCAATGAGTACAAATTTGAGCTCTGTTCTAGTGTTCTAAGTATATGGAACTACAATGATATGTACTCTAGGAGATCAATTCAACTCGCTAGTCGCTACTGGCACCCAAAAAACAACAATGCAGTCTAAACTAAGATCCATATATTGTGATTAAACATCATATGATCGTGAATTTTATCTAATTTTGTGCATGAGTATGTAAATATTCACCTTCGAGCTAGAAGATACCCTGACGTAGAAATGAACATTCTATCTCACCAAGAATCTGCAGCTAACTATTGCTATTGTGTCACAAAAAAAACAGAAGGAGACATGCTTGCTTTCCCTTTGTCCTCAGTAGCTAATTCCCCCAAGTGATGATGTACGTCTTTCCATACACAAACACCAGCGGGAGTTGATGTCGCTTTTTTCTATTCTCAATTCTATAGTTCGTGTATGCTTCAAACTTATTTGAATCCTTTAATGTAGATCAGCCATCTCTATGGTCGTATTTCTACTCTCATGGTTATGTACTCTACCTCTTTACTAAATTATTTTGATTTTCCATCGGGATTGTTTTGGATTGGTTAAGTGAATACGGAGATTCAACTCGATTTTTCAAGCAAATGCGTATTGTCATAATAAAGTTCATTTAAGAAACTCCACCACTAACATACGTTATTTCTATTTTCTAAGTTAAATCGTACGTCTAAAAAATTGAATGTATCAGAAATATTTAACGTTTTGCTCCAGCAGCCGTAGTTATATGTTACTTTGAAAGTATAAGGATAATTAACAATACTTTACTATGCAAAACACTTGGAGTTATTGTCATCTGAAAAACGAACAAGTTGCAGAAGTCACTAACATCCTTTATGGTTTCAAGTAAAACAGGCATGTGCATATCATATGTTTTTCACAGAGGTTAGCAGCTTCGCTTGCTATCCTATTGCTAAGTCCTTTGTCTGTCCTAGTTTTCAAAAAGTTTGTTTTATTAGTTTAATATGTCTTTGTTGTTTTTCAAATTTGAATGGACAACTAAGTTTGTGGGAAGTGCCTTGGCGTTCAAACTAGTCTAAGGGTTAAGATCTTTTGTTATGTCAACCCGTAACCAAATTGTTTCATGCTCAAGGCTCCAGCTTGGATTTTATGATACATTATCCTATACATAGCTGGTCCCTGTGTGATTCAAAGACCAGTCGCTATCGGCTGTGTTAAGGTCCACTAATGGACTGAGTAAGAGGGTTTGAAACTTCTTTGCTCCTTTTTTTGAATCGTTCATGTTTTAGGAAAAAGTTTTTTGTCTTATTGAGATTGCTTGTGTCATCTCTCCATTTGGATACATCACCTTCAGTATTGTAACCAAACACTTATGTCCAAACCTTTCTGAAACATGTTGAGGTCAGCTTGCATCATCTTTGATGTCCTGTCTATATATATATATATATATATATATATTTGGCTTTGCTCAATGGTTGTTGAAAACTGCCTTATTGCGTTTTCTTTGTTGAGTCTAGTTTTAGCTTGCATTGTTCATGCTGCTCTAAGTCTTCTTCGTGACTGTAAACCTTAGAGCTTGAACTCAAAACTTATTTCATCAACTCATATGATGTTGCATACCATGAGGGATGTGTAATGTAACCAACCCAAGAAGCATTCAAGGTTGAATCTGTAAGTGGTTAGCTGAATTCACGAACAAGGCTTCTGAAAGTGTTCCATGTTGTAAGTGCTTAGAAACAAGAGAGAGAATAGGTCTAGACTAGTTTGAGACTAGGAATGATAGCACTGTGGTAATGTATTATTAGAACTATTATTCTTGTAAGAGGTCACTTTAACTTGGTGGAAATTTTTGTCTCTCAAGAGTTAGAGACGCAGTTTTTCTCCCTGCATTTAGGGTTTTTGCGAGTAAAAAACATCATTGTGTTATTTCTTTTTTTGTTGCAATTTACTTTCTGAAATCTCATATGCTGTGAATCTGGGATAACACAAGTTATTGATATCATCGGATACAAAAGTAAACGAAAATTGAAAAAAAGAAGAAGGCCTATTCACCCCCTCTAGGACCTTTAAGTGGTATCAGAGCAGTTCCTAGCCTTTGCTAGTAAGATCCTTGGGTCTTTAAAATAGATGATAGAGGCACTTCCTTGAACTTTCCTCCACTATTTGAGGGAAGGAACTATTCACAATGGAAAATCATGATGACCGCATTTTTTATTTCCCAAGATGATGGGAAACAATGGATGATGGTTGAGGATGGTTGGTCAGCTCCAGAACAGACCTCGATCATGGCAAGTACGAGTGTACTGAAGCCTAGATCTGAGTTGACCAACTCAGAAAAAATTGACGCTCGGATGTATATCAAAACTCTCAACAGTTTGTACTCGACTCTCTCTGAGGGTGAGTGCAAACAGATCATTACATGTATCTCAGCCAAATAGGCTTGAGAAGTGTTGCTAACAACCTACAAAGGTAATGAGCAAGTGAGAGAACATATGCTCCAAGATCTTTTGTTAGATTTTGATGAGTTGAAAATGTCCGAAAGTGAGTCAATAGATGAGTTTTATAGTCGTATTTTGAACATAACAAATCAGTGTGCCGGTCTTGACTCTCCTTTAGAACAATCTAGGATTGTCAGAAAGCTTCTTAGAGGTCTTCCTCCTAGTTTTGAGAATAAGAGAGTAGCCATTCAGGAATCCAAGGATTTGAGAACCTATTCTTTAGAAGAGCTAGTAGGAAACCTGAAAACCTATGAAGCCATAAGAAGGGTTTGATGAAAGAGAAATTCATTGCCCTCTCTTCCATCAGGGAAACTGAGTCAAGTCTACAAATTAAAATCCCTGAGGATGTTGAATACAGTCTAGAAGAGTGTGCCCTCCTTACAAAACAGTTTGAGAACTTTCTCAAGAAAAAGAGGAAACCTTTTTCCTCGAACCTGGGTTTGGAAAACCTAGATTTGGTGAGTTGTCACAAGATAGAGGTCATGACAGATATCCTAGAAATTCTCGTGTTGATTCCTCTTAGGATAGAGGTTAAGATAGAAATCCTAAGAGTAAGAGTTCCCAAAAAAACGATGTGTGTTTTGAGTGTATGGGTGTGGGACATAAAGCTGTTGACTGTGTAAATAGGAGGATTCGCCCTCAAAAGGCTCTTGCGGCCACTTACAGTGACAGTGAAGATGATCCCTTGTCTGATCAAGAGGAGGACATTGTGGCTTTCATAGCTCGGGTTGTCCTTGATTCCTCTTTGGATCATGATGAAGAACTAGTTGCCTTCATTGCCACGGTGTCTCTAAACGAGACTTCGGAGGATGATGAAGATAATGATGGAATGCAAAAGTTCACTGAACTTGTCAACGCATCAAAGTCCATGTTATCAAAGATAGACATTCTGACCAAAGATCTTGTGAAGTATTAAAAAGAGAAAGCAGGGATACAAGCTGAATTGTTATCCCAGCAAGAAGTGTGGAGAGCTAAAAAACTGAGTCTAGAAAACTCTCTTAGTGGTCTTAAGGCTGATAAGCTAGCGCTTGAGGTTTCTCTCAAGGAATCTCAGCAACAGTTCGCTAGATTCTCAATAGGGTCTGAAAAACTGACCAAGATGAGTGGAATAGGTGGACCAGATAAGAACAAACAAGGTCTAGGGTTTGAAACTGGTGAGAACTCTAAAAGTGGTGGAACTATGTTTGTCAAAAGCAAAGTTCCTGATGTTAAAGTAGTGACTAACAAGGTTGAGCCTCCAAGAAGATTCAAACCTACTTGTCATCACTGTGGTGTTCCTGGTCACATTTGACCTTTCTATAGGAAACTCCAAAACAGCCAGGCATACCCTAGGAGAAACCAAGAGTTTTCAAGCTTTCAGGGCAACAAGTCAGTTGCAAGTTTCTTCACATCTTTCCAAGCCACTCTAGAGAAATCTCGAATTTACTAGAATAGCTAAGGGTCTGTCTGTCCTCGCAGCTAGAGAACTAAACAAGAACTTAGCTTGGGTCAAGAAGAAGGATTCTAGACCTTATGTTCTCAAACCTTAACACACGGATTCGAAACCTTTTGATAAGTGTGACAGTGATCCTGAGGAGGAAAACATTATTTGTTTCTTGTCTCATGTCTGGACTAGTCTAGGGTCTGTTGAGGAGTCTATAATAGTAGCAGTGTGTCGCATAGCTCTTACAGCTCTCACAGCACGTTGCGCTGATTCTTTGTGTATAGACAGTGGTGCTTCAAGGCACGTGACCGGAGATCCCAAATGGTTTTCGTCCATGGATGATGTTCATCTAGAAGGGAATGTTGGTTTTGGGGATGGAGCTCGGGCACCAATAGTGGGGAGTGGGACAGTTAATGCCCCTAGTCTCCTTTGTCTATAAAATGTCCTACTGGTCAAATTAAGGTTTAGAAGTAAGTTTGTTAACTGTAAGTCAGATTGTTGATGAACATCATTCTGTCACTTTTGATAAGCAAAGATGTGTTGTCTTAGATGGTAAAGGGAAGAATATAATGAGAGGAAAGAGAACTAGGGATTAATGCTATTGTGTTGTAGCAAAAGAGAAGTTCTCACCACAGCTATGTTTTAGATCTATGACCTGTGAGGAACCTATAGATCTTTGGCATAGACAAATGTGTCACTTGAACCATCAGGATATAGTGAAACTGTCCTAAAAAAAAGCTGTCAGAGGGATACCACATGTCAAGACCCGCCCCGAATTTCACCCCGAAACCCGAGATGAGTCTTGCGGGGACCACCTCCAAGGAAAATTTACCGAAGACTCGGCAAACCTCCCTCGAAAATGGACAACCCTAACTTATAAGAATTTAAGGACCACCTTTTTACTCCAAAATAAATCCTCCACTACAACCTAAAAGTAGCCAGAATATAATACACAAGAATTCCAACAGTATTCAGAGCTACTAAAAATAAAATAATACACATCGAAAGCTAACAAACCCTTAGTAGATTAAACAGGTAACCTACTGGCGAAATGTAGCGGATAGATGTGTGACTATGCCTCGACGTCTTCTTCTAGACCTCACGCGAACTCTGCAGATTGGGCATTTTTTAAAAACGAAGAGCCCAGGGGAAAAATATTCAACACGTCAGAGTGAGTGGACAAAACGATTCCGACAACAAATAAATATTTCCCTAAAAATGCTTTCAAAGAAAACGCTTCATTAGCGGCAAAAACAAAAGCTCTATTGGAAAGATTCTGAACTGGGGTCCAGCCTGGCTAAACTCCCAAACTTTAAGAAATTGCCTCTCAGGCTAGGATATTATATATTTTTGTATGTATGTACACTCGCCTAACTCTTTGTACGATATCTATGAAAGACTTGAAAAATAGATACCATACAAAGCTACTATGCTTGCGTCTAACGCTCACGTCACCCCACACTGGAATTGTACCTCAGGCGGGGGGAAGCGCCCGAGTGGTATATATACGTGCTTACTCCTTGTACGAAATCTATGAATGAATATGAAAATAGAAAGTCGCACAGGGCTACGACGCTCGCGTCTAACGCTCACGTCACCCCGATACCAGAATTGTACCTCGGTATGGGGGGAAATCAGGTATAGCTAGCTAGCTAGCATTTAATCATATACATACTATTCTCATATAAGAGTATAATCACCGAAATTCTAATTTCGGGAAATATCCAACAACATAAAATCATTCAAAAAGATAAAGCATTTCAAACACATTAATTAAAACAAAAGTCCACTCACAGGTTAGGCCTAAGCCTGATGTCGGTCGGAGGTCTCTTCCGCTCGAGCCTCCTCACGTCCTGTTCCAAATAAATAAAACCTTAAAAAAAACACCGACGCTTACTGCAAAACATGCATAATTAAATATGCTTCGCGCACTCAACCAAGCCTAACACTCCAAAATCTTGAATCCACTGCTAACCTCAAAACTCCACAAATTTTACCGACATCCTCAAAATCACCATCCACCAAACAAAAATCCAATGACCGGATTCTAATTTAATAATCCGCCAAAAATAGCAAACTTCAACAATTCTCAAACCTATCCAAAACTCCTCCAAAAATTCTAAAACTTATTCCATTAAACTCCTCACATTTTTCCCCACCAAAAACATTTTCTCTGTGGCGGCCGGCGACTAACTCCGGCGATCTCCGATGCTCACCAAAATTTGGCAGCATATTCCTCTCAACCTCCTCTACAACATTCCTAACTATCACAAACTCCAATTCTAAGCCTAACCAAGTCAATCGAATGAAAACACATATAAAAACCCTAGAATTTCAAATACCGATTTCTCCTTACCTAGCTCGAGATGGAGCGAGCCCTTTGGAAGGATTGAAGCACGGGATGAGGGCTTTCTTTTGAGCTATGGCTCGCCGGCTATGGCGGCCGGAGGAAGGAGTTCCAGCGAAAGGAACCTGCTAACAGCCGGAGCTTCCGGCGGGCTTTTCTCCCGATCGGCGGCGCTAGATGGGCTGCCACCGGTTTAGAATTGAAGCTGGGACGGAGACCGATCAATTGGTACCGGTGCTGCGGTCTGGGGCGGCCAGACGACGGCGGTCGGGCTCGGGCAATTTTCGGGCAGAAATGGGTCGGGGAGAGGGAAAACCGGGAGGAAGAGAGAGAAAAAAATACGGGATTTGACCAAAACAAAGGCCCGGTCCAACAACTCCAACTTATATACCCAATCCACAAATTTAACACCCCAAAAAATAATACCCCAATAAAATTACCTTTTACTAGCAAAAATTACCATTTTTATCGTCGTCAAAATTTCTTCTTTAGAATAATCCCACAAAATAATCGTCCCCTACACCTCTCTGGGGATCAATTATATTTTACACTTAATGACGAACATGGTAAAATTCTTATTACCACTATGCTAGTAATAAAGGTAAAATTATGGATCGGGGCGTGACAATTCTCCCCTCCTTATAAAAAATTTCGTCATCGAAATTTACAAACTCGCTACTCAAAGAGATAAGGATACTGCTGTCTCATTTGCTCCTCTGACTCCCAAGTAGCTTCCTCTACTTGGTGGCTTCTCCAAAGCACTTTGACGAGCGGAATTGACTTGTTCCTAAGCACTTGCTCCTTTCGGTCTAGAATCTGAACTGGCTCCTCTTCATAGGACAAATCCTTCTGTAAACTAATCAGCTACTCTTCCAGCACATAAGAAGGATCGACAATATACTTGCGAAGCATGGATACATAAAACACATTATGTATCCTGGACAACTCCGGAGGCAAAACTAACCGATAAGCAAGAGAGCCAACTCACTCTATTATCTCATAATGCCTAATATACCTCGGACTAAGCTTCCCACGCTTGCCAAAACGTACTACCCCTTTCCAAGGAGATAGTTTCAAGAACACCTAATCACCTACTTGAAACTCAAGGTCATTCCTGCGGACATCTGCACAACTCTTTTGCCTACTCTGAGCGGCCTTGAGTCTATCTCTGACCACCTTGATCTTCTCATTTGTGTCATGGATAATCTCAGGACCATAAAGCTCTCTTTCTCCGACTTCATTCCAACATAATGACGTACGACACTGCTTCCCATAAAGTGCCTCAAAGAGAGCCATACCGATACTCGAATGGAAGTTGTTGTTATAGGCAAACTCCATCAAAGAAAGGTTATTATCCCAACTCCCCCTAAATTGCAAGGCACAAACTCTCAGCATATCCTCTAAAGTTTGGATAGTCCTCTCTGATTCCCCATCAGTCTGAGGATGAAAAGCAGTGCTGAAGTGTAGTCGGGTACCTAAAGCTGCCTGAAGAGCTCCCTAAAATTTAGAAACAAATCTAGGATCCTGATCTGACACTATGGATTCATGTATGCCATGAAGTCTGACAATCTCATTCACATACAGCTCAGCCAATTTATCCAGCGAATACTTCTTTCCCATCGGCAAGAAATGAGCAGATTTAGTGAGTCTATCCATGATCACCCAAATACCGTCATATGCCATTCACGGGTATGAGGTAAACTGAAGACAAAATCCATGGTGATGTGATCCCACTTCCACACTGGAATAGGCAACGGCTCAAGCAACCCTGAAGGTTTCTGCCTTTCAGCTTTCACCTGCTGACAAATCAGACACCTACTCACAAAAGCTGCAATTTCCCTCTTCATGTTTGGCCACCAATAATAATCCTTCAGAGTCTGATACATCTTTGTACTCCCCGGGTGAGTAGCATAAGCTGAACTATGAGCTTCCTCCATTAACTCAATCTTTAACTCTTCGTTCCTCTTTGGCACATAAAGCCTACTTTTGAACAACAACGACCCACCTCTTTGGCATCAGGCGAAGACGGTAATGATTTCCGCTATGTATATGGCAATGAAGCAAAACGACTAATGCGCGAGGTTCATTCCGGGGTTTGTGGCTCGCATCAGGCAGGCCCAAAGATGCGTTGGTTAATCCGTCGCCACGGTTACTATTGGCCTACAATTCTCAAGGATTGTATTACTTTCGCCAAGGGGTGTCAGGATTGCCAAGCTCACGGACCAGTGCAACACATTCCCAACATTCCGTTACAACCAATTATAAAGCCATGGCCAGGTCGAGGATAGGCGATAGACTTCATAGGCATCATCCATCCCTATTCCTCGGAGCAGCACAAGTTCATCATTATGGCCACCGATTTCTTTACCAAGTGGGTTGAAGCCGAGCCACTCAAGGTTGCCTCCGCGACCTCGGTTCGCAATTTTATCTTCTGCAACATTATCTCCCGCTTTGATATTCCAGAGTGCATTGTGACAGACCGGGGGGCTGCTTTCATGGCTGATTCTGTAGTCACGTTCCTTACTGGTTATGGTATCAAGCTTTTGCATTCCACCCCTTACTATGCACAGTCTAATGGTCAGGCGGAGGCAAGCAAAAGGTTATCCTTGGTATCTTGCGCAAGATGCTAGAGTTGAACCCCCGCGTCTGGCATTTAGAACTTTATCATACTTTATAGGCTTACCGGACTTTCAAGTGCGGTCCGAAAGCTACTACCCCATATGCTCTCATGTTTGGTCATGATGTTGTCCTTCCTCTCGAGGTTCACGTCGCCTCGCTTCGCATCCAGGAACAACATCAATTGATCAGTGACGATTACGTCCAATGTGGCAAGAACTTGAAGACCTAGATGAACACCGTATCACTGCATTCAACAATCTCATCCTTGAGAAGCAGCGCATTGCGCGGTCTTATGACAAAGTTACCCGCAGTTAGAGCTTTACCAAGGGCCAAACGGTGTGGCGAGCTGTGTTACCATTGGGAGAGAAGACCGAAGGCCGTGGGAAATGGTCTGTGCTGTAGGAAAGACCCTTCATTATTCATCGCATATTGCCCAAGGGGGCATTCCATTTGTGCAACCTTGATGGCACGCTCCATCCCAATCCTATCAACTGACGTTTCTTGAAATGCCATATTGCTAGCGTATGGGAGCGTGCTGATCCTTCACCATCTGCCCCGCGCTAACTGTCCATAGTGCTCAGCGCCATCGCGCTAGCCCTCCGCCGCCTCCCACTAGGGGGCAACCCAAGAAAGGAGCATGAGTTTAGTTCATTTTTTTGTAAACGTACGAGGTCTAATCAACAGACGCAATGTTTGAGCCAAAAGACATTTTTATGCAAATAATAATACTTTACTGGACTGTAAAATGTCTATGTGAATATTAATTACTTCCCTAGCCGTTTCTAGCCGGCGAGCACAAGTTTCTTTAAAGTTTACAAATAATGGTCTGCCAGCAAGATAACGCTAGATGATCTACATGGTCCGCGCACGGGATAACTCCACGGCCTAACAGATCTCGCGCGTTTTCAGACACAGAACATAGCTCCCGCAGGATGGCTTCGCCCTTAAAGGAATCTTGCGAGCCTGCGCGTTTTGCGCGGAACACGCATTTCGGGCGGAATAACTTTGGCATCAGGCGAGGCGGAATGCATCTAGGCGAGCTGGCGAACCGGCTCGTTAGTTCGTGAAGTAGACATATGCGGAGTCCGCGCGAAACCATTTTAATCGTTTTAGACTTTTACTAGTCTTTGACACGTTTTGGGCCAATCTCTGTGGCCCTTATTAATTAAAAAACATTCTTTTTGGCCCGCGAGCTGCAATAGCTCGCGAGGTGAAAGTGAGATGCAGGAATCCGCGGTCCGGGTGAGCTATTAGCTTTCTACATGGACTGTGACACCCTGCGGGATAAAGATTGCTCTTAATTCCGCTTCGCAAGGAAGTCCAGACATTTTCCAATGCGGACTGTGCGAACTGGATATGTGTCACATAAGGATTGGTCTGCATGGGAGGAATAGTGCCCTTATGCTTTACGTTGCAGAGTCTAACATGGATTCTGATTATCTTTCTTTTGCGGCAAGTCGAGCTCCCACTATATAAGAGGCTCGAAGGCTTACAAAAAGCTCTCTGTCTCTCACAATCAACAATCAATTACAAACAACACAAACCAACTGCAACCCAGTTTCTTTCGAGCTACCTCGAAACCCCAATTCTAAGCGCATCGCCGCCTAGGATTCTTCAGAGCTCTCCGGACTCTACCCCGATTCCTCTGAATCTTCCCTATAGTTGCTCTGCTCACGCCGTCGTGAGTATCGACCGCCTTGTGCTCGTAAATTCCTCATCTGAGGTGGCACCTGGAACCCCTTTCTGCCTGATTCAAGAAGTCAAGACCTATTCCTCGTCCGTGAGGTGGCACGCCCGCAACACCCCCTCTTTCTATTTGTTCGCTATTCACCTCCGCTCCGCACGCTGAGGATCGTGGCCAAAACAATAAACATCTCAAAGAATCCAGTGCTGCATTCTAGGATCAAGCATATAGAAATAAGATATCATTTCATTCGTGGCTTGGTTGAAGAGAAATTGCTTAAGCTCACTTTCATTCCAACTGAAAAACAATTGGCTGATTTGTTCACTAAACCATTTGACAATGCTAGGCATTTGAGTCTATGCAAGGTTATAGGGTTGTGTGACAACAAGTAAATGCTTCCCTTGTTGGTGTGTGTGTTTTTAAGGTGTACATATGCTCTAAAAAAAATCAAAATCAATTTTTTTTCTAGTTCTTCTTTACAGGTTCGGGTTATAAGTTCTTCATGGTATCTTTAGTTAGTTTATAGACTTGACCTAGGTGACTGTCTGTCTTTCCTTTCCTTGGTTCAGTCTTACTTTTCACATAGGTGTGTGCACATGTTCTGATGATGTTGTATGTAACTTTTATTGCAAATCTGCAGTCTCTTTTTGTTCACTCTTAATGATCACTTTGGTTGCTCTAAAACTTGGGGTATATAGTTGAGATGAGAGTTCATACTAAGGGGGAGTTTACTTTCCAAACTAATCTTAAAGTAAACATTCCTTGGTTGTGGTGAACAATACAAGAGTTGGGAGAAACGAGGTTGGTTTGAAGATTGAGGTTCAAAGAACTCAATGATCTAGGCTAGTCTCAAAGTACACATTATTTGGTCGTGATGAACGATATAAGGGTGGGAAGAAATGAGATTGGTTTAGAATTAGGAAGTCTGGTTGGAACAAGTTTGAAAAAAATCTAAATGACAATCACAAATGACCATTTGAATTAGCTAGTCCTCCACTTGTCATGTTATGCAGTGGAGATTTCTGAGATGCATTCTATCCTTCGATGGGTTCGGATGATGTGTCCATATGAGTGTCCTCGTTACACATATTGTCTAAGGTCAACTGATCTTGTGAAGCAATGACATATTCTCTGCTACGTGAACCTATGAGGACGATTTCTCAGTTGAGGCTGTGATCTTAATGTTGGACTAAATGAATTCACGACTATAGACCTTAAAATCAACTTTTAGAGAAATAAGGTTGGAAGGACCAAATGATATCCCAGTATGACATGGCTCCTTTTGAAAAATACTCAGGTGTTGCCCTCAGTTTAACAAGCACCGTGTGTTATTATCTCACTTACACATTCACTCTAAAGTGCTGCAAATAAAAATAGAGATCATTGGGACTTGTCACTATCACAAACCTATGTGATTTGCTTTTGTTTGATCAAGGTTTATTTGTTTGTTTGTTTGCTTATTATGATATGTCACCTTATGAGTCTATGCTTAAACTGACTTAAAAAAAAAAAACAAGGATGCAAGTTGAATGGTCATTTTTCTTAAGCTTGTTTGTGTAGTCCTTTTCTCTAAGTGTGTTACTCAGAATCAAACATTTTTTTTTCTTCACTTTATCATATGTATACTCTTAGGGGGAGTATAGACTTGAGTAGATTTATCCATGGTTGTCTGTTTGTTTTCTTGTGCTTACGTGGCTATATTCATGGTTCCTATTGGTTGTTCTGAGCAGTGATGTTTTTTCACGTCCTAGAACATCATCATTGCATGTAATTGGTTATTTAAGTATTATAGCCATTTTGAGCAGTTGGGTTTAGTGGGCATGACAATTTTCGAGACACTCTGATCATGTCAAACGCTTTCATCTTCTCATTAACTGGTCTTTCTCTCTTCTCTTTTCTTTTCGAAACCCACTCACTCTCCTTTCACCTTCCCATTCTGCTTCTGAGCCCTCTTCCAGTTCTGGATTTGAGGAGTCTTCTGATGCTTCTACTGAGGATTCAGAGGAAGCCGTGTGATTATGCTATGATTAGGCTTGTGTTTATGCTTGTTTGTTGGTTTTCGTTGTAGGCTTCAGCGTGTACTTTTAGTGTTTTATTATTTTCCATTGTAGGTTTCTATTTTCTTTTAAAACCTCTCGGATATTTTATTCTTTGTTTCCCTTTAGTATTCCTTGCCAAAAAGGGGGAGAATTAGAAGGAATTGTTGTTTATGTTTGTAGACATTGTTGGTTTATGGTTGTTTAATGAAATGTCCAAATCTCAGTATTTCTGGGGTTCTTGTGCATAAGCTATTATATTCTATGATTCTTCACTTGTTCTTGAGTTAACTGTTACAAGTTGTTTTTCCTACAAAGAAATGTTTTGTGAAAGAATGTCAATGGGGGAGTGAAAGTATAAGGATAATTTGCAATCATTTACTATGTAAAACACTTGGAGTTATTGTCATCTGAAAACGAACAAGTTGTATAAGTCACTAACATCCCTTATGGTCTCAGGTAAAACATGCATATGCATATCATATATTTTTCATAGAGGTTAGCAGCTTCGCTTGCTATTCTATTGTTGAGTCATTTTTTTGTCCTGATTTTTAAAGAGTCTGTTATATTAGTTTAATAAGTCTTTGTTGTCTTTCAAATTCGAATGAACAACTGAGTTTGTGGGAAGTGCCTTGGTGCTCAAACCAGTCTAAGGGTTGAGATCTTTTGTTATGCCAACTCGTAACCAAATGGTTTGATGCTCAAGGCTCCAGCTTGGATTTTATGATACATTATCCTATACATAGCCGGTCCCTGTGTGATTCAAAGAAAAGTAGCTATCAGCTGTGTCAAGTCCACTAATGGACTGAGTAAGAGGGTTTGAAACCTCTTTGCTCCCTGTTTTGAATAGTTCATGTTTTAGGAAAATGTTCTTTGTTTTATTGAGATTGCTTGTATCATCTCTCCATTTGGATACATCACTTTCAGTATTGTAGCCAAACACTTCTGTCCAAACTTTTCTGAAACATGTTGAGGTCAGCTTGCATCATCTTTGATGCCTTGTCTGCCTATATATATATATATATATATATAGCTTTAGCTTTGCTCAATGATTGTTGAAAACTGCCTTATTGCGTTTTCTTTGTTGAGTTTAGTTTTAGCTTGCATTGTTCATGCTGCTCTAAGTCTTCTTCGTGACTGTAAACCTTAGAGCTTGAACTCAAAACTTCTTTCATGAACTCATATCATGTTGCATACCATGAGGGATTTGTAGTGCAACCAACCCAAGAAGCGTTTAAGGTTGAATCTGGTAGTGACTATCTCAATTCACGAATAAAGCTTCTGGAAAGTGTTCCATGTTGTAAGTGCTTAGAAACAAGAGAGGAAATATGTCTAGACTAGTTTGGGACTAGGAAGGATAACACTGTGGTAGTGTATCATTAGAACTATTATTCTTGTAAGAAGTCACTTCAACTTAGTGAAAAATTTTGTCTCTCAAAAATTAGAGACACGCAGTTTTTCTCCTTGCATTTAAGGTTTTTATAAGTAAAAAATATCATTGTGTTGTTTCTTTATTTGCTGCAATTTACTTTCTGAAATCTCGTATGCTGTGAATATGAGATAACACAAGTTATTACTAACTTCGGATACAGAAGTTAACAAAAATTGAAAAAAATGCCTATTCACCCGGTCTAGGACCTTTATACATATATTAGAGAGAAAATTGAACATGTGTGTAATTTTTGTTATTTTCCAAGTACAAGTGTTTATTGGCATCGCGGATCCTAAATCATTGTCCTCCCATCTTTTTGATATATAGCTCTGGGATATTTTAGATGAATATTGGCCACCAAATGGGACCTAGCTAACTTCTATTAGAGACTTGTCAATTGTGATAGTCATAGACTCTCATCAAAGATGTATTCACGCGTATATGGCATGCTCAATATATAACTGAGTTGAAACTACAAAAGATATATATATACATATACTTAATTTGATTTTTCCATTTGTATATTTTGCTTATTTGCCTAAGAACTCTATTGTTACGATCACTATTTCATCTCTCAATTCTCTGAAGTTTGTCCGTCATCATCTGGGCTGGTATTATTTGGCCGGCTTCGATCAATTGTGCGATGTACGTACACACAAGCTAGCTAGTATTCAATCTTGACTCCGTAATAAGTTGTGTATTGAATCATTAATATAAAATAATATGTCTCAAATGTGTAACGCTGTTATTTTCAAAACAAACGATATAATTGATAGTAAGAACTGAAATACCAATAAAAACATAACTTTTTATGTTGTATAAACTTACTTTCTATAGTTACAGTAATTAACAGTTAAACATACTTGCACCGGCCGTGTATACAATAATTTTAGCAAAATGAAAAGGTAGGGTTTTGAGTTGATTGGCATGTTTAATTTACGAACGTTCAATTTATGGATTTGTTACGAGGTGGATGTGGGATTTTTGGACATGAAAAGTGGGGGCAGTTAGGGCTATCGAGCGAAATGGATTGAGCCACGTCCCCTACATGCACACTTCGCCAAAAATCTTACTTACCAAACTCAATGCCTCATCGCCACAAATATAAATACCACTCGTAGTTTCATCCTTCATGCCAAGAATGTGAGACAAGCATAACATAAGCTCCAACCAACACAACCATTTCACGTTTCAGTGATTTCATATCACCTTTCTTTTGGGGTTTTCCTTTTCTTCCATCTCCTTTTTTTTGGGGGCCAGAGAGTATAAAAGACATTTGCTTTTCTTCTTTCTCAGGAAAAAAAATATGGGGGTACAAAGAGTGCAAGACATTGCATCTACAATTTCCGAGGACACAATCCCGGCAGAGTACGTTAGGTCGGAGAATGAGCAGCCGGGAATCACCACCGTCCCCAATACAGTCCTCGAATGCCCTACCATTGATTTCAGCGACCCTGATGAGGAGAAGCTCCTCAAACAAATCTTCGAGGCCAGCACCGACTGGGGCATGTACCAAATCGTGAACCACGACATTTCCAACGAGGCCATATCCAAGTTACAGGCCGTTGGAAAAGAATTCTTTGAACTCCCGCAGGAGGAGAAAGAGGTTTACGCAAAAGATCCTAACTCAAAGTCCGTGGAAGGATACGGTACATTTCTACAGAAGGAACTGGAAGGGAAGAAAGGGTGGGTGGATCATCTGTTCCATAAGATTTGGCCACCTTCTGCCATTAACTACCGCTTTTGGCCTAAGACTCCAGCTTCTTACAGGTTTGAAGCACTTCCCTTTTGTTCTAAGTTCCTATTTTTTATTTTTTGTTCTAATTAATATTCACAAATTGATGGATCTGGAATTCTGAATTGAACGACGTTTTTCCAACAGATATTAAGTTACATTTATTGAAATCGGTCGAATGTTAAAATCTGCATTTTATATTAGATTACAAAATGTGAAATTACATTTATTTATATATATATATATATATATATATTTTAAATGATCTTACGTTTTTAGCTAGTTTCACCTTTGCATTTTCTAGTTATCTGCTTGTGCAATAATGCTGCAAGTAACTTATTTAATAGACATATGCATTTTGCTAACCACATCATGATTGCAATTTCGATCCATATGTTTGCATGGACAATTTTGAACCCCTTGTAGTTTTTATGTATGAGATGTGTTTACTTTGTTCATTATTTACATTTTAGTTGGATTAGAGTCAATTGTGAAAAGTCTTTACGTTGTGTTTGGATAAAATATTGTCAATTTATACAGAAATTTCATAATCATAAGAATTACAATTCTTTGAATTGAGAATTCTATTGTTTGGATTTCATGATGTAGAGTTTTTTTTTTTTAAATTGATGTAGAGTTTTAAAAATGACAAGAATTTGTACTTAGACTAACCTGAGTTAAGGGAATTGACAAATGATAGTATGACACCTATTTTATGAGGAATTCAAGTCGAGAATTTAAGCTCCTAAATTCCACGATTATTTTCCTATAGAAATTTCTAATTCCACAAGATAAAAATCCAAACGGGAGAAACATTCCTGGAAATTGAGAATTCCTTATTTTTGATTAAATTTCTGGGACACCCACGTCCAAACACACCGTTAAAGAACTTTACTGAATATTGCAGTGAAATATAGTCATTTTGACTTCGATAATTTTGATTACAAGGGTATTTCTAGGGTTAGTCCTGCATTGGAGATGAACTAGTGTAGATAGAAGATGATTTAGGGTTTGTACGTACGTATATATTATAGGGGCCCTTTTGTTAAATAGTCTAGGACATTGTCTCGGCCGACTTCTCTCCAGGTCAGGTGCCATATATAAGGAAGGGTGCTGAAATCTGCACACCATTTTTTGTAAACCACACACCCTCATTCTTTTATTCCAAAAACACCCTTGTTAGATTTCCATTTTCCTGTTTTTCTTTCCTTTTAGTTCCCAACTCTTGCATCAGAATTCCATCGGAATAAAAGAACTCACATCAGAAATTCCTCCATGGTTACTGTCCACCATTCCCACTAAGCCACCGGACCTCTTCGACGGATGAAGGTTTTGAATAAGATGATAGCCGGGATTTCCTTAATAAGGAAACAAGATCTTCGAGGGTCGGCGAGATGGTAAACATCAACGCCGTCGGGGTCCTAGAAAATCAGTCGGGGGATGACATCAGATGAGGTTATGTAGAAGCCATCGGAAGGGCTGGAGTAGTGAGAGGCTGCTAGAGCTTCATTGGAGACAATTACAAGATCAACTGTATTGGATTAGTGGGACAGATTTGTTTGTGGTCGGGTTCTGCATGTGGCGTGGTCATCATATACTCGATCGAAGATGATATACTCCTTAATTTTGCATTATTTGGGTCTCGATCTTGAAAATGCAGGCATTCAATAATTGGAGCTCGACCCAAATTAGGTGATACTCCGCAGCTACGGGTGGGACTCTCACTCTCTCAGCCATGGCAAAACTTTCTGGGTTGCTCTGAAGCTGCCCTTTCAATTAAAGAATTAAAATCAACGAAATTGGCGTAAATTGAGAGACATATTTTGGGGTTTTTGGAAGACTGCTCATGCAAAAACCATTGAGGGAATTGAAGAATAAGAGGTAGTGGCTTTTGGTTGTGCTGGCTTTCAATTTGGGAGTCCTGGTTAATTGCTGTGTGTTTGGTTTTGTGAAAAATTACGAGGGAGAGAAAACAAAGGAAAGATTTGTTTTGTTCAATCACTCAACAGACCTATAGTTGTGGTAGATCCGCTGTAGAACTCCTAGTCTCCAACTGAGGTATAGATAGAGAAGTTTGGTCTGGTGTGAACTTTGACCAGTGACAAGAAAATACAAGAACATTTTAGGGGTAAGTTCAAAATTTTGATGAACCAAAGAGAGAAAGGGTGTGTGGTTTATAAAAAAGGGTGTGCAGATTTCAGCACCCAGGAAGAAAACTACCTCTCAAGAATCTCGAGCGAGATTCATAATCTTAAAGGACCTTGATTATAATTGATTGTACAAGAAAGTACGTTGTTTCCCCACATGCCCGGTCCTGGCCTAGTACTGGCACCGGGGCAGGGCTGAAAGGGGTATTTTATTTTATTTTTTCATTTGTTATACATATAATATATATATATAATTAATATAATAAAAATATGAAACCACAATTATAGGGTTTCACGAATACTGTTGTCATTCAAGCTCTCTCTTCTCCTTATTCTTTGTGTTTTCTTTATTTCTCAAAGAAAAAAAATCTTCGTTTCAGTCTCTTATTCTCTCTTAAACTCTTAATCTTCTGATTCTTCTCCAAAATTCAAATACATATTGCAGTAATAAATGACCTCGATTAGAGATTGATGTTCTTCCGAACCAAAATTTTTTATCTGCTCTCTTTATAAATTACTCATGATCCTTATAAATTTTTCATCATCTCTCAATTTCACATATCCTCTCACAATCCAATTTTTAAAGACAAAATATAAGGTTACTATAAAATATCACATCTTCGAATTCTTCTTTTTGAGTTGAAAAATGTTGCTTTAAATTTCCTTTCTTTTTTTTTCCTTTCTGACATTACACTTGGCTAGGTTTGGAACCTCAAAAAATTAGTATTTTTTGAATTTTTTTTTCAAAAAAAAAAGTTTATACAAGGGGCAAATTTTTTTTCCTTGCACCGGACCTTGGATCCTTCAAGACCGGTCCTGGTTCCCTATAATTTCATTGATACTCTCAAATCTTAATCAGGACTACCACAATTATAGAATGAAAAAGATTTATGCTTTTCGTGGACATCATAATGCAGATACAGTAGTCGAAATCAAGGCATAAATCACCCTAGAGCAACCGATGGTCAAACTGGCCGGGGATCGAGTTGCCATGCATCATGGGACTCTTCTAGCTTAAAACTGAGGATCGAGCTCGCTATATCACTTTCAGAATCTGTTTCATGAACATCTCATCCTATACTAGGAAACCAAATGGTAGATCGACTACGTGGTTAATTAGCTGCATATGCCTGACTAATTGAACTGTTTAACCACACAACAAGGTGGACGTGGCTGCTTACCTATCTGGGAAGTCAGTTCTTTCTAAGAGAAATGTCTTGAAGTAATTTTGATTCTTAGGTTGCCACCAAATTCTGGTCCCTGAGATTGGGGGTTCTTATTTGCTTGTGTTGTATCAATACGAACCAAGTGTTCCTATGATCTTCTCATTCATCACAACCCTAATGAATTATTTCATATGCCTTCCTGAGTTCTGGGGTAGGTACGAGTATGAGACGACATTGGTCTTGTCATCCATTTTATTTATTAGTGGTTACGATGGAGGCTTCTATTTTCTTCCTTTTCTTCGTCTTTTTTTTAAGAGAATTATGATAAAATGTTTGGACCTTGTTCAACATTTTGGATAAGAAGCCATTTAGTAGGAAGTTTGCATTCAAATATATAGAAAATCCGAGGTATATAGAGCTCTATCCGAGGTATATAGAACACTTCAAATCTCCCTATTTTTAGTTTATAAATGTCTAGTTTTATAGTGAAAATGTATGCTTATTAATATGTAGTTATGTACTAACAAAACTTTTCTTTTCCTGTCATTTTCAGTCCACTCTTCTGAAAATTCAGTATATATTTTCTTCATCTTTTTTATTTATTTTGTGTGTAGAAGTAGGTGCGAGCAGAGGATCTGATTGGTTCTTGTCAGTTTGTCACTATCATGTACTAAAACTAATAATAACAAAAGACATATTTGCTAGTCGGTTAATTGTTAGATGGAAATAGTAACACTCGGTGAAAAGAAGAAGAGGTAAATGGTAAAAAACATAATGGAATCATGCTGCGTGAAAATTAATTGGGGTGTATACGAATTGCAGGGAAGCCAATGAAGAGTATGCAAAGAATTTACACAAGGTGGTGGAGAAGCTATTTAAACTTTTATCTTTGGGGTTAGGGCTTGAAGCACAAGAACTGAAAAAGGCAGTTGGTGGTGATGACTTGGTGTACCTTCTCAAAATCAATTACTATCCGCCGTGTCCTCGCCCTGATCTTGCTCTTGGTGTGGTTGCTCATACTGACATGTCCGCCCTCACCATTCTCGTCCCCAACGAAGTTCAGGGCCTCCAAGCTTGCCGCGATGGCCAGTGGTACGATGTCAAGTATATCCCTAATGCCCTGGTCATCCACATTGGTGATCAAATGGAGGTACGTACCTCTTTCTCTCTCTCTCTCTCTCTCTCTCTCTCTCTCTCTCACATCCACATTATTATGGAGCTAAATTGATATTTCTTTGATGTGGTAGATAATGAGCAATGGGAAGTACAGGGCTGTGCTGCACAGAACCACAGTGAGCAAAGACAAGACGAGAATCTCTTGGCCTGTATTCCTGGAACCTCCAGCAGACCAAGTAATAGGGCCTCATCCCAAACTCGTTGATGATAAGGAGAATCCACCGAAGTACAAGACCAAGAAGTACAGCGAGTATGTTTACAACAAGCTCAACAAAATCCCCCAGTGATTAACTGGTTGATTACTGCAGGGGGTTGTCTCAGAGCTAGCAGGGCTCGATTATCATCTATCGATATATGGCTTTTTTTTTTTAATGGTCTTTTATATTATTGGCAAGTTGGAAGTGATTATGTCAAGGCTTGTTTATCTAGTAAAACTGTGAGTTTGCGACCATGGATGTCATGTATAACAAGCTTTTCATTTCGAATCCACTGTGATGAACAATATCATGCATATATTGAATGTCCCAACATCCATATAATTAGATTGAACAATATTTTCTTTACTAATTCACTATACCTTGGATTGAAACTTTACAGTAAGGTGAGTAAACTCTGAAGCAATGAAGTGAAGGGTAACTATACTACAGAAGATTATAGATAAATACATTTGTAAATTCATCATACTACGAAAACACACTGATACAAAACTTGGCCGTCATTAAACCAGCATCTGTTGGTGATCGGGTGAAAAAATCTTCTTCAAAATTATGGCAAACTCCGGAGGCACAGGGTGTTCTGTGCGTGGATGGATCGAGACGTGAAGAGGCTGTCCTAGCAACATGAACATGTGCTATCTGTAACCCTTTGCCCAAACTGGTAATGAAAATATTAGAGTCCCCAAACAAAACGAGGCACATATCGTAACCATGGCATATGCATATGCTCTCCAAGGGTGTTTACTTTCTCTCATTGCATTGAATTCAGAAATGAAGGTAGACACAGTACTCAGGCAACCCAAAAAACCGAGCTGCAGTCCATTTGCAATGATATCGCAAGTCTTGGTATTCACCTAGAGAAACAGAAACAGAGTTAGCGAGCTCTATAACAATCAGGAACTCAAAGCATTTGAAAAAGGAAGATCATGAAGTATTAGCAAATAGCAAGTAGGAAGATCATGAAAAAGGAACTCGACTAATGGATAATAGAAAGGTAATTCTTTTAGCAGATCTTGGAAGAGAGTAAACTTCAAGAATATTCCTACAGACCCTAAAATGAAAAATTAATATAAAAATAAAACAAAAGTACAAAACAAACCAGAAGATAACAAACAAAGATGAATATTCATGGCAAATAACTTGGAGAGCAATTTATAATGTGACAGGTATATGTAAAACTGTGAGCTTTTCAAGTATGACAGAATGGCAGAAAATTTAAAAAGTAAGGAGGAGGACATAATCATGGTGCGGGTCTCGACAGAAAGCAGATTACAAGACCTCACCTCTTTCTTCATAGCAGCAAGTGCTGCCATGATACAAGCTGCCGAAACATTTGCAATTAGAGTACCAAAGGGAACCCATTTCAACAACTGTGTTTTTCCTAATCCGCGTCCATTCAATCGAGCTAAGAACCACCTGATCCACACACCTACAGGTCCAACCATGCAGGCCAACCATAGATGTGTGTCACTGCTGTCACTTCTGAACTCCTCCTGCACTAAGATTCCACTCACACTCCATAGGCAACCTAGCATCACCAGCAACACTGCCCAAACTGCCAAGTGACGCTTGTAACTGCCAACCCTCCAGGTCTTTCTAGAGCTAGCAATGTCAGGCCCTGAACACCTTTTAATAAGCTGCCTGAAACCCTTAGCTGTCTCTATCCCAAAAATAATAGAGTACGCAGCAAGAAATAAACCTGACATCAAGTAAATGCAGAGAAGCTCATATCAGCGAAGTGAATGGACCTAGATGGGTTTTCTCCATGGGTAAGTTTCAAATAGGCTCAAAGTCTGATTCAAACAAAATTTGAATATGGGCTTGCCAGTGCCATCTACACATATACTGTAGCATTTTCTAAGAATTGGTGTTTTTACCTATTAAAAAGCCAAGCAGAGCAAAAAGCCAATGGCCTTGAACAGTGAGTTCAAGCATTTTCTGGTTCCAACCACTGAAGGTAGTAAGACTTCCTAGATAACCAGTTGACAATCCAATGGCCAAAAAAATCTGACATATAGGCTATATCTGCTTTGAAAACAACACCCCACCATCCCATTAAGAAAGAACCAACCTACAAAATTGAATTAGGAAAACAAAAGCGTATTAATACATCACCCAGCATTATCCATATCAATACACTATTTTGAAGAACAATAAGAGAGAGAGAGAGAGAGAGAGAGAGAGAGAGAGGGAGTTGTCATATACCATATTAGAAGGAAGATCAAGGTAGAGAATTGTTTGGTCACTTGTCACACCAGCAACTCCTGGGCCAAACAGTTTTTGCAGTAGATACCTCGTCAAGACCTGCATTCTGTAGCATTTCAAATAATCTATTTGGCAGGAAGGTTTCTTCAAATGAAATAAATTACAAGATACTACAATGTCATATTATCTCTTGTCAAGAAACAGATATCCAAAATGTTTGAAGAGAGCCTTTCTAACGAAAACTACTTTTAGCAAGAACAAAACTTTTGATGCAGGATAAGATTTAGTTGCGCAAGTATTTGAAGATCTATTTAACTATACAGGACGGAATAAATATGGTAACTGCAAAGTTGCATCTGAAGATCCAGCTTTTTTTTCCTCTTTTTCTTTTTTCCTAATATAAATGCCATAACCAGCTATGAACTCAATGAATATCAAAGTCAAACAAAAATGAAGTTTCATCATGCACAAGAAAGAAGAGTCAAGTGTGTTACCCCAAGAATACCAAAGACAGCTAGATGTGTCATACATGAACCATACTCCAACCACTTTGGCAACTGATTTGTATTTTCCTGCATATGAAGAAACAATAATTTGAAGTTATTTAGATGGTCTGACAAGATCTTATGAAACAAACTCAACATTTTTGACTTTCTGCTATCTATTGATCAATAGACAGGCAGACCAACCATCCTGTCCAAGTTCAAGGACATAAAAGATCTGTGTGCAACAAGAACATATTAACCAAAAGCTCACTTGTTTTTTAACTTCATTGCGTACTACCACATCAATGGTTTGAGATGTGAAATCTTCTGGCAAAGGTACAGTGGGGATAGTCCGAGATGCAGTATTATCACGACACCAAAATCCATAGGATGGCAATAAAACACCTTCTCCATACAAGTCATTGTAGGTGTGACTGGGACTGTTCCTGTTGCTGTGAAGAGCTCGGTCCCCAATATCTCCCACCTCAGACACAGACTCGTCTTCAAGTTCATCATCTATTGGCTGAGCACCAGACACACTTGAACAAGAAATGGGACTACTGGATTTACTTCTTCTAGGTTCAGGGTCAGTACCTCGGTACCCTGCTCCATCCATAATCGCAAGGCTATGTTTCTCTTGTGGTGACTTCAAGAGTAACAAAAGTAAAATCAGAAAGTAATCACCAAAGATAATGGGAACATTGTTTTCGAAAGAATGGTAATGAAAGGGGAGAAACAAGTGAATATGATGCAATTCCTGCTGCTGCTAATGATGACAATTCATAATTTGTACTTCCTAAGCAGACACCAAGTTTGCAACCTACTCTACTTTTAATGATGATAAAAACGTATGGAACTTATAAGAAATCAAACCTAAGAAAAGCAAAATACATTTGAACTCCCTTGATAGCGTCTTGAAGCAAGCTCATGACAAGAAGAAGGAACCAAGCTAATTCAAGATGTCCACAGAATGCAACAATAATACAACCTATAGCTTTAAGAAAATCCATTATTTGATGAATTTGTTTATTAGTACAATTGAGCTGTTCAATGATGTCATTTAAACAACTGGAGAAGTCTAAACACTAAGCTTCTTCACCAGGTACTGCCCTCAAATAAGAAAATATAAAAATGAAATTGGACCGAGTCTGTCGGTGATAATCAATACAAGTAGAATAGGCCATATTCACGATTCATGTATAGTGAAGTATTACACTTATAACTTACAAGATTAATGTGAACTATAGTTTAGAATCGTTTTCCTTACAAGCTATGAAGCCTGGTAATGTGGAAGGCCTAGAATGTAAGCATAGAAGGACTCGAGCAGTACAGCTACCAGTACAGAACTTTAATTATCATACATCACATAATAATTTAATTAGCTTTTTAACAATACCTTCATATAATTTAAATTGCTATAGTCCAGTTCTCTTTCTCATATCATAATACAATCAAAGAGAAAGGTCCAGTATAAGACTTAATACCAACTAATGGAATCAAAAGTTAATCCCAGAACCAAACAAATCAGAACATGTTCTTCAAACGCCTAACTGGGGCCCATACACTCTGAAGATGACAAACAATAATAATTTCTTAAATCAAAAGGTGAAATCAATTTTAATTCACTTAATTCTATCTGTTCTTAAAATTTATACAGTTAACTCTATTTTGATTCAAAGGGAATTTCTTAAGGTTAAAGTTCTGCTCTTTATACCTCTAGAGGGTAAAAACTAGTGTATTGGGGACCCAATCTAAAGATATTTACCACATCAAATCAAACTCGAGCAGAATCTTATTCAGGACGAGGTTCATAGTTTCATACTATTCAAAAGCCAAAAGTGCAGTCCAATCTTATTTCTTTAAAGGCGTGTGCTCTCCACTAAAGAACCCAAATCTTCAAAAGCAGAAAAGGAGAAAAGAGAAAGAACTATCATTCATTGGTTCTGAACTATTTCTTTTTGCACAAACCACCAAACGTAGAACTTTTCGGTTCCCAGATTTTTCATACAGTTCCAGATTCCTCGAACACAACTTTAAGCATCTGAACCATATTAAATTAAACTAGATAGGAGCTGAACAGTTAACAAAACAAAAATAGAAATTTGAAGAAAACCCGAAATCACAAAGCTTCTAATGATTGACAAGCAGGGGAAATAGGGAAAAGGTTTTTAAGTTTTTAAGTACCTGATTCAAAAGGGTTTGCGAGCTTCTATCTCAGAATGGCAGCAATGGAAGAATCTCAAAGATAAGTGAACAAAAAGACGAAGACTTTGGTAAGACAAAAAGACGAAAACCGGAAAACAGAGAAGGAAAGACAAGGGTGTTTATGAAGAGCGATTTGGGCAAAATGGGTTTGTTGAATTCCAGATTTCCTCTGGCAATGGCTGAATAACTTTGTACCTGATTATATTCTTTAATATGTAGGATATCCTATTATGTATGATGTAATCTTTTTTTGGCCAAACTTCGCGACTTTTCAATCACGGGATCGAATTCCAGGTACTATCTGGGACTTTGGTATTCGTTTCGTAGGATTAACTAGAAAAGATTCTTCTTTTTCACTGTAAATTTACGAACCACTGCAAAATGACAATGTTGAAAGAGGAAAACAAAGACCAACAAAGACATCTGGTGCTACACGATGAAAAAGGGTTCGATGATAGAGTGAATATTTGTCACTTTTAACTATGAATCAAATGAATCCATCATCCAAAAACATGTGTTTAAGAGGTAAGAACTCAACTCCAAATTGGATTTGGTTCAAGAATCTGCGGCCGTGTCGTACATGTGGTGCCAATATGCCGTTTCATAACAACCATTCATCCACAGAAGGTCGCAGGTTTCGGTTGACTTCCTGCAGTCGATTATACTACTGAATTGTGTGGTTGTATTTATTTACAAGGCTACGGTAAATCACATGAACTACGAGTATCATACGTTGACTTCCTGTATGATTTACCGTTTTTTATTTTTGAAAAATTCACATGAACTACGAGTCTACGAATTTATTAAACATAAATTCTTGTGCGGAATTTTGGCCTGCATGTTGAGTGTTGGAGTGAGTCTACGGTTTATCTTAGGAAGGTAGTTATTGTTTTTTTTTTATTAGGAATGTGATTAGTCTCAATAATCCCGTTATTTACTTGCTGTATTTTTATTTTGTTTTGAGAAAAATTACCTGTGTATTTGGTACCACGATCGAGCTCATGACTGAGCTTCAGCTCATCTTTTATTTTTTTCCTTCTTCTTGGGACTGATATGAACTATAGATTTTGAGTCTGTCAGCCTATATAGTTTGTAAAACCTTTAAATCTACAATAATCTTTTACTTTCTTATAACAAGTTATACTTATACATCGTGAATTGTTTTTTGACAAATTCAAGCTACTAGCCAATAGATTCCTGTTATCATCCTACAAATTGTGATTTTGCTCATCAAGACGCCTGCCCTCCACTAAAGAATGAAACTTCAGAAGCAATTAAGAAACAATTTTTGTTTGGTGCAACTCTTCGATTAGAAGCAATACCAGCATCGATCGTTGAAGTTTAAAAACAACACTGTAACTCTTTAAGCATGAGAAATATTAACATGCATCCTGCAGATGCAACTAATAAATGATCGAGGCTCATGAAACTTCTAAGAAGTAATATAAATCTCTTTATTATCGCAGAAAATAAAGAGAAAAAGGCTATTCCGGCGTATTTAGTATACCTGCTGCTTCAAAGGGTTTGCGAGCTTGGGAAAGGAAAAGTGGAAACCGGAGGATAGGGAAGCCATCGACGTCGTTTGCAACTTTGAATGATGGGAGGAGATTTTAGAAAGCTGAATGAGTGAATGGTCGATCTGTACTTGCTTATATAGGATTAACCAACATTATTGACTTTAATTTTTTTTGTTTTGTTTTCTTACTGATATGGGAGTTTCGCTACAAAACTGCAAAATAACGGATTTTAATTTTCTTTTTCCTTCTGCCATGAAATTACATGGATGGAAAACAAAAACATCTTTTGTGTTACACGACAGAGGAAGAGTTGGATTGAACGCTGTAAATTTTGTCATTCTTATCTGTTTTACTATGCATTATTCCAAAATGCGATCGTCTCCAGATTCAGCTATATCTATTACAATATAGCATGGTTTCGTAGGTATGTCAAACTCATTGATTTTGACTCGTAAAGCTGCAGATATATATGTGGTGGTAGTTTCCATGCTCTACAAAGAACCGTATATTCATCCACAGATCACGAACAGGTGCCTGACTAATGACCTCTGTAATATATTCATTTCTGTATTGACTGTTTAATTAAGCCACGTATGAACAAGATTACAAGCTACATAAACAAAGAAACCAGCTAACCAGAAGGAAGATACCAACTGTTGATCCTGCTGGCCGGCATTTTGTAACTCGTAGACCTCAACATTTGAGCATACGTGTGTGCTTGCTCCTTCGTATACTGAAGTAGGGTTGTTCCGATCCAATGTGTACAAAGTTCAGACTCATATATATATATATATATATATATATATATATATATATATATATATATATATATATATATATATGAGAAAATGCTCATTTTAATACTAATTTAAACCTATCATTCCTCGTTCCAAAGACAATAATTTTTCATGAGCCAATTCAAATATAAAGTAACTTTTTTTATACTCAAATACACAAATCTTTAATACACAAACCATATTATTTTAAGATTATTTTGTGTGTGTATATATATGAGAAAATACATATTTAATACTAATTCAAACCTCTCATTTCTCGTTCCAATGACAATCTTTTTCATGAGCTCATTCAAATATAAATTACCCTTTTTTATGCTCAAATACAAAAATCTTTACTACACAAACCATATTATTTTAAGATTATTTTGCCCCCACCCCCTTAAACATGCATAGAGAGAGAAAATAGAAGAAAGAGAGAATATTTGGCCGGAATCTCACGGGACTCTAGTTACCTGTCACCGGACTCTGGTCACCGGTTGCCGGATTTCCCCAGTCACTGGTTGCCGGACTTCCCCGGTCGCCGGATTCCGGTCACTGGTGACTCGGTTACTACCCCCAATAATCGGGTATTGACCTCAATAACTTGGTTACTGACCCCCAATAATCAGTTACTGACCCCCAATAATTGGACTACTGACCCCAATAACTTAGTTACTGACCCTCAATAATTAGTTAAAAAGTAATTTACTACCTTCAATAGATATTTATTAACCTCCGATAAATGTTATTAAAGGGACAACACTGCAACCTAGCTATTCTCTTCAACACCACCTAATGAACAAACACGACGTCACTTCTTTCATGTTCAACTAAGCGCAAGCTTTGATTATGTACACCAGCCGCACATTTATAAACTTCTTTGTACTGCAAACTCATAGAAATCCCCAATTACAATCTCATATAGCTAACAGACTCACTTAGCTAGCTCCCCGTCAATACCTCCCAAGTGTTTTTTGACACAGCAAAATTCAGAGTTCAATCCACCACTAGAATTACAAAGCCAAGAAAACAAACTCCACACCACAAACCAATTGACTTGTTTAACAGGCACAAAACGAGCTATTCTCATAGACCAAAACTCATTGTTTACACCCAAATTAATATTTTATTGGATAGTAAATGTCTAAGTGAATATTAATTAAAATTTTAATCTACGTCAAACCAACGAGCCCAAAATAATTGGGTTTACAAGTGATGGCCCGCCAGCGAGATCATGCGAGTTGGATAGCAAAGTTCACATGTGAAAATGACTTCGCATGGAATCAAGAAACGGACTTCATATAGAAGTGGAGTCCTAAGGCGAGGCGAGATGGCTCCGCGTAGGAGACTTCACAAAGAAGTAAGAGGCGGAGTCTGCATGCACGTGGAGGTGTATGTGTTGATTAAGAACTTTATTCCTTAATTGGATTTGCATGAATCACCTACGTCATATTTATCGTTAAAGACTCCTACAAGTTTTTGACATGTTTTGGGTCAATACATGTGGCCATAAATAACTCTATATAAGGGGAGCTCGAGGATCATTCGAAACACACTCACCAACTCAAACAAAAATACAATACAACTTTCAACACAGTTGAACCTTCAGACACTCCCCGGAGCTTTGCTTTCGCTTCCTTGTACGCTCCCCGGAGCTTTGTTTTTTTTCCTTTCCTTCTCAGTTGAGACTCTCTCAGCAATTCAATAACATAACAAATACAATCCTTCGAGCCTCTCGAAACCCTACTTCTAAGTGCATCGCCTTAGTTCTCAGAGCCCGTTCGGACTCATCCCTGATTATTGTCCCAGTCTGTTGCTCTGCTTGCTACATACAGTGAGTATCGAATGCAGGTGGAGACGAGAGCTACTCTTAATTCCTCGTCCGTGAGGTGGCACCGGAGCCCTCCGCTTGATTAGAAGTCATGCATCAGCGCACTTTCTTTCCTCATCCGCGAGGTGGCACGCCCCGCATCCCCTCTAATTACTTTTGGTACCACTAAGTACCTATCTACTCCCTATTGAGGATCGTGGCCAAAACATTGGCACGCCCAATGAGACCGGGAGTACAAGCGATTCACCATTAGGAAATCAGGAGAATCACCATACAAGAAACCCTAAATTTCTTGTCTCAAACACAAATCACCATGGTACAAACCCCATAACAGCGCGGCTTGCCGATCTCTTACGAAGGAACAGGTTCTTACTCAGTTTGGTAACTCATACTTCAGCGAGACCACAATGGTAGACTCACAACCAACCCAAGACTCAAGATCTGCTCTGCCAACGGAGCAAATCCTTCGGATGTTCGAAGAGCTAAAAGGTCAGATCCAGGGTTTGACAACCTAGGTCACAGACCTCTCTGAACAAGCCAAACAAGATAGAGCCCTTTTGCAGGCCACCCATGAAAAACTCATCGAGTTCAGTGAGGACTATGGCCACCTAGCAGGCAAATTTACGGAAACCAAGGGCCTATTTGAAGGGTCCCTCCAACGAACCCAAAAAGAGTTAGGACAAACCACAAATGTCTTGAACAGGACCCATACTACAGTTAGCGAGCATGGTTTTGCCAAAAAGATTGAACTGCGTAGCAGCCAATCTAATAGTGAAGATTTTCCTTTCAACGAACTTACGTCCAAAGAAGAAACTACTTTGTCAATCAATGAAGAAGAATCTGAGGTTGAGGCTGGCGAGATTATGGATAATAATCCTATCTTAAAATTTAACGGAGTTCCTTAGAAAGATGAGCTTGAAGGTAGGACAGAACAGTCCATCTTAGAAGAGATCGGTTCGAACACTGATGGCGAACCACAATTTCATAGGAAGTTTGACCAAGAAACCAATTTTCCTGTGCGGGACGTATATGTGGACACATGTCAAACACATGGGGACAAAACTGTGTCCTCGAACATCTTCACCGAGATGATGATCCTACTGGCCAAGAAGAACCCAAGTATGCTCAATTTGTCCTATGCGATAAAGAAGGGGTTTTTAGCCTTATCAAGAAAGGTGGTAGTCAAGAAGCTACTGGATATGATCATAATCAAAGATATGATCAATTCAACCTAGCTGGTGGACGTTTGCATGGAAACAGTCAAACCTTACATCAAATTCCCAAGCCAATTTATGGTTTCCTTGTCCAATCCATATGGACTTTTGACATGCATGTTCTGCGAGAGCCAGTCAATGGCTTTCCTATGAGCCAGTCAATGTTCTGCGTAGCTCGCCTTCCTTACGAGCTACTTTATTCAAGTTTTCAATTTGTTGGCGCGCAACATCTCAGCTCAACACTTGGACATTCTCAACAAAAAAAGTCTCATGCCGAGAGCATAACGGCGTCGAGGCTTGGAGTAAAGCATTGGAGGCCTCCCCCGTGGCCTAATGAAGGGTAACTAATCGTACTATAATCCCTTCTTTTCTTTACTCCTAGCTTTTACTTCAGCCTTTACTTCTGTTTTTCCTTTTGTTTTCTTTCTTTCTCGTATTGAAAAAAGAAAAGACACAAAAAAAATTAAATATGAAAAAGAACACAAAAAGAGATCATTGGTTTTGCTGAAATGCAAGACAACGTTTTTGCCTATATAAGGCTTAAACTTTACTTAGGAGCCTATCCTTGAGGCTTGACGACAATAAGCATTCCATATGTCTTGAATTGCTGCCAGCGAAGTCAAGTCAGAGAGGAAATATAACTAGATTGCAATGCTGAAAGTTGCAACAGCCACTACTGAACATTCGACTTCGCTGATTAAATAGAGTGATCCAAGAAGAACTAGTCGGCGCGCCTCATATCAACAGCAAGCCCTGGATGTCTATTTTTTAGAGGATTTTACGGTTCGTCATTCCGACATTCTTGGAGAGAGTTGTGGCAATTTGAATGCAGACAGGTCAGGATACACGCGGATTTGCATTGTGTTTTTTCAGTGTGTTTTCATGACCTTGCAACATGTTTTTCTTTACTGGGGGCATCTATAGAAGTTTAGTGTACCTTTATTCATACACCAAGATCCACTTAAGGCTGATTCACGACCTTTTTCGGTGTTTGCCATTTTCAATGAGGTCTGGTATCACAACTCCGTCACTGGGGGGCATACTAAAGTTTTGATGTCCTTCATTCTTCTCAAGTATCGACGAACAGACATCAAAACTGGGGGGCACATTAGGGTAGATATGTGTTCCAAATATTTCAGACTTTAGACCTTCTTCAAGTGTCGTAGTCATTATTTAAGTCAATCTCTATGACCTTATTAAAAAAAAAATCAAGATTATGCAGCCGTTTGCCGACATGGTCCTTTTGTTTACCTCTTATTGGTTTGCACCGGGGGACAGTGAAGTATATGACCAATGTTACTCCATGATTCTCACGAAGATGGTTCGCCGTCGCCAAGAGCTCAAGCGAAGGTCATTTTTGATGGTACATCCCTTCCGAGGTATATCCCTTCGAGGTACATCCCTTTCGAGGTCGGACGGTTCCTTTTCAAATATATCTACTCAAGTTGCATGCAATCGCTCAAGGTGCATCCACTCGAGGTACATCCATTCAAGATATATCCATGCAAGCTACACTGGCTCAAGGTATTTGCAATATACCATGTCTTCTGAGTAGAGCAAACGAATTACAAGCGGAGTGCACATTAAGATCAAGTCTAAGGTGCCTAGTTATGTTAAGATCATGATTATCAGTTTAATATGGTACTAGGTGAATCATACAGCAGCTTCGCTACAATGCTTTGCTGTGTGCTTAGGTTTCAAGGCCTATTCACTAGCTTGTTTACTCACACTCATTTTATGACCCGAGCTATACCGGTGGCTTTGGAGCAACATGAACATAAACCTCTTCAGTCATTCTTGACATTCATGACTTCAAGGTAGGGGGGCAATGTTTACACCCAAATTAATATTTTAGTGGACAGTAAATGTCTAATTGAATATTAATTAAATTCTTGATCCACGTCACACTAGCGAGCCCAAAATAATTGGGTTTACAAGTGATGGCCTGCCAGCGAGATCATGCCAGCCGGATAGCAGAGTTCACATGCAAAAAGGACTTCGTATGGAATCAAGAAATGGACTTCGCGTAGAAGTGGAGTCCTAAGGCGAGGCGAGATGGCTCTGCATAGGAGACTTCGTGAAGAAGCAAGAGGCGGAGTCCGCATGCACGTGGAGGTGTATGTGTTGGTTAAGAACTCTATTTCTTAATTGGATTTGCATCAATCACCTACGCTATATTTATCGTTAAAGACTCTTACAAGTCTTTGATTAGAAGTCTAGCATCAGCGCACTTTCATTCCTCATCTGCGAGGTGGCACGCCCCGTATCCCCTCTAATTACTTTTGGTACCACTAAGTACCTCTCTATTCCTTTGAGTCATTGAAGGCCACGGTGGCTTCTCCTTGTGCTCTGAGGCCACCTGGAAGCTCTTAGACTTCAATCGCCACGAGTCGTCACTCGTTGACATTGCCAAAATCTCACAACAACGACTGAGCCTCGTCGTGGTCGGAAGGCACCCGCCATTTCCCGATTCACAGAGAGCTAGCTCGACGGAGACGAGGGCAGAAGGCGTGATCGACGACGGACGACAACCGCCATGCGTCTTCATATTTGCAACGAGAGAGGAGATGGCGTCAGCCAGAGAGAGAGATGTTTAGATCTGATTGAGAGAGCGTTGTTTAGATCTAATCTGGTGGTGGTGCAGGGAGTTTAGACTAGGATATAGTCGTCTTTTTCTTTTGATTTATTGGAATGGACTTTAATTTAGCTATATATGTGTGTGTATATATAGAATGATATGATATGATAATACGTACTTTTCAAGTTAAATATATTAATTAATGATATGTTTACTTACCTAATATAGAATGTAAATGAAACTGATCGATTATGGTACATAAAATAGAGAAACTTTTTACATTATATCTTAAACTAGAGGAGCTATGTTTAAGATAAAGAAGAACTCGATCGATGCTATAAAAGCATATACATTTGATCATAATTCTAATAACAAACTTTTCTATCCTATTTTACTAGCTAGCTAGCACAGATATATAACTCCAAATGCTTGAAGTTTGAACTGTAGTTAAGTCTCAATTGATTTGTTTTGGTATAAAGAGAAAGAACGAGATCCAAGAGGTAGTACTTGAGTCTCTTCTTTCTAAAGATACAAGTGCATTGTATTAGCAATAAAAATCATTCAAAAGGGCATCAGATTGGGGAGCATACAGAGACGCGACGCAAAACGGCTCGATCCTACAGCTAATTGTTAGAACAAACCATAAGCTGTACTACACCAAAATGCCATCCTTTTGTGATAAAGAACTGCTCTAACCCAAAAACCCTAAATAATGCATGTCTCTGCAAAAGATCGACATACCGAACTCATCGTAGCACAAGAAAACAATCCCAGCGGGTACACAATTATGGTATCAAATGGACCGAGTGAGCATTTGGGCTTTTTGTTATTGAACTTGAAGTTATGGCGCGCTGACCCAAACAAAAAGAAAGGGCGTGCTGACGTGTGCTGAAGCCCTCCAAATGGATAATCGGATAAAACCCAACCATCCAATCCATCCCTTTGGATTTCGACCAAAAAAAAAATTCCTTTGGATTAGAACCCCCTGGGTCCCGCAGCCAACTAACTTACTTCCACCCATGAAAAAGCAGAACTGAACTGAGCTGACTACTCTGTTTCAGTTACAGGACCACCGTTAGTCCCCGCCAGTTGTAACTGAATTCCAAGATTACGGCTCACACAGAATCTTCTAGATCTTTCTCCATGGCCGCCGAGACTGCGAGATCCACCGGCATGGTCAAGTGGTTCAGCGCCCAGAAGGGCTTCGGTTTCATATCCCCGGAGGACGGCGGCGAGGATCTCTTCGTCCACCAGACCTCGATCCAGTCCGACGGCTTCCGTACCCTCTCCGAGGGCCAGACCGTGGAGTTCGTCGTCGAGTTCAGCGAGGACGGCCGCACCAAAGCCGTCGACGTCGTCAACCTCACCCGATCCCGCCGCCCCGGATACGACCGAGGAGGACGTGGCCGTGGAGGCGGGAGGGGCGGCCGCCGCGGTGGTTATGGGAGGTCTGGCGGGGTTCCGGAGGAATATAGTATGGCCAGAGGAGGCGGGAGGGGTGATGGCTACGGCGGTCGTGGAGGTTATGGTGGCGGTGGCGGTGAGTGCTACAGTTGCGGTGAAGTTGGGCATTTGGCGAGGGATTGTTACGAGGGCGGAGGTAGGGGTGGGAGATTCGGCGGCCGTGGTCGAGGTGGAGGTAGAGGTAGAGGCTACGGTGGAGGCCGGGGCCGTGGTGGTGGTTGTTATAATTGTGGAGAGGATGGGCATTTGGCCAGGGAATGCCCTAATGATCAGAAATGAGAAGTGGGTACGTTGTGTAAACTCAAAGCTGCCACATTGGTTTGGTATATAGATTTCTGTGGCCTGCTGCTTGTTTTCGGGTGCTTAATTGGTGATTGTTCTCTGCAAGGTTCATGTTCGATGATTTCTTGTTGGTAATCTTTACTCATTTTGTACTGTGGTGATTATTTCTGCATCAATTAGAGAGTAGATTTTCTCTATCTAATCCTTGCAGAAATGATGTATGGTTTTTCTTCTCTTGATCTCATTAATTCATTGTTCATTTTCATGCCTCTCTTGTTGTTCAATACAGAATTGGAAAAGGTGAAGTTCTTGATCAATGGATCGTTGTTATTCTTGTTGCTACATCGATTATTTGATTAAGGGATCCCATTTGATCAAATGGATTTATTATACAGAATTTGATGAACTTAAATGTCTATAGCACTTAATTGATTTTTGTTCTCCTTGGATATCTTTTAACTCTACTCATGAACAAAAACGTTCCTTTCGAAAGGGACGCTCCACAGTTGTGGACTCATCAAATCTCATGTTCTGATTGTGGATATAGTTTCTTTGTCCTTTGCAATCTTCTTATGGTACACTAAATTCAATTGGGACTTTTTATACACCCTTATCCTAGTCGATAATCCATGAGAGGTTGATATTTGATCATTTTGACGGGACATGAATTTCCGTTTGCCATGATCAGCGTTTTTAAAACGTCCTAGCTAGACGCTTAGGCTTGCCATGATCTTTTGAAGCGTCCTAAAGACTTTTAATCTTAGACCTTATCACGTATTGGCAGATACTTTCATTTGAAACAACTCAAACAAGGCAACATATATCAACATGTATTTGCATATACTAGTGTGCTCAAGTTAGAGCAACTGAAAACTTTGTACTTTGTAGTAGCGGTGAATAAGAATTTTATATCTTTGTATTTATCGCTCATAGCCGTATTCTGTGTTTTGACAAGGGCAGTATTTAAGCCGGATGTCTAAATCGATGAACTCTTCCTTGCAGCAGTTAAGCCGGATCATCCTATCGTTTAGTTGCACTTGTAATCGGCCACGCTTGTCGCTGTTTAACAGTTAATAACCCATTTCTATCAAACTGAAACTGGGTAAATTTTCAGAGATATGCCAATTAATAACCAATATCAAATCCAGTTTGAGTTTATTAATTTTAGCTTAATAGAAGAGTGCGGGATGACTGAAGTTTTGCTTCAACATGCATATTCAAACTTTAAATCTTCATATTTTCTTTCTAAGCTGCTTATGACATTACGATCTCACCTATAATTCTTCTTATCAATTCTCTACTGCAAAGTTGCTAACGAAGAATATTAAATCTCCAGACATGCATATTCGCTGCCGAGAAACTGAGGACACAAAATATTGGTGTTCTCGCATTAAGCGCTTATTCATGTTTTATTACAACTCCGGATATGTTTGTACAAAGTAATGTTCATCATGTTTTATATCCTCAGTCACACAGTGGCGTAGCCATAAACTTTGTCAAGTAAGGTCAATATTTATATAGACATAATTTATATATATATATATATATATATTAAAGAATTATCAAAATTAATGCTTTATTAAAATAAAACATGACTACCAAAATCAAACATAGGACAATGAAATGACCATTGACCATAGACCCTTGTGTTAGGTTTACAAACAGATTCTTTTGTTAGAGAAAGATAAATATACATGTATACGAACTCGATCATCACCAATCTTGAACTACATGATTTTAGACTACAGTACAACATACTAATATACTTACAAGGGTCAATTTTTATACAAAACTCAGCCAATAGTATCAGTTTTATATTGATAGAAGGCCACAATCTTGACCACATGAGCAATTTTCAAAAGTGGAGAGGGGTCACCTGAACCTTCTCGCCCTATGCTGCCTACGACTCTGCTCAGTCATGCAACTTTCATTGCACTGTTGCCATGTTTCTCATTTTCATTTTTGTTATATAAGTAGATAGATAGGTAGATCGACAAGATTATACATGTCGTTAGTTGAATATTTGTGGCACCATTATAATTATTCCAATAGAAAATAGTTCACTCTATATTGTTTCAAGTATTTGAAATTAGATGTTGGAGAAATCCATTACTAGTTAGGATGTTAATGTATATACTCAGATCGTACTAGGTACGCTCAGCAACTCATTTTACTAAGGTGTATGTGGGCAAGAAAATCGATCTTGTATACCTAACGAATTACAATAATTAGAAAATGTGTTGTTCACATACTCAACGTCATTATCACTTTGAAAATATTTAACAGACCCATAAAAAGTTTCGTATCATGGCAACTAGAGTTTGGAAGTGAGTGAGAGCTACATTTTTACGACGCATAGGGTAGAGCCATGTGTAATGAGAAAACTCACAAGTAAAGAGTATATAATCTTTGAAGCCACTAACATCTAATTAAAATAGGTGACATCCAGACATCACTGTGAATAATATGAAGGAGTAAATGCTTGTGACACCCTATAGTTTATACCTAAAATCAGTTTTGTCCCTCACTTTTTTTTTTAAACTGGTATACCCCTATACTTTGAATTCTCAACTGATTTGCCCTTGTCGTCAATTGACCGTTAAAGAAGACTGTTAAGTTGCTGAGATGACCGATTTGCCCCCATCTCTTCTTTTTCACTCTCCTCCTCTCCCTCTCCCAGCAAAGAAAAAAATCCCAGAAAAGAAAACTAAATCCAAGTTTCTTCTTTTCTGGTACTAACGTACTGGTGAAGAAAGAAGCAGAGAGTCATTACAGGCAAACCACTATATAAGTTTTGGCAAACCATAACAACACAATCAACTGTAGAATACTGTGTATATAGAAATCGACTCAGAGATTTAGGCATTAAAACACTTGGTTTAGTTAGTTGGCTGGTCAACTAAAAGATTACTATTGGCCTAATCAACATGACACACAAATATCTATAAATGATACTGTAGTCTCCTTGGATGATGTATAGTTTATTGAGAAAGTTTAAGATCATTTAAGTATCATTACTGAATACAATTAACCTGATATTGCCAGTTGTTTAATGAGACTGCATGATAAGGTTTATTAAAATGTGATGTCTATAGACGACGTCGGAGCCGGTGTCGAGGACCATGCACAGTTCTTCTTTACTACGAAGGCATATTTCGAGATACCAACCTCATGCAGAAGCTTCTCTTGATTAATCTATGCTGCCATTATGAGGTCTAAAGCCCCCCAGTATAGTAGAACCTTCAGCGAATGGTGGTTTCAGAGTCCATGAACCCCAATACTGGTTTCAAGACTATTCTTCTCATAAGGGAAACTGCATGAAGGCACTTTGGACTTTTATTTACTACCAGCAAGATCACGTCTCCCTTGTATTATCTTCTTCTGGCAGCTTCTTCTCCTCAATCATCTTTTCGCTCCAAATATAATAATTCTTTGATGGAGATATCAATTCATGCACAACTCATAGCCACTGTGTTGGCTAGATATATATCAATCCACTTACTGGAGAGATCAGAGGCTTGAATCGCTGCACATGTACGCATAAGGTCTCGCAACTAAACCTTTGATGTCACTTTAATTGGCATTAGAATATAAACCACAGTTACTGGTTTAACGTGCTAAGATATCACAAAGCACCAGAGATATAAGCCCCCCAGAATGTGAAAATAAAGCTTCGCATACCTTGATAATGGTCTGTTTGAGCGCACAGTTGTTGGCACGAAAATATTTTGAAAACCACTGAAGCGGAAGGAGTCGCGGCGGAGGCGGAGGTGGAAGAGTTGGGAGGGGGTTTGGTTGAAGGAGAAGGCGTCGAGGTGGTGGAGAGGGAGGGAGAGGGAAGATGGGTCGGAGTCGGGTTCAGATGTTTCTGAAAAGGATTCGGGTTGGGAGAGAGAGGGGGTGGAGGGGAGGGGGAGAGGAGGAGGGTGTGGTGGTCAAGGGCGGCAGAGGAGAGGGGGAGGAGGAGAGTGAAAAAGAAGAGATGGGGGTCTTCTTCTCCTCCATTTTGTTTGGGCGGTGGGGAAGTGGGGAGATGAGGGAGAAGAAGTGGGAGAGAGAGTGGGGAGATGAGGGAGAAGAAGGTCCGAGAATCAGATCAAGAAAATGGAGGAGAAGATACAGAGAATATATAGCTGGTGCAGCAGAAGATACAGAGAATATATATGACCTTAACTATATATAACAGCATAGGAGGAATTGCTCTGTGGGTAAAATTGTCATCTCAATACCTTGGTCTCATACATGTGTTAACATGTTAGCCACGTCAGCTACATAACGGGTTCACTTGACGACAAGGGCAAATCAGTTGAGAATTTAAAATATAGGGGTATACCAGTTTTAAAAAAAAAGTGAGGGACAAAACTGATTTTAGGTGTAAACTACAGGGTGTCACAAGTATTTACTCCTAATATGAAAAAGTAGAAGTAACATGTGCTTTACTAGGCGAAAAGGCCATTGACGAGATTTACCCAATGTACAATTATTACAAATTGAATTAAAGGCAAGAGAAGAGCCCATAGTGGATCCCAATCGAGCTAAAACAGAGGAGGAATGGTGGTCCAAACGGTTGTGCTAGAGAGAGGAGTGTACGGAGGCGAAGGCATGAGGAACTGAAGACTATCTTTACATGCGCCTTGAAACATTATAATAAATGCCAAGTACGTAAACAATGCATATGATAAAAGTCATGTGCAAAAGAAAATAGACAAGATTATCTTTGGTAAAGCAAGCAACATAAATAAGGTTTTTACTAAGAGAGGAAACACTAAAGACATTACGGAAAGAGAAATCTAAATCGCCTAATGACAAAGAAAGGTTACCGGTATGGGCGATTGGCATGGAATCATCATTACCGATATAAACATTATGACAGGACTTGTCTTGAATTTCTTCCTAAAACTGAGAAAAATCTTGTGGCGACCACCTCTAAAGGAAATTTTACCAAAAATTAGGCAAAACTTTCCTAAAAATGGACTACCTGACTTGCAAAAAATTCACACAAATACTTCCATATCAAAAATCTACATCCTCAACACCTAGAGGCGTCTGCCACTCACAACGTAGCCCCCATCTACGTAGCACGGAAGCGCCGGGAGTCTTACGTTTCCCGCTTCGAAACCGGAAGCGAAGTAGAAGCTTCAAGGAAGCGGTCGGAAGCGCGTTTCCGAAAAAAGTGAGCTTCCGACTTCCCTACCTCTGTAAATCAAAAACCCAATTCACACAAATCTCAAAAATCATTAGACACAATAGCCGCCTAAAAAGCTCCAATGATGGCTCTCATGGCTGTGTCCGTCGTCGTCATCTCTCTCTCTCGTCGTCGCCGCTATCACTCTTGGGTGGTGCCAATCGATGGGTTGGGTCAGCAAACTTTGGGCATCGAAGGTGAGTGAGGGTCTCTTGCAAACTTTGGGTGTTTGGGATCTTTAGATCTGGTTGGGTTTGGGGATTGAAAATGAAACAAAGCAAAGTAATTGGTGACAGCGAAGAGCACAACAGGATTAGAGTGAAGAAAAGACATACCTCTTGTTCTGCTGCAACGAAAACAAGAAGAAAAAGAAGCAGTTGCTCGGATTCTTATCTCTCTGAATGTGAGAGGGACTGAGAGAGGGATTGAAACGAAAACAAAAAACTGTAGTGATGTTGTTCATTATTAACTGTTTGTTGTTCATGTTTGACTACTTTATTTACTATTGACTATTATTAGTTATATATAATATTATCTTATTCACTAATTATCTAAATAATAATTACAGTGATGTTAGTATTTGAAATGTTATTTATTTATTAATACATAAATATATATATATATATATATATAATTATGTTATTCCGACGCTTCTAAAACGTTCCCATTTTCAATAAATTAAAAAAAAAAACTTTTGCGCTTCCGAACGCTTCCGGTTCCGTTTTCATGCAACGTAGGCCCTCACACATAATTTATAACTCATAAAATTTATCATATACATAACAAAGATCAACCCCCAGAGTTGTCAACTCTTCATAACCACAATCACCCACCCACTATAAACATGACAGGGGTCTCAATTATTATATTTACATGCCAGATAATCATAATAATTCATAAATCGCATTTGATATATACGAATATGACTCTATAAATCATCGCATTTACTCTGCAAATAAGCCGTCGTATATTCCAACAACTAACTCACAATCCACCCATATACAACCACAACTCACAACTCACAACTCACAACCAACTCCAAGTCTATCTTCTGAATCTGTTCCACCTAAGAGTCCCCTTCTGTTTACTCCCCTCACTTTGCCATCCTCCACCAACCCTCCTATTTGTGAGGCCGACGGTGATTCCTTGCTGCCTACTCCAGAGACACCTACCACCACTTCTGCTAACATACACGCTGATCTTCTTGCACCACCACATCATACTTCTGCACCTGATATTCCCCTCTGACGGTCCAGTTGCGCCACCACAGTCCCCACTACGTTGCAGGGCTTACATATTGAGGCCAAGCTTCCTTCCCGCTCTTTCTCGTCACCGTCTCCGAGCACAGAAGGTCCCTCAGGTACGCATCATTCTATTACTCAGGTTCTTCCTATGAATGGCTTTCACCGGAGCATAGAAACTTTATGGCCAACCTTTCTCTTGTCAAAGTGCCTCACACTTTTTCTCAGGCCGCCACTGATCCCAAATGGTGTGAGGCCATGAAAAATGAAATTACTGCTCTCTAACACAACAAGACCTGGAGTATAGTTCCTCTCCCACCCGGGAAAAAGGCTATTGGATGTAAGTGGGTATACAAGGTGAAGTACAACCCTGATGGAACCGTTGAATGGTATAAAGCACGACTCGTCGCGAAAGGTTATAGTCAGGTGGAAGGGATTGATTATCACGAGACATTTGCACTCGTCGCTAAATTGACTACAGTCCGGGTCCTTCTTGGCTTGGCTTCCATGCAAAATAGGCATGTTCATCAACTCGATGTTAACAATGTTTTCTTGCAAGGTGATCTTTATGAAGAAGTCTACATGGAAGTTCCTCCTGGTTTTGGACGAAAGGGGGAGAACAATTTATGCCGTCTGCACAAGTCGTTGTATGGACTCTAGTAGGCTTCCCGTCAGTGGTTCTTGAAACTCTCCGCTGCTCTTCGATTCACACCGCCGGCTTTCGCCAATCTTGGGCAGACTACTCCTTATTAGTCCGCAACCAATAGGGAAGGTGTACAGTTTTATTAGTATATATGTGGACAATGTGATAATAGCAGGAAACAATTTAGAGGACTTGTTGAAGACAAAGAATTTTCTTGCAAAGTGTTTCAAGTTAAAAGACTTGGGCAAACTCCGATACTTTCTCGGCATAGAAGTAGCACGGTCGGACAGAGGGATGGTACTCAGCCAATGCAAATATGCATTGGAAATCCTAGAAGACTCTGGTTTCTTGGGAGCTAAGACTTCGAAAGCTCCTTTTGATCAAAATTTGCAACTGACACACGAAGAAGGAATTGAGCTTGATGATGCGTATCAATATCATAGACTCGTGGGTAGGCTTATATACGTAACCATAACCAGGCCCGATCTTGCATATTCGGTGCATATCTTCAGTCAGTACATGCACAAACCTCGGAAGCCACATCTAGAAGCTGCACACAAGGTATTACGGTATGTCAAGCTCACTCCAGGGCAAGGCATTCTCTTGCCTTCCTATGGACGGTTGGAACTAGAAGACTTTTGTGACGCTGATTGGGCACGTTGCAAAGGTACTCGAAGATCCATCACTGGTTATTGCATTTTCTTTGGCAACTCTCTTGTTTCATGGAAGTCAAAAAAGTATAACACGGTGTCTAGGTCCAGCGCTGAAGCGGAATACAGATCGATGACCACCCCAAGCAGTGAAGTAACTTGGCTTCGCAGCTTACTTCGAGACCTATATGTTCCACAGAGAAAACCAACCAGGTTATTTTGTGACAACAGAGCAGCAATCCATATCTTATCAAATTCAGTTTTCCATGAGAGGACTAAACACATCAAAATTGACTGTCATGTTGTAAGAGAGAAGGTGCAACGTGGAGTAATCAAAACACAGTTCATTCGAAGCAGTAAGCAACCAACATACCTCTTCACTAAACAATTGGGTTTGAAACAATTCAAAATGCTATTACACAAGTTGGGTGTCATCAATATCCACTCCAACTTGAGGGGGAGTATTGAGGAAGAAGATTCTAAGTGATTGACATCTCTTAAGTATAGGGATTTCACGTATATGGAATAGTAAATACAGAGGATATGTTTCCTAGTTTAAGTAGAAGTGTTGAACAAGAATAGGGTTGCCATTGTATATAAGGATGTAATCTGTCATTGAATCAAGTCGTCGAAAATCACTTTCAACCATAATCTTTTTAGAATAGATCAATTTTGATACCTAAACCGAATTCAAAGCTCACCGAAAAACCAAGAACAATGCCGGGAAACTCAGAAATCTTCCTCCCTTCGATTCTCTCTCTCCAGACCTCATCTATGTAAGCTGAAGGCACAAGGACGTCAACGAGACCAAGACGAAGCTACTAGCACCATCCATGTCACGCCCCGACTCTTAAATTTGACTTTATTTACTAGCATAGTGTTAATAAGAGTTTTACCGTCTTCGTCATTAAGTTTATAATTTAATTGGTCCCTAGAGACATTGTAAGGGACAATTAATTCTAAAGAATTATTTCGTAGGAGGAAAATGTGACGAAGATAAAAATAGTAAATTTTAGCTAGTAAAAGATAATTTTTATTAGGGTATTATTTTTGGAGTGTTAAATTTTGGAGTGGGTTAAATGGGGATGTTGGACTGGTTGGGCCGAGCCCAACTCTTTTCCTCTCTCTCTTCCTCCCGACTCTCTCTCCCCGAGCCTCTCCGTACCGGATTTCCGGCCGCCTGTTCTCCGTCGTCCAGCCGCGCTGGTCCCGATCGAACCACCATCCTCTCATCTTCATTTCTGGGTAGGTCACTGAGCCCATAGTGTCGCCGATCGGAAGGAAACTCGCCCGAAGGCTCTGGCTGCTCGCAGCTTCTGGTCCCGGAACTCCCTCCTCCGGCCGCCAGAGTTAGCAATCTTTGGCTCATTGGAAATCTCTCCTCCCGTGCTTCAATCCCTCAAAAGGTTTCGTCCCGATTCGGCTTGGGTAAGGAGAAATCGATGTTTGAAATATTCTATGGCTTTTATATATGTTTTCGTTCAATAGGCATAGTTAGGCTTGAAATTGATGTTTGTGCTAGTAAGGAAAGTTGTAGAGGAAATTAAGAGGAAGGTGCTGTAAAAATTTGGTAGGCATTGGAGGTCGCCGAAGCTGGCTGCCGACCGCCGCTGTTGAAAAAGGGTTTTTGATGTGAAATTTTAAGGGGAGTTTAATGGAGTGATTTTTAGAATTTTTAGAGGAGTTTTGGATAGGTTTGGGAATTTTTAAAGTTTGGTTTTTTTGGCGGATTAATAAGTTAGAATTCGGCCATTGGATTATTGATGGTTAGGAAGATGGAAGGTGATTTTCAGGATGTCAGTAATTGTGGTGAAATTTAGTTTGCGGCAAAAATAAGATTTAGGGCGATAGGCATGGTTGAGGGCACGAAACTCATATTTAATTATGCCAATTTTTCTATAAGCGTCAGTATTTTAATTAAGGATTTAATTATGTTTTTGGAATAGGACGAGAGGAGACTCAAGCAGAAGAGACCTCCGACTGACATCAGGCTTAGGCCTAAATTGTGAGTGGACTTTTGTTTTAATTAAAATACATGCAGTTGTTTACTGCTGAGTAAATTATTTTGTTGAAGTCTGACGTCATTTTTATTTGACGATTTCACTTATTGTGGAAAGTTACTGAAAATAGGATTTTCGGTAGATTATAAATATATTTGTGAGGAGAGTATGTATACAAATGCTAGCTAGTCATATGTGTCTGTCCACCTTAATGACATATATATAACTGCATTATGGTGCGACCTGAGCGTTGGACGTAAGCGTACGTAGTAGCCCTGTATGAGTGTTTAATTCATATAGGGGGTCTGGGCACATATTTATACACATGTCTGTCCACCTTAATGACGTAGTGTAGCACCACATTAAGGTGTGACGTAAGCGTTGGACGCAAGCGTAGTAGCCCAATATAGATTATTTTAAATCTATTAATTTATATTGGTAGTATGGGCATGTGTAGATACATACGTATATTGATATATATTTTTGAACTGAAAAGACTCGATATTTATGAGATAAATGATTTCTCATTTGAAGCATGCATTCGCTTTTCTTTGAAATTTAAATTGGGAAAAACTAAGTGCTGATATTTATTTTTATTTATTTTTGTCCACTCACTCTAACGTTTCCGGATGTTTTCCTTCGGGCCCTTCATTTTAAAATGCCCAGTCGGCAGAGTTCGGGTTGGATCCAGTAAGTGGCGACGAGACATAGTCACCAATCTCTCAGCTACTTTTCACTAGTAGGTTACTTGTTTAACCTACTAGGATATTTTTTCTGCTTCCGTTGTTTTCTTTTTAGTAGCTCTGGATACTTTTGGGATTTTTGTATAAGATTTTTGTTGGTCTTTTATTCTGGATAATTATGGGTTGTTTTGGAGGATGATATTTGTTGTTAAGAGGGTAGTTCTTTAATTTTTTTTCGGGTTAGGGTTGTTCATTTTCAAAGGAGGTTTTCGCCGAGCTCTTCGGTAAATTTTCCTTAGAGGTGGTTCTGGCAAGACTTACTTCGGGTTTCAGGGTGAAATTCGGGGTGGGTCTTGACAATCCATGCCCGCCACCGTGGCCGGAATTCGAAGATCGTCGGCGAACCCAGAAATCCTTCTTCTGCTTGATTCTCCCTTCTCTGAGCTTTTCTTGGAAATCTAACAGCACAGTCATGTTGGGAACGACGAGACAGAGCTTTCCATACTAGTCACGCTCGCTGCGGTGACCGGTATCGAAAACCCGATCGAAGAGGCAGTCGTCTTCTCTCCTTCTTTTCTCTCTCACCGGAGCTCCTCTTCGAACACGAAGAACATAGTGAGGTCGGGGACGACGATGCGGAACTCTGGCCACCGGTTGGAATCCGAGAGGTGGCCGGACGACGGAGGAGCAATTGACGTCGCTGCAGAGCAGTCGAGACTGAGGTCGGTCTGTGTTGAGTTGATCCACTCAGACGTTTAGACATCCTAAAACCAACAGCCAAGATCTAGCGGTCTAAATGATCCAAAGATCCATATCAAGCCACCAATACTTCTATTTTCAATAAAATTTTCGATAATATCAACTTTCAAAATTCATTAAAAATAGTTCTGATGTCTAAACGATATTCTGTAAAATCCTACAAACTCGTAATGACGTCTAGTTTAGTCTCATGGGTTCAAAAGATAAAATATGATAAACCGAAAATAATTTTTGAAAGCCATAATTTTTTTTAAAGAATAATAAAAATAGTTCAAAAAATAATTTAAAAATAATAAAAAAATGAAATTTCAGGATGTTACAAATATAGCAAGTTTTGCATACACTTTTCAAAGTGCATAGGAGGGAATAGTTTACAAATAGACTTCTGTTACCTTTTGATCACCAGTAGTTGTCGGCAAAAAAAAAAACACTTTAAAAGTTATAGCAAAAAAGAAATCCCACATGCTTTGCATAATACTTTATTATTGATGAAATTTACCATGAACCCGCTCTCAAAATTCCTCCTCAATTTGCTCAAGTTTATGCTCCTTCTCTCTTGCACACAAAATTTGGGAATTTTTGCTATTGATATGGGAATTTGGTAGTGTTACCATAACCTTGCTTTAGCCCATTTAATTCATTTAATGTGTTCTTGCGATGAAACATCTGATCATTGGCCTTATATGGTTTAGAAATACAATCATTTATTTGAATCGTTTGTCTTGATCGAGTTTGTATCCATAGTTTGAACAGCTCCATGTCTAAGCATTTCTCTTACTTTCCTTTCAATTCTAGCCTAATCCTTCTGTTTAGCTATCAATGAACATACAGCAGGATGTGTAGATTTAGTTACTGGAACTTATGTGGGTGTACAGTTCAGCTATCAATGAAATTAGGAGTAATTACTTGTGACACCCTGTAGTTTACACCTAAAATCAGTTTTGTCCCTCACTTTTTTTTTTAAACTGGTATACCCCTATACTTTGAATTCTCGACTGATTTGCCTTTTTCCCAGCTGGTTATGACTGTGACATGCTCATTAACAGTCTAAATAACCCTTCACTCTTATCTCTTCTAGCATAGTAATAGGGGGGCTTAGACCTTGCTCTTAAAACCCAACCATTGAAGCTCTCACAAGCATTGTTAATGAGCATGTCACAGTCATAACCAGCTGGGAAAAGGGTAAATCAGTCGAGAATTCAAAGTACAGGGGTATACCAGTTTAAAAAAAAAAGTGAGGGACAAAACTGATTTTAGGTGTAAACTACAGGGTGTCACAAGCATTTACTCCATGAAATTATAACTTGCATGTTCTTATGCTCTCCAACTTGGCTTCTCTCTGCTTTCAACCCCAGTCCATCTCTTTCTTCTTTCTTTTTATTCAAGGTTGCTTCTTGAGTTTCATTATGAAGATGGAAGCTGATATAATATTTTGGTAATGCAGAAACTCTCGAAGAAAGAAAACTGTAGGAGAAAGAACCAAGTGTAGTATATTTTTATTTTTATCTTTATTTTTCCTTTACTTTTTTATTTTTTTTCACTTTTGTAGAAGTGAGTGCTCACAATGTAATTTATGAAATTGAATTCAGCTAATTGGAAAACGACATTTTGTATTCCAATGAGAAAATTGCGGCAAGACATGTTTATTAGAACGTCAATTTGGGCACCATTGAGGGTCAGCTAAATTATCAAGGATTCATCACAAAATTAAACCGACCAGTCACTTTTATTTCTCAAGGAATTTTCAGTTTACTGCTAAGGGATCTTCTGAACACATTTCCAGAAAAAAAAAAACAAAACAAAAAAATGACACTGACCGGTCAGTGTTGTTTCTAAAGGAATTTTTGCGCGCGCATTTCCTAAGAGCAGTGAATAAAATTATTAAAAAAAATACAATTGACCCGTCAGTTTTATTTCTCAAGAAATATTATTTATCGGTGTGTGATATAATTTTAACGGTGGAACAAGAAAGTGACCTATCTGTTTAATTTTCACAAGGAATTATCACAAAATTAAACTGACATGTCTGTGATATTTGTCATGGAATTTTCAGTTTAATTATGACAAAATTAAGTTGAACAGTCATGTTTATTTCTCAAGAAATTTCCACTTATTGTTTATCAGTGTGTGAAATAATTTTGGTGAGTATGTGTTGTATGGAGATGATGAATTTTAGTCAATGCCAGATGAGGATGGCAATGAGCTTGGCAAGTGGACCTGCAGAGGTGTTATAAGAGTAAGTTCTAGTTAGTTGGAGTCACTTGTTGAATGTACCTGCAAACCCTTATGAGGAAAATTGTTTCGGTTAAATGAAACAGGACAAGACACATAGACACGACCACTTATAAGAGTAAGTTCTAGTCGGCTAGAGTCACTTATTGAATGTACCTGCAAACCTTTATGGGGAAAATTGTTTCAGTTAAATGAAACAGGACGAGACACATAGACACGACCAGATGAGCGATTAAGACATCATAACCTTTTTGACGTGGACTATAACCAATGGAAACACATTTGACGCTATGACTTGATAATTTATTTGACACATATGTACCGAGATGAGAAAAACAAACACACCCAAAAACACGAAGAGAAGAACAAGATGGAGGAGCGCAATAGAGGCGTGTGTGAGGTGTGACCCAATTAAGAGTGGGGAAAGGAAGAATATTGATGAGATAGACCCAAGAATTTTGTAGCATCCCGGAGGTGAGTAAGAGATGCGAGCCATTATAGCAGTATGTCGATGCTTACGCTCAACAAACTCATTTTACTGAGGTGTATGGGGGCAAGAGAATCGTTCTTGTATACCTAACAAATTATAATAATTGAAAAATGTGTTGTTCACATACTCAGTGTTATTATCACTTTGAAGATATTTAACGGACCCATGAAAAATGTCTCGTATCCTACATGCCGTAGAATAGCGTGCCCTCTTGTAGATGCCTTTCAACAATGCTAGATAAATTTAAAGTTTAAGGGTTAAAATCATTTTTCAAGTTTTAATTTAGGATTTGTAATAGAAACTTTTAGCTAAAACTAGGCAAAACGAGGATTATGAAATCAATCGAAACACGGAGCATTAATATTGTTCATAACTTCATATGTATCAGATCTCGCAAGAAAAATACAATGGGCCGCAGGACCATAAGATGAGCTTGAAGCCACTTTTTCTCCTTTATCTTGTGGGAAAGGTTTCACTTTCATGAGTTTCATCTCTTTTGCTATGGCCTAAAATGAAAAACAGTCTTAAAATATATTTTCAAGTACCAAAGTTCCAACCATGCGGAGTTCGACTCACAATTTCTTCATAATATCCAGAGAGGTTCTGCGTATGGCCTCTAGTGAAAGCCAGTAGATCGATCATAGGACCCATGCACGTGTGAGTTATCTACAATAGACTTCCAGTGTTGACTCGTGGAGGACCCTCGTGATCTTTGATTTTGATTCTTCTTCACAAGCTTACTGCTTAGATGGCTACAATCTTGAATCCAATATTTTAGTGCTTGATTTGATTAATAGTAACAGACATAGTTTGCATTTTCATACAAGACATGAAGTCATACAGATCATAATTAAGTAGAGAAATTATGCTTGATGGTCCAGTAATATATAGAAATCCATGAGTTTCTATCCTATACAACATCGATCGCTTCATCTGATTTTAAGACTTCCTTCCAATTTTACAGGCTACTCGAAGAAGCATGACTTTACGATGCGAGCTAGATCGTTCTAAAATAAAAAGAGGAGAAAAAAGAAAGGGTTAGATGGTCAAAAGTAGCTTCCTTTTGCAGGTGTCAGACTAATAATGGAAAGCATTCCCACATAATGTTCTAAGAAAAAGTAGGACACAGTTTTATTTACAGTTTATATAATGTTTCTTGCACAAACTATGAACAAGGGGCGGTGGCGCAGTTGGCTAGCGCGTAGGTCTCATAGCTTGTGAGTTATCCTGAGGTCGAGAGTTCGAGCCTCTCTCGCCCCAACAACTCTTTTTTTATTTCGTTTATTTTTTATTTCTTTTCAGAGGTTAAAGGGGATATCAACTTTCTTTACTTATGGAGAAAATGCATGTACATCTTTTTTCAGCTTCAGTGATATGAAGGCCTTTTTGCTCTATGTATGCGTATGGGTTATGGAACCCCACCCTAATCCCACCCATATCAAATGGTTGCCAATTTTCTTCTTGGGTCACAGTCCCATAAGATGTGCTTGTAGCTTTCTTTAGATCTCAATAATTTCTTAGTGGTGGGAAAATAAGTTCTTCAATTAACTCTTGAGTTTGTTCTAAGTTACTAACCATCCACTTGTTACATATATCGCATATATATGTTTCAGCCTTTTCATTTTTGTATACAAGATTTTGACAAATTTAAAGTTGTTTGGTAACCTATAGTGCTGATTATAAGGTGATTAGCCATGTTCGATTGTTCTTGGTAATGTGTCAAATGCCCCCGTATGACCGATTGTTCTTTGTTCTTCGATTTGGTTGATCATGATTTATCTTTGACCAACCTTGTATGATGGGCCAACAGATCCCTTCTCTCTCTCTCTCTCTCTCTCTCTCTCTCTCTCTCTCTCTCTCTCTCTCTCTCTCTCACACAATAATTTATGTTCGATACTTCGATTGGTGTAGTTAAGCCAATAACTAGGCGACTCAACTCTCAAACTGATTTGCCAAATCGTTGTCGTTTGAGGCATTGTAGTACATATAGAACCCATCAAATTAAGCAAAACGACTGGTTTTACACATCAAGTTTGGCCTTGAATAAGTGTCGTAATTGGGACCCTGAAGCCCATCAGTGATTTCCGCAGCTACAAGATTTTATATAGACGATCACACCTTCTGTTCATCATGCAGCAACATGCTAGTGTCTCTCACGCAAAGTAGTCTTCATGCCACCATTTTCAGAAGTTAAACCTTCCCACATGAGCCTTTCAAGCATTTTCATTCAATCAAACACAGCTACTGAGGTTGATTTTGGTGCTTGAATGATCTAGCTGGAAAGAACAAGTCCTATGAAAAAGTGAGCACTATCTTTTTTTTTTAGTCAATAGAGATCAATGCATTAAAACAAAATTAGAAGACAACACATTACAGCTGAAAGCAAAACAAAGAAAACAAAAGCAGAACAAAAACATAACAAACAAACAATAAAGAAAGAAAGAAAGCCGTCAGAAAACTTGAAACACTAATAGCTAGCTCGCACAGCTAGCTCCAAAGCCAAATTAAGGAGGGCTCCATCACTTCTTAAAACATTGATCAGAGAGTTTGGAGGCCTGTTGGCTCATTTCTGAGAGCACAAACTCTGGATGGCAAGCTTAGCCGCTGCATTTGTAAGGCGGTTAGCTTCTCGTGGAACCCAGTTCCAATGAATCCTTCTGAAAAGTGGCACCAAGTGAGCGACCTTCTTTAGGATAAGGGAGATTCTCCAACAAGGAGAAGCTAAAGACTCATTTATAGCCTTGATCACCTCTTGACAATCCCCTTCGACAATAATATGCTCCAATTTCAGAAATACCGCCATTTTGACACCACAAAGAAGCGCCTCAGCCTCAGCTTCTACAGCCAAATTGTGAGACCGAAAAAGGCTAGCCCCTGTAATAGACACACCCATATGACTGAGAATAATAACTCTCAATCCACTGTTATGGTTCGACTCCTTCCAAGCACCATCAAAATTGATTTTCACCACATTTACAGGGGGGAACCCACAAAGAAATGGGTCTTGGAATAGACTGAGAGGGTTGAACCATAGACATCCTAGCTTTTTCCCAATTCAAAATACCTCTTTGAATATTTCCAATGACAAGACTGGGGTTTGGAGTACTATTTCTCATAACCACTGAACACATGTGCTTCCAAATCTCCCACAAATGCAAACAGACAAGATTGAGCACATCCTCTCCTTCACAAGAAAACATACCAGTATATATTCTTATGAATCTCCAACAACCACTCCTCAAGATGAGAAATCCTTCCCCTGTCAGGAGTATAGCCTAGGGAGCACCAGAACCACACAACTAAAGTCTAGGGACAATGAAACAAGTAATGCTCAATCGTCTCTTGATGATCACCACATATACCACAAATGGAGTTTTCACAATTTTCCTTTGGAAGAGACACCACATGGAAGGCAGGGCATTCGACAACGCTCTCCACATGAAGTTAGCAATCTTGGGAGCCAAGCTTGGCTTCCAAATCAATTTCCAAATTCTAACATCAAAGGAATGGGAAGAGGAAGGTTTACTTACATGCGGCTTCTTCTGGAATTCGAAAAGCTTATGATAACCACTTTTTACAGAATAGTTTCCCGACTTCGTATGAGGCCACACCAATGCATCATCATCATCTGCATTTCCAATTGGAATAGCCTTGATTGTTGTGACATCATTTTCCTCCAAAAATGGCTCAATGTGAGAAATATTCCAATTTCTATCCTCATCAATTACATCAGCCACAACCAAGGCAGTGAATCAATTAGAGGTAATAATAGGTTTGATCAGTCCCCGATTAGAATTCGGAACCCATCTATGGGTCCAAACATCCACACTTCTTCCAATATTAATCTGTCATAGAGCATGCTCACTTATCGTCTCACGACCTGCTAAAAGGCTGTTCCATACCCAAGAGGGCCGAGAACCTTTCTTTTCTTTCAAGAAAATGGAGTTTGGGAAGTATCTTGCTTTCATGACTTTACCCCACAGAGAATTTGGTCTGTTGATCAGTCTCCAACATTGTTTAGTCAACAAAGCCTTGTTGTAAGTGTGAAGATCTTTAAATCCAATACCACCCTTTAACTTGCTTTTGCACAACAAGTCCCAAGCCTTCCAATGAAGCTTATCCTTTGAGTCCGAGAAACCCCACCAGAAATTTGAAATGTCAAAATTAAGAGCTTTGCACATAGTAACTGGTAAAAGAAAAATGGACATAGGGTAGGCCGGGACTGTCATAGCCACCGCTTTGATGAGCACCTCCCTTCCAGGTTGTGAGAGAACATTAGCTTTCCAACCCTCCAATTTCTGCTTAATTCTTTCACGGATGTAGGCCAAAGCACTCTTCTTTGAGTTTCCCCAATGAGTAGGGAGACCAAGATAAATACATGGCTTATCTGAAATAAGGATGTTAAGTGTGGAAGCTATTGATTCCTGAAGATGCAAAGGAGTGAAAGCTGAGAAGAAAATAGAGGATTTTCCAAGATTGACCGATTGCCTTGAAGCTGTGCAATAGGAGTCAAGAATGGCTTTAAGAGAGTTTCAATTTGCTGGGGTGGCTTTAAGAAAGAACAGAGAATCATCTGCGAATAGGAGATGAGAAAGACTAGGATATCCCGTACTCAATTTGATTTGCTGGAGATGATTGGAGCAAGTGGCTGCAATGATGGATTTGGAAAGGACTTCCCCTACAATCAGAAAAAGGTAGGGAGAGAGAGGGTCTCCTTGCCTGAGTCCTCTTGTGGGAGTGAAGGGTTGGCCCTGCTTCCCATTAATTAGAATTGAGAAAGATACAGAAGAGACAACTTTCATGACCAGACGAACCCAGTCGGAACATAAATCAAATTTCAACAAAGCGGCATCAAGAAAGTCTCATTCTACCCTGTCATAAGCTTTATTCATATCCAACTTTAAAGCAAACTCGTGATCAACCTTGGACTTCTTCAACTTCAAATAATGGTAAGCTTCATGAGCAAGAGTTAGGTTATCTTGGATTTGGCGCCCTGGCACAAACGCATTATGATGCTCAGAGATCAGCTGAGGGAGAAGTGGCTTAAGTCTGTTCGCTAGCAGCTTGGAAATGATCTTGATAGAGCTATTACATAAGCTGATAGGCCTGAATTGGGAGATACTCTCCGGATGAGGAACCTTGGGGATTAAGACAATATTTGTCTTGTTGATGTTATTCACTGAGAACTCACCCCTGTAAAAACAATTAACAGCAGAGTTGACATTATCACACACAATTTCCTAATATTTCGAGTAAAAGAAACCTGGAAAGGAATCTGGACCCGGAGCCTTGAAAGTTCCCAATTGAGTAACTTTTTGAACCTCATCAGCTGAAAAAGGTCAAGAGAGATCCAAATTTTATTCGTCAGACACAGAGGAATGAACATTATCCAGAGCATTTCCCCTACACCTAGAACCAGAAGTGGTGTATAAAGCACTATCAGAGTTGGTCCTTTTGGACATTGACACAGTAACACATTTCAGTTTGGTCATCAGGATGACCTTATGGACCATTCTGAAATCTTTCACTGTCAACTTCTAAGTAGGACATCTAAAGTTGTGATAAGGAAGGTGTCATGAACATCTAGATTGATATATATGAATATATGAATAATGAATTTCTTTTGGGATCATGTAAATTTATTTTCCTCGGTTGTTATTATTTTGATCTATTTGAAGTAATTTGTCAACCACATGCATTGTCTTCACATATTAAGAAAGAAAATTTACAAACTTAGAAATGAAATGAAAAGAAAAATTTGAAGTGGTTGAATTCGTTAGCAACTTAGTTTCAATATCAAGAAAGAAAAATATATCAGGCAATGAGAGAAGTGACATCGTTCAAAAAGAAGTCTACCACAACTATAGGTCTGTATAAAAGGGTGGCCATGATAATTGCCATCACACCTTTTTTTCTGCAGAAAGCCCATCAACAAGAACATCTTACAAAGAGAAAGAAGCTACAAAGGCAAAAAATAGTACAAATCAAGTAAATAAAAAGATGAAGAAAGGGTTACAAATGCCAATCTCTTTACACACACTTACATATGTATCTTTAAAATTGTCAAGAAAAACTTTCTGGAAAGTAGCTAGGAGGAATCTCTTTACTCAAGCTTTGTGAGGTGGGCATTGGTAGCACTTAGTGAATAGACCAAATGTATCAACTTGGTGTATGAAGTTGAGCATGCTTGCCCACCCTCCAAATCCAAATCCCACTATTGCCACCCACACCACCACAAAGATGTTCATGGTGTATGATCCTGCCCACCCTCCTAAGAATGATGGTGGTCTCTCCACAGCATTCTGCAATTTTGATCAAACACCGCGACATGAAGATGTTCTTTTACCAGATCAACAGACACACAAAGCTTAATATGTTACGTTGTCAAACTATCAATTGATGCATTAAATCTAACAACATATGATGTATATATGTGTGGATCAAAACGACTGACTGACCTCTCTCGCCTGTGGAGAAGCAAAAGTGACCATGTGAGCTAAAGCAGGGATTATGTAGACAGTAAAGCTGACAAGAAGAGATCCAACAGTTGAGTTGATGGGGCCAAAGAATGGGAATATGATTGCAAGGAACCAAATTGGGATCACCACTGGAAGTCTAGCAATGGCCCTCTTCAACATGCTTTTGGTCTCATGAACCCTCAAGAACTTCTCCCACACAAAGTACAATGGAGTGCAAGCAAACCCAAATGTTATAAACTGCAGTACAAAACACAACCAATACCATTTTCAGTCACTAACTAATCGATTTGAAATAAACAATTTCATATATATTGCTACTGTTTACCTGGTGAATGAGCATGAGAACAACAGCAGTGTCCCTAAATCTGGTCCTCGGAAGCAAAGCGAGAGCGTTGGAATGAGTCAAGAGGGCGTCTCCAAAAGCCCAGTACACAGCAGAGGCTGATGGTAAAGTTAAGGTCAGCACATAAAGTGTTGCCATCAAGTATATCATCTTGAATTTCTGTGGCTTCCACATTGCATGCATAATCTCTCTGTAGTAATCAACAAACAAGTTAACAAATTATCCGAAATCCGCATACATAAATGTGAATATTGCAAGCTCATTGCAATTACTCATGCAGTACTCACACTGTAACAGCATGTCCACCAAAAGTGTAGAGAATGTTGGTAGCTCCAGTGAAGTAGAGAACCATCGTGGTTGGACCTGAGTGCTTCACTCCTTCAACCTAATCAGGACATATAGAAAGGTTGATCTATTATTATGATGAAATTGATCATAGATCGGTATCCAATAATGTCATATTGTTGAACAATCTAGCATGCTATGTTGTTTCGTAGAAGTTACACATCGTAACATGTCAGACAATCCGGCAAAAAAACATTTCACTTCCATCAAGATCAAAATGAAAATTTACTGTAACATATGTTGATGGATTCTTGTAGTTGATCTAGATTCTAAATGTGATATTATCAAGTAATTTACCTGTCCATGGATAAGGGAAGCAATGGTGAGATACCATGCAGTGTAAGTAGTCATAATAAGACCCAAGAATGACCAAATTCTGTAATTATGAAATGAAGGTATGAAGACAGTTGTAGCACAGCAAGCTCCAAAGATATACGTCCAAGTTCTCTTGTCAAGATTGTCGTTTATGTAGTAGATGTTACTGGCATCAAAACAAATGCATAAGACAAACAAATTAATCCATTTAATACTACCAAACTCTATTAATGTTATGTAGTATATAGACATTCAAACTCCTGAAATTTACAGTCACTCATTTACCTTGCACAAGCAATTAACTGAATTACAGATCCGAACAGAAGAAAAGTACAGTTGAAAAAGAGGCCTAAATTCCTCCAGTGCTTTCCCAGAAGTCCATCAAGAACTTCAAACCACTGCAAATCACACCGTAATCATCAAGTAAAGCTAGAAGATCGAAAACCCAATTTCAGACTTGTGCAAAGGTTCATATGCGTACCTGAATTACGTGGTTTCTGAAATCGGCCTTTTCTCTTTCCTTTCTAGTTCTGTACTCAACATACAGTAGACTGATAAGGTAAGCGGTCCAGCTTCCCATCAACCCATAGAAAAGCTGAAATAGAATCCCAGATAACAAACCCAGCTGTGAAAATGAGTATGGCAGTGTCAAAAGCACTTGTGCAACCTGCATTAGTTAGTTCCATCAAAACCAAACAAAGTTTAGTTAGCTACATATATATATTCTCAAACATATCTGTATTAAAGAAGGAATAACAATGTTATAATCTTTTTTGAAATATGAACCTGGTTAGAAGCACAGCTAAACCATGCATCATAGGCGGAGCCGCCGTGCCAGAGAAACGTCGATAGCTTGCTCTTAGCAGAAGCCTTGGCATCACCATCTTCCCTTTCCATCTCTAAGTAGCTTCCGGCAATAATGGTCTCGACCTTCTCGGAAGCCATTGTTGTAGAGCTCTTAGTGGTATGGGAGGGAAGCAATGGATGAGTGTATGAGTAGTCTATAAATAGATAAAGTGCTTCTTTCTTCTCACTCTTTTACTCGCTACTTAATAAAGCTAAGGTATATATATAGCTTCCTCTCTAGCTTGATGTAATTTCATGAGCAATAATTGAGACACCAATGGAGACCTAAACCTACTAGGCATATAATTTGAACCTTTACTTACCAAGAGCTAAAATAAAATACTAAACTAAATTCTATGTTTTTAATAACTGAACTAAATTCATAATAGTTATGGAGACATATTTTGTTAGCATTATGATTCAACGCTTTAGATAATCGCAAATTTTAAGAGTCTGTGGAAAAAATCATTATCACTAAACATTTCTATCATGTTACATAAATTAATTATAAATTTTCTACTGAGCTGGATTTCATTGGTGGGTGATATGAATGCATATCCGGTAGTAACATATACATCTCACTTTCCTTCTTAATTTCTTATTTTCTTTAGGTACTAAATAATTTATTTTCAATTATAATTACTGTTGATGGACCAGGCCTAGCATGAATTGCACGAGCGGGATGGCCCATATTGGAGGGACGCAAGGGGATAGTGTATGGTGTAACAGTGATGGATGATAAATCCGTATAGTGAAAAGTGGGGATTAAAGTTGAAAGAGAAGCCTAAGATGAAGGGAATGATTACTTTGAGGTGGGCTTTGGTGCTAAACATGATTAGTACCACACGTGTGCCAACTGGCTTTACAAAAATAAAAGGCCATCTAAAAATCCCCTTTTCCCTCTTTTATGAAAAATAAGGCCAGGTTTTTAGGGGCCATTGATCACCTTCCAAATTATGACCTTAATAAATAAAACAAGTACTTTTAAAGCTAGTGCTTTTCTAAAATCTCAATTTCGGTGTTAGGCAACTTCCCACCGGTGGCTTGTTGATCATGTAATATAGAGATAAACGATTACATGTCCGTCCTATAAATTTTGACTAACAAGGGATCTCAATAATTTTCCTACCTAAACGTTTTTGAAAATCTTCCGCGATCACTTTGTTTTAATCATTATATATATATATATATATATATATATATATATATATGTCTGATCACGGGAGAAAAGAATCATTTGGTTGGTTTTGTCCTTAATTATTTGGCCGTTCATATATCAATGAACGAGCACATATCCAAGTCCAAAAGAAGTTTGATTTATTGACTTAAGGGTTGCCAAGCTATCAGGGTATGGTGGCATGGTGCTGATGAGAAGGCTGATTAGGGAGTGGCATCCAATCACTTTGCCCATTTGGCCCAACGTAATCTTGGATAAGATTTATCTACCTACTCTTGGATTCATCCTTTCTACTCCCAACAGCATATGACAGTCACTAACCATTAAGGGACTCAGAGAACTGTTCTCCATGACTTCTGAAGTCACTTGCAAGAGAACAGTAGCAGAGGATCTATATATTCCTCTATTCCTTGTAACGGTAAGATGAATAACATTACACACGAACGAATAGAGAAGTATCGAAATAGGAACTTTGTGACGGCGAACAAAAATGTGCAATTAGCTTCGTTTTGTTTAGAGCATATGTCGATGCTTGGGATTGCTTGCTTGATGCAAAAATTAAGTTAAAGTGTGAAAGAAAAGAAATAAAGTGAACACATTGATAATAATGAACATATGGTATGGGCATTGTCAAAATGGGATCATTGTAGCTGAATTTGGATGTTGATGAATCATGACCTAATTGTTTCTGAGGCACGGGTACGTAGATCAACAAGTCTAAAGTTTCAACCCCACCCTACATTTGCAACTTTAAGGGTGATATATACATCAAGGGTAGTGACTAAAAGTTTGGGAACAAGGACCTTCCGAAAGATCAAAAAAAGAAAAGTTTGATTCTTTTCACTTGAAGACTTGATTCATAGGTTAGGCATGTATCATTATTTCGTTTTCATGAAAGAACATTGCTTAGGTTTGGATTCGTTTGGAGGGCTGGAAAATGGAAAATGTATGTCCCTTAAGGATTCATGGGGTAAAGCACGAAAAGAAAGAGCATGAGATTGCACAATGTACAGTAGCAAAGTTTCTTTATTGTTTGGAGTCGAAGTGAACGCACTTAAATCGTGTCTAAACCTAATGTAAGTTTTGCTGAAGATCAACTAAACCTAATGCATTTTGGAACGGTAGGAAACATCAAGCTCTGAAGTATCATTTGTGTATTGGAGTATTAGACTACAAATTCAAAACGGGTTTGGGTCTGTCTGAGTAGTCTAAAGCGAATTCCTTAGAATGTGATTCACTTAGCATTATTTTTTGTTGAACTAATTTCAGTTTACCTCCATCAACTTTAAGTCAATCATTATGTTAGTCCTTTTTCTTTCAATTTCATCAAAAACATCCCTCGACTCTCAATTTTCATCAATTGTGTCCAAACCTCCGTTCTTCATCCAATTCTCCCGTCATTCCCCCGTTAAGTAATGGCGTGGCATCAAGAAGAAAATCAAATTCTAAAAATAACTTTTCTGACCAATTTTCCCTCATATCAATACACATCTCTATTCTCATCACAATCTCTTAACCTTAGTGATTTTGATGGGATTGATTGCAATTTGCCTATTTTACCCTTTTTCTGTGGGCCCAACGACTTTAAATTTGATTTTCTTCTTAATTTCACGTCATCACATGACGGGAGAATTGGATGAAAAACGGATGTTTGAATACGGCTGATGAAAATTAGAAATCGAGGGGTGTTTTTGATGAAATTGAAAGAAAATGGATTAACATGATGATCGACCTAAAGTTAATAGGGTAAACTGAAATTAGTCATTCTTTTTTCTACATGACATCTATCTCACATGTAGAGGTGGGCATAAAAAACCTAAATCCCGATCCCGTCCCGATCCTGTCCTGAAATTTGATGGGATGTGATGGGATATAATTCTAAAAACAGAAGGCCCGTCTCGTCCCGTCCTGTAGAGAAACAACGAGATGGGACGCGGGACTGAAAAGTTGAGGCCCGTTAGGCCCGTCCCGTGTAAAAATATAAACTAATCTAAGCCATTGGTTTGTTAGATGTTTTGTTCTCAACCTTACATTTTTGAACCCTAATACTAACTCATCTCACTATGGCTGCAATCTTTCACTCTCTGTCTTTCAGTATCATTGCCAATCCAGCCAAAAAGGGAAATCGCTCTCAACCCTAAACTTCTAAAAGGGAAATCACTCTCAACTCTCCTCAATCCAGCCAAACCTCAATCGATGATGCTTGAAATCCTAATCCAGCCAAACCGCCTCGGCTAATCTTCCACCTCCTCAGCCAGTCCTCCTTGAACTCATCCACCGCCTCTGCTAACCTCACTACCCGCCTCCTCCTCGCCTCACCTCACCCGCCTCCTCCTCCCCTCGCCTCGCCCTCCTCCTCCCTCATGCTGCTAAAGTGTGTATGTGCTACTTTGGAACTGGTTTATCTTGATAGCTGGGGTTTAATACTGTAATCTTATTGATCTCGTATGTGCTACTCTGGACAGATTAAGAAACAAACCATCATATAATTTCATGTAACCATCATCGATAAAAATCAAGAATTTGAGCAAGGTGCAAGGTAACGAACCATGTCATGTAACGTTGTTTACTCTTCCCATATTCTATAGGTGTTGAGTAAAGGTGAGCTACTGGTAATTAGTTGTTGCTGCTACATATGTGATTATCTATTGTGTTTACTAAAAATATTATTGTGCTTACCATGATCATGAATTAGTTAGTCTATGATTGTATAAAACTGATCTAATGTTAAAGGTAACAAGTCAAAATTTGATGTATTGGATGTGGTTACTACATATGTGATTATCTATATGTATGTATTTGAAGAAGCTTCACTTTCTTGCTTGATTATCTATAAAGTTGAATAAGTTTATTGTGAATGGCTGAATGCAAGGGGAATTACTCGAAAACGATGGCGAGAGGAAAGAAAGTAATTGTGCGAACCAACCATTCTACTTCTGACCTTCAGAATTCGTCAACGGCAACATCAATAGCATCACCATCTCTTCCAGTTACATTAGTCCCTCTGCTCGAAGCTACAAACCCAAGTTCAAGTCAACCTCCTTTAAGTGAACCCAGGATTGAAGTTGGTCAAATTGCTGCATCTATAGGCGAGGGTGGTATGGCTTCTACTACTGCATCTGTAGGTGAGGGTGGTGTGGCTTCTGCTACTGCATTTGTAGGTGATGGTCCTGCTCAATCAGGTATGAAATGTACTAGTCATGTCTGGGAGCATTTCAAAGAGTATGAGAATTGAGAGAGTGAAAGATGCGGAGGGGAAGATAATTGAGATAGTTCATAGAAAGGCTCATCGCATCTACTGTCCTAAGGGTAAGATTGGGGACTTTTCTGTTGAGAGTAAGAGTGGCACCTCTAGATTGCTTAGGCACATCAACCAAAACTATAGGTATTTTCCACGTGAGGTTGATAAGTCGCAAAAAAATCTAGCTGGGGATAGGTCTTAGTCAAATAAATTGAGCATGGTAGCTTATAACCAAATAGATTATTTAGAATCTTGTGTGGAGATGATTGTGATTGATGAACTACCTTTTAGCTTTGTGGAGAAGAAAGGGTTCTGCGGATTTTATAGGAAGGTGTGTCCTCTATTTGATGTTCCAAGTAGAACGAAATTGTGTACTGCCTTTCTAGGTATGTATGACACCCAGAAAAGAGATTTGAAGAAGATGTTGAGGATATATAGGTTGAGTCTGACCACTGACACTTGTACGAGTGTTCAAAACGTCAATTACAATGTGCTTACTGCCCATTTTGTCGGCGCAAATTGGAAAATGTACAAGAGGGTCATTAATTTTTGTGTGATTCAAAATCATCAAGGGCCAACTATAAGGAAGTTTATTGAGTCTTGCTTGCTGCAGTGGGGAATTGAGAAAGTGATGTGTATTACTGTTGATAATGCTGCTGCAAACAAGTGTGCTTTTGAGTGGCTTGTTGCTAGGATGAACAATTCGGCTGCTTACTAACAGATTTTAAATGAAAAATACATGCATGTGAGATGCACTGCTCACATCACTAACTTAATAGTGGGACATGGTCTGAAGAGGCTGCAGAAATCAGTGTTGGCAATTAGGAATTGTGTGAAGTTTGTGAGATCTTCTCCAAACAGATTAGAGAGTTTTAAGAAAGTTGTAGAGAGAGACAAGCTTGGATGTAAGGGACTTGTATGTATGGATGTCCTAACAAGGTGGAACAACACCTTTTTGATGCTAGAAGCAGCTCTAAGGTTCAAGAAAGCATTTAAAGTGTTGGCTGAAGATGAAGATTCGAATTTTATAAGTTACTTTAAGGAACCAGAGGAAGAATATGATGAAAATAGAGTTCTTTACCAAGCAACAATACTAGGGTGGGACCTCTAGAAGAAGGAGATTGGTTGAAGGCTGGTGTGTTTGTCGATATGTTAAGAGTTTTTTGGGAAGTGACTCTAAGGAATAGTGCATCATTGCACCCTACTGTGCACACTATTTTTGTTGATGTGATAGCTTGTTTGTGGCGTTGGAGATGGCAACTAGATCAGAAACTGAAAAGACATTGCAAGATATGGCAGGCAATATGAGAAGTAGATAGATGAAGTATTTTGGCTCTTTTGGGGACCTTAACAACATATTGATCATTGGACTAGTTTTGGATGCAAGATTTAAGTTAAAGAATGTGACTCACATGTATAATGAACATAATCTAGATGTTGATGAGGTGGAGAGGAGAACAAAGGTGATTAAGGACATGCTTATGGCTTTCTATGATCAGGTATTTTACAGTTTACACATTTTATGATATTTTTTTATTACATATATCCAATCTATTACTATTGCATTTGTTGTTAGGTTGTATATTTTCTAGTGTTTGTATATATTTGTTTCTAAGTAACTTGTGTCTAGCATAAGATAACTCTTTTCTAAGTGACATGTTTCCATTTTGTATATATCTGATTTTCAATTTCTATGTTTTTTTCTTAGTATGTGGTTCATGTAGATGGAGGTATACACATGCAGAGGCCGTCATCTCCAACCTCTTCATCTAGCACTATCACAAGTAGAAGCAGCACTAACCGCGGCCATAGGAGCCAACGACTTAGTAATTGGAAGAAAGTTGTGCAAGAAAATGAAGAGGCGGTCGCAATGAAGTTGATCAATACTTAGATGCTACATTAGATCCAACCGATGAAGAAGATTAATTTGACATCCTGTGTTGGTGGAAGGTTAATGGATGTAAGTTTCCAGTCTTAGCAGCAATTGCAAGAGATGTTATTGCAATTCAAACCTCAATAGTGGTCTTTGAGTCATGCTTCTCAACAAGGGGCAGAGTTATTAATTCTTTTAGAAGCTCATTAACTCCTAGATCAGTGGAGGGAATCATTTGCATGCAAAATTGGATGTTAGGTGATGATATTGCAGAGATAGTCGAAGATATTGATGATCCAACAATTGAAAACACATAGTTTTATTACGATGTTGAGCGAGGTATGAATTTTGATGTGTTTATACTTTTTGGTTATTTTCAGATGCATGGTCTAACTCTTTTTCATTTTTGCAGAGCATGAGAGCCCTGCTTCAAGCAAGAACAATTGTCCACCTCCAATTGCAAAAGTGAAAGGGAAAGGGAAGTCTATTGCAACTGATATTGTCATCGATGATTAGAGTTGAAATTTTTTGTATTTGGAGCAGCTTGGAGCACCTTGTATTGTTGTGCTATCAAATTCACTACTTTCATGTTTTCTTTTTAACTTTATGATGTGTGAACTTGAGTAATTGTGGATTATTGATGTTACTCCAGTTTAATTGTAGTTATGAATTATAGATTTAGATGTTGCAGTCTTTATATATTGAACATATTGGTATCACTATCAGGTAATATTGGGGCGGGATTAGGCCCGTCCCGTCTGGGACGGGACTTGCTTGAGATCAAGTCTTAAAAACGTAAGACTTGATCATCCCACGGTCCGTCCCAGACATTGCACCGTGGGATAATCCTAATCCCGTCTCATCCTGTCCCATGCCCACCCCTAGTCACTTGGACTCGTTTCACTTAAATTAATCTTGCAGCTCGCATTATTTCTGCAATCCATCACAGTCCTTGCCGATGCTGGTCGTCATTTGCCTCTGCCGCCTAAGCTGGTTGTTGCAGACCTTGTTTACCGTAGGCGACGAGATTGTTAACATTCAAGCGAACATTGCAACCACAATTCAGTTGTTGTTTCTCTCATTTGTTTTGTACTCTTTCCTTTGCTTTCTGGGAAAATATAGGAAAAGAATCATTCACCACGAAAGAAAGGCATGTAAACATAAAGAATGATTTATCAATCAACCACACAGATAACAGTTGTATAATCTCCCAAATTTTGCATTAGGAATCTGAATGGAGTGACTTCTCTGGCTTCTCAGTTCTCAACGTGGAGCTTATATTGGTTAAAAATGGTGGCTCTCTAGTGAAGTAAAGGAGGTTTATGTGGGTACATGTACAGGAGGTTTATGTGGGTACATGTACATTTTTCGTTGGTGTTTGATGTTTGCAAAGTAAAAGTATGAACGAGGAAGAGAACCTTAATAGACTTGCAGAATTGGATTAGGAAAGGAATCACATAGCTAAGGATTCCTCAAAACTTTCCCTTGGATTAGTAGTGCTTTGTCCACACGTATTCTTCTTTCCCCTGTTTCTTTATATGTGGATGTTGCAACTTTCTAAGCGCCATTCATATTCATATACCGTAGTAGCTCCCTTATAGTGAAATAGAAAGAGAGAGGAAGTAAGAAAATATGGGAACAGATATCAATGTGTTCTGGTTACCAGTTTTATTGGTTTCTATGATCATTATTTCATCAGGTATTTCTTGATCACAACAGTCTTTATGGTCTAATCTTTCTTTTACATCCTTTCAAAAAAAAAATCTTTCTTTTACATCATGATATAGGACTTTGATGAGGAACTTACTCTTAAAGAATGTCATATGATAAAAAGTAGTATCCCTGGAGTAGATGAAGAATGATCAAGTTACTAACCCCTTAGATTTTAGCTGATTTGTGAACTATTCTCTGAATAAAGTTTGGGAGGAATTGATATCTTGAATTTTTGTTGGCAGGGCCAAAGTTATCCGAGTCTGCTAGAATTTTCACCATAGTAAACAATTGCAAAGAGACGATCTGGCCTGCAGTGTTTCCTGGGGAGAACTTCAATGGTGGTGGTTTTCCACTAAAACCAGGCCAGTCCATTGTATTCACAGCTCCGGTTAGCTGGTCTGGCCGGATATGGGGTCGCACCGGCTGCAACTTTGACAAAAATGGCAATGGAACATGCCAGACGGGGGCCTGTGGCAGTAGCCTCAAGTGTGGAGCCTCAGGAAACACCCCAGCATCACTTGCTGAATTTACACTTGCACAGCCAGATTTTTATGATGTTAGTCTTGTAGACGGGTTTAACTTGCCATTGACTATCACACCTGTTAATGGCTCGGGAAATTGCAGTGCTTCTGGTTGTGATGGGGACCTGAGGACTACTTGCCCCAACGAATTATCTGTGAAATCAAATGGAAAGACTATTGGCTGCCGGAGCGCCTGTGATGTGTACAACACTGATGAGTATTGTTGCAGAGGGGTTTATGGAAACGCAGCAGTATGTCAACCCACATATTATTCCAAGAAGTTCAAAGAAGCATGCCCTACTGCATATAGTTACGCGTATGATGATCCATCCAGTATTTTCACTTGCACAGGCACTGATTATATCGTCGCATTCTGCTCATCCAGGTTTTTACCATGACTTGATTATTTGAACTACTAAAGCTCAAGAAAGTGAACATCAAATTTTGATTCTGGTTAGTAAATATATATACGAAACGCTACATACTTAGACTGAACTAGAGCATTTATGCAAAAGAATTTGCCAAACAATGATCAATAAGAGAAATGCTGAAGCATACTGTGTTTGCCTTTTGCTAGTTGTGCAAAGTGCAATCAGTAACATCTGTTTTCCTCTAAATGTCTTTGTATGCAGGAAGCAACCGGTGTGTACATACCATAACAACAAGCTTGTCTGCAGTGGATCAATGGGTTTGAAGTCATCACGATCGTGGGCGACAATGCTTGTAATGCTACTGGTGATTACCTTACGGAGCATTTTGTGAGAAGATTGTTATTTTTTTTTTTTCTCTTCTGAGTTTAGAGGTGTGTTGCATCCCCTTTTGACCTTATACAGAACCAGTTCAAAAGAATGTATCAGTCTCTTTTCCAGAGGATTGTCCATGTTGGTTTGTACATGTAAAGTTATTCAGTTTCATTATTTTCCAAGAATGAATGCATCTTCTATAAACAGAATCACCTCCTTTCTTTTCCTCCATTCTGCCTTCTTTCTGAAGTAAACAATTGTACTGCAGCGTTGTACCTATGCTCGATCAGGTTGTATCCAAAAAACTTAAACGGTTCAACCCACATATTGTTGCCCATATTCATTAGAACGACCCAGTCCCTCTTGCTGCCTGATCAAAGGTTCACGGTTCACAGCTTCATGGTAAGTATATGTTGTCGGTATTAAGGAACTATCTTCTCCGCTCATAGACCAGTCAGGAAACTTGTATATACGATGTATATCTTACCTCTCCAAGCATAAGCAACGACCTCGTAGACCGTGCTCTGACCATGGCATGCCCCGCCTCCGACATACATCCGGTAGACCGACATCCAGGCTACCTTACCATGATGAATGATCATCAATGCAGCAACATGAAGATGTTTCTCCAAACTCCACAAGAAGACACTACGAGAATATATATGTGTAATTAGTCCCACATCAGAAACATAATATGTGAGGAAACATTCCTTAACTATAAAAAAAAAGCTTCTCATATGTAGAAAGGACCCCGGATCCCATCTCTCAATTTTTTAACTCCATCCCAACTCAGTCCACACTTGTAACACCTAAGGCATTGAGACCTCATGATAGTAGATTCAAATAGACGTAGTCATGCCCTCCGATGATATAATCATGATAGTAGATTCAAATGGACGTAGTCATGCCCTCCGATAATATAATGAATCACTAGGGGTCCTGTAGAAACAGTATCAATGGTTGAACTCTTAATATTCTCTGTTGTTTAGTGGTTGTCCATGTTTAGGCCACATTGTATTGTGTAGTCTGGACACTCATTGCTTCTCATTGTGACATGTTTGTACGTATTACTATATGGGTTAGTTGTTCAGATGTATATAATCTCCTAATAATGAAATATGTATTGAACTCAAATCTCTCGCTTCGTCACTTACCAACAGAAAACTAAGTCACTAAACCCGAATAATAGAGCTACGTGTATTATTTTTTGAATGAGAGATACATGTTACATGTGTTACTTATTCAGATGGATATAATCTCTTGTTTAAACAAAGAAGAAAACAAATGGAATCAGCCTAATAATGAAGTATGTATTAAACTTAAATCTTCCGCTTCATCACTTACCAATAAGAAATTTAAGTCGCTAAACCAAATAATAGAGCTACACGTATTATTATTTTTTGAATGAGAGATACAAGTTACATTTCGTCTAAGAAAAGATATTACACAGCCTCTGGTACTTTAGAAGAAACATACTATGTTGCAAGTGAGGCTAAGGTTGTGGAGATTTTTCTAGTAAATAGGAGGTCTACCATTCAAACTCAGCTTATCTAGGGTGACCATTAGTTTTGTACAAATAAATAAAATAATACACTTTATAATTGAAGAGAAAAAAGGAAAAAGAAAAACTGCCTTAAAAATACACAGGGAATATATTAGCTGTGTGCCACATATACTCGGAGCCTCTCAATAAGACCTCTATCTCTCTCTTCGTGTCTCTGAGAAACTAGTCTCGCGCACAGAGAAATGGCGGGTGGTGGAAAGGTGTCATTCAAGTAATACTTTGACATGTTAGTAAACGTCGTAATTCTCTCATTCTGGAATTAATTCTATCACTCTCAAGTCCATTTCATGTTAGAAATCATGTCCAAAGAATGAAAAATCGTTGTACCTCAACGATCAAATAGCACGTCAATCAAAATGTCGAGAAATATAATAAATTAAAAAATATGTCATTTGATTCAAAATCGCATCGGCTAGTTACCCTCATCAAAGTGCATCCTAAACCTCACAATTTCTTCGAATTTTTGTTCTCATATCCCTCTCTTTCATCAGAGCTGACAGAGCATGACATGCGAAAGCCAATTATCAGACATAACAAGGACGTTTTCCGAGTTCAAAGTGATAATTAGGGTTCTAAGCAAAACCACAATAGCACCTGTCACAAACCATTGTTACAAAAAAGGAAACTTACCATCTTTTCCACTCAATAGCGAGACATCATAGGGAAACCCGAGGAATCACCATACAGGAAGCCTCAACCATTTTGTCTCAAGCACAGATCAATACGGTACATGCCCCATAACAGCGCGGCTTGCCGTTCCCTCACTCAATAGCAGGTTCTTGCTCTGTTTGGTGACCCAGACTTCAGCGAGACCGCCATGGTAGGCTCTCATCAGCTAAACCAAGACGCAGGATCTGCTCTGCAATCGGAGCAAATCCTCCAAGCAATTAATGACCTACGAGGTCAAATGATGGATTTTTCGGCCTAAGCCAAACAAGACAGAGACCTCCTGCAGGTCACCCATGACAAACTCGCCACCCTCGGTAAGGATTGTCACCTCGACTCCAAGTTCACTGAAACTAAAGGCTTGGTCGAAGGTAGCCTTCAACGGATCCGGTTGGATCTAGACCAGAACACTGAGACCGTGAGGCAGAACGCTGAGATCGTGAAGCAACATGTAAAAATCTTGTCGCACACTTGCGCGACAATAGATGAACAGACTCGCTACTTGGATGACCACGATGCCAAGCTGCATGACCAACATAATGCTTCTTTCTTCGGAAGCAAGAACAGCCTGGAAAAGCTCGACGAATTCAAGGAGAAACAGGACCGGCTGAGCTTACGGGTCCTTGAAGTTGAAGATTGGATGAAGGCACAAGCACCAAAGAACCTTGCCTTAAATCCTATGGGCGCGAGCGCGAATGAGGGATCATCCAAGTACATCCCGTCAAACGAACGCACCAAGGGAAATTCGAAAGTCGGGGCTCAAAAGACACCGTAGTTTGCGCTAGAGGCTGGCACTTCAAAGAATCCACCCCCGCGTGGCTCTTTTATTCCCTTCAAGGGACTTAACAACTCGTCACGCCAGGGAGCCGGGACACCAGATGACCCGTTCGCTGCCCATTCCAGCCCTGCTCCCAAGAATGTTGGACAAGCCGCCAGTTTATCTACATGGCCTAACCATAAGGAAGGGGCCGAGTCCGCACCTGTGTCGGCAGCCGACTGGCGCCAGTTTGTCTCCTCTATCATCAAGGAGCAAACCGGAAAAGGTAATGCTGACTTGCAATATCGCGACCCCTACCCTGACAGTGTGGCGCAGTACCCATGGTTTCAAGAATATCGTTTTCACTACCTTCTCCAGGGAGACAAGGGACGATGCAGCAACCCATATGGCTCACTTCAAAGTCCAGTGCAGCCAATATGGGAATAATGATATTCTCAAGCTCAAGCTCTTCGGGACTTCTCTGTCCGGAGCTGCTTTCAGTTGGTACTCCATGCCGACCTCTCGACTACGCCATAGATGGCTACACACACAACATGTGTAAACATCCAACACTCAAAGGTGTAATCTCAGGCTAAACACACAACATGTGTAAACAGTCAGCACCCAAAGGTGCAATCTCAGGCTACACATACAACATGTGTAAACAGCCAACACCCAAAGGTGCAATCTCAGGCTACACACACTACGAGTGTACACAGCCGACATACAAACATGCAATCACAGCTACACACGCCACAAGCATATACAACAACCTCACCTCGAGGAAAGGTACCTCATCACCTTTCAGGGCACCACTCGATCTCGCCATGATAACATCTCATGAAACAACGCCATAAGATCTATATCGTACCACCATGATGTTTCAACGTCCTCCAGTATAGTCGCGACATGTTCTCAAAAGTCGTACTTGTCAGTCACTCCACGCAGCGCTCTCTGCGATTGCTCTCCATGACAAACGACTCTACTCTCCATAGACTTTCCACGATCTCCTTATGGATTCTCCTTAGTTCTTTTTTGTTTCCTTTTTTTTCTTTATATATAGCATGCTCTCTATGGTTACATGTCAGTCGCTCACGTATGGCTAGTCTCCATGGCTGCTTCCCATGGTTTTTTTTATCTTCCTGACTTTGTGTTCTCATAGTTACGTTAAGGTTTTTAGTTATTCCACCATCATTCTTCACGTTAATAATTTACGGTTACGCCACACCACGCCTTATAGCTACACTTATTGGCTGTACCTAATGACTAAACCTCATAGCCACACATCTCGCTGCACCATTTATGATCAGCCCCTTTATGATTGCTCTCTAGAATCGCTTTACCAAGTGTGAGGTTCCGACACCTCGTTACTCCAAATACATAAGGTTACAACGCCCATCAACAATATCACCATAGATAAACCAACTGTGGCGGGCACACTCCCTGGTATATAGCGTCTATCAGCTAACCGTGACGAGCAGTACTCTCGGCACACGGCATCTATCATCTATCGGCCACCCAGGATAAATCAATAAACACTCTCTGGCGCGTGACACCTATAAGTCACCAATATGTTTAAGACATTTCTCGACACATGATATTATCCTCACCTCTCGAGCACGCCATATGAAATCTCTCATGCCAACTCAGTCCTCATTTCAGTGCCCCGCCATCATAATCTCTCCCGGCACTGGGGGACTTAGGCAACAGCCTTATACGCCAGCATTTACCACGCCTCATAACGTGCTCGCGGTACACTTTGGCACCACCCGCCTTGCCCCATCAGCATCTTGGCTACGCTTCCTAGCGTGCTCTCAATATCTTTGCCATGCTTCTTAGCGTGCTCTCACTATACCACATCGATAGTCACCCCTTGACAGCTCTACACATCCCCTATCGACAACATCATTATGCCTTACTGGCACCTCTCGCCATGCCTCAGCGGCACTTTCGTCCTTGCCTCAACGACACCCTCGCCATGCCCAGCGACACCATCGTCATGCCTCAGCAGCACTCCTTACCACACACCTTGATGACACACTTGCCTCAATGGCGAAATGGTGAACTACGTTTGGTTTGATCCCATAAATGGCTACGTAGGCACTCTAGCACTCACCTAGAGGCAACCACAAAATATGTCACCACAATCTCCCCTTGGAATAGCTCAGCTAGCTAGAGCATATGGCTAGTACAAATCAAAGGCTACTAAACGCCTAAGGCATACAAACATGCTGGTACCTGTTACCCACACGAGATGCTCGCCAGCGTTCCCACACCTGGCACCAAGCAGTACCTCAACTTCAATCCCCGATCGCCCTGTAATCTCCATTCACTACATGGGAGCAACGGCCCCAGTGTCTCACAATCATATTTCTAACTCTGGGTAAGATATCATGACATCACGATTCCTCATAATGTGACAGAGCTATAGCAACACACGATGTACCCCACTTAGCGAGAGCAGGTCTGAGCTATAGCAGGGCGGACCGTCCCGCCACTAATGCGAACCGTTACGCCACCAGCGTAGACCGTTACGCCACCAGCGCAGACTGTTCCACCACCAGCGCGAAATGTTACGTCCACCAGCACGAACCGTTACGCCACAAGCACGAACAGTTACTCCACCAGCGCGAACCCTTACGCCCAGCAGCATGAAACGTTACGCCACCACCGCAAACTGTTACGACCTTAATACTCGGCGTGAATGACCACACACCCCTCATGAATTGACCATTTATGACACACGTGCGAGATGGCGAGACAGTCCGCCTCGGATTCTCAGAACTTTCCCCAGCCACCTCGTGACCCTCGCGTGGGGACTTGGGGACTCAACACCATGCATCCAGCACCCAGGTAAGACACATTCTCAGCATCTAGGAAATAACCCCCCACCCAAGAGCTCTCTTGGACTGGGGACTTGGGGACTTGTTAGTACATAGCCAAAATACTTGGCCATGCCGAGAATATGGCACAACCACCCAGTCGTCGGAGATCATTCCGGGTAAGGCAGCATCGACGAGCCCTTCGCGGGTATCCAAAGAGTGAAGGGCCAACAGCAATACACATGTCAGACCCATTCTCTGGCGGTTAAACACCCCCAAAAGGGGAGATGCCGCAAAAGACCGCAAACAATCCCACATTGGGGACTGAGGCCACAACGCCCAGCATTAGCCTATAAAACAAGCACGAACTCCCAAAAGAGGTAAGTCCACAATCTCCTTCCATACTCTCGCACTATACAAGTAGCAATCGAACGCTGTCTTAAGCATCAGAGAGTCGAAGACTGGGCCACCCCAGTCCCGACTCCTGATGCAGTGTTACTTGTGTAGTTGCAGGACCCGGACTCAAGAATTCGACCTCCCGTTCCGTGATCTCGGGACAAGTAGAAACATATTTGAACAATATGATTTTAGGTTTTATGTTCTATATAATTATATGTTTGTCTTTTCTAATATTTTGCTTTTTATTTTCATTTTATGTACATATAGAAATGTTTTAGGTGTCGTGTATGCGAAGTATAGAGAGTGATATGTTATCTCTAAAATCGAAGACCTTATTCTTACGAGCTTTAGATGATAAACTATAATATTTAATTCATTTTTCTCTTCTTTATTCAAATTTATGATTTTGAAACTTTAAAATTCGAAATTTATTTGGATGGATTTTAAACTATAGAGTATATATTTTCTATTCAAGATGAACTTAGAAGTTTTAAACTTATGGTTTCATGGTGTACTAGTGTGGTCAATTCCTACTACTTCAAAATTATTGAGTATTAAACTTTCAAAGTTTTTATTTGGTTTATAAATTATTGGTTTGTTGAAGAATCATTGTCAAAAATTTTATTGATATATTATATGTGCTTATAAAAACAAGTAATGAAAGAAAAAAAAAGACCTATAATACCATAATTTTTTACTAAACCAAAAGCATACAAATTTTAAGAAAAATTATTTTTTAAAAAAAAACCGAAACCGAACCAAACCACAATTTGGTTTTAATTCCGGTTTAAGGTCTCAAAAAATACCAAACCGAACCGAACCGAACTGAATTTTTTATTCGGTTTGGTTTCCGATTTTAGGTGAAAATCAAACCAAACAAAACCGAACCCACCCTTAATGTGAAGAACATGAGAGTTTTAAGTGATTTTGATGATTAACTTATGAAGTATTGTTGTAAGACAATAATATATGACAATATATCAGTATTTGCACTTGTTAATCTTTTCAGTATTCATCAAGTACTTTATTGATTTTCAATGAAATATTATTCAAAGTATGATGCTGCATAATTAAGTGTGTATATACCTTCATATATTTTCTGGTTTTATATCAGTAAGATATGCAGTTTTCAATTAGGCCATCAGGGTCATATGCTTATTTTCGATTACTTAATATATAGCATGATTTTACTAGTGGTAATCCATGTGATTGAGGTTATTGTAGTGTGATTGCAAGAGACTGGTAATTTTTATAGATATATCATGTTCTTCTGCAGTTCATTATGGATGAACTTGATTGACATGATTTTTGAAGCATATGAAGTTTTACATTTTGTTCAAGTGCGCAATTTCCGTCAAGCTTATTTAAAGATTGGTAAATATAATTCTAGTTCAGTAGGAGATTGTAAGATGCAGCTATGCTGCATATGGAACTAGACTTATATTTTTAAGTCTTGAAGAAGCTTTTGTACAGAATGTAAAACACTGAATATAACTTATATATTCTCATGTGTATTAATCGAATTAGATACATATATATAAGTTGGACATCTGTTAGAATTCGAATTAGAATTCTAAGTGAAATCATTAAGACAAGATAAGGATTAAGACAAAGGGAAGTTATTGACAGTTCCTTGATGGAAGGAACTGCCATGTAACTAACTGCAGCAGTTAAGAAACTACACAACAGCCTAGAAAGCCTATCTAGATCCCTGCTAGAACACTAATCATTCTCATAAATATTATCCCATCAATAGAGAGAGAAAATTAAGTGGATCTAGGAGAAGATCAAGATGGATACGAACACAATTCAAACAAGTTAGTGTAGCAAAACTTAAATGCATTTGATCTATATTTGACATAGCTTAATCTAAATATATGTTTATGCAGTAAATGAAAACTTACAGACCATATTCATTAGAACGACCCAGTCCCTCTGGCTGCCTGATCAAAGGTTCATGGTTCACAACTTCATGGTAAGGATCAATGGTTGAACTCTTAATATTCTAGGTTGTGTAATGGTTTTCCATGTTTAGACCACATTGTTTTGTGTAGTCTTGACACTCATGTGTACTTCTCATTGTGACATGCTTGTATTACTATATGGGTTAGTTGTTCATATGTATATAATCTCTTAATACTGAAATATGTATTGAACTCAAACCTCCCGCTTCATCACTTACCAACAGGATATTAAAGTCACTAAACCTGAATAATTGAGCTACGCGTATTATTTTTTGAATGAGAAATACATGTTACATGGGTTAGTTGTTCATATGTATATAATCTCTTGTTTAAACAAAGAAGAAAACAAAAAGAATAAGCCTAATATTGAAATATGTATTGAACTCAAACCTCCCGTTTTGTCACTTATCAATAGGAAATTTAAGTCACTAAACCGAAAAATAGAGCTACGCATATTATTTTTTGAATAAGAAATTACGTGTTACATTTCGTCTAGGGAAAATCGTTTGAATGGTATCTCATCTTTTATTCTTTATAAACTTTGGTATCTCATGTTTCAAAAATATCAGAATGGTAACTCATGTTTTGATCTTCGCCAAAGATTGATATAGAAGGTCGTAAACATCGTTAAAGAGACAGTCAGCCGGCAATTTTTGAAAGTTACTTTTGTCCTTTGGCTTTTTCTCATCTCCCAAAGCAGACAGGTAGCAACCTTCCTGATCTCCCAAACCCAGATCAATACACCCATCATCATAGAACTTTCAACCACAATAGACTAAAGCTCCAGTAGTCCTCCTGTCCTCTGCCAACTAGCTTCCTATGCTTATACAGTACATCAATCTCAAGAAGATTTCTCATTGCCGAAGACCAGACCTATGACGTGTTGCGTAATCGAGGTCAAACAGTTTCAATTTAATTACCCTGCAATCGTAGTAATATGGACATGTAGGATCGTTCTAGCCGGGGAAACCAAAGGGCGATCGAAAGAAGAGAAACCAAACAACTTCTAAACAAGTATTCACATATATACATCGAAATATTGGGGGTTTAAGAGTGATTAATTCTAACGAATAACCTACTGAAAATTAAACCTAAGATTATTATATACAAGTGATCATCATACTCATGCAACACGTAACATGAAAAATCATCTAGAACACATAACAACTTCATACAAGGCCAGACAGTAACGTTCAAATTGTTCTCGACTCTAACCAACTCTGATTCTAATTAGAGCCTTTACAGTTATCTAATTGTTAAGACTCCTCAGGTATTTAGAACCATCTTTGCACTTGATCCTAAACATGAATGCTAACTCATTTAAAAACACGTTGCGTAGAGATTAAACAAGAAAATACTTTAGCACATGAATCGATCAAAAATATGATCTAAGGCATGGCGTCACTCATCCTATTAGCATACAAATTATCAGAATTAAATCCGCCCTAAGTTAATAACAAAGACCAAGACAACTTTGCGTATGAATCGATCCAAAATTATTATGGTAGATGAAACTGCACCTTAAGGATAACCATGACCGAGGCAACCTCAAGGATTGATTTAGATGCATGAATTCATGACAATTAATCAATTAGAAGTCAAAAACACATAAGAAAATGCTACTGCCCCAAAACCTAAATCATGAAATCATCATATATTCAAGAAGTTACAAATCAAAACATAGAACAATCAAAGATCACAAAGAAATCCAAAAACCATGTTTGATAAATAAAACTAAAATCGAAAAGTATATTACAATAGAGTTCAAAACTAAACAGAAAATAATACAAGAAGCAATGAGAAAATCATACTTTTACAACCTTTGAAGATTCAGCAAGTGTGGGGAAAATCGGTGGAAGGATGGAGTGATTCTTATGGTTTGTGGTGGATGAATCGGCTAAGTAATTTTCTGTATAGGGTTTGGTAGAGTTTCGGCTATGTAATTGCAAGCGTAGAGATGATTTCCTTCTGCCTTTGAAGTCATGCTTTATATAGAAGAAAGACCCTAGAGAGGCCGGCCACACAAGTGAAAACTGAGTTGGTTTAGGTTTCCCTAGTTTTTTTTCTCAATTCAGCCCAATGACCTCTGTCTGATGATTTCATCATAACTCCCTCTAGAAAATAGATATTGAGGTGATTTCAATTGATTTGGAAACTAGACTCATGTAGCTCTCTATCCATATGTAGCATGTTTTTTGATTCATTGTGAGCTGTCCTGGAGAACCCGTTGAAGTTGTGAGACGTGCACAAGAATTTTCCCGAAATTAATCAGGAATTTCAAGACTTGGACATTCCTTGATATTCTGCCGAATTCAGATCTTCTTCTCCATATTGGACTTGGTTTGGACCTCTCCTTTCATGGACTAGGCTTCATGGATCAGCTGTTTTGCTTCCCGAGGTCCATCAAGAACACTTCTCTCGGCAGGCAGTAGGTTACTCTGCTCAGACAGTCTGACCTTCCGGCAATGATTCCGGCATAACTCCAATTCTCCTGATTCTTTCTACCATGAACTCTTCTACATGTCACATAAGTATCAAAGAGTTAACTCAATTTGTGACAATGTAAAAGCTTTACAGAATCATAAGAACATCTCTAAGACTCCACAAATCGGCTTTTGACAAATTTCTATATCGTTCCTCTATGTTTAACACGTTTTACACACAACTCTACCAAAAACTTTTGACTCTACATTATGACTCTATTCTATGACAATAAGAGATAATCAAAGTACAAATTGAGATAATAACACATTAAGAATGTCGCATTTTATTCTCCTATCAACCTACAACCCCCTTATAATTGTTTGCTAATTCCATCTATCAATCCCTCCCTGAAACTTTGAGAAGTTAGGAGGATTAGTAAAGCTGAAGAGTTTGGGTAGACGATGATGGAGTAATTGATCCAGTCTCAGAGAGATTCATTCTGATTTTTTCCATTGGTTGGTTCATTATTTGATCAAATAATTGTTTCAAATTTGTAACTCATCATCAATGGCCTCATCGATCACTAATCTCTCTTTTCCTTCTAATTTTATCCCTCTTCTCAAAAACCCAATTATTTCAATCCCTCAGAGACATCAAACCCAACCTCGACGGTCCATCCACCACGCTCCAATCAATCACAGACGTCCACGATTTTTCTTTTGTTTGTTCAACTTGGGTTATGTATATTATTCATAAACCTTGCATCATTTGCAAAAGAGACATACGGTTTCCCTTTCTTTGATGAAGCAGAGACAAAGGATTTCTAACTTGAATTTGTTCTTTTCGTCCATGAATTAAACTTTAATTCTTTGTCATCGGAAGAGCTTTGGAAAAGAGCCTAGTCCTAGTAGCTGAAGCAAAATAACTGAGAAAAACAAAGAGGCGAGAGGGTAAAATGGTCAATTTGTGACCAAAAATATGTACATAACAGAATCCGTAACGGAGTACCAACTTTATGTACTGGTCTTTGGTCAAACTCGAAAGTTGAGATACGGTCCTGATATTTTTAAAACATAAGGTATCAAAGTTTATAAGTAACAAAAGATGAGATACCGTTAGGACGAATTTCTTTTTTGTCTAACAAAAGAGATTACACAACCCAAATGGCTTGCTCTAGTGATTCTCTTGTACATTAGAAGAAGCATACTATGTTTCAAGTGAGGCTAACGTTGTACAAATTTTTCTACTAAATAGGAGGTCTACGGTTCAAACTCAGCTTGCGTAGCCAACGTATAGGACACCATTATTTTTGTATAAATAAATAAAATAATACACTTTAATTGAAAAGAAAAGAAAATTATTAACACATTCCTAATTACTAAATATACATCTCATACTTAATACATCACTTATTAACTTTAGAGAAAATGCTCATTTAGTACTAATTCAAACCATTCATTTTTCATTCCAATGATAATATTTTGCATTAGCTCATTTCAATATAAGGTAACATTTTTTATGCTCAAATGCACAAATCTTTATGCTCAAATGCACAAATCTTTGTTAAAGTCTTAACAAACCATATTATTTTAAGACTATTTTACTCTCACCCCTTAAACATGCATAGAGAGAGAAAGTGGAAGAGAGAGAATAATTGGCCAGAACCTCACCGGAGTCCAGTCACCGGCCGCCGGACTCTGGTCACCGGTCGTCTGACTCCGGTCAACGGTCGTCGGATTCCGGTCACCGGTAACTCGGTTACTAACCCCCAGTAACTCAATAACTGACCCCCAATAACTTGGTTACTGACCCCCAATAATCGGATACTGACCCCAATAACTTGATTACTGACCCCCAATAATCAGTTACTGACCCTCAATAATCATACTGACCCCCAATAATCGGATACTGACCCCCAATAATCGGATACTGACTCCAATAACTTGGTTACTGACCCCCAATAATCAGTTATTGACCTCCAGTAACTCAAATTTTCTCCGGTCGTCGGATTTCCGTCACTGGTAACTCAGTTACTGACCCCCAATAACTTGGTTGATGATCCCAATAATCCCCTAATAATCAGTTACTGACCCCCAATAATTAGAAACTGACCCCTAATAATTAGTTACTGACCCCTAACAATTTAGTTACTGACCCCCAATAATCAGTTACTGACCTCCAATAATCAGTTACCGACCCCTAATAATCGAGTTATTGACAAAAGAGAGAGAGAGAGAGAGAGAGAGAGTGTGTGTGTGTGTTTTCCAGATCGGAGGAGAGAGGTCGGAGGAGATCTCTGGCGCCGTTAATTTGGTCACCGTGAAACTGTACTACGTGTATATGTCCAGAAACCTACGTAGGAAATTCAATCCATGCTAATTCAAGTCCGATTTCACATGGATTTCTCATCAATCAAACGGAATCAACAGTCGGAAACCTCCTAGCTCTAAGCCTCTAACCACCACCACCACAACAACAACAGAAATTCAAAAAGGCAAACGAGAAGGTTCTAGAGGCTAGGAGTGACCTGGCTCTTTCCGCTGCAGCAAACGGTGAGGATGATGTCAGAGCTGGAGTGGTCGTAGATGAGATGAAGCATGGCGGCGGAGGGAGAAACATCGGTGAGAGAGAGAAGGAGAGCCCTGGCGGCGATAAGCGGGGCCGTAAGTCAGCGATCCAACAGAGCGAGAGGTCTGAAGAGCGGACCTGACCTTGAGGCCAGTGAAGTGAGGCAATCAGAGGCGGCCGGTGCGGGAAGAAACGGAGGAGGCGACGATCGGGGAGAGAGTGGCTGGAGGCAGAGCGGAGGAGCGAGGAACGACGATGGATTCAAGGATGGTAGCCATTGCCATAAGAGATCGGAGCTCTAGAGAAAGAGAAGGGCGGCGATGATGGTGAGAGAGAGAGAGAGAGGGAAGAAGAAGAGAGAAGAGAGAGAGAGGATAGCAGATCGGAATGAGAGGTGAGGGAGACGAGAGAAAGAGAATTAGGGTAGGGGTATAAACGTATTTTTCATAAGAAACATTGGAATGAGATAATGAAATTGTTTTTCATTCAAATGGGCTTTACGAGCCTTGTTTTTGGGTATTTGGGCATTTTCCCTTAACTTTATTGTTTTAACATTTTACTAGATACACATACCTAAACTTCTTACAATACCTTCATTTAAAATACACAATTTATTCACTAAATACACAAATACACAATTCATTCACTAAATAGATATATTTTTCTAGATCTGCTGTTCAATTGATACAAAAAAATAAATAATAATAATCACATTAGTAAGATTTTTCTCAAAAAAATTCATCTTTCCTCTTACTGTTTTACCTCATTGACATCTTGCTCGAAGGTTTTTTATTTTTCTCTAAAAGATTTCATCTTGTTAAGATCTTCCTTCAAGGATTTCCTTTTATTAACATCTTCTCCCATCAATTTTAATAATACAATAATACAAATAAATAATACAAATAACATTTGTACAAATAAATAAAATAATACACTTTAATTGAAGAGAAAAAAGGAAAAAGAAAAACTGCCTTAAAAATACACAGGGAATATATTAGCTGTGTGCCACATATACTCGGAGCCTCTCAATAAGGCCTCTGTCTCTCTCTTCTTGTCTCTGAGAAACTAGTCGCGCGCACAGAGAAATGGCGGGTGGTGGAAAGGTGTCATTCAAGGTCACTCTGACCTCCGATCCAAAGCTGCCCTTCAAAGTGTTCGTACACACCCCTCTCTCTCTCTCTCTCTCAATTCCTCTTTCCTTGTTCGTATTCTAATAAAATTAATCAAATTTCCGGTTTTGTTTGATCCAGGTTTAGCGTTCCGGAGGCAGCTCCTTTCACCGCCGTGCTGAAATTCGCCGCCGAGGAATTCAAAGTGCCTCCCCAGACCAGCGCCATCATCACTAACGGTATATATTCCCTTTCTCGTCTCTGCATGCTGCTTTTTCATGATTGTGAAGTTGATGATCTGTTGTAAGCTTGGAAATTTCGATTGGTTGATCGTTGAATTTAGAGGTTATTGATCAAATTAGGGCTATTTGTTTGTGGGAAGTGAGGGTGCCCTACTTTAATGGTTGATCGGATTAGATCCGTCTGAATTTAGAGTCTTTAATTGAGAGGTGGGACTCTCAATCTATGTGAAGTTTGAATTAGAATTGGAATTATCGAATTGAGGGAAGAATCAGAAAGGATAGAGCTTTTAGATTGATATGGCTAAGCTTGGGAAGAGCGCTCTTTCTTCCCGGGCTATCAAGGCCTTGAGTGGTGAAATATTGTTGCTCATATATTTCCTGGAACTTGGTATCTGGCCAAGTAATAATTAAGAAGAAGCAAGTTTACGTCAGTTGTAGACATTCGAGTATCATTGTTATTAGATCTACCTCTTGATATTAGATTTCTTGCTTATAATTCTGCAGATGGTGTTGGAATCAATCCTCAGCAAAGTGCAGGTATGTCAATGCTCTATCTATATTGTTGAAGTTTGTGTTTCTTAATTGAAGTTTAGCAGCATTGTATCAACCTACCATAGCAAGTCCCTCCTCAGAATTAGGCTTTGATGTGACATAGTTTGATATCCTTTGCTACAAACAGAGAGTACTCAGTATCTTAAGAAATTGGGTGAGCTTTAGTATGATGGAAACAGTTGTTGCTACTAGCCATGCTCTAGAGGGATTGAGACTGTTGCTTATTATCATTCTTTACACTGAAATATGATTTATGGCACACTATAATCTAGGATTTACAATCTGTTTTCCTAGGATGAAATTACTAGTTTTTACCTGAAAACTAAGGGACTTATAGATAGGACTCTAAGGCCCACAGCGACAAACAGCATTGAAGGAATTGCCTCAATATGGGTGCTTCGAATGATTCTTCTATGATAACAATGCTTTAATTTATGATACATGTCCCTATAGATGTGATTCTAGAAATGAAACAAGTGTTAGCTATCTTTCTATGCGTTTCCCAAACAGACAGCAAACTGTTATTAGCTACATGTATGGTATTACAGTCAGCATTATTGTTAGAATTATGTCCTTGGTATCATAAATTTACTGGCTTTCTCAGGCAATGTATTCCTGAAGCATGGTTCTGAACTTCGCCTAATTCCTCGCGATAGGGTTGGATCTATTGGGACAATCAACACATCATTACCATCCAATTAAAGAGACTGGTCTACTTCTCTAGTAATTTTCATTATCCTTTATAATATGTACCATTTTAAATTAAGATGGAAGAATTTCAAACTTTATGAAGCAATGTCAGAATAGTTGACAATATAAACTCTCCAGAAAAATGACTGTAATAGATGAACTTAAATAATATTAAAATGATAATATCAAGCTTTAAACTCTTAGTTTTACCCTTATCTGTTGAAGATACATCTGTCCTTGGTTTACAAATAAGAGCATTCTTTATCATATTTGATAATGGGGATGCAGCTAACTTGCAACTCTTAGTGTTTCATGATTCAGGCTTCTAGCTATATGTAATTGTGAAACAATCTCGATTGCTTATTCAAAGAGAAAGATTATGCATATGACACCTATAGTACTAACATAGTTACATACTTGTTGCTGTTGTGACATTAGCCAACATATTAAGTAGAGTAACGCCGATATTATTTTAGAGAATCGGTTGAAAGTTACAAATCTGATCAGTAAGATTCGTAGAGTAAACAGAAGTTCTCTAATCTTGAAACAACTAAAACTGTTATTTTAAGCCAACAAATATTAGATTAGAGAATCGGTTTAAAGTTACAAATTTGATCAGTAAGATTCCTAGAGTAAACAGAAGTTCTCTAATCTTGAAAAATTTTAAGCCAACAACCACGAGATTTTGAAATACAGACTTAGAAAAACTCTTATAAATGTAAATATGACAGAAAGACACTAGGACAGTCAGAGACTCCCTTAAACTAACTGAAATTGTAGGAAATTCTTATTATCGGCAAACACTAAAAAGCCAATTAATACTAGGTGTTGGACTTGGTTTTGCCCTTGTTAGCTTACACAGACTCCTTGAGCTGCACTTGAGTCTGATGTTGAGCGCCATACAAGTCAACAAACTCATCATCTTCCTTAGGACTGAATAATGAAGCACCAATGTGCTTACCCCCAAACTCTTCTGCCTTGTAACTTTGAGTGAAATTGGTTGAACATCCACCAAGAAGATCTGCTCGCATTTTGTTTTCTCCTTCACTAGATACATTCGTCTGTGTCTTGCTCTGCAACACAACCACCCCAACCTCAGGCTTTTTCTGATCCATATCTTGTGATATTTTGAGCTACAGTAGTGTTTAAGATTGAGATGGTTGTTTTACTTTTGTGATATGGAGATGCAGCTATTTATAAGGTCTTTCCTCACTGTTTTTGTGGGCAGTACTGATTCCTTCAGTGTTCAAAACTGCACAAATAAGGTGTGATACAGACTGACCTGACACTACACAGACAATGTATGAAGCAGAAAGCATAAATTTGACTAGAACTCTAGATGTACTCACAAAGTTACAAATCTGACCAGTAAGATTCCTAGAGTAAACAAAAGTTCTCTTTCCATGTTTCACAGTTTCTCTTCCGGTGGTCAGATTCTGACCACAAACAAAGCAACCTTTCGTTTGCTTTCCTTTGGAATGTGATCTAACTTTGGCACTTAAACCTTGTACTTGTGAGCCACCGGAGTTCTCATTCATCTTGACATAAGACTGAAGAGCGTCAATAACCTCATCAAACAGTAGAGTACTCCCACCGGACATGATCTTGCTCTTGAAGTGTTTAAACGAAGGCAGTAAAGAACGCATCAGCAAGAGTGTTTTGTCATCATCTTCATACTTCGCACCCATCATTGATAAATCTACAACACAGTTCTGAAATCTTCTCAGATGTTCCAGTAGATCCCCCACCTTCTTCCATCTGAAGAGAGTAGAGTTCATTTTTTCTGGATAAAGTTGTCCTCTTGTAAAGCTTCTCGAGCTTTTCCCATGTCTCCTTAGCATTCATATCCTTTCCAACTCTAAGAATCACGTTGTCGGCAAGATGGAGCTCTATGAAGCTCTTTACCTTCTTGTCCATTTTCTTCCAATCCTCATCTGTGATACCAGTGGGCTTTTTCTCTAACGTGACAATAGTGTCATCCAGATCTTGTTGGATTAGGATGTTCTTCATCTTTGCCATTGAACTGTTTGATAATGGACCTCACGTCGTAGCATGTGTTTGCCTTGTCAAGCGCCATCACAGATGTTGTTACAAAGATCTAACGTTAGATCTTTGTATTAGGGTTAAGGCTCTCTAACCGTATGTGTTGGTTATATATCGTTAACAATTCCCTCGATTGTTCCTAGCGTAAATAGGAGGATTAAATTCATCGAGTGCAAGCCTAATTAAATTTCGATTCCCAAGGGAAATAAAACTTGTTTCCTATATTTTCCCGTACAGAAGAAAAATCTAGCATCCCATGATATAAATCTTGAAAAATCTAGTTTGTGTCGCAACAAATTTGATGATCTAAACTGTCGGATTGTGTCCAAAGACGATCACTGTCCTAAAATGTTGATGGTAGGACGTCCTGGACTTTGCAGTTACAAGACAAATATATATTGTATCAGAGCTCCTAATTGAAGCAAAATAACCAAATAAAATGGTGTTGAATCTTCTGCACTGACCCATCATATTTACTTGTGTCCCCCTAACAAGCTTCTAGAGTTTATGAATCCATGGCTAATAGAGAAGAGATCCCCACCAGGTCCCCAGCTAACTTCTTGTCGTCGTTGCAGATCTGTAACGTTCATTTCAGAGAAGCCATTAATTGTAGAAAGCAGGAAGCTGCAGAGGAATGGTGACGATAAGCCATTTCAGAACCCGTTTGTCCGGTGCATTTAGATTTCTCCAAGTTAATAATTTTCCACATGATTTTGGAGCTGTATTGGTTTATCTTCTTCTTAGTGACGACTTTGTATGTCGACGGACTGCGATTCAAGGGTTCAGATCATCGATCGCGATTGCTTGTGCCAAAAGCTAGCACTTTAGCTGGTTCTTGTTTTGAGCAGTGGGAGGTTCATGCTGAACAGGAACAAAATTGTAATGCAATAGTGACTGCTCCCACTTCCGGCCGTATATGGACGGACCTGGATGTGTTACATGACATTTTATTTTTCCAAGTCATTTTCTCTCTATAACGACATTAGCTCCGTTAGCAGTAAAGTTTGGAGTGCTACCTCCTGCGATCTGCTCTTATGAAACCCTAGATTCGTCACACTCCCATTCGCTTTAAAGTAAACCTAGAGTGTCATCACTGTCATGGATTACGAGTCCGTGATGATACCCTTTTGGGTGCATCTATATTTCATCGTCTATGGATGGAGGTGAAATCGGAACGCAATTATGTATCTAAAAGCTTTTAATTAAGGATCACTCCACCATCAGGATGTATTATCTAGACGCTAATTTAACTGACTACAAACAAAAAAACACTACAACAGTGTCATGACTCGAACCAAAATTGAGGTATTAAATGACATTAAACTGTTAGAGTGTTAAAAACTGTATTACTTTATGTTAACGTTATAGATTACTTCTAAACTTATAGAGACGATTATACTATGTTGTGAATAACTGTCATGAATCATTAGTCAAATTACCAACATGATCTCGTAGATAGAAAATTCAAACAAGACGTGCCAAATCCCTCTGGCAGTGTAAGAATATATGGGGATCGCACACCTAATAAGTTAATAACGTACTTGTGATTAGAATAGTAAACCAAAAGCAAAGCTTAACTTTACGAATAAAGCCCGACAAAAGTTTAACAATGGTGTTGGCCAAAGGGGTAATTTAGTAATTTTCAGCTTCATCCGTGCTTAGGAAAGTGGATGAACCGCATGTCTCGGGGGGTGTTTTGCACTCTTTTCCTTACCCTTGTAGTCTTTTAACGAAGTCATACTTCCCATGTGATGGGATCCACCTCTTTTCTTTCAAACCATTTTAGCTCTGTTTATAGTCATTTGCATGTTTTGACCATTATGAATTTATAGAGAGGTCATCAGATCTTGACCATCTGCATGATCATGGAGACTCGAGGCGGAGAAAACTTTTGAGGCCCCAAAACAAATGGTGGAAAAAAAAAATATCAAATTCGATATTTTTCATTGAAACATTCAGTAAGTACTTGCAAGTCTACTGGACTACTGGATTAAAAGATGTCATACCATATAAAGAATTCTGAATTGGTGTTTTTATGTATTCCACACACACACAGCAAAACTGCAGTAGTACAAGGCCTTTATATACATAGGCTGCTACGATGAACCCTAGATAGATGTACAAGGAAACCTATTCCTACAAGGAAAGCTTAGCTACAGCAATAAAAGTAAAGATACAAAGAATAAACTGTTAATTACTGGCTTCAATACTCCCCCTCAAGTTAGAGTGTATATTGATTACACCTAACTTGCTAAGAAGCAATCCAAACTGCATTGTACTCAAAGGCTTGGTAAACATATCGGCAGGTTGATCTTTGGTTCCAATGTATGCCGTGCGCACTACTCCTCTTTGAATCTTTTCGCGCACAACATGGCAATCTATCTCGATGTGCTTCGTACGTTCATGGAAAACTGGATTGTTAGCTATGTGAATTGATGCCTGGTTGTCACAAAACAATCTAGTAGGAGCCAATTGTCGAACATGAAGATCATGCAGAATAGTCCGAAGCCATGTTACCTCACAACATGTAGAAGCCATGGATCGGTATTCAGCTTCTGCACTTGAACGAGAAACCGTTCCTTGCTTCTTGGTTCTCCATGATATTGGTGCGCGACCGAGCATGATGCAATAACCACTTATAGAACGCCTAGTATCTTTGCACCTCGCCCAGTCAGCGTCACAGAAGGCTGTTAACTCAAGGTTGCCTGACGATGGAAGTAGGATTCCTTAGCCGGGGCTGTACTTGATGTAACGTAGAACTTGATGAGCAGCATTCAGGTGTGGCTGCCGTGGTTGGTTCATAAACTGACTTAATACATGTACAACATATGCCAAGTCAGGCCGTGTGATAGTTAAATAAATCAGGCGACCCACAAGTCTTCTGTATTGTGAGGGATCTTGTAACAGTTCACCATTTGCCTGTGTAAGAGAAAGGTTCTGATCAACAGGAAACTTACAAGGTTTGCTGCCAAGGTATCCTGCATCTTCAAGTACCTCAAGTGCATACTTGCGTTGACAAAGCACAATTCCTTTCCTTGATCTAGCCACTTCAATGCCTAGAAAATATTTCAGCTTGCCAAGATCTTTTAATTTGAATCTGCCGGATAGAAAAGACTTTGTTACTTCAATATCCTCAAGACAATTACCAGCTAAGATCACGTCGTCCACATAGACCAGTAAGGCTGTAAATTTCCCAGAGTGGAACCGAACAAACAAGGAATAATCAGCCCAAGATTGGACAAAACCAGCAGCTTTTAGTGCACTAGAAAGCTTGATGAACCATTGTCTTGATGCCTGCTTCAAACCGTATAAACTTTTGTGTAATTTGCACACTTTTGTCTCCCCCTTTCGTCCGAAACCAGGAGGAAGATCCATGTAGACTTCTTCAGTAAGATCACCATTCAAGAAAGCATTGTTGACATCAAGTTGGTGCAAATGCCAACCTTTGAGAGCTGCAAGGCTAAGTAACACTCGGACGGTGGTGAGTTTTGCGACTGGGGCAAAAGTCTCTCTGTAATCTATTCCGGCCACTTGACTGTAACCTTTGGCAACGAGGCGTGCTTTGTACCTCTCAATGGTACCATCAGGATTCAACTTCAGTTTATAAACCCACTTGCAGCCAATGGTTCGTTTGTTATGCGGCAATGGGACAAGACTCCAAGTCTTGTTGGCTTCTAAGGCTGCATGGCCTGACGCCATTCTGGAACCTGTACTGCCTGTGAATATGAGGTTGGTTCTCTGTGATGGGTGAGCTGTGCAGTGAAAGCACGATGGGAAGGTGACAATCTATCATATGACAAAACATGTGCAAGAGAATGAGAGGTACCTGACGCCGGCTCAGACGAAGAAACGGAACGAGAAGGAAGGACTGTCTCGATATGAAAATCACGCAAGTAGCTTGGAGTGTGAGTAACTCTAGATGACCGACGAGGAGAGGAGCGATGACTCGATGAGGAGAGGGAACCAGGTTGTTGTTCGGATGAGGATGGGAGGTGATCGAGAAGGACCGGATGATTCTCAACGGGTACTGACTCAATGGGAATGGAATTATCAGGTGGAACTGTTTCGGGAGAGATATGTGGAATGTCTGGTTGTTGTGTTGGAGTGGAAGTAGGAGAGATAGGTTGCGGAAGTGGTGTTGGGCTTGCACCCCAAGAAACCCTAAAGCTACCCGAAACTTGTGGCTCATCCCAAACCCTAGAAGAATCAGAAATGTCCGGTGTATCTTGACTGGAGTTACTGTCTGATGTAGCTGTATAAGGAAAGATAGTTTCATGGAAATCAACATCTCGTGACACAAAGATTTTACCAGTAGCTAAATCAAGAACTCGATAGCCCTTTTTCCCATATGGATAACCTAAAAACACACATTTGGTTGCTCGGGGTTCAAACTTTGGTGGCTTATGGGGATGAGTTGAAGCAAAACAAAGACAACCAAAGACCTTGAGATGAGAATAACTTGGCTCTTTGTGAAACAGTTTTTCGAAAGGACTCTTACCGTCCAAGATTGGAGTGGGAGTTCGATTGATCAAATATGCAGCTGTTAAAATGGCATCACCCCAAAAACTTTTAGGAAGACTTGCTTGATATAACAAAGCTCGTGCTATGTTGAGGAGATGTCTATGTTTTCTCTCAACCACACCATTTTGTTGAGGTGTGTTGACACAGCTTGTTTGATGACAAATGCCTTTTGACGCATAAAAACTTTTGTGAGCAAATTCGGGACCATTGTCACTGCGCACAATTTTGACTCGAGCATTGTACTGAGTTTCAACAAAGGTAATGAAATTGACCAAGAAAGACCGAGCCTCAGACTTATGAACTAGTAAATACACCCAGGTACTCCTAGTATAATCATCGACAATAGTAAGAAAATATTTGGCTCCTGTGTAAGTAGGTTCATGATAACCTCCCCAAATGTCAACATGGATTAATTCAAAAGGCAACTCACTTGAAATTAAACTTAATGAAAAAGGCTTCCGAGTTTGTTTAGCTAAAGGACACACATGACAAGTACTTGCAGTGCAAGATTTATTTGAAAGAAAAGAGAATTGAGAATAAGCTCGACTTGAAGGGTGACCAAGTCGTTGGTGCCAAAGAGAGGATGACTGGCCCGAGACACTGTTACATGTTGCTTGCTGAGTTGTGCCGAGACAGTATAATCCCTCCTTCTCAGATCCCGTCATAATCATCTTCCCCGATCGTAGGTCCTAGATAACACAAAAATTCTTTAGGAACACCGTGATGAAATATGAATCACGCGCAATTTTGCTGACAGATATGAGATTCAAATAAAAGAGAGGCACACATAAAACGTTATGTAGGGTGAATTTTGGGGAAAAAGTGACTGTGCCGATATGACTGACTCTAGCTAGGCTACCATCAGGGAGCTTGACATTTCTGTTTTGGACAGGACGTTTTGTGGTGAGAAGGTTAGGATTGCACACTATGTGATCACTTGCTCCACTGTCTAAAATCCAAATATGTTGCTTGTCACAACTTGTAAACCGTAAAGCTTTACCTGAGAGATGTTCAAGATTAAGGTTGTTACCGACATGATTGGCAGTGCCTGTTTTGTTTCTCTCCAACAGCTCAAGAATCTGCTTGCACTCATCCTTAGAAAAGGGGAAATTGGCAGGCATTCCTTCTGTCTCAAACATGGCAGCAACGTTGTTGCTGCGAGACTCGCTATTTGCAGTTCTTCCTTCCATAGTCTTTCTCTTGTTGCAATATTCATATGTATGAGCCTTCAGCCCGCAAAATGTGCACTTCAGATGTGCACGGCAGTACTTGGTATAATGCCCTTTCCCACACTTGGCACACTTCTTCTCACTCTTCTCGGTACCGTCCTCTCTGTTACTGTTTCTGACAGCAAAAACAGCTCCTTCAGGTTGCTGTGAATCTGCTCTATCTCCCATGGATGCTTCAGCTTGTTTCTCATGACGCATGACCATAGAATAGGCCTTGTTGACTGTTGGAAGTGGATCAATGGCTATGATGGTTCCACGCAGTTGCGCATAGCTTTCATTAAGCCCCATAAGAAACTTCATGGTTTTCTGATTCTTGATATACTCACCTATCTTGCTGCCTTCTTCACATGTCATATCACAAAGAACATCTCTTTCGTCCCATAACGCCTTCAGTTTTGTAAAGAAAGTGGTCACAGAATCCGTACCTTGCACACACCTGTGAATCGCATTTTCAACATTGAACAATTGCACAGTATTTGTTTGCAGAAATCTTTCTTGCAACTCAAGCCAAACAGCCCGAGCGCTTTTGCAATGAACAACACTCTTAGAGATAGAAGCAGACATCGAAGCCCTCAGCCAAGTTTTGACTAAGACATCACACCTGTCCCATTGTTGTTGTTCTTCTGGTGTCTCAATTGTGGGACGTTGTGAGGTCCCGTTGATGAAACCAATCTTGTTCTTGATCTTCAACGCGTCTTCCATGGATTGGCTCCATTGCGTGAAGTTATCTTCCACCAAGGATTGTGGTACAAGAATCGCACCAGGCTGATCCGAGTGGTGTAGATAGAGAGGGTGGTTCGAAAACTCCCATGGCGCCGAGTCGCGTACAACTAGTTGTGAAGATGCAGCCTGCTCCTTCATGATCTTTTCTCGGAGAAGTTTTTCAATCTTCTCTAGTTGTTTCATGTCTGCGCCTTCTCCTCCCATCATGGTTTTGTGTTTTTAGGTTAGGGTTTATCTCTTGGTGTCAAGCCTCTGATCGAGGCTCTGATACCATAAAGAATTCTGAACTGGTGTTTTTATGTATTCCACACACACACAGCAAAACTGCAGTAGTACAAGGCTTTTATATACATAGGCTGCTACGATGAACCCTAGATAGATGTACAAGGAAACCTATTCCTACAAGGAAAGCTTAGCTACAGCAATAAAAGTAAAGATACAAAGAATAAACTGTTAATTACTGGCTTCAATACCATACCATACGTCGTCCATACCCACCTACCTTATATAAACAATTTGAATATTATATGGCTATGTGAAGCTTGCATATTCATTATTCAGGCGACCAAATCCAGAAACACAAATAGATAAAGGATTAAAAGAAAAACCAAAAACATAAAAGAAATCGCTCAAAAGATGAAAATAAACAAAATTAGGAATTTCGTTCAAACACTTGAACATAGAAAAAGATGATATCTCTGCGCCTCATAGAATTAGCAGTGTCACGGACGATGATTTATTCAATTGAGTTTGTGTGTGATTGTAATTGTATTGTTGTTGTTGTTGCGTATAAGAAGACTTTTGGTCTTCTACCTTCTTTTTTTATTTTCTTACTGTGCAAGCCTATATATTATTTGAGGCCCCAGATCCAGACCTGTTTCGTCTTGCCTCAAGTTCGAACCTAATTGTATATCTACACGTCGTGTACTAAAGACTCTACATGTCTTTTCTTACTTATGAGTTATGATATTTGCAATTATATTTAGAGTATAAATATCACGTCGATACGGAATTTATAACGTGTATACGTCTTTGATTATTGTTGAAAGTTAAATAAATCTATACTAAATTAGGGACGACTTGTTTGTAGAACAAATTATGTTACACAAAAGCTTTTTGGTACGAGGCAACTCAAATTTGATGGATATTTGTTGAAAATTTGTCAAAACGTATGTCCATAAGAAAAACCCAAATATTTTTCAAAAAAAAAAAACAACAAATCTTGCTAGCATATATAAGTATACAAGTACACAATAGCAAAATCAGTTTCTTAAAAGATCTAGAGTATGACCATCTTGTACTCCTTCATAAGAAAGAGCGTAGTGATTGATCACTACACGATCCTCACTATTGATCGTGCTATTAACTGAAAATGATTATGGGCATCTCCATCGCCTCCTTGTTGTTCAAGTCATGAAATATCCCAAACGGTCCCAAACAATTCTCCTTAGTGGTGGTGTTCTTTATTCGGGCATCCAATACTGGTCCTTCAGGTTTGTTTTGTTTTTGCTTTAGTTATTTTATTGGGTCCAACTATTACACACCTAACTGTGCCCTCCATACTTAGTGAGCCTAACTAATGCTCTAGCTCTTGAACCCTATTTAGAAGTTAAATGCCAATGTGGCCTCTTGACTGTGAGGTTTGCTGGAATTGATGATCAATCTTACATGTCTAGGACTCTATGCTTAATATTCATGGAAATGCCCCATTTTTTAGTTGGATAGTGATGGCCAATGGAACCGTTACATCGAGTAGTGCTACATTAAGTAGTGCACAAATTCAGTAGAGAATGGCATGTGGATGAAAGTGATATGGTATAAAGGCAAATGAAAACGTTAATATAACCTGCATCAAAGTGCCTGGTGCTTTGGCCACTTCGATTTGGATTTGGTTTTTGATGATGACGAGTTGAGTTGATGTGATGTGGTAAAAAAGGAGTATTGTAGGTTCATGTATCGGCGTATATACTAGCTTCTCATAGCATATTATTCATCTTAGAAACATATTTGTCATCTATCAACTTTTAAGATACGAAAGTTACAAGTTCAGATTGTAGTATATCATTATAAATCGAACAACGATTTTAAATTTCTTAATCAACATATGACTAAATAGAGACTACTGATATCTATTTCGACTATAATCATGAATCATGATGGTACTAAATTTTTTTAATCAAAAGGTCATTCAATTTAAATCAGAACAAGCAGTACAAAAACGATGTACCCTTGTAAGGTTGTCAGAAAATATCGTCTTGTAGAATTGCAAGTCATATACTAAATAAAACATAAGCTTTGAAATCCTAAGTACACTCACCTTATAGCGATTAAACACAATTATTTTACAAGTGACACTAGGTTTCAGAGAAAACTATCAAAACTCTGTGAAAATCACTAGTTATCTAGACCACAACTCATTCTAAATAAGGGACCTAAGCCCAAATTCATCCTCCAGAGCCCAATCAGATGAAATCTAGTTGATCCAGCCCAAACCCAAACAAGCCCAACTCCTAGAGAAGCCTTGAAGGAAACCCTAGCAGCCTTCATCTCTTCCCCGTCATCGTCACCATCGGATAACAACAGCGCCGTCAGAGCCAAATCCGGAATCAGATTCAGATCCTCAAGATCGGAAATATGGTGAAAACCTGATGCATGGCCTCTTGCCGAGATCTGAAACGTTCCATCCCGAGCCACAATTTGATCGGTTTGTATTGCTTCCTCTCTTGTATCAAACCCTAAGGCAAGAATAAAAAGAGAACAACCAAGACCTTTGTTTAGGAGATTTTGATGAACAAAGCCGCCATCACCACCATATGTTGGACTTGACATCCACCGCCACTCATAAAAGGCACGATAGAGCCATCCATCACTACTTTTGATTGGAGAAGAAGAGATTGGGAAAAGATCTTCTTCCTCGTCAAAAGAGAATCACCGTTACTAGCCAGTTTTAGAGTTTTATCGACAGCTGTCGCCGTCGAGTAAAACAAAGAGAGACATTTTAGTCAAACATATAATGATGGTAAATAAATGAGTACTACTGATATTTATTTTTATATTTATCATTATCTATGTATGTTTGTAACTTTACATATAATTATTTAACATGATAGAAAAAGAGATATATTTTTTTAGTATCAATGTGCAAATTGGCAAATATTTAGTTGAGTTAAATCGAAGAGGAATATAAAAGTAGGTAGTGCTACTGTAATGGGAATGTGGGATGATGATCATAAACCGAGTCTTCAATGCCGCACTTGCAAACGGGGTCCGTTATTTGGAAAACACTCTTTTGCATTCCCGTTATTGGGATTTAACGGGAACGTTACGAATTAAATATAGTATCTAATTCTTCTGACTCGTTACAATGGCTTGGCTCGGCGGCTCATTAGCCATCCAAACCGGAGCTGGTCAGTGTTGGTCAGTGGTCACCTCACCGCACATTATTTGCTGACTATTTTAAGTTCTGCTGGTACTTTTTTTTATGTCAGGGAAGGCAATCTATGTTAAAAGACCACCTCCGGATCTATCATGGCTGCATATATGTCCAACTTTTAAATTTGTTTTTGATTATTTTTGTTACTATTTTGTGTTCATTTGGTGATCTTCAAATCCAACTTACCTGCCAAGCATCTATGTCGGTTATACAAAATGTTTATTGTTTCACGTGAAATATTGTTTTTACTTGTATAGACATATTTAACATTTTACCTTGTATATTTTATTTATATCATGTTCAGTTAATTTGTCCTTGATTATATATGTTATGTTATATGATTTTAATTTTTCAAAAGGTTAAGAATTTCAGACCTTCAAGATTATGAAAGTTTTAATAGACATTTTGGTTTTCTCTATGTTTTGATCATCATCTTGCACTAGCATTCTTAAATATATTGTTGATATTGCTTTCAGTAATTTCAAAGAGTACACTCTTAAAATTGAACATGCCTAGCGGCCGAAAATCATTATCATTTAGTATAAGATTGGTGTCAGTTACTTTGATTTAATTTTTATTATCAATCAAACAAGATATTTTTTATGTGGTTTTTGAATGAAATTAGTTGTCGTACAAGACAATACATAGAGAATGAAACGTCGTTGTACATTGACGATCAAATAGCAAGTTAATTAAAATATCGAGAAATAGAATAAATTCTAAAATATATCATTCAAAATTGCATCGGCTACTTATCCTTATCAAAGTGCATCCTAAACCTCACAATTTGTTCGAATTTTTGTTCTCATATCCCTCGCTTTCATCAGAGCATGACATTTGAAAGCCAATTATCAGACAACACAAGGACGTTTTCCGAGTTCAAAGCGATAATTAGGTTCTAAGCAATAGCACCTGTCACACACCATTGTTACAAAAAAGGAAGCTTACCATAACCCCACTGTCACCATCATCGGCTCCAGCTCGAGCCACTCATTCGTCCTCCGTCTCTTTCTTGTTGCAGATACACTATTACTCCCAAAAATCTTTCTGCATTTCTTATGATTCAAAAACCCATCTCTTTTTTCCACACACTCTCTCTAAGTTTCTAACTTCACAGACATACTTGCTCACTCACCAAGTCTTACTCACATGGGAGCCAAAGCCAAGTCCCACCACCATTACAACTGCGGCAATGGAGGTGGCTGCGGCGGCAGCGAGAGCAGCAGCAGCAACTCTCCTAGCCCGCCACCGTCACCGCGTCGTAACTCTAGCTCATTAGTTTCCCACCACCGCCGGAAACTCCGGTCGAAACCCATGTCGGTTGTCGCCGGCTTCCTGGTCCTCCGCCGGTTCCTGCGGCTGCTGGTGGTTCTGCCCGTGCTCTATGTCTCTGGACTTGTCATGTGTGTCGGTGTGGGCCCATTTTGCTCTCTGGTGGGTCATACCCCTCACCCCGGTTCGGTTTACCGGAGCCACGAAATGTTTCAGCTACTCTGGCCTCATATTCAGGCCGACAATTCCACTCCGATCGAGGTCTTGCTTCTTCTTTTGGTTTCTTTTTTTTTTTCTTTTTTGGTTTTCTGTTGCTGAGTGTTTGGATTCTGGGGAAATGCTTGAAAAGGAAAAGAAGTAAAATACTTGAAGTTCAGATATTTAATCTGGAAGATGTTATAGAAAGAGGACAAGAGATAAAAAGACAAAAATTTTGACTAAAAAGTGAACCCTCTTGCAGTTTCGCTGATCAAACAGGCTCAAAGCTCAAATCTTTGTATTTGTTTCTATTGATGTTTTAAGATTCGGATCAAGTACTCTAATCTGTACTTATGTGAGTTGATTCATTGAATTACAATGTTCAAACTTTAGAGAATCTCAGAATCATCTTCTCGTTAAGTCATTGATAATGTGTAGAATTTGCTTCATCTAATCGAGAAGGTTGGTTGTTGTTTTTTGTTTGTGTAGTTGTCTTCCGTGTGGAGATACAGAAGGAAGCTGAAAGAACAGAAGCCTTGTCCGCATTCAACTGCAGGACCACAGTCCGGTATGTATACATAGCACAAGCTGCTACACTAGACAAATTTTAGAAATTGAATCATGGGAGTTTCCAGATTGCTAGGTTTGCAATCAGATGTCATGGATACTTTTTGTCCAGAAATATTGGTTACATTTATGGGAAGCAAGTTTGTCATGTTTATGCAAATGTTTTTATGTACATTGTACTGATATTATCTACTGAATGTCAGACAATGCTGCCCCTAGTGGTTACTTGGTAGTGGAGGTAAATGGCGGTCTTAACCAACAACGCTCTGCGGTATGATAATTCTAACCAGTTCTCCATTTGTTCTTATTTCACTTCAAATTGCTTTTGCTTGCTTCTAAAATCAAGGCTGCTATTTAATCTACATATCTCTTGTAGGTGTATGGTTTTTTGTGGTTACTAAATCTGCTTTTTCACAGATTTGCAACGCTGTGGCTCTTGCTGGAGTTTTGAATGCAATTCTAGTTATTCCTTGCTTTGAATTCAATAGTGTTTGGAGAGATCAAAGGTAAAAGTAATTATATTTCTGAAATGCCAATTCTTAAAACTTCATATTTTTGTTTAGATCAGGACATCAGCAATTTATGAGTTTGACCAACTTGCTTCATTAATTTTGATAAGAAGCTGTATGACCATGTCTAACCAACTTCAACGTGTTCGGCTTAAAATGAGATTGGCAGGCTCACATGCGGTCCTTAATTAAACTGCCAAGAATATGTATCAAAACTCATTTTGAGGATACCCTCATTATAGCCTTGCTTAAATGATTTTACTATGTAATGGGCATATTGTGCTTCAATCTATATAGCTAATAATATTATGTTATGCAGTACTTTTAGCGATATATATGATGAAGAGCATTTCATAGCCACCCTTGAGGGCTATGTTAGAGTGGTTAAAGAACTACCTGAGGCACTACTGGAGAGATATGATCACAACATCAGTAACATACCAAATATTCGTGTTGAAGCTTGGGCTCCTGTCCGGTATTACACAGGAGAAGTTTATCCTGTTCTGCAGAGCCAGGGGTACGTACTGAACTGTTATTTTCTTCCATATATCTGATTCTATTGGTGTTATCATCCAGCTGAACTTCTGAAGAAAGCATTCACGTTGTTGAATAAGCAACAAAGCAATAACTTGTTTCAGCTTCTGATACTCTATTGATATGAACTGAATAAGCTTAGAGTCTCTCCAAACTTACTTCAAGGTTGTCTTTGTTTGGTTATTTGGTTCTCAGGGTTGTAAGGATAGCTCCATTTGCTAATAGGTTATCGATGAGTGTCCCACCTCCTATTCAGCATCTAAGATGCCTTTCTAATTATGAAGCATTGCAATTCTCGTCTTCCATATCAAATTTGGCAAAGAAACTAGTGGAACGAATGACAGAGAAGAGTTCAAGGAGTGGTGGAAAGTATGTTTCAATCCACCTCCGTTTTGAGGAGGTAATAAAGCTTAGTATACAGACTGCTAAACTTTAAGTTGGTCTCATTTTTAATGGTCAAGAAAGTGAATTGTCATATCAACCGTCTCTCTTCACCCTGCAGGACATGGTGGCATTCTCATGCTGTTTGTATGATGGAGGAGAGGCTGAAAAAGTGGAAATGAATTTAGTACGACAAAGGGGGTGGGGAAATAAGTTCAAAAGTAAAGGCGGTGTAACTCTGCCAGGTTTAAATAGGATTAATGGAAAATGTCCACTCACCCCCTTGGAGGTACTGTAATATACATCACTACTATTTCTTATTATACATTTTAGTCTTTCTGCTTATATGAATCTCTAAAACTTTGACTCTACAATTTTTCTTCTATATGATCTACATGTTTTCTAGAGGGAAAATGGGCCCTTAAGTTATTTTTTCAGCTGTTGATAGCTCATAATTCTGCATGTATCCTCTAGTTTCTTTCTCATAGTTGTCTTTTGTAGAAGAATAATTAATTTCTGCTTATTATCTTGTCAATGTAGGTGGGAATGATGCTTCGAGGTATGGGATTTGATAATACTACTTCAATATATTTAGCCTCGGGGAAAATATATTGGGCAGAAAAGCATTTAGCCCCTCTGCTGAAGATGTTCCCCTATCTGAACACTAAAGAGTCTCTTGCAACGCCAGATGAGCTTGCTCCATTTAAGGTATCTCTTGCTAGATTTCAGGCAATGTGCTCCCAAGAGAGTATGAGTGGAACATTTTACTTTGGAATATTCTGCCTAAATGTTCATGTACTCTAAATCTAGATTCTTTTAAATAGGTTAGCCTGGTTAAATCATGTGAAATCAGTAGAAAACAAGCTGTTTCAAAGATAAAAAAAAAAAAAAAAAAAATTGATGTTTTCGCCCTTCCACATACTTGATATAATTCCTGTTATCTTGTTTCCTAGGGATATTCTTCAAGATTGGCAGCTTTGGACTATACAGTATGCTTGTTTAGTGAGGTTTTTGTAACAACCCAAGGTGGGAACTTTCCACATTTCTTAATGGGTCATCGGAGATTCATCCATGGTGGACATTCCAAGACTATTGTGCCTGATAAGCGCAAGCTTGTTGTTCTGCTGCAGGACATGAGTATCAGGTATTTTCCCGTAGAAAGACCATACTATCAAAATAAAGTGGTTTCTGTTTGCAGTGCCCTTTACTAAGTGAAGATATTGTGACCTCTACAGTCAGCTTTATACTAATTGTGTGAATATTAATTTTACAGTTGGACAGATTTCAGACTTGAGATGCAAACAATGCTCAGTGAAAGTGACCGCAAGGGAATGATTATACCGAGAGTGAAAAAATTTACACGAAAATCTTCTGTGTACACTTACCCTTTGCCAGAATGTAGATGTCTACAAAGACACAATAACACTCAGATTGTCCCATCTACACTTTCGAGTTTCGTGACAAAGCTGTGAGAGCAACAAGAAATCCTATGCTTCAGAAGTTTCTCTCTTGTACCATTGTTTCCCATGACATGGGGTTCTTGGCTCTTTTCTTCTGTGGATTTTGAAGAGACCCAATGCTCTAAATCCTGCTGTGGCCTGTGGAAAAATGTAGATAGTCCAAGCAGTTGGTCAGGAGATGCAGGTTTTCCAGTTTTGGTTTCCGAAAGGAATTCCTTATTAGATGTTATTCTTTGCCCCATTGTATACATGTTAGATATGTTATCTGGGAATAGCTGAAGTTTGAGCTGCCTCCGGCAAAGTTGGGGGGACTTTGGTACATAGATGAATACTTGGACATTGTAGAGCATGTAAGTTTTTAGCTGGGTAACACATGCCAGCTAAGTCAGATTTGGTGGGGGTTGTCAAATTCGTTTGGAGTTTGATTGGTTTTGTTAGCCTACAATGCATTTCTAACTACATAATGAAAATACTTGTTACATGTTTTCCCATTGTATCTTGGAAAATATTTTGTTACCGCAAATGGTGTAGCCGCATAGATAATCTATGACTAAAATACAAATACATGCTGGTCTCAACGCTCAACATATAAAAGCCGAGATTGCAAAAATTTCTAAATAAGGCGGGCGCTTAACTTAAACCTGAGCACTACATTACTGTCTGAATCCAAAGTTGATGTAATACAATGCGCTGGGGACTAACCTACAGGCATTCAGGTCCGATCTTCGTGTGGTCTTCCCCAGTCTGTCTCCGAGGCAATGCACGTACCCCTATCCCCTCCTTTCTCGCAGTAATGTACTTAAACCGCATTGCCATAGCTCTCCGCCACTGCGGCCGAATCCAGGCCTTCAATCACGGCAAGGCATTCCACTCCCAACTGATCAAACTCGGCATCATCGCCCATGTTTTCCTCTCCAATAATCTAATCTCCATGTACGCTGAGACACCTCGTTTGATTAACGATGCACAGAAGCTGTTCGACGAAATGCCCCAGAGAAACATTGTCACGTGGACGACGATGGTCTCTGCGTATACAAAGTGTGGGAGAGGCGGTGAGGGTTTGAGGACGTATAGGGATATGGTGGAGTGGGGTTTGGAGAGGCCTAATGGGTTTATGTACTCGGCTGTGTTGAAGGCTTGCGGCGCGGTGGGGGAGGTTGGATTGGGGAGGGAGGTTCATGAGAGGGTATGTGGGGAGGGGTTGGAGTTTGATACCGTTTTGATGAATGCGGTTTTGGATATGTACGTGAAATGTGGGAGGTTGGGTGAGGCCAAGAGGGTGTTTGATGGGATGTCGTGGAATGTGATGATTTCGGGGTGTTGTAAGGCTGGTTTGATGGAGGAGGCGGTGGGGCTGTTGCAGCGGATGAAAGAGCCGAATGCTGCTTCATGGAATAGTGTTATTGCTGGTTTTGTGAGTAATGGGAGCCGCCGTGCGTTGGAGTTTGTGAGGTTAATGCACCGGGAAGGGTTCTTGCTTGATTGTTATACTTTTCCATGTGCTTTGAAGACATGTGGTTCGTTAGCCTCTGGAGAGCAGATCCATTGTAATGTTGTGAAGACCGGTTTTGAGTCTGATAGTTTTGCTTTGTCAGCACTGGTTGATATGTATGCGAATTTCAATGAGTTAAACGCAGCGGTAAAGCTGTTTGATCAGTACTCAAGGTGCAGTGGTTCCATTAATTTGGCACTTTGGAATTCCATGCTTTCTGGTTGTGTCATTAACCAACATAATCGTGCAGCTCTGGACTTAGTTTCAAAAGTCCATTGCTCAGGTGCACGGATGGATTGTTACACTTACAGTGGTGCTCTAAAGGCCTGTATTAACTTGCTTTACTTGAGAATTGGTCGTCAAGTGCATGGTTTGGTTGTCACCGCAGGATATGAGTTGGATTATGTTGTTGGAAGCATTCTTACAGACCTGTATGCAAGAGTGGGAAACATTAAGGATGCATTGGGGTTGTTTCACAGGCTTCCAGTGAAAGACACTGTAGCCTGGTCTGGTTTGATCATAGGGTGTGCTAAAATGGGACTGAGCTGGTTAGCATTTCAACTGTTTAGGGATATGGTGTATTTGGGTGTAGAAGTAGATCATTTTGTCATTTCATACGTTCTGAAAGTTTGCTCCAGTTTAACATCTCTTGGAAGTGGCAAACAGGTTCATGCTTTCTGTGTTAAGAGTGGATATGCATCTGAGGGGGTTGTAGTGACATCACTGATTGACATGTACTCAAAATGTGGTGACATAGACAATGGGTTGGCTATGTTTGATTCTTTGGCAGACAGAGACACTGTGTGTTGGACAGGAATTATTGTGGGGTGTGGGCAAAATGGAAGAGCAGATGAAGCAATTAGACTTTTCAATATGATGACAGAATCAGGGTTGAAGCCGAACGAAGTTACATATCTAGGAGTTCTTTCTGCATGCAGGCATGCTGGTTTTGTTGAAAAGGCAAGGACCATTTTTAGTTCTATGGAAAAAGAGCACGGACTGGAACCTCGTGTAGAGCATTATTATTGCATGATTCACATTCTCGGTCAAGCTGGATGTTTTGAAGAGGCTTTAGATTTCATTTCTAAGTTACCATTTGAGCCTGACCAAATCATATGGAGATCATTGCTTGGAGCCTGTGGAACTCATAAAAACACTGAACTAGTAAATATCGTGGCAGATCACCTTATTGCAAGTTCACCTGAAGATCCTTCCACGTATGTGACACTTTCAAATGTTTACGCAGAATTAGGAATGTGGGTTTATTTAAGCAAAGTTAGAACAGCTGTCAGGCAAGTGGGTGCAAAAAGAGAAGGAAAGAGCTGGATTGAAATTTCAGGATAATTTCTTCCGAATTGCTTGGTGCAGAAAATAGTTCTCCCCCTTCAATATGCCACAGCTGCTATCTCTGCTAAAATCAAGTCCTTACATGAGCTTAAGGACTGGAACATCGTACTGAATACCTTGCAAAGATCCGAGAATGACCTATGCCCCTTGGTGGTGAAGTCCAGAGTGATGTATTTATCTTATGGTATGTCAATCTTAACAAAAAGAAAGTAAAATCCATGTCTTGGTCTGATTTTTCGTCTTTCTTGAGGTTGATATATGATTCTAGTCGATCAGGCCATCCAAATAATTTGTTAATGTTCAAAAAGTATGCAAAAAGTAGACAGAGTATACGTATATGGCCATGTCTCAATTTAGCTTACTTCTGTGCTTTATACCTTTTCTTCTCTATTCTATTCATTTAAGTTTCTTCTTTACATGCAGGTTCTTAATAGAGCTAAATGCAGGATCCAGATGTATGCATGCTCAGAAAGATGCTGGTACATGATCTTTATCTTTGGTCGCATGCATAGCTTATTTTCTGATTAGTCTTACTATGATGCTATCTTAGGTCGCATGACAGATGCTCCTATTCTCATGTATAATGTATGTTTTTGTTCCATGATATGTTAATACTCAATAGCTTCTAAGACAGGAAATATTTCACTCTATCACCGTTATAACATAAATATGAATATGAATATATAAGTATCCGCCATCTAGTTAGCTCCTACTTTGTTTCTCATATATGCCATAATGTTTTGTAGCTTATAAGTTATATCTGTGTTTTCTTCCTTAGTTGTTAGTAACGGGGTAAATGTTTTATGTTTGTGCATGCTGAGACAAAATTTATGGCTGACAATAGTTTCTTCCCTATTTATTTAGGTATCTGCCAAGAAGAGGAGGAGGAAGAACATATCGGGGAGACTGGGACATTTTCTTAAAGAGGAAGGGTGATGTTTGAAAAATCAAGGAATGAAAATATGAAATGTTCTCAGTAGACCATAACCCTGTCCTGTAGACCCAAAACATGTGCATAGCATCTCTTTGAAGGTTAGCGTGTTTACCCCTGATGTAGTATTAGTGATTTTTTGCCTCAAATTCCGCATTGAGCATTAATGCTTCTCTTTACCTGATGTTGCATTTCTTTGATTCTCAGACTTAGCTACCAATCCATTGCCTGTTGTAAGATCAGGATATGGAAGCAAAGACTAGTTGTCGTGCTGAGCAATCAATGAGCTTCAGTAATTTGGAAATGAAGCGGAAACTCAAAAGAGCCTTGCCAATCGAGTTTGGTGTTCCCAAGCGTAAGTGCATTATCTTTAACTGCGCAGTTAAATTCTTATCCGTTTGTGATCACTATTTCTAAACCAAGAGTAATTTTGATCTATAGGCTGGCATTGCAATTGTGCCCATGTGATTCGAACACTTTTCTAATATCTATGTTCTAAAAATATACTAGAGACAATTCCATACCTATAAATTTTGTATCAAGAACCTCGTTTGAGCCGATCACTTGTCAAATTTTCCTCTTCTTTTCAATGTGCCAATTGCTATCTTTTTATCAAACAGTAACAGTTGAAAGGATCACATAGCAATAAAGAATTGCATATTGAAGGTTGAAGGTTGTCCCTGACAAAGTTAACTACAAGTGACTGCTCTTATATGCAGGAAGGTAGATGATGGACGTTCGGATATACACATGATGGACCTGGTACCAGAACCTGCAAAATGGTCCACCGGGTCCAACCCACATGAGCCTGACCCGACACAATGGGAAACATGGTGTGGCTTCCATCAGTTTCAGGCGCCCCCACAACTTCACTGTAATTGCAGAGACTGGTCTTTGCTGTTGGGTCTCTTCTGGTTCTGGTACAGAATTCTTTGTCATTGCCACGTTGCTTTCTTCTTCAATCATTTCCAGTGACTGTGTCTCCTCTTTCTCTGTATAAAGTGAGAGCATGACTGCAAGAGGTTCAAGCATGCCTTTGGGTTATTCTTTTTCAGTTTTTCATTGTTATCAATAGTGACTCAGAATCTAAAGTAATGCAAGAAAGTTCACAAACAAAGTTACCTAGTTGGGGTGGCCTTTTTCTTTTTGGCGCCAAAATTGGCTCATCCCAAGAACATGGCAAAGGTTATGATGTTGTCCCAAGTGCGTATGGTATAAGCTGCGGCATATATTAATTAACTTATCTCTTCTCCATGATTGCCATCTAAAAAATTTTTTATCAAGAACTTTGAGCCTGAAATGAGATTAATTGCTCCTGACTATTAGAATTAGAAGCATGAAACATTAAAACTGCAAATTAAGTGTAGAAGGTTACCATAACAAATAGAGTTGGTGTTAGTTTGTGCTGGACTACACAACTTCCTTTACAAAGAAGCATTTTTGTGGAGGATATATCGTTGGTAGAAAAACCCCTTACTCCCATAGATTCTCATCTACAGACACATTACCTATGTCGAAATGGGTCGTCAATAAACCCTTTCCATGAAAAATAACACATTTTTACTAACAAAAGGATCATAAGTATAAGCCACAATTTTAGTGGGTTTCCTTTTTGGCACCAAATTTAGTTCATCCCAATGGAAGAGGGCCAGAGGTTATGATGTCCTTGGTCCTTTGCGTGGACCTAAGGATTTGTCATATAATAACCAATTTCTCCTTCATGATTGCTTCGACACAAGAACTTCGAGCTTAAGATGAGATTAAGTGCTGTTAACCATTACAAATGTAAGAACAACATACCCTTTGATAGTATTGGAAGTAAAACGTTTAAAAATCAGAAAGTGTATCGATGAATACAATTTAGGGCGCACTTTTTGGTGTTTTGGCGTACATGATTACATTATTTGTTAGGAGGTTGGAACCTTCTCTAATCAAGCATCAAGATAAATCCAAATGACTGAGTACAAAAAAAGAGTCAAAAGATTAGTAGAACTAGGGAGGTATCCACAATTCAAGAAGCCATGCGCAACCTTCCATTCTTGTTGTTTCTATAGTGTCTAAGTGATGCCAATTAAGACCAGAAAACATGCAATGCCACAATCTTCGTGCGCCCATACGTCTCGGATGGTAGCTTCTCCTCAGTATGAAGAAGTCGAAGCATAGAGTAGTGCAAAGTATGTCCCAAGATCCATAACTCGAATTTCATTGTAATCATTCATCTCAGTATACCTTTCATCAAAAAGTATTTATGTAAATTCTTATGTTTTTTAATCATGTTATTATTTAAAATTTATTGTATACATGGCGTGATAGCAGTAAATTAACGTAATTTTCGATATTACATCAAAACAACTCGTGAGACCACTTCCTTGCTGGCCATACAAATAGTTAAACGGAGAATAGTGAGATAGCATGAGGACCATCAAGCTACGGACGTCAAAATGGTCAAATGCTCAAAGGTTCTTTGCGTTCACCCACCAGCACCAGATCACTCGTGTTCATTTCTGCTGGTCTCTTCTTTCTAAACCAAACATTTATATATATGAATTCAGGTTCCTCGTGTCCCTTTGTTTAGTGTAAAAGAAAAGATCTTGAAAGCGCAAGCTTGTCCATTTCCTTTTGTTTGGTTAAAAATCTAAACCTACCTCAGAATGAACTAGTTAAGTTCTGCAGAAACTGATTTATATCGTCTTCTTCCCTCAGAACTTGACTATAGTGCCCTAATACAGCTTTGGACATAAAAGAAAAAATCACAGAGCCAGAGAGCTCCTCGTTACTAGGGTGTGCAAATTCCAATACTGAAATTTTTCACTTGGTGTCATCTAGTCATTAATGCACTCTTTGTTGCACAAATTTTCACGAAGTTAAAATATGGGTAACACATTTACACTAGCAAGTCATCCAGCAATACTCGTTTGTCATTTACCCAGCTAGAATTTGAACTCTTCCCAAGTCTCACCTACAATTTTAGGGTTCCTCGATCGTTGACCTCATTTTATGGTTCACCCAACCAAAATTTAACTCCAAAAAATCCACTAATGTTTAGTGCAGAAAAAGGCTCAAGGGATATCTTACATTTGTTATTGAGCTTTCGGGGCAGATTTTTTATGGATTTATTGAGTTCTTGAAGAACATTGCTCAAATGACCTCTTACATTTGCAGAAACTTTCTAAGAATCGGCTGAATCGTGTAGCAACATATTGTTCAAATGACTTACATTTAGATTAATCGCATGTCTGCTACCAAGTAAGAAATGGACGTAAGAATGATAAGATATACAAACAACAATTCAGATCTAATCTGAGTTGTTGATCCGGATCAACGAGACACATGAAAATGTGAGCGGTTTTGTTATTATTTCTTGCATCAACTGCTACATATGTAACAAAAAGACAAGAGGGTGCTCATGGGGTCGTGATCGATAAGCTGATAGTGATGATTCACTTCCCACAAAACACCAAATCTTAGAAGAGAATCAAAGATATTTCCAGACAGATCAATCAATCAGTACCCAAAACAGAATAATTAGTTCTTTCTTAATTACCATAGTTGACATGAAACCTAAAACCCTCCATATATGACAACAAAACAAGGCAAAATAGCCTTGGGATTAAACACATACAACTCATCCAAATTCGAATACACCCCCACAGCTCCGGCCACCGAGTCGTACTCTTCCACTCCACCACCACCGCCTCCTTGTCCATCCGCATTTTTCTTCACTCTCCCAGCTATCACTCTACACACCAGCATCGCCCTCCGGCCGTCCTCCGCCATGTCATGCGCTCTCCCGCTTGTCGCCGTAGTCAGAATCCCACTACTTCCGGCCAACTCACTCCGATCAACTTTAAAGCCGTTCTTGATAATGCTGCAGACATTGCAGCTTGGGATAGAGCTGCAGAGGTTGTAGGAGCCGTTGAGGCCCAAAGAGCAGTTGAAGGTGGTGCAGTGGAACCGGAGAAGCTCGTTGCCGTCGGCAATGCAACGCGGGTGTTTCTTGTTCGGGAGCTGCAGCTTGGTGGCTTTGGCTTTGATGGAGTCTCGGTACTCTTCGAACTTGGAGATGGTTTTCTGTGTGTTGTGGACTTTTAGGATCCGATCGATCTTGCAGATAGGGGCTTGTTTCTTGAGCCAGCTGGATTGGAATATGATCTCCACTATGTTCTTGCTCGTGTCCTCTGGACCAAGCTCGGAAACTGTTTTATGAAATTTCGCATACAAAAAAGGCTATGAATTTCGGGGTCATGTTGATAATGCTGGGAGAGTAATGAGGCATTTACTATGTGTTTGAAGAATGACGATGGCTTCACGAGTGCGAGGTGAATATTATAAACAGTGCCTTAAATAAAAATCAACTTTTTTTGAAAACTAAGTACCTGCATGTCTAACAGCTTGATGGAGCTCCAGGTTTTCGGCTTTCATGAAAATGGCACCACATTCAGGACATGAGCAAATGCTTCCCCTAAGAGAAGGGTCTCTGGTGAAACCAAGAATAGGGTCAACCACCATTCTACACTCATAGCAACCTGAAAATCTTCTGAAAGGCATTGCTCGGAATGACCCACCAGCAGAGGAGATGTTTGAAGATGCAGAGAGTGAAGAAGAAGAAGTAGAGACAACTCCATTGAGCTCATGCAGAGGAGCCTGCATGGATCTGCTTGATGTTTCATTGGTGCTGCTTGAGGAGCAGCCCATTGAAGAAGCTCTTTTCTTGTGGACTTCAGGAGATCCTAGCTCAGGGCGGTGTGTGATTTTTGTGTTGCTGCATAATGAGCCAGAGCATCTCATTTTCTTGCATTTCTTGGATTCCTCCATGGCTGCTAGTTGCTCATTTTGTTGTTTCTGTGGGGGATGCTTGCCTTCTTGCTGTAGTAGCTGAACTGCTTGGAGATGTTTGCAAGTTAATAAACCTCTTACAAAAGCCCAATAGGGTGGTTTGATCTCTGGCTTTTGGGGATTCTGGTTCTGGTTTTGATTCTGTTTCTTGATCTTCTGGTGGGTTGGCTTGGTGGGTTTTCTTTGGCTTTTGGGTTTGGCCATTGTTGTAGACATGATGTTTGAGCTAAGCTGTTGCTGGGGTTTTGGGGATTTAGTTTCAGAGTTTCAGATGGGGTGCTTTCAGATACATGATAACTGAGAGAGGAGAGTGGGGTTGGAAAGGCCAAGGGAGCTCCATTGGCTTTTGTAGAAAATTGCTTCTGGATTAGGTTTATGTGGAGCTCGTATATGTACAGGTGTTGGTCTATAAACAGTTAATTATTACAGAATTTGCACAATAAATTTGATAGGTTAACGATGCAAAGCATCCATTATTATCTTCTCTTATCATATTCCTACAAATGTAAGTCTTCCAAAAATAGGATGACATTGTAGCTAACTTGATGATCAACCATGCAAGCTAGTCACACACTAAAATGCCTATAAAAAGTTATTAAGCAAGGTAAAATGCTATATATCTGTAGTGTAATAGTTGGCAAACTGATATATATATATATATATATATATATATATATATATATAATGAGGGATCCTTATATTTTGTCACTTTTAGTGATAGACCCACATTATTAGATTTGTTTTTTAATGGTCTTGGATGGCTGAGATTAAAACAAAAAACTTAACACTTATGTTAAACCTACACCGTTCAAGATCATTAAAAATAAATCAAACATTTAGATGACTTAACGATCACCAAATTTTCTGAAAATTTGCATAAATGATATACTCATATACACCTACAAACTGAACGGTAGAGATGTGATTTCCCTATCCCTATAAATGAACAAAAAACAGGGATCCCTCATTGGAATGACCCTCTCCTTAAAGTGCGCACGTCCCTCCGTTCACCACCGTCCGGGGCCGACGACGGCGCTCCTCCACCCTAGAAGACTCCAGCAGCGTCCCCGACCACTTTCCCTTCTCGGCGAGTTCGTTCTTTTCCAGTTTTCTAGCGAGATCACCTAAAACTTCAAATAAAGTCGATCTTGTCAAAAACTGGAATTCGGTGGACTCACTAGAGAGGAAAAGTGATCGGGGATACTGTTGGAGTCCCCGCTGGGGTGGAGGTGCGCCGTTATCGGCGTCGGACGGTGGCGAGCGGAGAGACGTGCGCACGTGCGCTCCACATCCGGCCTATATATATATATGTGTGTGTGTGTGTGTGTGTGTATATATATATGTATGAACGATTACCGACGTTTTGCTTGTTCAAAACGGATTTACATAAACGTCTCTAATGAAACTACCTCCATTAGTTAGGGCTTAGAGTGAAATTGTTACTCTAGTTAACTTCTGTAATTGTATGTCAAATGTGTTATTATATGAATTGAAATTTGTTTAATCCTTATGGTTTGAAGTCGACACATGTTTAGTCCTTATGGTTTTATTTTAATCTGAATAGTCCTTAAAGTCACGATTTTTCATCCAAATAGTATTTCCGTCAATTTTCTCACTTAAATTGCTGACGTGGCCTTTAACTGAGAAAATTGTCGGAATGACTATTTAGATGAAAAATCATAACTTTAAGGACTATTTAGTTTAAAATAAAACCATAAAGACTATTTAGATGAAAATTAATCGTGACTTTAAAGACTATTTAAATTAAAATAAAACCATAAAGACTAAACAAATGTCGACTTCAAATCAGAAAGACTGTACAATTAATATTTTACCTTTATTATATACATACGGATGAGGAGCTCGTTTTCACAAAACCAACAGCAATTTATGGCAAAGGCAGGTGACACCGTAAACTACGCTAACTGGTAACCATTGTAACCCCAAGGAAAGACTTTTCTAGGGCAAAGCAAAGCGCACAATAAGGTAAACATACTAATTACACAATAATGGTGTAAAACTCAACTCCTTATGGGGAAAAAAGCTGCTTCATTTTGATTCCCTTTGCTCTCAAAATCATGCAATGCCCATATGTTTTGGAATAAAGCCATCTACTATTAATTATAAACCATTAGGGTTTTGCGTTGTTAATTAAATCTGGCCATTGTTGCTTTTCATATTCCTAAGCTTTACCAGAGGACAGAAGAGCCTTTGCTTCGGTGACCGTTGTTAAGTAAGTACAAAGTATGGAGCTCTGAGTTAACAATTCAAAACTCAATGTGTAACAGTGAGGTTATTGGATATATAGGGTCCTTTTTTATTATTGTATTTAGGATCAGAAAGATGTTTGAGTGGGGGAAAAATGACAAGAAAAATTTAGGGGGGAAATTCCTCAATAATGTAATCCCAAATAATACTAAGTAATCCCATTTGAAATTTAAATGAGCACATCTGATGCAAGCGTCCAGATTGTGATTAGATTTAATCACTAAAAGATGTTGGAAGCGTGTATCGTAAACAGCAGCAGCAAGCACTGCAAGTTCAAAACCTGGTATCCATATTCCGATTTTGTCTAGTTTTATTCGTTTTGAGTTTAAAATGAATGCCATTATTGATCTATGTTCTTTGCTACATTGGGATCAAAGTTTGATCTAGCTGAATTCAAACTCAATTTTTCACTAGAACGATGTTCAGTTATCATCTAACATAGCATAGTTCTTAATTAAGAGTAAGGCCATAGCTAGCTTTGAAGTTCAAAATTTCCAACCCCATCCTGAATCGTTGGTAATCTTACATAGCTTTGAAGTTCTTAATTATTAACCTGCACATACTTCTGGTATTATATGAACCTCATCATTCTCATGGCAACCTCATCATTCTTCCTCTCTGCTAATAATTAGGTGCTATCTTCTTACTTACTTCGCATCTATCTCGCTGAACAACAGTGTCTTGCTTGTTGGGTTAGTGAACTTATTTTCTATGTTATTTACTTCCTTTTTGTCATATAATCCCCAAGTTCTCTCTCTAGGTCCATGAATCCTACAAATCCGAAAAAAAAAACTATTATAATTCCAAGTCCTGTGGGAACTGGCCCAATAATAGGCCCAACTAAGATATTAAAAGCAAGAGAAGAGGCCCAGTGTTTCAAAAATCCCAGTGGTTTTCCCTCTCGAGCAGTGTGAGGTCTCCTCTCCCTCCGCCCTTTGATGGAGATTTAAAACCCTAACCACCACCAAGCACCAATCCACCATGCCCCAACCTCAATTTCTTCCCGCCATTTCCGTATTCTCCTCGAATACCTATTTTGCCCTCCTCCCTCCCTAGAAATGCCACTCAGATCCCGCCATGAACAGGGACGCCAGGAACTTGATGCGTCTGACCAACTTCGATTTCACTTCCTCCTCCTCGTCCTCTTCCTCTAATTCCGACTTGTTCCGCAGCGTCCAGGCCGCCCTCAAGCGCCATCGTCCACTAGGTACCTCTCACTCCCTCTCACTCTCTCGTGAATTAGGGTTTTGTTGAATCTGAATTGAATTTGGGGTTGGATTTGTTATTCAAATTTAGGGCTTTTTTGGTTAGGGCTCTACTGTGAATATACTCAATAAATTTTAGGACTTGGATTGCTTATTGTTTTGGGTAAAACCCCCAAAATTCTGAATTGGGGATTCAAGAAATTATGATTCTTAGCTGTTAACACAAACCATCTGAATTATAGCATTTCTCTTTGGAATAGGGAATTTGTTTTTAGTTTTTTTTGGAGTTTGATGGGTGAATGTGTCCCCATATTCCCTAAGTGCTGATTTTTGCGGATTACTCACCAGAGACAAGCATAAGGCCTAAGCGCATGTTGGCTCCTTGGTGAGAAGTAGCTAAAAATTCGGCTTCAAGTGCGACTCACATTGACAAAAATGATTCACAAGGTGTAGCTACAAAGGGTCAGGATAGTACTGCAAAGGAGACGATTGTGCAGCAACACAACGTGGCTACTATTGCTAAGGAAAGTCTGGAAGATGCATCTGTTACGGTGGTTTCCCATTCAAACAGTATCACACACACGTTTGATGAGAATTTATATGTGCCGGTAGATCAAACCAAGCCTGACATTGGTGCTAAAGATATGTCTTCCTGTCGTTTTGAGTCTCAAGGGATTGATGCTCAAAAGAAGGTCCAATTTGCAACTGGAACTCTTGCTTCTTCCTTGGGTAAGATTCTCATACTTCTTTTGACTCTTCTGGTTTTGATCTCCATGATTCTTAGACAGCTCTCTTTGTGATGTTGTCCTTTTTGTGATTATTGTTGATGCTGTGTGCAAAATACTATTTTGAATTTGTTTGTTTCTATGCTTCGAATATTTTTGCCTTTTATCAACAGGGGCTGATGATAATATGACCACTCAATCAGAGACCTTATCATCTCATATGCGTTCACTTGCATTGACAGAAATGGAGTGGGTTTCTACTAGTCAAGCAGAGGCATCAGGTGTCATAAATCATGACTCAAAGCATCATAATATTCTTAATACAGAACTGGACAGCTCTTTGAAGTCTGATGGTGGGATTTCCTTGTTGGCGAAGAAAACAACTGCAGCTCAAGATCAGTTGCATCAGTTTAGGAACTTCTTAAGCCAGCCTATGACTCAATCCTCAGTTGTCGGGCCATCATGTGCTACTACTACGTCTGTCCATGCTACTTCAGCACCTATGTCGACAACTTATTGTTCTAGTTTGAATCGTGGTTCTCACATGGCAGTAGAAGGCTTGAAAGATTCTGATGTAAATCCTCAACCATCAAATGTTCCTTTAAGGGGCACAGGTGCACTGTCCAATCCCCAGATAGCTGTTGCAACCCAACCTTCAACCTCTGCAGTTGATACCCAAAATGGAAAAAATGAATATATCCATTCTAAGGAGCAGAAGGGCTTAGAGAGTGAATATCAGGAAAACCCTTCTGTTGTCGATGTGAAGCAAACTGAAGCCCAGGCATATGCAGAAGATGTTGCCAGTGCACGATCTCAGGTTACTTTGCTCCCAAATTTATGTTCTGATACAAAGTCTGAGCCTTTAAAATCAGAAAAACAAGAAAAAGCTGTAAGCGGTAAAGTTGCACAAGCTCGTAAAAAGAATAAAGATTCTGACTTGTTTATTAAAGTTAATGGGAAGCTCTATCAGAGGCTTGGAAAAATAGGTAGTGGAGGCAGCAGTGAGGTCCATAAAGTCATATCATCAGATTGTACAATCTATGCACTTAAGAAAATCAAGCTGAAAGGGCGTGACTATGCCACCGCTTTTGGTTTTTGTCAGGAGATTGACTATCTGAATAAGCTGAAAGGAAAGGGCCACATCATACAGCTTATAGACTATGAGGTACTTAACTTTCTACCTAGCATTGTTGCTTAACAACTTTCAGATCATTGTACATTTACATCGCAATTCAAATTTATGTCCTGCAAGGAGATGAGGACCTAAGACACTAGTGAAGTCAAGCTGAAATTCAAGATTCAACTTACATTTTCTTTATGTTCTTTTCTTAGAAGATTTCCTCACTGCAAATTAAGTGGTCTAACTTGGCCAACCAGGTTGCTCTAAAGAATGACTAATACTTAGAGCAAAAGGTGGCCAAATGATGGTAAGAACTTGAGCAAAGGAATAGCCAAAGAGCGTTGACAGAAGGTTGAGGTGGCACTGAGGTTGTCCTAGTTGCTTAGGTGGCTGATTTGTTTTTGAGCTAGCGAAAGAAAGTAGCCCGAAAGATGACATTATATGATTTTTATCAATGATGAAATCAATTAGCAATAAGGTTTCTACGTTTAATCCAGTGACTTTTGTGGCTTACATTCTTATTGGAACAAGTCTTATGCAGTACCTGTGATGTTGATGATCATTTTCGAATTTTATTCAGAACCGAGTATTACTTACATAACTACAGTTGGAAATCCTAGTTATCTTCACTTTAACTTTCAGTTTCAGTATCATATTAAGTTGGCAGGAATGCATCTTAACTATTTTTGGACATATTTTTCCTTTTTCCCGTAATTAGTTTGGTCACTATCAGCTTCATGCTTTGACATATTCTCATTTACTTTGTTATCTGGGTTCGTAAATGATAATGTCCTATGCCAGTTCGACTTTTGAATATATATTCTAATACCTACTATCATTCTTAGGTGACAGATAAGGCTTTACTGCATGCAGTATTGAGTGGCTCCATAAATAATAAAGATGGCAGAGTCAAGGATGATGGGTATATATACATGGTACTTGAATATGGAGAAATTGATTTGGCTCACATGCTCTCCCAGAAGTGGAAGGAAATGGATGGCTCGAATCAGACCATAGATGAGAACTGGCTACGATTCTACTGGCAGATATTGAGCTACAACTTAATTTTGTTAATTGATAATTTTATGCATAACTTTGTGTTTGTTTTTTTTTTTTTTTTTTTTGATTGGGGGGGTTAGCCTTTGTTAGATTAGGTAACACACACACCCATGCAGGGTATCCCAGCACAGCCGGACTAATCCCTGCATCGCCACGGGGCATGAAAGCGAACACCACACACCAGGCACACTTGCCTAGCACGGGCCACCGCCGGCTGGCCACCAAGGCCTTAATGGGGATTCGAACACCAGACCTCTTGGTTAGAGAAGACAGTGTTTTCCACCCCACCGTTTCCCCGGTGGTTAACTTTGTGTTTGTTTTATATCCAAAAGGATGATTGTCTAAAAGGTTCGCCCTTTTTCTTTTTTTCTTTTGTTGTTCTAAAGTTTTGACGATGAGGTAGTTAATTTGTTTATTTAGTGATTGTTTTGAATGGGCCTAACACCTTATAAGTGGTTGAATTTCACTTTCTTTCTGCGAGTTGAGTATGTGTGGAAATTGACATTTGAATGTGCTTATTTCCTTATAAAAAATATTGAATCTTTTTAGCGGCCACTCCACAATTTTATACTTAGAATCTGTGACACTGCCTCTACATGATAGGTCCCAGAGCCAGCATATATGCCCATACTCTTGTATGTTTGTCCTAAGATGCGGTGAATATCTGGAAAACTTTAGCTATTGTATCAAGTTTACATGAGTTTAAGTAGTGTCATGATTTCTGGAGTAGTGAATTGATAATGGACTGATTGCACTGGTACAAACAAAGATCCATGAAAGTATTATCCTCTACCACTTGTTTTGGATTCTTTACCGTTATGTGAATTCTACACTTCACTAAGTTAGTTACTGCTTCTGAAGCAAACATGTATGTATAGATGTTCCAGCATTTTGCTGGTAAGATTTGCCAAAGGTCTATGGCCTAAATTTGTATATTGTTAATCTTTAATCCGGAAAACTAAACCATTTGGGTTGAAAACATTATAGCAAATTCTTCTGGCAGTGAGCACCATACATGAAGAGCGTATTGTGCACTCTGACTTGAAGCCAGCCAACTTCCTGCTTGTGCGAGGCTCCCTCAAGCTAATTGATTTTGGGATTGCTAAAGCTATAATGAGTGATACAACCAACATCCAACGGGATTCGCAGGTTAGCCTCCCTTTTTAAGTATTTTAGTACTTTATTTGAGGTGCTGTCTGTTGTTGTCTGTTAATAACAGTCAAGAAAAGGGTATTGAGGTTGTTCCTCTTTGAGCGAATGAGCAAGTATATATTCTCTCTCGATGGTTTCACAATGTTCTGTTTAAGCAGATTTGGCTTTCTAACTAATCATTGTTTGTTGGGGGACATGGATAGCTACTAAATCAGTATATGTGCTTTTGCTTATCTTTTCTGTAATCTACTCTGAAGGTGGGTACACTAAGTTACATGTCTCCAGAGGCATTCATGTGCAATGAGACTGATGCAGATGGAAACACTATCAAGTGTGGTCGGCCATCAGATATTTGGTCCCTTGGTTGCATCCTTTATCAGATGGTATACGGGAGGACCCCGTTTGCAGACTACAAGACCTTCTGGGCCAAGTTCAAAGTTATAACAGATCCTAACCATCAAATTGTATATGAACCGGTCTCCAACCCTTGGCTTCTGGACCTTATGAGGAAGTGCCTTGCCTGGGACCGCAATGAAAGATGGAGGATCCCTGAACTACTTCAGCACCCTTTTCTTGTTCCCTCGGTTCCAACCCAGCCATCTTCTCATGAGCACAGCTGTAAACTGCTTCGACTTATTGAAAAAAATTGTTCCAGTGGTTCTGAAGCCTCGAAGCTTTTGTGTCAGCTTAAACAACTGCTTGAAGACCCTTTGCCATCCACAATGTCTCAGTTATTAACATCGCGTGACCAACAATGTACATTGCTCTCCCAAGTGTCAAAAGTTTGCTTCCAGCTCCAGGAACAATTTCAGAGAAATACATAGGTGATGATCCAAGCCTATGATCATTGTCACCCTTATATTTGGTGGCCAATATGTGTAAGCTGCTTGGGGTTGGGGAAATCATATCATTGTCTTTCTATACTTATGTAATTGTAATGATATGTAATCTTGCAGTGTTATATTGTTTTGGTTGAATAGAATGGAGAACAGAGGGATTGTTGTCAAAGTACTGAATTAACTATTGTTCTAGTGGTACATTCTATCGATTGTTACATTAGGTGTAGAGTTTGAAATCAAAAGAAAACTAACGAATGCAAGGTCAGTGCCTCAGTGTTTGCCCTGTTAACAGATAAAAATCTCATTGCTTAATTTGTTTGTTTCATTTGTTTATTATGTTTATTATCTAATTTCAAGATTAAAACCAGAGATATTCTACTTTAATATGGAAGAAGACGAGCTCTAATAATGACAAAATCAAGATTTGAACCAGAGTTTAAAGGCAAAAGCGTATGGTGAACAGAAATATACTAGCATGGGAAAATAAAAGAGCATCAATTTTCATTCAAGGATAATGCATATCTCAAGATTAGCTCTAACAACAATATCTGCAGAAAAATAACATCCCATTCCAGAACAAGATTTGTACTGCATCATCCAAATCCTTCTCATCATTGTCGAAACCTACAAGTTACAACTTACAAGAGCATCAATTGTCATTAGCTTTTACAGCAATCTCTGAAGACAAGTAACATCTCAATCCAAAACAAGAATTGTACTACATCATGTCATCATCTAAATCCTCCTTATCGTTAGCGAAACCTACAAGTTAAAACTTCGAGGGACTGAGGCCACAAAAGACATGAAAATAACACCTGCAGAAATTAATCTTCAATTCAACGGACTGGATGATTCTCATTGCTCTGTTAAAACTCTGCACAACAAAGCAAATAAGAATGCGTAAGTTGAATTTTTCAGTTCATATGGATAACTAGTGAAAAATATTTGTTCGGACAAACCACAAGAGGATAACGTCCATCTATAAATAAGAAGAGGAATTCGGTGGACAATCAATTAGCTTGAACTCCTGGCTATTGCTTTCAATATCAAGGTTCTAAAAAACGCTGCCCGACTAGCGCCCAAAAGATTAATTGGGGACTAATCAGATTGTATTTTTGTATTTATTTTATTTTTTAATAACAAATAATTATATAAATACAATTAAAATAAGTATTATAATGTCTGAAAATAATGAAAAAAACAACGTATAACGCTGAAAATAATGAAAATACATAGCATATGTCCTTAAAAATTGTACTAACAGCAATATTTTTAGGAAAATAAGAAATACAATTTAACATTTCAACAACAATGTCGTTGAAGCAAGTAAGAAAAGTAATTAAACAATAATGTTCTTAGGAAAATAAGAAATACAATTCAACATTTCAAACAACAATGTTGTTGAAGCAAGTAAGAAATGCAATTAAACAACAATGTTCTTAGGAAAATCCGAAAATAAAAAACATAATTCACCAACTAAGCAACAATGTCAAAATACAATTCAAATAAAAAACACAATTCACCAACTAAACAACATTTTTACAAGCCTACTCCTCCAATTCTTCTTCTCCACATTCTTCAAGTACTTCTTCAATGTCGGAGTCAAACTCAAAATCTATAGCTTCTTTTTCCTCTTCATATGAATCCATGATTTTCACTTTTCAAAAAAAAAAAAAGTCTTTTGGCATCCTACATTAATTGATTTGCCTAAAATCGGGATGACAACCCTTCTCCGAGCGCCTAAGCGGCCGCCTTGGCTGTTTTTTAGAACCTTGTTCAATATATACAGATCACGAAACTCAGTGGTTCATGGAAAACACCAAAATATTCCTGAAAGAGAAAAATGCACCAACAGTGTCTGAATTCTTTAAGGACTGTCAATATGGTACCCAAACTTTCAAATGTATCAAAGTGATACCTGGACTTGGTTTTTTGTACTAATGTCGTACCTGTCGTCACTTTCCGTCACAGCTCTGTTAGTTCATGTCACATGTGACGCACGTGACTGAAAAAAGAGAGTAAATGACTGAGCTACCCCTTCGGTAGAACACTCCATTTTTTCCCGCCAGAACAAGTTTTTGACCACTGAAATTGTTTCACACAGTGACACAAGCAGGCCCAATAATACGAGCAAGCAATATGTTTTTCCTGTCAGACAATTTTAACCTCTTCTCTACTCACCCAGATCTCCTCATCTCCTCTTTACCTTCCACAGTCTCATAATCATATTTACTCTGCACCTTTCTCAGCTCAGATTTTCTCTTTCCTCTCCATAGGTGGTGTGGTGAGAAAATGAGTTTATGGCCTAATGAGTAGTATGTCAAGTCTGAACTACCATTCTCTATGCTTCTACTGTTCCCTTTCTCCCTCACTGAATTTCACTTCACACCCCCCACCATGTAGATTGTAGACCCTCTCTCCTTCTCTAAAACAAACCCAGAACATTCCCTCTGCATTTTCAGCTCCAAGAACCAATCACCAGCTATCATATTCTCTCTCTAACCATCTCAGTGTCTTTGAAGTTTCAAACTTGGAGTAAAAAGACACTTCCTTTTTCCAATGGCAGCTCTCACTCTCACTCTCTTCATCTTCCTCCTCCGCTTCACCACCGCCACTAGCCACCGCCACCTCCTCCACCAGCCCTTCTTCCCAGTCGAATCAGACCCTCCAACTCCATCACCATCTTCCTCTCCCCACCCCTCTCCAATTCCCAAAATGCCCTTCTCCTCCGCCTCATCCTCCTCCCCAACGCCGCCGGATAACAAGCCCTTCTTCCCCTCCATGAAACCCACACCGCCTCCTCCCTCCCCAACAGCCCTCACCTCCTTCCCGGCCAACATTTCCTCCATCCTCTTCCCCCAACCCTCCTCCACCTCCCCCCACCGCCACGTCATCGCCATTGCCGCCTCCATCTCCATCACCGCCGTCCTCATCATCGTCTCCGCCGCCGCATTTCTCCTCTACCGCCGCCGCCAGAAGCTCGACCCCACTTCCGGCGACGACAAGGCCTCTCGGACCGACAGCCTCCGCCTGTTCCCGCCAAACACCGTCACCTCCGACGGCGTTCACAAGCAGCGTACCACACCCAACAGAACCACCGAGAACTTCCTCTACCTCGGCACATTATCCAACGCTCACGCTACCGACGCCCAAAGTGGTCAAAAACTTGTTCTGGCGGGAAAAAATGGAGTGTTCTACCGAAGGGGTAGCTCAGTCATTTACTCTTTTTTTTCAGTCACGTGCGTCACATGTGACATGAACTAACAGAGCTGTGACGGAAAGTGACGACAGGTACGACATTAGTACAAAAAACCAAGTCCAGGTATCACTTTGATACATTTGAAAGTTTGGGTACCATATTGACAGTCCTTAAAGAGTTCAGACACTGTTGGTGCATTTTTCTCTTCCTGAAATCACCCCCTCAGTCGTTACATATAACAATGCAGGATTGTAAACAAGAAATCACCCCCTCAATCGTTTATTGATAAGTGATGTTAACTTAACATAAAGACTAAAGAGACTAAGAGAGCATACATGCATTACAATCAAATAAGTATAGTTTAAAGGCAGCACTAGTTCATATTATGTAAATGCACCACCATCTTACCTGCTTAATCCAAATCATCTTGTTTAGAACTTTCATCTTCGCTCAGTTCAGACCCTTCATCTGCACTGGTCTCACATTGTTCGGACCTTTCATCTTCACTAATATCACCTTGTGCGGACCCTTCATCTTCACTGGTCTCACATTGTTCGGACCCTTCATCGTCACTCAAATCACCTTGTACAGACCCTTCATCTGCACTCATATCATCTTGTACGGACTCTTCATCTTCACTCAAATCACCTTGTACGGACTCTTCATCTTCACTCATATCATCTTGCTCAGACCCTTCATCTTCACTCATATCATGTTCAGACCCTTCGTCTTCGCTCATATCACTCACTTCATCTAGTTCGTAACCTTCGTCTTCGCTGATCACCAGATCATCATCAAGGAGGCCAAGGTTGGCTACATAGATAGCTGCACTAAAGAAGCTAGGCAAACCAAGAATTGTAACTTGTTCTTCTATGTTTATCACAAAATCATACTAGTAAAAGTAATTATCTGTCAAATCAGAGTGATAATGCAAAAGAACCCTTTATTTAGTAGATGGTAAGTGCAAAAGGGAGGTACAGAAAATAAGTTTACCCACAACATTCATGGTAACATTATAGAAATGAGACCAAATGTCCACTCCATATTCATCCATTCTCCAGACTTCAACAAACCAGTTTTCAAAAAAATGAACAACACACAAGCACAAACAACCACCCAACTCATACAAACTTACTCTATGGGTATCTGGCAACAGTAAAAGGCGTGGAAAACACCTTGAATGTTTCGGTCGTAAGATCCAAGGCAACAACATTGTTAGTCATGAAATTATCTTCCGCGGTCCAATGGACAGCGCCATTTAGAGGAATGGCACGGTCCTCAGAAATCTGTGTAAGGGAAGCTTTCAACAGCCTTCCAAGAGTTGGAATTCATACTATAGACCTTCACTTGCGAACCCAATGTATCCACTTGAGGGCGTGCACACACAATCCAAACCACTTTGTAGTCTTTTTCCGATAAATCATATCTGAAACCAAATGTCGGAAAACCATAACCTTCCCACCCAGCAGGTAAGTCAAACACAAGATAAGGAACTCTATGAAATCTGCGAATGGAAGGATTCCAGATTGCCAAGTCTTCATAATACTTGTTGTGAACTACGTTGCATGGAATCGGAAGCGAATTGTTTGGAACCGCGGAATCATTTTTTTCAAAATTTGTTGGAAGGAGAAACGTTTTGAAGCGTCGGAATAAAATAATATATATATATATATTTGATTATAGAAAAATAAATAAATTGTTGTAAATAGTTTATTTAATGGGCATTTGTGTAATTAGCTTACTAGGGATATTCATGTAATTTACACACTGATTACATCTCTATATAATACACATATTCCCTCATTCTCATTCTAAGTGTCGTTCCTCTTCTCTCTCAATCTCTTATATTTTATGTTTTACAATACGTTATCAGCACGAATAGTTCTAACGTTAATTTTAATTTGATGTTGCACGAAAAACTCTGAAATTGTTGATCAACCAAGCAAAAGACGATCATTCAACTTGGTTCATGATCATCATAAAGAAGCAATTGGATTGGCTGGCAAGCTTTGCACATAACTACGATGAAGATCTTTCTCGCTCCGTATTGAGTAAAGTTTTCCAAATCTTAATTCTGATTCATCTCTTCAAGCCATGATTATATGAAAACCTACACCATAAAGCATAAATCATATTTCGTTTATCCTTTCAAAATTTGTATATATATGCTTATTATTTTGTGTAGCATATAGAAAAATATCATTTGATGCATGAACCACCAAATTTATATTATTGAACTATTTGGTTAATATATATATATATATATATATATATATATTTATTGTATACAGATTTGTTCATGTTACGATTTTGGAAAGGAAAATCGGCATTAAAAATCATTGAACGGCCAGTAACCTTCATAATTAGCTACCGCCTCCTGCCTAGTAGTGCAAACCACAAGGGGCATGGTTCAACAAATACATGTATCAAATTCAAGATCACCCTCATTCATACTTTTTTTTCCATTACTAATAGTATGGTAACTGCTTTCATCATTACAAGAGATTGAGAAAATAATAAAACTCAATGAGCTACCACTGAAATATTCTCCCAAGTATCTAGAAAACAGATGCAGCAGGGATTAAACAGTTTCCGCTCGAGTGTCTCGATTGCCTTATAAATAGCAATCAATTCCTGGTAAGCTAAACTCGGTCACGGATGAAGCAGCTATATCGAAATATGTAATGAATTCTCTTTCCGCAGTATGAAATCTATTGTATCAAGAAACCACTGTAAATCCCAGTATTGAAATCATGGAACATATTGTCAATAATCGAAAACTCCAACCAGCAATGCTTAAGACAAAGAAAAAGGATACCGATATGAGAGCATGCAGACTGTTCAGCCTTAAGAGCCTTTTCCTGCAATGATTTAATTTCACTTTCCATCTCACTTATCTCTTCTTTGCTCTTAAGACGTCCGCATTGTTGACATATGAATCCATTATCATCTGCACATCCAAATTGTAGGATATTAGATTGACTCGTCTGGGTGCTACCTGCATTTACTATCCAACTTGTTGATCACTCTGACTAGTCTACATGTAATTCCATACCAGAGTTGCAAAGCAAGAGGCCATCACATTCATTATCCGTACATCGGTAGCCTTCCAGAACTGCACTTTCATGGATATCATCATACTGACCCTTCAATATATACCAATCAATTTATCGTCAGAAGACAGAAAATGATTTAGGTACAGTACTAAAAGACAAAGTGTAACAAATCTTGCAAACGTCCTTCAATACAATAAAAACTGAAACCAGAATAGTCATGCTTGAGTACCACTTTACTGCAGCAGGGACATGTGCAGGTAAAAAGGTATCTCTCCTTCAGCTCCTTTTGCCGAGTCACAGTGCTTCCAGCAGTGTCGATGTAACTTATCAACACCTTACAAAATTTCAGCAACAGAGAAAGACTTTAGATTTTACAATTGACATGCTGATAAAGATAATGCACTAAGGGACATTACAAGGGATCCCTTTTGTTTGGCCATTTTGAGGGATCCCTAGACTTGCTGACATTTTTCAGTAATGTCTCATAAATAAATATATATATATATATATAGGCGAGAAAAAGACTGTAGATACAAAAGATATTCTATCTGCATAACATCTGTGAGGGTAAACCCCTTAAAAGTGAGTTTTATAAGTGCATTGAAGAAAATTGTTAAATATTTGCATTCTTAACTTATCATTCTCTCTATCAAGGGAACACTTGATGAAATGAACAAGGGATATATGTCTAGACTCAATTTGAGAAAATGGAGGATCCAGCTTTCCTCCAATGTAAAACCCTTATGACAATTAACATGTTTTTAGCATTCTTTTTCGTTGCAGTGTCTATCTGTGAAGCAATTGAAGCATATCAATTGTAAGCTCAGGAAATCGTCTATTAATTTTCTTCTCTCAATTTTAATAGAGAATCCAAATTACCAACAGAAAAAAAAAAAAACATATACTACCTCAGCTCCTTTGGGTATATATATGTTGCACAGCATGAACAACAACTGTCCTTCCCTCATTTACTACAATACAATTGGGCAAGCAGCTACAGGACCAGAACAATTTAGCAAACCAACAGCAAGAGGATAAAATTAAGAACCGGGTCATTGTCTGACATATTTACCTGTGGTTCATGAATGAAATCGCAGGTAGAGTCCTCTACCCACATGCTTAAATCCCCTGGCATAAATTGCTTGGTTGTTGAATGCTATCTGCAAGAATTATAGATAATCCAAATTCAGAAAGATCTTTTTACTAGAATGATTGCAATTCAAATTAGTCTTCTAATGGAGATGAATCTTGGCAACCCTTGTAAAATGAATAATTTATACTTCTAATAAAAAAGTGAGTCATAAAATGAATGCAAACAACATCGTTGTAACACATGAGGATCTCCATTGGTAGAGTTGGGGAGTTGCAGGATTGACAATACAACTTGCACATCTCAATGCCTTTGCATAAAGACCTCAACAACTTCAAAAGCTAGAGTTACTCCCTACCATTTCCTAGCCGGTTCACCAGTCACCAATGCAAATACATAATACTGAAGCTTTGGAAAGAGAATGTTTGAAATGCTGTAAATACTAACAGTAAATCTCATTGCGCAGTTTAAAAAAGTCCTAAACAAAATTGTGGAAGAAAGAACACCAGAAATCGCTTTCCATAACTCACTTTGGAGAAGTTCTTTATAACATCCTTTCTATTGATATCTGGCAGTATCAAGTTGACACGATTAACCAGATCAACGTACATCCTCCTTTTCTCCTCATCAATCTTCGACATGTCTTCATCAAAAGACACTCAACAATGTCAACCAAAATACCAAAGCATATAACAACGAAACAGAAATCAGGAAAAGAAAAAAAAAACAAAAAACAAAGCTCAGAAGCATACGAGCCACCAAAGCCTTCACCAAATTGTAGTTGTCCATAGCAGAAGCAGCAATAATCTACACATAGTCACAGTGGAATATAAGCAAAAAACTTCATCTCCAAAACAAATTGCAGTTAATAATTGATTTACCTTCTGAGATTCTAACTTAGAACGAAAATGGAGTCTGATGTTGAGACGAATCGGTGGCGTAATTTGACTAAGGAACTGTATTGGAAGCTTCGAGAAAGCTTCACATTCGAGACGGTGGAGTTTCCATTCCGCCTTCTGCACATTACAAATACCAAAACTTCATAATTATTGAAAAAGCTGTGTGTAAAGCTGTTGTATTGCATAATCGAAAACGATACAAGGGATGCCTATATATATAGGCTGCTTAAGATACAAACCAGCAGGGTTTGTATGTATATAGTTACAGAACTAACCCCGTAGGAATAGGAAGCCTAGTTACAGTAGGTAACCTAATAATTAGAGATGATTCTTTCCTTCAATACTCCCCCTCAAGTTGGAATGTATGTTTAGAACATTCAACTTGCTTAAGAGTTCAGTGAATTGCTTTGGATGCAATGGCTTGGTGAATAGATCAGCTGGTTGATCCTTTGTCCGAATGTGTGCAGTCTGGATGAGTCCCCTTTGTAACTTCTCACGAACGACATGGCAATCAATTTCTATATGTTTAGTGCGTTCATGAAAGACCGGATTTGATGCTATGTACAACACTGCCTGATTGTCACAGTATAGCCGAGTTGGACTAGCACCTAAGACATTCAAATCCTTGAGTACATTTTGTAACCAAGTTACCTCACAACATGTAGAAGCCATAGAGCGGTACTCCGCCTCCGCACTTGACCTCGAAACCGTTCCTTGCTTCTTTGTCTTCCATGAAACAGGGGCATTGCCGAGGAATATGCAATACCAGTCACAGACCGTCTAGTGTCTCTACACTGTGCCCAATCAGCATCACAAAAGGCTCTCAAATTCGGTGAACCATTTGATGGCAGTAGTAACCCTTGACCTGGAGTAGCTTTGAGATACCGAAGCACATTGTAAGCTGCTTCAAGATGGACGTCCCTTGGCTTGTCCATGAACTGGCTGAGAACATGCACGGCATATACTAGGTCAGGACGTGTAATAGTGAGGTATATGAGTCTACCAACTAACCTTCTATAAAGTCCCGGTTCAGTCAATAAAGTTCCATCTTCTTTACTGAGCGAAGTGTTGTACTCGATAGGACACTTTGCAGGCTTGGCTCCAAGGAAGCCGGAATCTTCCAGTATTTCCAACGCATACTTGCGCTGACAAAGAACAAGACCTTGTTTTGACCGAGCTACCTCTATGCCAAGGAAGTATCTCAGAACTCCCATGTCCTTGAGCTTGAAACAGTTTGACAGAAAAGTCTTTACGGCATTGATGTCTTCAAGGTTATTTCCTGCTAGTATCACATCATCAACATTGACCAACAAAGCTGTAAAGTTACCTTGTCGTCACCGCACAAACAATGAATAATCAGACCATGACTGTGTAAAACCGACAGCCTTTAGTGCGTTGGAGAGTTTAATGAACCATTGTCGAGATGCCTGTTTTAAACCGTATAAAGACTTGTGTAATTTGCAAACTCTATTCTCCCCCGTTCCTCCAAATCCTGGAGGAAGTTGCATGTAGACATCCTCATAGAGATCGCCATTAAGGAAAGCATTATTGACATCAAGTTGATGGAGGTGCCAACCGCGAATGGATGCAAGACTAAGAAGAACCCGGACTGTTGTGAGCTTGGCCACAGGAGCAAAAGTCTCTCGGTAATCAATGCCTTCAACCTGGCTGTAACCCTTTGCAACAAGGCGCGCTTTATATCGTTCAACACTACCATCAGGATTGTACTTGATTTTGTACACCCATTTGCACCCAATGGGACGCTTGTGAGCAGGTTTCGGAACAAGACTCCAAGTATGATTGGCCTGAAGGGCCTTAATTTCAGTCCGCATGGCAGCACGCCATTTGGGATCAAGTACAGCCTGTGAAAAAGAGGTTGGTTCTCGATGCAAGGTCAGTGCAGCAGTAAAAGCCTTGTATGTAAGAGAAAGGCGATCATAAGAGAGAACCGTAGAGAGACAATGAGCAGTACCTTGTGGGGTGACCACGTCCGAGGAAGTTGGTGGGATAGTGCGGGAAGGAATGGCTGCCTCAATATGAAAGTCTTGTAGCATGGAAGAAGTTTTGGTTGGCCGGGTGGATCGTCGAGGAAGGGAGATTGTTGTTGTAGCTTCGGTGGATAGGTGGGAAGGTGTCTCGGTAGTTGGAGGAGGAGGAATGTGTGGACTGGGAGGGGTGTTGTCGGCAAGGACAAGGGTAGGGTTAGGACTGGTGACATCTGAAGGTGACGCAGCGGAAGTAGGAAGTAAAGTAGCGGCAGGGGATGGAGAGTCGAAGTTGTCTGTGTCAGAGGTAAGAGGTTGACTGGTGCTAGGGTTCAAAGAAGAGTTTGTTGGAGTGGGAGTGTCATACACAGTAGTGTTTTGTGACTGGGGGGATGAAGTATCACGGCTGGAAACAGACTCTAGAGATTTGTAGGGAAAGTGAGTTTCAAAGAAAATAATGTCCCTCGAAACATGAGTTTTCTTGCTCTTTAATTCATAAACCTTGTAACCTTTTTTGCCGTGAGGATAACCAAGAAAGATGCACTCGGTAGAGCGTGGATCAAACTTAGAAGGCTTGGATGGATGAGTGGAGATAAAACAACGACATCCAAAAACCCGCAAATGAGAATAATTAGGAGGTTTTCCATGAAGACGTTCAAAGGGTGTTTGTCCTTGAAGAAGTGGAGTAGGTGTGCGATTAATCAGATAAGAAGCTGTAAGAATCGCATCACCCCAAAACTTCTTTGGCAAATTCGCCTGGAAGAGAAGAGCTCGAGACATGTTTAAAAGATGACGATGTTTTCGTTCAGCGACTCCATTTTGTTGAGGAGTGTTGACACAAGATGTTTGATGTTCAATGCCTTTAGAAGCATAAAAGGTAGGCATGATAAATTCAGGACCATTGTCACTACGAACGACTTTGACTCGTGTTTCAAATTGTGTTTCAACTAATTGAAGAAAATCAATGAGGGTCCGTGCCTCGGATTTTTGTTTCATGAGAAAAACCCATGTACCCCTTGAATAATCATCAACAATGGTGAGAAAGTATTTGGCACCCGAAAGAGAGGGAACATGATAACCACCCCATATATCAATGTGAATTAAATCAAAACAGGCAGTACTTTTACTAATGCTCAAGGGAAAAACTTGACGAGTCTGTTTAGCTAAAGAAAAGAAAACTTAGACAAGACCTTCGAAGAAGGGTGACCGAGCCTGTTATGCCACAAGAGAGGGTCGGTTTCTAAGGTGATGGTGTTGGCCATGCTACACGTTCCTTTCTGATCCGGCTTGAGGCAGTAAAGTCCATTCTTCTCATGGCCCATCCCAATCGTCTTCCCTGATCGTAGGTCCTGTATAACACAAACATGTCTCAGAAATATGGTGATGAAGAACGAATCATATGCCAATTTGCTCACAGAAACCAGATTCAGATAAAATGATGGAACACATAGGACATTATGGAGTGTGAAATCCGATGTAAGTTTGACTGTTCCAACATGTGTAACTAAGGCTTTGTAACCAGAAGGCAATCGAACGGTGTAGTTGACTGCCGACTTAGAGTAAGTGAGCAGTTTTTCATGGCATACAATATGGTCAGTAGCTCCACTATCAACGATCCATGTATGTAAGTCAACTTGTGAAATAGTCTTACCTGAGAGCTCTTCATAATTCACTTTACCGACTTGATTAGCCGAGGCAGTGGTGGCACCTTTCAGTAGGCTAAACAACCTACCACATTCCTCTTTCAAGAAGGTGAGGTTCAGGTTCTCTTCTTTGGCCGAGACAAGGTTGCTGGAGGCCTGACTGGAACCTTCTCCGGCTGCACGAAGAACGGCTTTTCTTTTCCTGCACTCATCTTGGGTGTGACCTTTGAAAGTACAAAAGGTGCATGTAAGATGAGCCTTGCAGTTCTTGGTTGTGTGATTTGTTCTACCACACTTTGCACATCTCGAACCATCAATCTTGTTCGAGTTCTACTTCCATGTTTCCCGGTCCTCTTTGCTTGAGTAGAAGACCGCTGCTTCAGTAGAGGATAATCCTCTATTTCCCGACACTGCTGCTTGCTTTTCTTGTCGCAACACCATAGCATATGCCTTATTAAGAGTAGGCAATGGATCAATTCCGATGATGGTGCTTCTCACCGCAGCATAATCATCATTAAGACCCATCAGGAATTTCATTGTTCTCTGCGTCTCAAGGGCAGTAGCGGCTTAGGTTGCAGCCGCACATGTGCACAGCGTAGATGTGCACAAGGCATCCTTCTCGTCCCAAAGAGCCTTCAGGTTGGTGAAGAATGAAGTCACCGAGTTCCCTTCTTGAACACACTCATGAATGACAGTTTCAATATTGAAAAGATTCACAGTATTGGTTTGTGAAAACCTTTCTTGCAACTCAAGCCATACACTTCTCGCATCCTTGCAGTGCACAACTGATTTCCGGATCTGTTTGCTCATTGAGTTTTCCAGCCAGTTTTTCACCAAGGCGTTGCAGCGAGTCCACTGCGTCTTCTCTTCCTCGTTGAACTGAGGACAAGGTAGGATTCCATTGACAAACCCTATCTTGTTCTTGATTGTCAAGGCAGAGGTCATGGACTGTTTCCATTCGACATAGTTGTCTTCCTCCAAAGCTTGCGACACAAGGACTGTGCCTGGTTGATCGGAATGGTGAAGGTAGAGCGCATGGTTTGAGCTTTCCCATGTTGGTGTTTGGTTTGAGGACTTGGTGTCCTTCTTGGTTTCGTCTTCTCCTGCCATTGGGTTAGGGCTTTGTTTTGTGGTGGTGGTTGTTTAGGTCCTCAAGAACGTGGTTGCTCTTGATACCATGAAAAAGCTGTGTGTAAAGCTGTTGTATTGCATAATCGAAAACGATACAAGGGATGCCTATATATATAGGCTGCTTAAGATACAAACCAGCAGGGTTTGTATGTATATAGTTACAGAACTAACCCCGTAGGAATAGGAAGCCTAGTTACAGTAGGTAACCTAATAATTAGAGATGATTCTTTCCTTCAATAATTATAATTTTAGAAACTAAACGGATCTCCATTAACGGAATTCAAAGCTCTTAGTGCATTACCTGGCAACCGGAGTACTTCTTGAGGTTAGTGGATTCGAAACAAGCATCGCAGAAGTGCTCAGTAACGGAGTTTCCCGGGACGCACACATAGGGGTCTACGCGTATGATCACTTCTCCTGCATTTCAAAACGCACCGTTTTTCAGTATTCCAAAACAAACAAAATGTAGAACCAGAGGACTAGAGAGAGCGAAGACCTGGATTGAAGCCTTTCGTGGCGAGAATGCAACGGCCTTTCTCCGGAAGATTCGAAATGGTCAGGCCGTGATTCCCGAGAGCGCTCTGCAGTTCCTCCATGACTGCCGTTGAGCGGTTTCGGAATGCGGAGAAAGTGGCGGCGAAGGTTTACATATATATTATATTAGGGGTTTAAGTCCTAGGCTAGTCCCACGTTAGATGACGTGTCGTCCATTTTGGCCCTTGGTTGTAAATTCCGTCCCTAAAAAACCGAAAGGTTTCAATTTTTCTATATGAAATTTCTGGTCTCCTCCTCTTCCTCCACCTCCTTCTTCACCAGCTCGCTGGGCTTTTTCTCTGACTCACTCAAGAGAGCCATTTTCTCACGAAGAGCGAGCTCGACTATTTCAGCCGCCTCAGGTTAGCTTCTTTATTCTCGTAATTTCAGCTAAAGAATTATTCCATGGATTAATAATCATTTTTCGGTTCAGCTCAGCCATGGATTGCAATTCAAGCTGCATGCTGGTACTACGCGGCAAATCGCCGGCGGAAAATAAGATTGCTGAGGCGCTGAAGAACACGAAGGCTCTGAAGCTCAGTGACGGCAGTGAGGTCTCGATTCTGTTGGACTCGGAATCGGAGAAGCGGTTCAAGGAAGGCGAAGCTTTTGGAGTCGATTCGTTCATGAAGTCTCTTTCTACCGATCGGTTCGGTAGGTTTTTGCTTTGGTCGCCGCGCTTGCCGTCGACGCAGGACGTCGTTTCTCAGTATGTTTCGCAACGATTCTGTCTGTAAAAATTTGAGGAAGAATTACTGTGGTGGAGGTTGAATTTTGTTTTAGTTTTATCTCAGGAATTTCTGTGAGCTTCCGAATGGTGCGGTTTGTGTTGCTGATGTTCAGTTCAAAGGGAGAGGTTGGAAATGCTAATCAACTTTTGCTGCATTTTGAGTTAAGTTATTTTTGTGGTTTGGATTAGGAATGTGTGATTTTTCGCAGGCCGGTCGAAGAATGTGTGGGAGTCTCCCAAGGGTTGCTTGCTGTTTTCGTTTAATCTGCTGATGGAAGATGGGCGAGTCGTGCCTCTGATACAATATGTGGTGTCTCTAGCCGTCACGGAGGCCATAAAGGATGTCTGTGATAAAAATGTAAGTGTGTTGTTATTGTTCATTCATGGACTAGTTGGGGCACTTGGACAGATGATAGTAGAAAGGTTTCAACACACAGGATTCTGTAATAGATTTTACTACAAAATCGTCCATGCTATATAAAATTTTGTCAAAATGACTAGGCTTAACATTAAATTTGGCTACTCGGCTACCTTGCACGTTTATTTGATTGTTAGAATGTATATTTGCAATTGTTATGTGTTGCTATGATCATGACATTGATACATCTTATTTCAGGGCTTGCCGTATATTGATGTTAGAATAAAATGGCCGAATGATCTTTATTTAAATGGCCTCAAAGTTGGAGGCATTTTATGCACGTCAACATACAAGTCAAAGAAATTCAATGTGTCTGCTGGTAATTAGTCTGGTCCTTGGTCCTGATTAGCATATCTAGACTGCAGGGTTTCACTTGCGGCTACTAGACCCTGCTTATTTCAAGTACTAGATGAATGTACAGTATCCACCATGCATGCACTTAAATAAGTATTCGAGTATCAAATTATATGTTGATCATTGATAAGATACTTAATTTACTTCTGTTCTTGCAGGTATCGGCTTGAATATCGATAATGAGAAACCAACCACATGCTTGAATGCAGTACTTCGAGAATTGTCTGCTACAACATACCAGTTTAGAAGAGAAGAGATTCTTGCTGCCTTCTTTAACAAGTTTGAGAAGTTTTATGATCTTTTTATGCATCAAGGTTAAACAAAAATCATATCAATTCACCATCAACGGCATTCCAGTTATCAATTACACAATTTCATTTACTTTTGAGCTTCTCACTATGCATGAGCATTAAGATCTTCTTCTTCTTTTTTTCAAATTCCTATTTCAGCAAAATCCTTTAAAGTTCTTAAATCTTAACTCCCTCGCCTGGTTGTGGTTGCTGTTTCATTTTTTCTTATCTCTTTTAAACTTATCGTTATCCTGATAGAAACATAAGGAAATTGAAATGGGTAGATGGTAGTTACATCTTACTACAAAAATTATTCAGCAGACATTCGTTTTCAGAATTTCTCTTTAAGCAATTAGATTATACTTTGATGATAGAAACAATAGTGTATTCATTAATGCAAGTTTTCTTCATGTCGTGCAGGATTCCAATCTCTTGAGGAGCTATACTATAAGACATGGCTACACAGGTGACATGCTAACATGTTTTTTTGGATTCTCCCATGTGCATTTTTATGGTTAGTCCTGATTGGCATCAAAAACCTAAGACACCAATTGAAATGTAAAACTAACTGGATTTTGTAAGCCACAATTGTTTGACACAACTTACGGAAATCATATCAAAACCTCTTTTGAACTGATGTTCTGGAGCCAGACCGTTTTGTTCCATCTTTTATTATTATTATTATTATTATTATTATTATTTAGTCCTTCTGTAGTATAATCCGACATTGCCAGAATAAAATTGAGCATGGGACCATTTTGAGCCAATTAGATAATAATCATATGCTCTAGTAATCATAAGGCTTTTACTTTTCTTCATTTCGCTTTGTTGGTGTAATACCTTAATCAGAGAAGTTGAATGCGGTTAGAAATTTGCTTTCATTGTTTCAGTTTATCCTTGCACACATTCACATCAATCTGAATAACTCCGCTCGAGAACATAGGCCTGTTTTTGAAGTCAAGTTTCTTTTGATATCTGCAGTGGGCAGAGGGTTATTGTGCAGGAAAAGAATGACGACCAAGTGGTGGAGAACGTGGTCACTGTTCAGGTGTGACAAAGTAGGAAATTGCTAGATGAGTTACTGACTCTGTGTTGATGATATTATGTGTACATTTCTCATGATTAAACATATAATTACACTATCCTTCAGACAGAATTTAGTAGCTGAATTTTAGGTTTATATTTGCAGAACAGGTTTGCCCAATTCTTTTCGTATACTGCAGTTGTAGAAGATGTTGGTAAAAAGGTGTGAGAATGGTTGATGTGAAGGAAAAGACAAAAATTCTAAACCTAATCAATTAGGGAACCCTACAGAGGCAGCCTTTATGACATACCTTTCTTACAAGGATAAACCCTGAATTCACTAATACCCATCATGGTTACCTTTCGTACCACCTATATTGTTGTGATTAATTTACATAAAACAACTACTTCTGACCATCCGTGTATGTGCATTTCTCTGCAAGTTATTCTTGAAATTTTCAAATGTTTTTAATAGAAAATTTTAGGACATATAATAAGGGGGCTAGATGGTTTAGAGTACTTATCATCAAGACCATATATTGTTATCAGGTTTTTCAGCATTTAATTCTTAAATCTGTGCAGGGTTTGACATCTGCGGGATATTTGTTAGCTATTGGTGATGACAATCAAATGTGTGAACTCCATCCTGATGGCAATAGGTAAAGTTGCTAACATGCTTCAATTTTTTCCCTATGAGAACATCATCAATACATCTACTTCTTGTTGTACTTTCTTCCCTCCGCCTCGTGTTGTGTAAGAGTTCTCGAGTCTTCACGGGTGATCATCTCCATTTGCCTTTTTCAATACTTTTGGTTTGTAAATGAAAATCTCTTACAGTGGTATTTTTTTTGCCTTTTAATAGTGTCATCAAATAAACAGCACAAATTAGGTCACCTTGATACTTCTCTTTGTGAAAGAACATTTATCCATCTCTCTCATCAAGTCATTGTTCATTTTGAAAATTTAGGTATCATAAGACTAGATTCAGATTCAAAATGTAAGAATTGTGTAATCATGTTATTATATCCCAACATAGTTTTGCATTATTCTACTATCAGTTGAATAGTCTTCTGGTTTGGTCCCAGTTTGCATTATATAAATTATTTGTTTGAAGCCAGTTGTCCTTAACTACAATCTAGGTAAACTTGAGACATACCATCGTGAAGAAATGAAAATTCCATGTTACAGCAGACATGGGCATAGTTTTTCTTATCCGTGATCATGGCCCAAAGGACAGCTTGGTATCAGTCCTTTTTGAGATTATGTTTCTCCATGCATAGGTGTAGTAATATTTCTGCCCATGTCTATTGTATTATCCATGTCTGTCCAAGTACAGTTACCATGGAAACTCTTAACATGCAGCAACCATCTCAGTTACTGACTTCTTGATCATTGCCTTCTCCTGTTCTAAAACCAGATCTATTTTCTTAGCCAGGACTGGTAGGGTATCCTTAAAATGTGATTTTTTTTGTTGATAGTCTCAAAACCAATAGTTGTTTATATATATAATTATATTTATATGTGGGTTTTTATCGTGCAAAAAACAAATTATGTGGTGGAGCTAGAGGATTACTGAGAATCTCCCAGTAACCTTTTAGCCTTTTGTTTTTCGTAGTCTTCACTTTTCTGATCAACTAGTGACCAAAGTATTCTTTTTGTTTGTTACAACAACTTGCATTCCTGAAATAGATCAGTCACAACATTTTGGCAAATAGCCGAATTGGTTAATATATGCATGTCATAATTCAGAGCTTGTTATTCATAAGCCTGATTATTCTTAACCTAAGTAACCATGTTACATTGTTTCTCTTTGTCCGTAGTTTTGACTTCTTCAAGGGACTAGTCAGACAAAAACTTCACTAAAGAGGATGTGTTGGCCCCTTTGCATCACTGGCTAGATCTCACTGCACTGTGTGCACTGCTGGAGAATGTTTGGTCTTTATATCTCTCTAAACTTCTGTCAATTCATTCATTCTTTTTAATATTTTGTTTAGTTGCTCTTTCTGTATAGATCTCTGTCAGACTTAGATCTGTATTTTCTTGCTTAGCACCTTCAGTGCATATGATTACGACCACTGTACTGTGTTTACTTGCAAACAAAGGCAGAGATTATATCGAGTAATCAATTGTTTGTAGAAAATCTGGCCATCCTATTTTTTTCGATAGGGCATCCTACCCTGCTTTTAAGTATTCTGAATACATATAGCTTCTTTTCTCTTATCCTTTATCTTCTTGAATGTGTGCACAAATTATCAATGCCTTATGGACCCAGTATAACCTCATGTCTAAGTTTCATGTTTGCAAGGCTGTTATATGTGATGTAAATTAACTTTTTAGTTTCTTCTCTCATTGTGACTAGTTGAATCATGTAGGATAAATATTTTCTTTTGTAGAAGCCAACAATCTTTTAATAGTATGTACTGTGGTAGTAGGGTACATGTTGTGATTGCTGTCCCTCTCTGAATTAGAGTGTTTGTGTAATAGTGACATAGAAAAAAAAACCCCACATCCCACATGCCCATCCTTCTGTGATATATACAAACTGTCTAAAGTGACCTACATTGTTTTGGACACCACCCCATTGTTGGGGCCTTCCATTTAGGACACGTTATGAGTGTCCCTTGTTTAGGCATCTTGTACAGGGTGTAAAAGTCCAAGTTATACAGAAGATAGAATGCTTATTAGGTTTCAGTCCTTGGACGTATTTGAAGGCTTTATAGTTTATATGATGACTTATTTCCCAGTTTAGGGTCTACCAATACCAACCCACATCATGTTGCAGCCTTTGTCTGTCTCTCAGATTTGTATTTGCCTGGCTATCAAAGTTGGCATTCACATTTGGAATTTCCTTCTGAATTTCATCTTTTCTGTTGCTAAAATGTCTAGTGGCTGAATCTGTGTTTGAAATTTCCTCTTCTTGTATGAGAGTTTCTGTAGCTCCATGTGACAACAGTTTTGGTTCCACCCGTTTCTCTCGTTTGAATCGAAGATCTCCTCGAATCAAGTAGAGAGTTAGACTTCCACGGAGTTCCGTCTTGTATTGATTGACATAAAATGTTGTACATCAGTGTGCCAAACCAAGCATCTGAAAGGATGGTGTGCAATGCAAAGAGATAGATATGTTAAATTATGCGTTTGGTACTTGATAATTCCAGTCAATTTTCATGATGTTACATACACAGATCTAAGAACTGTTCTTGCATCTAGAGGAAAACAGCTTAAAAGTCGCAGTCTACTATTCTTGAAGATCTGATGGAATGAAAATGGCATCAGATGTGCTGTAGCTATGACTTTTGATATTCCCTCTAGCCTTCTAGGTTGGCATATAAAATTTATGCTGTGGTAGAAAAGTATGGCATCCAGTACATGGATGTGTTCAAGTGACATATTTATGTGCCAATTGGGTCAAAACTTGGAAGGATAAAAAATAAAGTCTAACCCTAAAAGCGCTAATGCATCGTTGTAGTGGAAATTTTAGGTAGGGAAGGAAGGAATTTAGTCAGATATTCCTTTGGATCATCACATCACATGGCATTAAGGGGAATTGCAAGCCTGGCCGGTTGGACCAAGAAAACAAAGAGTAACAATTATATTTTCCAAGGTTCTTGTTGAAATTTGTCTTTTAGGAACATTCCATGAGGTTAATAGGTTAGTCTTACAAACCATAAAACATGAAAAGTTAAACTACTAAACAAAACCGCAATCCACATTCTTGTTTAACTGATCTAAATGAAACTTCAGAGACACGGTACAAACCATAAAACATGAAAAGTTAAACTACTAAACAAAACAGCAATCCACGCTCCTTCTCAACTGATCTAAATGAAATGTCAGAGACACGATAAGTGATATGTAGTGAATTATGTAATTATTATATGAATTATACATATATGTTTTTCTTCAATTTCTTTTCTTTTGTATGAAGCAAAATAAATAATTTAAAGAAGATAAAACAATTTTTGAGTTGCGTGGTAGTTGTGGGACATGGGTGAACAAATTGAACTACACATCGTTTTCACGAACACATGAAAAGATAAGGAACCCCGTATGCTAAGCATGTTACATGTAGTGATCCCTATGAATGGTAGCACATCATAGGTGAGTAATTATTAGATGTCACTATTGTCTACACCACCACCTATATGTGACATGTAGTACACACAGTAGTCCAATATGATAGCTCTTCTTTTTCTATATGGAGAAATAATTCGAATCAATCCAAGGGCTTGTACCTTGTTGAACAAATTGTGCAAAAAATAAAAAATACCGGCGCCCTCCAATTTTTAATATGTTACGGTTAGGAGTTCACAAAACACTTGCAACACATCCTATATTTTGTTAGGATGCAAAAACTAGTCTGAATGTCTGATCATCGATCATTTGTACCTGAAAATTTTACCACAAATACCTCCTCAAACGACATGTAGCATTTAGTATGTAAGCGTTCAAATAAAAGTAGAAAGTAGAAAAGGTACACAGCTCCCAAAGCACAATGCTCTGCGATCGTGTCCTCTGAGATACTGTGTGTTTCCGGCAGGTCGTCCGATTTTGCAGTGAAAATTTTACTTTTCGCTGTCCCACAAGGACGACCTCCACGTGGCACACCGTCACGCCTCTGCGCGCTTTTGACCGCTCTCCCGGTCAAACTAGCTCTGATTCTCTGCAAACCGTTACACGGTAATTATTACGCGCCAGTTTGCTGTCGTCGTTTGCCTTGACTCTTTCTCTCTTTACTACTAGATTAGAATCTACGAATTCATCAAATTAATGAATTTGAGTATGAGATTTACGAGAGTATCTCAGATAATTTCCTTCCAATTTCTTTATAACAAAGAAGCAAAAGTCAATGCTTCAAGTAATTTTTCTTCTTTAACTTCAACAAATTTTTTATTTTGAAGATTTCATGATCATTCCTCAAATCCTTCTATAAAATTATAAAGTTTAATACAAATATAAAGAATTTGACCACGCTCCCGTGTTCGTTCCTGACAATCAGACCAGCCCCTCCACATCCATCATCTCTGTAAGACCCGTCCACATTCATCTTCAGCCTCCCACTAGGAACGTGTTTTGTGTGGTGCATAAGCTAAATGCTTGTGTTTCTCTTTTTTTTTTTATACGAGCTAAATGCTTGTGTTGGTTTTTAAGATATCATATACAAATGTTGGAGGGTGCACCAAGAGAAAATCGACTTGGTCTTTTATCAAAATCATGCGACATGCATGGAACTAATGATTATTACAAGATTAATAAACAAATAGCAGTCTACCATGCTCGGATATCCAAAGGTATCGATTCCAAATCCCTATTCCTCATTGCCTATGCTTAACTAACTCGATCACTATTCTGTCTTTGTTTAGATCAATAAGTGCATGCGCACTACTATACGACACGTAAATAATGCTAATGGTTGGCCTGCCACCGTTTCCCAACTCGTATTTCAATCTTTGTTTTCTTTGACCTTAAACCCTAAAAACCCCCGAGGAAGAAACTTAAGAAAATATAAGATACAGAGCATAGTCCAATTGGACGTGCTTTCGAAAGTACCTAATCTTGAATACTCGTCTATTCAAAAAAAAAAAAAATCTATTCCAAATATGTGTTGGACTTAAAACCGAGTCAATCATTAGATTAATAATTATTATTATTTTGAAATCTAGATTAATAACTATTTAAGATGTGTTATATAAAATGAGTTAAGGTAATAATAGTTTTCAGTCTCTATAATCTATGTTGTAATCAGTTGAATGTTTCAATCGTACATGAGCCAACAAAATGAAATAATTCAAAAAGAGATCGATGAATCCGGTGCTCGATCGATCACGGCCAATTCAAGGACTATAAAGTGGGACTTATCTAACTTACAATATTATTCGTTTGAAAAATAGAAGTCATTCTTGATGATCGAGAACATATAGAAGGTTCCCTTTCGACTATTATAGTCAAGACATATCCATCTTTATGATGGCTTGCAGTATGAGGCAAACCCTTCTTGGTATAGATATATTAGACTAGTGATCTAATAATTGGGTTCAAGATTATGGGAATCTTCTTTACTTTGGAGTTAAGTTGAGTTTTCTTGCCTCTGCAATTCCTCTGGTTCCAACCGTGTTCTCTTGGACGTCAATTGAGAAGAAACAAATCAAAGGAGAGAAGCTTGACCCATAAAGGAAGCGGCTACAAAGAATGTTTCGTTTAAAATGTGTTTCTCGTTGAAGTGCAAGTGTTGTTGTGAAACAGTTGATAAACGTATAAGCAAGGATTAAAATATCTGTGATATATCTTCTGATATCTTTTTTTTTGGAGTGACCGATATATCTAGAGGGGGTAAATATCTTATCTTCCATCGATTCCATCAAATATCTCTAATATTTTAGAAATCTACAATAAATCTCTGATATATTAAAAAATTTAGGCGTAAACAAGAATCACCATCAACAATATTTAAAAAGATATATAAGGAGAACAGTCAGCAGCTCTAAAGAGATATACGATTATCATATTCAACAGTACAATTCGTAGGGTTATATGTTTTGGTCTGAACACTATACTTTTATGAACCACCGTACATTTTTTCAATCACTTGGAGTTTCTTCTAGATATAGATGAAGTTGATGTTTGTACAATTTATAAGTAAATCTAATAAATTAAATATTTAAAATAAAAAAAAATCTTTCCGAATTTCTGATATTTTTTTTCCCGATATATCCGATATCTCCTTTTTTCAAAATACTAATAGATATGTCGATACATATATTTTAATCCTTGTATATAAGTTTTATTTCAAATACTTTGTTTATAATAGGGAAAATGTCTATTTAATACTAATTTAAACTCTTTATTGCCCATTCTAATAAATTTAATAAACATGAGCCTATTCCAATATAAGGTGTTCATATTTGTGCGTAAATACACAAATCTATATTAAAGTCATAATAAAATAATAATTTTTATATATTTTTCAGACAATTTTACCCTCACCACTTCAACATGTATAAGGAGAGAGAAAGTGAAAAAGTGAGAAGACTTTGCTGGAACCTCACCGAACTCCGGACTTCGGACTCCAGTCGCCGGTCGCTAGACTCCGGTCGCCAGTGGCTAGACTCCGGTGATCGGTCACCGTTTGCCGGAATTTCTTTGGTCACCGGTTATTGACCACTAGTAACTCAAATTTTCTCCGTTCGTCGAATTTCAGTCACCGGTAACTCGGTTACTGACCATCAATAATCAGTTACTGACTCTTAATAACTTGGTTACTGACCCCAATAATCAGTTACTGACACCAAATAATTACTTACTGACACCTAATAATCACTTACTGACACGTAATAATCAGGTTACAAACCTCAAATAATAACTTATTGGCCTCAATAATCACTTATCAATCTTCGATAATCATTTACTAACCTCAAATATTCAAATGTAAGGATTAAATAAAAAAAAAACTCTAACTGACTTGAGGTCATACTCTGGGCACCCATATTTCTTCTCTGGGCACCCACCTTCACCAATAGCGAGCACACCGGCCTCCTCCACCGACCCCGGCGCACCTCACTCTGCAGAACAAGCGCCGACAAGCAGCGCACTTCCCCAATCACGATCCAGCCCGGATCGAACTCTAGCCGAGCCCTAGCCTCGAGCGCGCCCCGGCAGCACCATCATCTCGGCACGAACCCAGCCCATTGCCGACACACTCTTGCCCAGTCCATGCCCAGCTCCGAAACGACATGGATTTGGCCGCGATGGTTGAATCGGACATATCGACAAAGTCAAGGCGACGGTGGCGTCCGTCATCAAGGCTGCGGCATCCGTCGTCGAAGAAAGGAGAGGGAGATGAGATAGATAATAATATTAAGGGTAAAAATATATTTTTGTTAAGAAACATTAAAATAAGCTAAGCAAAATGTTTTTCATTAGATCGGAATACTTAACAAATAGAACGAACGTAACAAATAGAAGGTGAAAGATTGATAATGATGCCATAACAAATAGGACTGATTATGCAAAATAAAAATCGATAATATAACTACGCCAAGTCAAAGATCGACGTGAAAGCCATTAGACACCTCTCCCGTCAAAATCTAACCGAACACCCCAACAACTCACAATCCACTACTTCCCCGCCACGAGTCCCCATCACGCCATGTCCACCTGTCACTCTCCCAGCAACCGGGCGGCCGTCTCCACCATAAACCCCCCTGCAGCCTCCCGCACCCAAACAAAGGAAAAAAAAGGAAAGGCCCGGAAACTCATAACACGTACAGAACAGTGACGACTGATATGACCAACCCCGCCTGGCGCCTTTTAAAGCTCCGCAGTTTCGCTCGCTCGTCTAAAAAAAAAAAAAAAAAACTTGTATTGACCGCTCCGCCACCGTCGTCAACATAAACCAAAAATCGAATACCATAACCGTCTCCATTTGATTCACGCTATTCTCGCTTCTATCCCTTTCCCCAAATTTCTCTCTCTCTCTCTCTGAATTAAAAGTCCTCGAATATCCAAATCCTCCACCATGACCGCTACCCTCCTCCGCCGCCACGTCACCCTTCTCCGATTGCCGCATTCATGTTAATTTCCATATGCATCCCTTCTGCTGCCTCTCCACTCTCTCCGACCACAGCCTCTCCCCCTCGCCGGACCTCCACATGACCTCGTCATTCGGTAGATCCGATCCGCACACAACCCGGCTCAGTCTCCACAAGGAGCCGCCGTCCAGCAACAACAACCTCAGCAACCATTCCGGCGTCGACTACGGCCGCCTCTGCCAGCGGACCACGGCGGCTGCCGCCGCCTCCGCCATCGCCGCGGCCGAGGCCGTGACGTGGCATCCGAGCGCGAGGGAGCAGCCGGTGGATGTGAAGATAAACGACATCGTTGGGAATGGCGTATCGGGGATACTGTATAAGTGGGTGAATTACGGTAAGGGATGGCGGCCGAGGTGGTTCGTTTTGCAAGATGGAGTGCTTTCGTATTATAAGATTCACGGGCCTGATAGGATCGCTGTGACGCCTGAGACGGAGAAAGGCTCCAAGGTCATCGGCGAGACGTCGATTCGGAGACTTTCGAGGCATCGGAATCCTAGTCCTCAAAAGCTACGCCGCAAGCCATTCGGCGAAGTTCATCTCAAGGTTTCTCACTCCCTTTAGATTTTCGCATTCCGTTTTTTCATTTCTGGTTTTTCCAATTTTGATTGCATTTATGCCAGAAACGACCTCCATTTTTGCCGTTTTAGGATCATGAAGATGTTTCTTTATCTGCTCAAAGGAAAATAACCGATTTATATGTGCAGTTTTTGGCTGATCATTTCGAAGCGGTTATTCGGATAAATAGGATTTCTGTTGTTAGTTTGTGAATTCCGAATGAGATTTAGGTGGTGATCGGTATAAATGTGGTGAATTGGTTCGCAGGTCTCTAGTATCCGTGAAAGCAAATCAGATGATAAGCGGTTCTCGATCTTCACCGGTACAAAGAGGCTGCATTTGAGGGCAGAATCGAGTGATGATCGATGTGCCTGGGTGGAAGCATTGCAGGCCGTGAAAGACATGTTTCCGCGGATGTCCAACAGTGAGTTGATGGCTCCCGTGGACAATGTGACCGTGTCTACTGATAAATTGAGGCAGCTCTTGGCCAAAGAAGGTGTTAGGGAGGCAGCCATTCAGGAAAGTGAGCAGATAATGAAGACAGAGTTTGCTGGATTGCAGAACCAGCTTCTTCTGCTTAAGCAGAAACAGTGGCTCCTAATTGACACGCTACGACAGTTAGAGGTATGGGAACATTACGTCAGTTGAATTTGGAGTTCTTCTTTGGTTTCCTACCATGTAGAAGTTATAATTTTTTTTTCTCCTTTAAAAAAAACCACCAGTAAATTGCTACGAGGTTGTTGTGTTAGGGTATCAGCTAGTGGAGTAGAAGTATGTTCTGATTTGTTTGTGTAGAGTGGGAGGTTGAGGCTCCTGTTTGTTCTTTCGTCAAAACTTTGTAATTATTTAAATATAAATATTATTCTGGTTGTGAGAGTGTTCGGTGTGCTAGTTAGTGGAGGCAGTTGTATAGAACTGACTCAATTTGTAAAAATTCCATGCCAGGTCCACTGGACCAGAAGATGGCATTGGGCTGCACATACCGGAACTTTCTTGTTGTGCTTCCCTTACTATTATGGAAAAATAAAAAATAAAAACTCATCCAAAAACTCAATTTGTAGGTTAGTTCATTTTCTAAACTACACGTCTGAGAATTGATATGGTTTTAAAAATCTTTTGGCGAGACCTGCTTTTCCTGTTGAGGATGTCCCCCTGACATTTGACATTTAATGTAATTTTATTAATACAGATGACTGCAGTATCCTTCCACAGTTATAGCAAGACTAGAGTATCTATGTAATTTAAGGCTGATCGTGTCGCATGTGTAGGTTTACATGGCTCCCTTCTGTATTTTCTTCTTGAGTGTGCACTTGATATGATATTTTGATTATTTGACATGTTCTCAATTTTGTGGTTTATAAGGCAGGTAGGAGTTAGGACTTCTGTTAATGTTATATGTTGTGGTTCTTGTTGCTAATAGATACTTGATATGAACAACACTTTCTTTGATCTGTGTTTTGGGTTAATGAGGGTAGACCTTAGTTATGGTCCTTCTCTGATAATAATAAAATTGTACTGCTTCCTGCCAAAATACTAGGTACATTGGTAGAACTGTACTATAATAGTCTTTCACCTCTCTTTTATTTCAGTAAAACTCTGTGTTTTAAAGGACATACTTAAAATTTAAAGGGAATATACTGCTTAGCTAAGGTGTTAACACGGGTAGTGACTGCAGCTGGTTGCTGGCAGTGGTGAGATCAGTTGGTGGCTTTCTGATTTGATTAAAGAGTTTCTACCTATTGCTGTTGTTGAGTTTCTCTTTTGGTGGTCTGTCTAGTTCTTTATGTAGCATTCTACACTGATCCCCAGTTGGAAGTTTGTAAAGATATGATAAAAGGTTGATGTAAGGCATTTGTGCAGACTTTTGAATGCATCTTGGCCTAAGTTTGCTCTTTCATTTTGTTTATTTTTTGTTAAGAAAAAGGTTTCATCTAATTACATAACTGTTGTTCCGTTCTATACATAACTCAACAAGTGCTAGTTCAAAAGTTGTACTTATGATTGCCTTTTCTTTTCAACATTTGATACTTTCTTCTCCTTTGAAAATGGTACTGCTTGGGGATAGTTAATCTCATACAAATTTGTGTTATGATTATTATTATCTTGGCCTAAGTTTGCTCTTTCATTTTGTTTATTTGTTGTTAAGAAAAAGGTTTCATCTAATTACATAACTGTTCCGTTCTATACATAACTCAACTGTGCTAGTTCAAAAGTTGTACTTATGATTGCCTTTTCTTTCCAACATCGGATACTTTCTTCTCCTTTGAAAATGGTACCGCTTGGGGATAGTTAATCTCATACAAATTTGTGTTATGATTATTATTAATTTTAACTTCCAGATTTCCATGATTAGCACTTCTGGAGAAAGTGTCTTAAGTTACAGTATTGCCATTGGTGTGTATCAAGTATTGATCATCTTTTGTTCAGTCTTCCGTAGCGTTGAGTTTGTTGCAGAAATTGTTTAGGAAGTATGGTTGAACGCATAGTTCCCTTGTGTGTGTGGTTTATTCTTCATTAAGAAACATTTACTTGAGGAGGGTAATCCAGTTGTTTTGTCAGATTGTGTTGTGATGCTGATTTAGTTTGATATTTGGATAGAGGGGAATAGGAGGATTTCTTAGAACAACTGTTTGGATAGATATCTTGTGGGATTTATATGAATATTTAGTATCTTTGTGGGCTCGGGTATCTGGTGAGTTTCAAGATTCTCTATCTAATTGATCAGGGTGCTGTTGTTTCATGAGCTGATTGGGTCCTTAAGTTTTAACTGGTTGATTTAGTTGCCAAGGTTTTTTAAGTTTTAGTTTAGAGTTTTGGTGGACTGCTTGTTCATGCTAATGTAGAAGATTTGCTGTTAGTGCTTTTAATTGAGAGCGTAAGTTGGTGCATTTTAAAAATTTAATTTTTTTTTGTTTTTTTGTTTTTTGTCTTTCATAATTCTACTTCTGTCTTGATCCAAATATTTAAATTAAATTCTATGTTAGCACTTGATAAGTATTTCTGTATCTTCTTACCACATTCATTTTCGTAAACATTTTATGTTTGTTAGTATTATAGCTTTCTTACATCAATTAATGGTATGAATAAGTGGTGAGGGTTTGAAGCGTCAATATGTTTGAGAGTTACACCGTGCTTTTCCAAACAGGGTAAAACTAACCCAGTTTCCCACACCCCTATGTTCTTGTCGATTGAAAAAGGCCTAAATGATTTGTTACTCATTCACCTATTGATATAAGATGCACCAGTGTTTCATTAAATTAGAAAGGAACACAAACATTTGTACTACCTAGAGAGAAAGAGTGGTGGACACATGGCATGTTAGGGTTTAAAAAAAGGACACTAGTTAATTGGACAGTGCCAGACATTTTGCTAATGTATACATATGGTCACTTATTTTATGAAGTATTCTATGTATGCATGGAGGTTATTTCCTTGAGAATTCATCTTCTGGTGCAGGGTTTTTATATCCTTGTCTTTATCTTTCTAACAAAGTCGCTTCTGCATTGTGTAGACAGAAAAAGTAGATTTGGAAAATACAGTGGTTGATGAGAGCCGACAGTTGAAAGATTCTGGGGCGTCCTCTAGATCAAGACAAGACAAATTCAGTGGTAAGTATTGTGTGTTAACTAAAGTTACTTGTTACATGCGAGAACGGATTGTCATACAACAACTGAAATGAATTTAGGGCTTAGCCGCTTAGGTCATACTTCCTTGGGCTGATATAGACCTACATTGATTTTAACTTTTCAGAAGGAAGTGCAACTGAATCTGAGGATGATAATGAAAGACCTGATGCTGCAGAGGAAGAAACGGATGAAGAGGACAATGCTTTCTTTGATACTCGTGATTTTCTATCATCAAGTTCTTTCAAAAGTACCGGGTCTGAGTATCGGATATCGTCCATGTCTTCTTCTTCAGATGATGGGCTCTATGCCTTTGAATCTGAAGATGGTACAGATCCATCACTCAGATCTGTTGGGATTGACTTTCCTGTTGTCAAGCGACGTAAGAAATTGCCTGACCCTGTGGAGAAAGAAAAGAGTGTTAGTCTTTGGTCGATGATTAAGGACAACATTGGGAAGGACCTCACAAAAATCTGTCTCCCTGTATACTTCAACGAGCCTCTATCTTCTCTTCAAAAAGGTTTCGAGGATTTGGAATATTCATACCTCCTTGATCGAGCATATGAATGGGGCAAAAGGGTATGACATGACGACATCTTTACTGCAATGCTATAAAGGGATTTTTAATAAATTCAATTATTGTAAAAAATATATATTATGGTAGTACCGTACTCTTAACTTAAAATTGAATTTCCTCGAACTCCTACAGGGTAATAGCCTTATGAGGATTCTTAATGTGGCTGCTTTTGCTGTATCTGGATATGCTTCAACTGAAGGAAGGATGTGCAAACCATTCAATCCATTATTAGGGGAAACATATGAGGCTGACTATCCAGACAAAGGCCTTCGTTTTTTCTCAGAGAAGGTGTGAAAAACTATTCTGACCTCATCTTGCAATTTATGTTTTCACTATCAGTATCTTTCCTTTGTTCTTGTACTGGTGATCTGTTATGCATTTGAATATATTTTTATAGATTTGACCAGTGTTATGCTAGGAAGAATCTTTTGTTCAAATTGAGTGGTGCATAGATCGAGTTTTTCATGCTAAATGTGCTTGCACTCTTGCAAAACATAATCCTTTTCAATAAAAAATAAAAATAAAAAAGTAAATGTTGAATGTGACATTCCTATTTACCGACTGTTGAACAGTGTATGCTGGATCTTTGAGGCGGGTGATATGAAATAAGAAAAACGTTCTGAATTTCTTATAAAGAAAGAACTAAATAATGATGAGCTCTGTTTGTGACCATTGACAAAAACGCATGTATGGATTTGAAATAACTCTGGGAAGATATCTGATAGCCAGCCTGTAATATTTATGTGGTAGAAGTTCAGCGTTTGGCTCAGTACATCTTATTCAATATCCCTGTCACTTTATTTCCTTTTCTTCTGTGGATTACAATAGCCAAGATTCTTATATTGGTGTCTCAGGTTAGTCATCATCCCATGATTATTGCTTGCCATTGTGAGGGTAATGGATGGAAATTCTATGGAGACAGCAATTTGAAGAGCAAATTCTGGGGCCGCTCAATTCAGCTTGATCCTGTTGGTGTTTTGACCTTGGAATTTGATGATGGTGAAATTCTTCAATGGAGTAAAGTATGAACCTGACAACTCAGCAATGTCAAAACTTTTGCTAGGTTCTTATCTGATCATAAGCTCTTTTCTGACAGGTTACAACTTCCATTTACAACCTCATATTGGGAAAGCTTTACTGTGATCACTATGGTACAATGCGAATACAGGGAAAGCATGAATATCAATGTAAGCTGAAATTTAAGGAGCAGTCTATCATCGACCGAAATCCTCACCAGGTCAATCTTTTCTTTTATCTTCATGAAATTTGTTGCCACATTTTTCTACAAGGTCTTACATAAATTGTATTCTGAAATATTTTAGAAAATAAATGAATAAGACATGTAAAAAGAAAGTCATATGACAGTGTGTTTCATACTAGCCACACTTTTTTATGAAACCTTTACTCAACTGTATATATGTTATGCCCTGTCAGGTTCAAGGTATAGTTCAAGATAAGCATGGGAAAACAGTGGCAACTTTGTTTGGAAAATGGGATGAAAGCATGCATTATGTGGATGGAGACTGTTCAGGGAAGGGAAAATTTGAGTCCTTATCTGATGCCCGCCTGCTCTGGAAGAGGAGCAAGCCACCCAAGTTCCCAACCAGATATAACTTAACACGCTTTGCCATTACAATGAACGAACTCCTTCCTGGATTGAAGGTGATTGTTTATTCCTCAGCTATTCTGAAAAGTACTGCTTGAACTATGCCACCTAGATTACGTTACATATTTTATGAGACTTCTAGAATGTCTGGACAGATGATAAACACATTTGATTGTGATAAAGTGAAATGGAGTTAATCTCTTCGCTTTCTGAATGCATTGGCTATCAGATTATGATTCTTCAAGTGTAATCATGTGCAGGAGAAGTTGCCCCCAACAGATTCAAGGCTCAGACCAGATCAAAGGTATCTGGAAAATGGGGAATATGAAATGGCAAACTCCGAGAAGTTGAGGCTAGAGCAGAGGCAACGGCAGGTAATATTGCATTTTTGAATTAATTATAGATTTATATTAACCTGTTTGTGTGTTTCTGTTTCCCATTTTATCCATAAGTTGTGAGCTCTCTATATATCTGCAGTAGGCATGACTCCCTTGTACTCTTGTAGTGTTTTGATTTTTTTTTTTTTTGGGTAACCATTTCATTTCTACTGATATGCAGACACTGTTTTAAGTATATATTTTTGTAACATATAAAAAGTGGTGATAGTCCTGACGAGGTTATAGTGTTAATTAAGCAAATTTTACAGTATCAAAATAACTGGTCTGGGGTTTAACTCCATGCATTTCCATTCTCTCACACTTGTTGCAATCATAAGGGGCACACACACAAAGTATTACAATAAACGACTGTGGATCAGTTAGATTTTTTTGGAATAATGATATCTAATATGAAACATATGTATCTGTAAGAATGGAAAGGGAATTCAGGATTATAAATTTGACAAAATGACAAATTATGATGACCTTGCGTTAGAGTTAGGCTACCAATTAGGTTCTGCTATCGTATTCTTAATGGAGTATTATACCCTATTTGACTGCAATATAATGGTGCTTAACTGTATATTGTTTGGGATCCAGGCTCGAAAGATGCAAGAAAGTGGTTGGAAACCGCAGTGGTTTGCAAAGGATAAAGCAAGCGATACTTACCGGTATACTGGCGGATATTGGGAGGCAAGAGAGGAAGGGAAGTGGGATGCTTGTCCCGATATTTTTGGCCATGTTCCTTCTGAACAAGTTGACTAATAGTCAGTTCATTGCTGTCTCTAGTTTTGCCAATTCTTTTCCATTTTTCCCCTTATGGGGTGGTGGAGACTGCTCTGATTCAAAGCAGTTCAGCGCCTCCCATGACTTGCATATAAAGTAAATTGAATGAAAGGTCTTTGCAGGTAATAAAATCAATATTTTTTTTCCTCCATCATTCCATCTTATACATCTGATGATACATGTTAGGTTGGTTTTTTCTTGTCATCGAAGCAAATCGAACATCTAAGTATCTAACTGCACTTGGTCAGAGGAACCCATGATCAGAGTTGCCATACTCAGTAGGAAGAGAGTTCATCAACACTGCCCTCTTTATCTAATTACCCACTGTCGAGGGTGTGCAAGTAAGATATCATTGTAGTAAATATTTTGGTGATTGGTCTGCATGAAGACAGCAGCACTTTACTACTTTTATTTCTGTAATTTGGACGCGTGATTAGAGTTCTTTGAATTTGGGTCCAGAAAACTTGTATGTAATTGGGATCGATCACTGAAACGTTGGATAACTCGAGCGACTATTGAAAAACATATACGCAATAGGAAGCTATTTGGTTCAATTCTTATTATCGCCAACTATTCTAACTTTGAACTTTGTACATCGATCTTGTTTTCACTCTTCAACAACTTAGTTCAATTGTTTGTATTGATAGGTGAGTTTTACTTCAAAAGTTTCAGGAGAATTTCCCTCTACTATACCCAGTTGAGCTTTTCTCTTGTACCTATACCCAATTGCGCTTTTCCCTACACTATTTTTATTATTTTTAGATAAATGAATAATTCATTAATCAAGGCAATCTCATATTACATAATTTGCAAGCACATGGCCGAAAAGCTAATAATAAAGAACATGAGTCTCCAACTTGATCAACATAGAAAAAGTGAGAGGAAACCAAGAGCTCACTAAATTATGGACCGAATGTCTTACAAAAAAACATAAATACAACAATACTAACAAATCTACTATATACACCACTCATACACGCTGACATTGTCGTCATCCCAACTCACTCACTATAATGAGCTTGAAGTAAGCTTCTCACGTATATTCCTATATGCAACGGGGTTCTGGAAAGTTGTTATATTGGTAGAGAATGGAACACATAAACAACCGCGTGCTAACATATGTTAAGCAGGGTAATACAAGTAACCAAAGACAGTGAAAGATGTAAGAGAACAAGTGTTGATCTTACTCACAAACTATAGGTATTACATTTTATTTCGAACGAATGACATATCTGTTTCATTAAAACTCAATTACCATGCCCAGCTTATAAATATCTGAAATATCTGTTTCGTGCGTATTGATGCACGAATAGCTCTGAGACATAGCCAACCATGCATAGAGAATGGAGCAATCATATTCTCGATCTCGTGCTTATTATTATGGATTTGCAGGAACACCATGCATTGAGAATGGAGTAATCATATTCTCGATCTCGTGCTTATTATTATGGATTTGCAGGAACTGTAAGATTCTTTGGTAAGGTAATATAAAGACTGATGATAACGAAAGAACCGGTGACGTTTCTGTTGATCCTGCTTTTAGTTTTTGACAAGTGAATGTAAAGATGGAAGTAACAGCAGTACCGTAGCAGAAAAAGGTAGAGCAATGTAGAGTCATATAGTAATGGCAGAGAGAGATCGTCTTCATATCACACTCAGAAAGGTTCCCACCTGACTGTGTCTACCCTTCCGCTACAATATACTCAATCGAATCTGTCTAACTAGGTATCAATTTGATTCATTTGTAAGATCAACTAATACCCTTCTGGTCCCTTTGTAACTTCTAAATTCTTCAATTCCTTAATTTCTATAACTTCTAAATTCTAATACTCTTTGATCAACTAATGCATTGGTCTAGAGAAACCATGTTTCAAATTGAGGTGTTGGTTTAGAAAACGAGTTTGATTAGAGTTGCATGCAATCTCTTAAGCAAAAAATCACATTTAGGTTCCTGCATCAAGAGCCAATACGAACCTCTTTTATTTCTGTTTCCTATCTGATCCATATCCAAAAATGTCACTTCTGCAGAAAAATATACGTGTATACAGCACGAAGCTTTTTCTTATTATGCGTGCATATATGACCTTAGAGATGTGCTTTAGTAAAGAGATAGAGCAGCTTAAGTAAGTTAGAAGTAAACTAATTATAAGCGTCAGTGCACCTTGCTTGTGAGATGTGCATGCCTTCTTTTCTAAAATTGCAGAAGTTGAAGTATGAGGATGATGGACATATGGATAGACAGATGGCCCGTCGTGTCAATTCCCAACCGGCATTCCAACAGTATAACTTGGCCGTCCAATCAATCCTAACCCCTCAATCTAGCAGGGACCTCCATCCCCCTCCAATATTCTGAATCAACCCACGTGTCACCAGCAGCCCCCCCCCCCCCCCCCCCCCAAAAAAAAAAAAAACCGACCCAAATCCTATTTGGATTGCTCGTGATGCTGATGCTCATTAGCCTTGTTCATTGTTTTTTCCTTGAGATTTTTGTTTGGTGGTGAGACAAGCCAACTGAGGGCAGAGGGAGACGTACGAGACTGGTAACTGGAAAAAACGACGACGCTTGGACGGATCCGATCGGCGAAAGGGTTTCATAGTTTTCAAGCAGAATCTTGGATATGCAGTTGCAGCTGGTTGATGTGGCAAACGAGGCTGCTGTTTTCTTTGTGAAGTCTTGTCGTGATATTTACTTTATATATATATATATATATATATATATATATATATATATATCATCGCCAATTTATCTGTTTTAAAATTTTCAAAGATGTTATTATGCTTCTTGTTCAAGCTGATCGAGCTGAGTTGCTTTCGTTTTCTTGAAAGTTGTGATGGTGAGCAGTATATATTGAACTGAAAAGGGTTTAGATTCACCCTTCGGCTTGGGTTTTCAAGTGATATGATCCATTGATCAATTACCAGCACGACTTCCTTGTTCCAATAATTTGCATGCATGAAAACTTGGATAAAGATAAGGCCATGGATGCAGATGAAGTGCTTTAGAATAGTCTCAAACTCTCAATACTGTACAAATTAAGAAGCTAATCTCGTTTAATTTTTTCATTAAAATTAGAATAATTCTCTTTAAGATGACAATAAATCTTATCTTTAAGATGACAATACTGCATTATTTAACTAAAACTATAAGTTGGCCTAATATGTGAAGTGATGCCTTGCTTCTAAATTCTAAAAACCTCCTCATACCAAAAATAAATAAAATCTCTGGGAGAATCTCACACATTTTTCCAACTATATATAGGCAATAGAAAGATCATAAACATTCCTAATTTTAATATTCCACTTCTTTCATCTGTCATTATTGATCATTTCAAAATTTGATTAAACCTTTTGGATTAGGGATAAACCTTTTGAATCTGATATACGTACATTTACCAAAAATACAAAACAAAACAAAACCCTAAGCTAGAACGCATGCACTCAAACAATCAACTTCTTTTTGTCTTACATAAACACTTGCGTTTTTCATTTTCGATATATAGTTCTCTCAAACCCCACAAGGGCTACCACTCGAGTAAAAAGAGAGGTAATGTTTGGGAAAATTGAGCACTACAGAACTATAGCACCAGATGAGATAGACACATATACCACATTTAGAAACACATAATTATAAAGGAGGGAGGTGACATGTAAGAGTGACTTGGTAATAGTGACTTTCTACTAAGCTATGACTTGTCTGCCAGAATTTCTTACCCGAAGTTGATTTGTAATTACCAGACAAAGACTTCCAACCGAGGAAATGAGAAGCTAGTTGGTTAACTTGGTTGGGCAATGCTATATCTTTGTGACCAAAACGACAAGCAATTTTCTTAGTTGCTTCTGCCTGTAGTCCTGTGCAGAGTTGCCGATCACTATTATATATGAAGTCCAGATGGAATTCGAATTTTACTGCTAGGAAAATTGGATTTTATGGAGTTTGGATTATAGCTGGCATGGTATACTGTGGGTTTGGAGTCTGAATTACTTTCATCCATGATGTTAGTTTTAGCCTTTTAGAGCAAGACCCGATCCACTTGACCCATCAACATTATTTTGATTTACTGGAATAATGAGAAGGATGATCTTCATTCTTGTGTTTGCTCTCAGTTGTGACTCTTTTGAGCACTTTGTATTTCTTATCTGCTTGATTTGTATCGCATTCGCTATACCTAGATGGCATATATGCGTTTCTATGTTTGCAAATTAAGATATTTGAAACTCTCTAGCTAATTTGTTTTGCATGCATCTGTGATAGTGTTATTTTTGGAGAAACCTAGAAAACAAAACGTTTCACCAGTCACTATAATATTAACCTTCTACTATTAGGAAAAAAAAAATTCCAAGTTTAAAGGGAGGAAACAAACATAATCGAAGGCAGTCCTTCACAAAAGACGTAGGGATATTGTTGATAAATTAGCAAATATAGGTCATTTATGCATGCAGCCGTAATTAGTTTTACCTTAATAATGTATTGTTGCTTCATTTTATGATAGTCTCAGTTTTTGAATCAATAATACGTGGTGCTTCCCTCACAAATAAATACTGGTCTGAGTTGTTATACTATTCCGATGAAAAGTGTATATATGTTTAGACATGGTGACCTGCAATATATATTCTAGCTAGATATTGTGTATATTGCGCGCTGGAGAACATTTTGGTTGTGTGGCAGGCAGGTCGGTCTCTCACAAAATTGAGCTTTCAATCAGTGGTCCAATTCCAAAATATGATCATATCATCTGTTGTTGTTTTTCACAGACAGAGAGACTCATCAAACAAGTCCCTTGATCTCATTCTTTCAATATTTGGTTACCACTCAAATGCATTCCTCTCTTTCTGCCTGGTCTACGTCACATTATCTCCTCCCAGATTCTGCTTGCAGGTTAATTTATGGTTTCTCACATCAGATATATCACAGCTCAACTCGATCGAGGTTCAGACCAACAAAAAAAAAACTCGATCGAGGTGTGTGGTAGTGTTCTAGCTTACTCATTTTAATCTCAATCTATATGAGAGATTAGAATATTTGGCAGATAAACAACTTAATCGAACAAAACCTAAAAACCAAAAGTCGAAGCAATGTAGATATAGTTAAGTAAGATCACACAGATAAGACTGGGATACTAGAATTCTGCATTATTGGGTTGCTGTATATACAAATCTTGAAAGGAGAGAATGATTGAATTGGTTGTTCTACGTACTAATTATTGTTCGTATAATTGGGGATCACTTATTTGATTGGTAGGCAACAAATGTCTCAATGATATATCTGGAAGGAGCAATCAAAATCTTCAAAGTGTCTTCTTATATTTCAAAGCTCAATTTTTAAACAGTATATCATGCCAAATCACACACTAAACCAGGTTTAATATGGGATTAGAAAAACAGAGACAGCTTAATAGTTAGATTATGTCAAAGTCATTGAGGCACAATGTATTATTATGGAGGTGGGCAGCAACAATTAGGTATTTCGTGTTTGATTAGAGTTTGATGGTGAGTAACGATATAGCATAGAAAATACGAACCTCTCTCTCAAATTGCATATCAAGAAAATAATGATCAAGACATCGAAGAAAATTTTAAATTTTTTCTGTTAAAGGATAATTTTTTTTATTTTTTATTCATTATAAATAATATTTTTGATAATGTTGCTGGCATAATATTTTTTTATTTATTATTCAATATTGCAGTATCTCACAAGTTTTCTAGCCTCACTATAATCCGCTGGGGCCCGGACAACCAATAGAGCATTGCAGTCCCTTTCTTTATTACTTTTGACAGTGTCGTTGTTCGAACTTAGGTTGAAGAGCACACCTAACTAGGTAAGAATTTTGACAGTGTCGTTGTTCGAACTTAGGTTGAAGAGCACACCTAACTAGGTAAGAATCACTAGACTGCTTTGCAATGATTGTTACCGGCATAATCTTTAGTTTATATGTTGAATCCATATTATCTGCAAATGGAAGGTTGTTATCATTAATTAAGAAATTGTTACCGCACGCAGTTTCCATCTTACATAATGAAAGGAAATTAGAAGTGAATAGCAACACTTGTCTGTTGATGGAAGTGAAAACAAATGAAGGATCGATGGTGACACCATTTTCCCCTTCTCACTATCTCGATCGTTTGTCTGTGGTACTAAAAAGTCAAACTGGGCTGTTTTAAGATTGCGACTTATTGTATCGATGATTCGATACAATGTGCAATCCTAAAAGATTGTGAGAATTCCACGATGAACCCTAAATCATAATCGTCCGCACATGCAAACTGAAATGATTAAAGGATCGATGAGGCCGGAATGCTAAAAGTGGCATTCATCAATCTATTGGAAAGTTGAATTTTCGCATCCAATATATCATACCACACACATAATCACTGCATTGTCATAGCAAGACGTATACATGGGCAACAAGTTCAAAGTCTTAATGGCATTATGGACGATAATGCTATATTCATTTGTAGATCGAGGTGGCCATAATCATCCTATAAATCTTTCTTTTCTTACCCACGTAATTTGGACACCTAAATAATGGCTAAATCGAAGACCCTAATCAACAACATCCCCTATAGATGATATCATGCATGTCTTGTTCAATTTTTTCTTGGATCAGAATTTGGTGCAAATCGAAATGAATTGGCGGTGGTTAAATCGTAGGTGGATATATAATATATTGAAGTTGAATTGTCTGGAGATATCTAATCTAGCTAACAGCTTTATTGCTTGCCCCAGATATCATCAAAGACCCGGGACCTCGTTGTTTAGATCGATCACGAAAAGAGGTACGGTAATATTTACTGACCATGATTCCGATTTATGGTATTCACACACCAGTTTTGCGAATTATAACACTGAAAAATAAAACAAGGAGAACGAAGAAGAAGATGATGATTTATTCAGAACAGAAAGGTTGGTCGGTGTTCATGACCAGATCGTATCACTGATCCTATTTATTTCCTTTCTGTAGCCTCCATAGCTACATTTGTACTCTCTATTGTGGCAATTCTTCTACCTAACGATGCAAACCTAGGCTTTATCCACCTACCGAATAATGCCTAGTCTTTTTTTTAGAAATGTGTATTTCGTGCCAAGAAGTCGGAACATGTAACCTATTTAGTTCCCATAGAGCCATATAGTATATGGACCAAACTATCTCATGATCGACGTCGTCGCAACGTAAATGTTTGGTAATTTTTCAATCGAACATTAGGTATACTTGGACAAACCCTTGTTCCGTGGATGAAGATGAAACTAATTTAGTTTTAATTCATGTCAAATGTTCAGATATACATGATAGATAGAATTGTATTTTATGAGAATATCATTCAGACACAACTAAATGTTGGAGTTTTTAGCGCATATGGGGTATGTGTTACTCTTATTGTCATAACAAATTATGTCACCTTATTACGGTAGAAAGTGTAGGACAATCATCCTAAAACAAAAGTATCGGATTAATGTTAACTGTTGTTTGTGCCTTGTGAGTTCCCGTTAATTTACTAACACATAAAAAAGCTCATGCCCCATACAGAGTAAATAAGTTTTCATAACATTTAAGGTTACTCGATGACGTTGAAGGAGATATAAAAGTCTAACATCGACATTTGGACATGTTCTTATTCGTTTATTTTTGTTCTCATACAAGTAATCGTATCAAATAATACGTTAGTGTATACGTCAATATAGCAAGATTGAAGTTTCTTAGGAGGACTTATTTATGGATTACGATGGAGAAAGGCCGAGAAGCAAGGATGTGTAACAACAACGTTCATGGAAACACAATGTATCGTTAAGGCTTCTTAATCAAATGTGATATAGTCAAAAGGGATACAAATGAAAACAAGTAACTTTTAAGTCAGTTTAAGTCGATATTAGTAACTTCCATCACAATCATCATCATAATTCACAGTAATATAGGGTGTTATTGGGAAAATGAAATGCCATCATAACCACGTACAAGCCAGATCGATTTACAGATGAGCATGAGAATGACCTTTTACTAAATCTACGTTGTGTACCAAATTTGGGTTCATATTTTTGGTTTTTGTAAATTGGACAAACCCACGAATTGAAATCGGTCCAAATAGGCCACACGTGCCGCTACACTTGTCTATGGCTTTTGTATGATTTTTCACTGTGAACCACATCACCATTTCCAAAGCTTTTATTTACATAGAGATAGATTCATCTTTTCCCCTTTTGACTAGGGTTCGTTTTCAAACATGGTATCAATCATTCCATTGAAAACAACGCATGTAATCCCAATACGTATTTGTGAGATTTAGAACATAAAAAACAGATTGGTCTAGTCCCAATAAAAAAGTTGTGAGTTAAATAGTGTTGCGCATGATCTCAAATTAACATGGTTAACATGGACAAATGTTTATATTACAAATTTGGACCTTAAGATTGTTTTATTTTAGAGAAAATTTCAGCTTACTCTTTAAATATTTGGTGCAAAAATCAGTTCGTTCTTTCAACTTTCGTAAATACATCAGTCGGTCTAATTTTTGAATTTCTCTCGAAATGTGACAAAGGGACATATAATTCAACTTTATCCTATCATTTTCAATAAAATGTCTGAAATACCCTCATTGTTTTTTATTTATTTTACCAAATAGATGCATTTTTTCCATTATCTGTATTAATATTTTGTCAAATTAGCTATTTTACCTTAATGAAGAGGGATAAAGCTGAATTATGTGTCCCTTTGTCAGTTCCAACAACTTTGGTGACGTCATATTTCAAGAAAAATTCAAAAATTGAACTCTACTAATGTGTTTACGAAAGTTAAGGGACGGATTGATTTTTTTTTTTTAAATTACAGAACTGAACTGATTTTGACACCAAATATTTGGGAGATAAATTGAATTTAATCTTTTATTTTAATTGAATTCGTCTATGATCTTTCAGACAGTGAATTAAGACTTTAACAATAGTTTAATGCATGGTAAGAGTTATGACTTGTTTGAAACTGTAAAACTTTATGTCTTAGATACTATAAAATTAAATAAAACGACACAATTAAAACACTATAATGAAATATATTTGACAATGATCAACATTTTAAGTATCTGACCAATAACACGACAAGTATATGCATAACATCATATATTATGTTGTATATAGTAAACTGTCATAGGCTCATAGCCCTTAAAAATAGATATGTTGTCCCAACCCCAGGAAGAAGGTGTCTAACATGCCCAAAACTTCCACACGCTTATGTCACATTAATTTATTTGGACCACCATAACGCTGTACCACAAACCCTAAACAAAACTTAAGGAGACCCCAACCCACAAAAATAAATATAACAAAATGGTTCTTCTATATATCATTGAATCCATTTCACAAGTTCAAATATGAACTTTACAAATTTGACTACCCAATCCACCTGGATTTGGTAACAACCGCAAGACCACCAAATTCTAATTTCCCGCATATGTAACTCCTAATCAAAAACATCATTTTCCATTTTCATAGTTGAAAGCGAAACACCAAATGCTATAATTATAACTAATTATAATTCATCATCTACCAAAAAAATAAAAATAAAAATAAATCATAACAATAATAATAATAATTAAAATAACTAGAAATTCTTCCCAAAATAACCACAACAACTAATTTCTTGACATCAATAATAACCCAATCAACCAACCACCAAAAAAGGAACTAAAAAAGGAAATTAAATGAAAAGGAAATTAAAAAGGACACACTCCATTAATATCGAGATTAATTACGTAGCCACAATCTAAGGCCTTCGTTTCGTTTCTCACAGCAAAACCTTGCTCCGTGGCAAAACCGAAATTGAGAAAAAAACAAGAGGGTGGAATCGTGAATCGTAAGAAAAGACAAGGACGATCCAGATTACGTGGTGAAATTACGAATTCTACCCCTACGTCTGTCTATCAGCCTCGGTTCCTCCCCCTTCCTCTCTATTCCTAGGCCATTCCGTCACGTCACGACACCGAACGGCGAACCAACAGAGGACGTGAAAGCCGAAGGGGCAATCTCGTCAATTCGCCAACCGAACCTGCTGAGCTGGCAGTGTTGTAATAATGGTATAATTTCCGCAAATTTCCATAATAATTCTCACATCGTTTCCCAATGCGAAAGCCGGCTCTCATTAAAACCTCACTAATATTATAAAAAATAAAAATTGAGTAATTTTAGTTTCTCTCTCTAGATTTGAGAGAGAGAGAGAGAGAGAGAGAGAGTTCTCTTCTATCCTCTGCTCGTCTGTGTGTGCGCCTTGTGTTGTTGGCTTGTGGATTCCCCACCTATTTTCCCAAACACAAAGCACTACAGAGAAAAAGAGACAGAGACAAAGCTCCTACACTAAACACAGGAGAAGAGGAACAAAAAGCAATTCCCCCATTTTCATTTCACTCCTCTCTTCTCTCTCAAATGCTCGCCGGATTTCCTTCTCCGGCCAACTCTTTACCACCAGTCTAAATGTTGCACTGAGTTTCGAGTTTCACAGACTTGTTTCCGTGAGTAAACAGTTTAAGAGTGTCGGTAATATATGCGAGGCAAAAATGCGTGAAGCACTGCTATGTGAATCCCCAAGCGTCAGCGACGTCGTATTGTGCGCCAAAAAGAAGCGTTCAGACGAGGAGGACGTGCCGCCGCAGCTCACCGTTGCTGCCCCGGCGCTATCTATAGGCCGTAGCCGCTCTCAGGCCGGCACTCGCCGCGTCACTCCCACAGAGGAGTCGAGCATCGAGAGGTTTCTCCCCAACGGGGATCTCTACATCGGGAGCTTCGCCGGGTCTGCCCCGAACGGATCCGGTAAGTACCTCTGGACTGACGGGTGCATGTACGAAGGGGAGTGGCGGAAGGGCAAGGCCTCGGGAAAAGGGAAGTTCTCGTGGCCGTCGGGCGCGACTTACGAGGGCGAATTCAAGTCGGGTCGGATGGAAGGGTTCGGCACATTTATCGGATCCGATGGGGACACGTACCGCGGGTCGTGGTCGGCGGATCGGAAGCACGGGATGGGCCAGAAGCGCTACGCCAACGGCGATTTCTACGAGGGATCGTGGAAGCGGAACCTCCAGGACGGCCAGGGGAGGTACGTGTGGCAGAACGAGAACGAGTACGTCGGGGAATGGAAGGCCGGATTTATTTCGGGTCGGGGCGTTTTGATTTGGGCCAATGGGAACAAGTACGACGGTCAGTGGGAGAATGGAGTTCCGAAAGGAAACGGAATATTCACGTGGCCGGACGGGAGCTGCTACGTCGGGTGTTGGAACAAGGATTTGAAGATTCAGCAACTTAACGGGACGTTTTATCCTGCAAACGGCGGGAAGGAGCAGAGCTTCGACAACATTGGGTCGTTCGCGGCGGAGAATTTGACGATTACGATGAGGAAGAGGTCGTCGGTGGACGGGAGTAGGGGGAGCTTGGCGGAGAGGACGTTTCCGAGGATTTGTATTTGGGAGAGTGATGGTGAGGCTGGGGATATTACTTGTGATATTATTGATAATGTGGAGGCTTCTATGTTCTACCGGAACGGGGCTGGTTTCGACCGGGATTCTCTTATGCAGTTCAAGAGGAGTCCCTGTTGCTTTTCCGGGGAGCCCAAGAAACCCGGGCAGCCTATTTCGAAAGGGCATAAGAACTATGACTTGATGCTCAATCTTCAACTGGGGATTAGGTGAGTTTGTGAAATTCACATGGTATTTGGGTGCCTTTTTGGTTGTGGAGTTTTTGTTGGTTAGTGTTTGATTGGGTGTGCCTTTTTTGAGCTTCAGGTACTCTATTGGGAAGCATGCTTCCATAGTGCGGGACCTTAAACCCAGTGATTTTGATCCAAAGGAGAAGTTCTGGACCAGGTTTCCGCGGGAGGGATCCAACAAAACGCCGCCTCATCAATCGTTTGAGTTCAGGTGGAAGGACTACTGTCCTATGGTGTTCAGGTGTGTTGATCTCTCTAGCTTCTACCTCCGTTTTATGGGTCTCGTTACTTATTGTTGGATGATCATCTCGTATCTGAGAGGTTAAATTATTTTTAAAGCTTTTTATTAATAACTCACAAACCCTACATATGTCATGACCCAAACACCTTAACCAACCAAGTCACAGCTCACATCATTTAAGTGAGAGGTTAATTTAATTGAATACTAAGTAAGAGCACTACATTTAAGCAAGCATTGCGTGCTGCAAGCGTTTGCTTCTTCTGTTGCTGTTAGTCTGGTTAATCTTCCACAGTTTCTGTTACTAATTCTATTTGGGTATTTCAGGCGTTTGAGGGAGTTGTTCCAAGTAGATCCTGCAGATTATATGCTGGCTATTTGTGGAAATGATGCTCTTCGGGAGCTTTCTTCTCCAGGGAAGAGTGGCAGCTTCTTTTACCTTACTCAGGATGATAGATTCATGATTAAGACGGTCAAGAAATCAGAAGTCAAGGTTAGTTGCTACCTGTTTGACCTCTATCTTCTTAACTTTTACTTTTCTGGAAACAAAAGCACATTTGTGCTGCACGGTTAGCGGTTTGTTTGTCTCTTAAATTCAATTCTATTTTCCTGATTAGGCAACAGTTGAAAGATGATGATTGCTGACCTGATGGATTGTATTTTGTTTGCAGGTGCTAATAAGGATGCTTCCAAGTTATTATAGACACATGTCTCGGTATGAAAATTCTCTTGTGACCAAATTCTACGGGGTGCATTGTGTCAAGCCTGTTGGTGGACAGAAGGTATGTGTTGTGGGGACTAATTTAGCTTGGTTTTGAATTAATCTCCTTCAGCGATGGGATACCTAACTAGTTGTTGTTTGACTGAAAATCAGACAAGGTTTATAGTGATGGGCAATTTGTTCTGCTCGGAATATAGAATACATAGACGATTTGACCTGAAAGGATCATCCCATGGTAGAACAACTAATAAGCCCCAGGGGGAAATTGATGAAATTACAACCCTGAAGGACCTTGATCTTAATTTTGTGTTTTTCCTGCAAGGAAAATGGTACCAGGAGCTTATGAAGTATGTTGCACTCCACTAACTAACTTTTACATGGTTGCTTCTAGTTATTTGTTATTGGCTTGATATTAACTGGATTGAAACATTGGCAGGCAAATTGATCTAGATTGTGAATTTTTGGAAGCGGAGAGAATCATGGATTATAGTCTTTTGGTTGGACTTCATTTTTACGATGGCAATACGTATGACAAAATGGCGCTGTCACCTTTTCTCTTGCGCTCTGGTAATTGACTTTTGTTGGATCAGAGAGTTTGTAGCTTATTTATGGGTCAGTGTGAATGTTGACTCTAATGTTTGTGGCACTTTCAGGCCAAAAGGATTCATTTCAGAATGAGAAGTTTATGCGCGGGTGTCGGTTTCTTGAAGCTGAGCTACAAGACATGGATAGAGTTTTATCTGGCCGGTATGGTTTTAATAATTCATTTCTTGATATTTTCTTGTTAGCTTACAACCAAAGGTTTCCATGGTCTGGGTTTGACCATGTATCTAAAGAACATAATGTAGTTTTAGGAATGTCATTCTGGATTTGATGGGTGGGATACTCATTCTTCCATGGATTTGGATGTCTTTGGAAATAATTGGGGGTTGGTTCGCCTTGGTGTTTTCTGTGGGGTATTATTCATTGGGCAATGGTTGTTTGTGGGACACATGAAGGATATCCCAATAATTGCCTCATTACTCCTATTTAATCTGTATGTAGTGACTGAAGTCCTGTGGAAACTATTACCTTGGTTTGAACATTATTGGCAATAGTTAAAAGTTAAAACCATTTCCTTGGTAAATATCTAAATTCAGGTCTAGTGTTTTACCAATATCTCCCATTCTCCCAATGTGGGAAATAGGATAACACTACAAGAGGCTCTTGCATTTGTTCCCCTTGTGAGGAAGAAAATGCAAGATTTGATAGAATCCATGTAATGGTTTTGCGATGCAAATTTTATTTTGAATAGCCTGCGTTATCTAATCTAGTGGGAAATGGATTTACAACTCTTAGCCGTGAACAATATGATGTACATTGATATTAACATATGTTTTCCCTATCAGGAAACCTCGGATCTGCTTAGGAGCCAACATGCCTGCAAGGGCAGAGCGGATGGCTCGAAGGAGTGACTTCGATCAGTACACCCCTGGTGGGTTCAGTCATTTGACCCCTTCACGCAGCGGTGAAATCTATGATGTAGTTCTCTACTTCGGGATAATAGACATTTTACAAGACTACGATATCAGCAAGAAGTTAGAGCATGCATATAAATCCTTGCAAGTCGACCCAACTTCAATATCAGCTGTGGATCCCAAGCTTTACTCAAAGAGGTTTCGGGATTTCATTGGAAGAATTTTCATTGAAGACAGGTAATCAGCAAAATGGCGTATTTCCAAGTGGAAACTAGCGCTGGTGCATTAAGAAGATTCATGGGTTGATCCTCTTTCCAGAACAAGGCTCAAAAGTTGGAGCATGACTTGAGTGGGGGTTCAGAGACTGAACCAATGCGACTGTGGCGAAACCCCAAAGCTTGGTGGTGGGTTGTCGTCGGGGGAATCCCTATGGCTGAATTTTGAAGACACAGCCAAGGTGTTTTGGTTCTGGCAGGGGGTGGGTGCTTGTACATTCTTCAAGGTAGAGAGGAAAGGTTTAAGTTATGGGGTTCTGGGTTTTCTTTCTTTTTAATTTATTTATTTCTTCCTTTAGGTGAAATTTTGTGGTATCAAGGAATGTGAAGATTTGAAAGATAGGTATAGGGAACAGATGAATATGTTTCCCAGAGAGAAGATTAAAAAAAATAAAAATGGGGGTAGGAGACTTGGAATAACAGTAAGTGTACAGGTTTATAGAAAAGGGTTGGATAGCTTATGGAATTCAATGGAATTTTATGTGATATTTTGAACAAGAAAAGGAAAAAAGAAATGTTTGAATCAGAAGGGAGAGAGTGACCCTACAGGAATCTCTCTCCCCTCTCAGTCCTGGACTCTTTGCTCCTTTAATCAGATGTTTGTATATAAAATGGTGTTGGCAATGTGGAGTAGAAATGGGGTCAGTGCTTTGCTTTTTGCAGTGAAAGGGAGGGATTGGGGGCAGTAGAGAGAGAGAGAGAGAGAGAGAGAGGTAGGTGTTTGTTTCGTTCAAGTCCTTCATGACCCCAAGAGGATGCATCAAAAGCAGAGAAAGCAAGAGAAAGATGCGCTGGTGTTTCTTGTTTTAGCCTACTTTGTTTACTGCCTTTGCTTCCTTTCCATCTACCACTGTTTCCCTCTGAATGAAAAATGAATGGATTTTCATGTCTGTTTTTCACTTTGGAATTCAATTCACAACAATAGAAACCATTCAAACTTGCTTGTTTTCAAAGAGGGTGGAGCAGTAGCTGCAGATGAAAGAAATAGTTGCCAAAACAAACGAGGGACAGTGAATGACCGTTGATGCAAAATTGACCCAGCAGGTGGTGGCCGAATCACAGTTACTATTGGGGATAATATACAGTTGCATAACAAATCAAATGTATAAAAATGCAGTGGGAATTAGGGCCATCGGGAATCGGGCGGTGCTTTTGCAGAAGCAGAGAGGTCAAAGTTCTGGTTCGGAGAGGGAAAGAAAGAAAGAAAGAAAGAAAGAAAGAAAGAAAGAAGAGAGGGAAGGGTCGAAACAGTGTGGTAGAGTTTTGTGTCTCTTTTTTGACCACTGCCCTTTTTGGGACCAGCTAATGGTCTGATAGCTCAGACCCAAAGCAGAGACTTCACTGTTAGTGATTGGGGCCATTGCCATTGCTACCATGTGGTCACCACCATTGATCATGATTACCTTTTTGAACGAGTGATCTCCATGATCTTCACCTCTAATCCTATTGAATTCGGAATTTCACATCTCCGGATTGGAAAGCCGGTAGATTAGCTCATTGTATGAGAGAGTATTCAGAAGCCGAAGTCGTTAGATTAGCTCATTACATTACATGAGATTAAGAGGATAATGGGGGTGATCGGTTGTGCTTTTTAACTAGGGGTTTTTTGATGGAAGTCAATGTGATCAAGCTTTGATCCGTTACAAACTTCAAGAGATTAGGGTAATGAATGTGCCAAACGGTTGAAGCAATCATATCTACCTTTTCCTGGATTTCTTGAACCCGTAGTTCAGTGTATAGTAATTTTGGTAAGGATTTACAGTGTTGCATAGAAAGTCTTAATTAATCAAAAATTTTATATGCATTGTTATTGAGAAAAGTTTGCAAAAGAGAGAAACCCAGCAAGCCTAGACCCAACTATCAAAAAACCTACTTTGAGGATAATGGGTGTCAAAATGGTTGGGAGTTCAAAGCCAACTATGTGCCCAAGGGGGCATGAAACTCATTACATGTGTATAGATTTTCGACTATTGATGTGTTATTTGATGATTTTTTGCAATGATTTTGAGAATCCGAACACTATCCGTGTTTTAGTACAAAGCTTTTGAATTTTACCTCTTCTAAAATGAATACATAGTTTTGGTTTTGACATTTAGTGAGTATTTGTTATATATCTGAAAGTTAGAAACATATCTGATCAAATGGTTGTAAGATTCTCTGCCTACAAATTGGAGGACCAAATAAGCTATTAGGTATCTGTCTCTTTACCTTTCTTCTTTTCTTGAAAACAATACAAGTAGGGAGCAATATGCATCAAGACTCGGTTAAAAGTGCAAATTAGAAGGGTAGCCAACCCAAATATGTCACACATACTTGTTTTATTTGAAACAATGTTGAAGCTAAGTCAGCCGTCCCCGCCTGTAAAGGACTTGGCCATTCTTATTTTAGTTTGAAACAAAATAACACGTTATTGCCTATAATTTTTTTTTTCTGTTTCTATTTCATTTCCTTATTGTATTGGGTTATGTTGACTACATGAGTAAAACAATGACTTTCAACTTCCATGTTTTATAGGTCTGAAACAAAAAATATGAACATAGTTATTGATTTGTCAATCATAGGAGAAGGTTTTCTGAAAATGACCTTTGGTTTTGCAATTTGTAGTCCTACTTGACCCAAATGTGGAGAGGCAACTTAAGTGCAAACCCTATCTTGCCTTTTGTACCTTGCAAAGTACGGAAACTAGAAGTATCAAGGTTTATTGAAATGGAACTGCAAGAATTGAAAGGAAAGCAATAAGACGCATAAACAAGACGAAGGCTACTTTGTGGGTATTCTAATTGATTAGAAATATATGTTACAAAAGTATGTATAGTTAGGTTAATAATAAAAAATGACAAAATTATTCTGCTCTATGTTACTCATATAATCCTAATAAAAGTCTCATTCAAAAAATGTTCGGATTAAGAATTTCGAGATACGACATCCAACGTTGAATTTGACTGTAAAAATGTAAAAAGTAGAATTACTTTGATCAATGTATGTGAAAGGTAACAAGAATGGTGAAACATAAACAACATGGAGAATGTAGTCTCCTTTCAAACTAGCTTGGTTTCATCTCAACGGTTTTGGTTGACAAGAAGTTAGCACTACTATCAAAAACTGCGGTGAGAGAGAGAGTGAGAGAGAGGAGTGGAGTAAGGCTGTTTAGGTTATTAGCTAGTGGGCTAAGAGAGCAAGATGGGGGCGGAGCTGGGGTGGTGGGAGAGGGGCAGCATGCCTAAAAAGCAAGACAAACAAAAGAAAACCTTGTTATATCTTTTCTTTCCTTTCTCTTTCTATCGACTCCGGCCAGCCTTATTTTGTTTGAAGAGATCGAGTGAGTTGTGACTCAGTGACTTGTTGCAGGCAGCATCACCAGTAGTACGGACAAGAGATCTCGTCTCTCTGCAATGAAGATCTTTTCTAGCTCAATAATCTATGCTTTGCTCGATCCATCTGCTTTCGTTCTTTTTCAAATTCAATGTTATTGTATCTGTTGGGAAACAGAGACGAATGAGATATTTATTCATTGCATTGTACTCTGATGTTGGGGGTATTTCAGACCAACTTCACCCTTAATTTCTTACATGCACGCTGATGCCCCTGGAGGCCTGGATTGTGATGTTCATTGCTGCCCAGTAAGCCCTATGCAAACTGCCATTACTTTTGTTCAAAATTTACGCTACAGATTTTCTCTATCAATTTAATTTGTTACCATGAAACTTTTTCTTTACCGAACGCAATAGTGTAAACATAATGTAAATGAACATCTTATGATTGAATCTTTTATCACACAATACTTCTTATGATTTATGAACTTAAAAGGTTTACTAATGTACCACGATACAACTAAAGTTTAAAACTGGACAATAAAACTCCTGAACCCGAAGCAAGTTATCTTCCTAAGTTGTTGTAAGAGAGATGTGTTTACACCTAAATTAATATTTTACTGAACAGTAATTGTTTAGGTAAATATTAATTAAATTCATGGTCCACGTCATACCGGCGAGCCTAAAATATTGAGTTTATGGCCCGTCAGCGAAGTCAGGCGAGCTGGGTAGCAGAGTTCACATGAAGTGTATTGGCTTCGCGTAGAAGATTGAGCGAGGCGAGATGCCTTCGCGCGGGAAGACTTCGCCAGGAGAAGGTTTCTATTCTTTAATCACATGTATGCAAGTGTATGTATTCTCTATGCGTGGCGAAGGAAAATGCTTGCAGCTACAGTGGAGGCGGGATGCATGCGAAGAGGTTGCATACGACAGAATCGATACCTCGCGAAGTGGGTTGCAAAGTCAAAGGTTGCATGCGAGGTGGATAGGCATGCGGACCGAATATTCACACGCGAAGTGGTGACTTCGCGTAGATTGAGCGGGGCGAGGTGACCTCGCCATGGAGACCTCGCGAGACCGCTGAAGAGACAAAAGGAAGAGTCCGCATGGGAAAGGGCTGAGGTGTTGGCCGCATATGTTGACTCAATTAGAGAAGAGCAATATCCTTAATTGCTTAAGGGATTATACAAAACAGTCGTACGTGCATGTGAATGTCAAATCAGAAGGTATACATATTGATTAAGGTCTCTCTTCCTTAATTAGATGAATCGTCTATATCCATATCTGGTTCTACTCCTCTACATAGTAGGCAGTTAGTTACTTCGCCAAAGGATAATCACGGCCAACAAGTGATTAACATCGCCTACGCCACATTTATCGTTGAAGACTCCTACAAGTCTTTGACATGCTTTGAGCCAATACCTGTGGCCCTAAGTAATTCTATATAAAGAAGCTCCACGGCTTACAGAAAGCTCTACACAATCAATCAATCAAACACAAAAACAGCCTTCAACCTTGTTGAAACCCTCGACCCAATCGGATCACCTACGCTCCCAGGAGCTTCATTGCCGCTTCCCTGCTGAAGCAACGACACAACAACTCACACAACAATTCTCTCAACAAACATAAAACAACTCTCTCAACAAACAAACAAACAGACAAACACAGTCAAACCTTCGAGCGTCCTCGAAAACCCTAACGTTCTAAGCGCACCCTGCCTTAGATCTCAGAGCCCGTCAGGACTCGTCTTCGATTTCCCATTGTTGCTCTGCTCGCTTTGACAGTGAGTATCGATTCACATGTGACAAGAAGATTTTGCTCGTAAATTCCTCGCCCGCGAGGTGGCACCGGAGCTCTCTTTCGCCTGGTTAGAAGTCAAGAACGCGCACCGTTCTCTTTCCTCGTCCGCGAGGTGGCACGCCCCGCACACATTGTTTTACTTTTGGAAGCACAGTCTCCTCATCACCCCTGCTGAGGACGTGAGCCAAAACAAGATGAGAAAATGGGTACGTTTAGTGGTATGATCACATTTCATCATGACCTCCAAGAAAGTGGGAGTTGGGGATAACATACCCTAAAACTAATCTATTTTTCCTTAAATTCTAAAAAGATCCCCGTATGCCTTTTATGATACCATACTATGATATTCTTTTTCCTCCATTTCTTGGCCTTTCTTCAAACCAGTAAGAATTAGTAAAACAATTGTAAGCTTCCATAAGAAGACTGAGGTTTTGCATCCTTGAAATGGTTATTTGATTTGTTAAATGATAATGGTGCGGCCAAATGTCGGGAAAAAGCCACAGTGATTTGCCATAACATGAGGATTAGGCCTTTGTGGAGGGAGACAACTCCACCCTCCATCTTCAATATCTATTATCTCCAATATCTCCATAATCACAGACTTTTATCATATGAAGATGCAGATGTGATGTGCTTGTGCTGCTGCTACAGTGATTATTGCTTCATCCACCCAAGTCCCAACACGACGATGAAGATCGATCATGCTGGCATTGCCCACAGATATTAATCAAAAGTAGTAGGCTGACCTCCTAATTATGCTGCTTTGGGGTTTTCCAAACCGTTTTATAATCCTTGTAGGGTGGCTTGGTTTGGACATAATAATGGGATTTCGTCCTACTATAACTAATAACACAATTCATGTGTTTTGATGGCACTACTTTTATCCAGGCTGCAAACAACCAGTAGCAGTTGAAAGCTTAAAAAACATCTAATAAGAAACTACAACACAAAACCATTTAAGATCGATTTACTTGATGCAAATAGATTGTGAATTGGTTGAACTTACATAAGGAGGACGAATATTATGAGTTTCCACAGTTTTTTTTTTAATATTGTAGAGGGCAATTAATCATTTGATTCATTCATTAAGTGGTTGAGCTAAATATAAACGAGTTCAAAGAAAAATGAAGCAGACAATTAGACAAGGATATTATAGAAAATTAGGGTATGTATAATTGAAGCGTGTTGATGAGGGTGGATCTAAACTTGTTGAAGTTAGAAGATTGAGAAACAATAGTTGAGCTAGGTAGCTAATAATGCAGGGGCGTGCTTAGCACCTCCAAGCTTGAATGGACAAGAAAACGTGATTTGCACAATGTGATATGATCATCGAGTTAGGCAAACTCAAAAGGCTAAAGCCAACGCCTGTCATGAATGGCACGACATATATTTATGATGAGAAATGGTGAATTCATCACCTAACACTTCGAAAAAAAATTATGAATAGGAAAGGGGGACATGTATAATGTGCCCTCTTAAATTCTTTGATAAGAATAATGAAATTGTAAAGCAGTACTAGTGTCTTCAACAATAACAACTAGTTTGAAAGGATGTAGTGCCGATTAATTTGGCCTAGCAAAAGTCCTTATCATTCCCAGCATAAGGTTCCGCACTGGGGGACACTCCCTTGGCGACGACCCCGTCCATTTTCTTCTTTCCCTAAAGATACGTTAACGCCCCTATTAAATCAGTTAAACTAGAAAACGAAGCACAGTGAAGATAGGATCGTGGCAAGAATATTAGACATTATCGCAATATGTGATCATAATGTTTGTCACATTTCATGGAACACATCCATACGCTGATATAAGAATTGAGAATGTTGAAATCGCCTTTGTTGCGATTAAGAGTCACACATTATTGTGATTTCGTATTAATTACATTTTATGACATTTCATCAAATTACTTTTTTTGTGTTCCCAATTATTAAAGAGACCCTAATACACACTATCGGGCAAATATAAGTTCATTAGAGCAACGAGGAGTCTGTTGATGGTGAAGCCAAGTAGTAGCTAGTAGACACTGAAATTGTTTGTGAGGAATCGAGAGGTGAATGAATTGAGTGGTTCAAAACTTCAGAATGAAGAACAGAAGGAAAATGGATGACGAGTCGATACTACATGGAATTGACTCGAGTGCCAAGTTGATATGGGACCTTCATGTCCGGTTGACACAAGTTTAGTAGCTATCAGACGTATACATTAGGGAAAGATGGGTATGGATTTACCATTCTGGGCCTTCTGCATTATAGTTTGTCACCCTCCAAATTAACCCTACTTAGATCCCTCAATCAATGTACAGCCTCATTTTGAAGATTTGGGACCATTATGGGTTTAATTGGGATTTAGATGTATGGGACCGAAGGGCCATCTAAGGCTTCATGACTGCTATTGCTAGCAAAGAGCTTAGAGTCACCAGCTTTGATAATACAAGTCTATATTTGCAAGCTTTTGAGGAAAATATTTGGGGAAAGGTAGTCTCTACATATAAGGTTGTGTATTGGAACCATTGGCGGAGCCAGTTCAGGACTAGTGAGGGCCCGTGCCCTCATTAGATTTCAACATATAGCTGTGTTTTGATCTGATGTGCCCCCATTCCCTCACTAGAAATCTTACAATTGTATTGGTTTAATATATAAAAATTTCATAAATCCCCACAAAACAAGAGAAAAAGGAAGCTATGCACTCTTGAATATATAATTGAAAAGTCTAAAATATGAAAATCAGGTCGTTTGCTGCGTTAATGTAAAAAATTTTTTTTTTACTCGTTAGTGAGTAGTTATTTCTTGTTTTGGTTTCTTTGTGTGCCCCCATAGCGAAAATTTTCTCTCTCCGCCACTGATTGGAACTTGCTTGCTTTGGTTAACCTACCATTAACTAGACATTAGGGGATCAAATCCTATCTTTCCCAAAATGGTTTCCCTCCTTTATGTAGTTTTTTTTTTTAAGCAATGATCGTATTTTCTAGCACATCATACATCAGGTGCGTTACAAAATACTCGATCGAACGGTTTAAGAATAGTAATATCAGGCCTGTAATACATTAAGAACATATACGGTTAGAGGAGATTGTGTAGAAAACATAAATGGTTCGATAAGGGCTGTTTTTCCAGTTGCCAAAGGAGAAACTTTCTTTGCTTAACTTCTGAGATATGCTCATCATATAGCCAGCCCGGATATCCATGGTGATGTTATGTGTAATCAAACATTTCATTGTCTATCAAAAAACAGAAATGGAAAGGAGAGCGGTTGAGACACCACAAGAATGAAGATGTGATGGTGATCTACTTATTATGTTTCTCAAGTAGAGTACACAAAAACCCCACATCAACCCAACTGACCAATTCTGAAGAAGATGTTCTGTATATATATTAATTAACTTCATAAGATGCAATAATTCTTGTGGGTTGTGTTGATATATACTAATTGATGGACCAATACCCTTTTAATTTTCTCATGGTGGGTTGGGGGTTGCTACATTTATTCTAGGGTGGTCAGTGGAAAATCAACCTGCCCAGTTTGTATGATCCTGCTTGAGTTTCAACCATGGCATATGAGTTGTGTTTTAAATTTGGGACAGGGGAGGCAATGTCATATTCCTTGAGGGAGGCAACACCATATGGTGACCTAGTGCCAACACCATGATTGTGGCCCCTCATATTTTGAGATAATGATGCTTCATAGGACTATGTCCTGGATTTTGCAGTGAGAAACATTGGAGTATTTTTTCTTTGGGAGGGAAGTATATACTTCATGATTGCTCTTCTATAGTTTGTTTTAAAGTTGATTAATCGTGTTCGGTGGTTTGGATGTCACTCCTCTAGTTGCATCAAACACCAAAGGAAGCACACTATCTGGTTTCTATATGACTATATCATTTGATTCATTTCTGATGACAGCTATAATGAAGTTAATCGGTATCACCATCCTTTGCGGTCTCATTTACCTTTATGTAATTTGCCCTCTTATTTTACTAGTTGGACATCATTCCTTACAGGATTAGGAGAAGAAAAAACATAGCAAACTTTAGATCAGTGCTTCAGCAATTCTGAATCACTTTTGTTCACAGCAGCACCACACATAATATCTGATTAATAAGAAATATGTGAAGTTGTGAACATCAATGACCAGATTAAACGCCCACTTTATATCTGATATTTAGACCAAGTAGAGCCATGTAACATATCTCTCGAAAATTGATATTATTTGGTTTGTCCAGGCCCGAATGTGTTTTAAAGTTGGGCCGAAGGATCCTTTCTCCCAACATTTGTTCTTGAGACTCAAAAGCTCCAATTTGATAAGAGAATGTTTGAGGTTTTGAGCATCAGTTTTAAAAAGCTCGAATTTTGGAAGCTTCATGGCTTTTAACCAATCAGTTGTTAGTTCCAAATGTTTCTCATCATATGCTCAAAATGCTCAAACTCAAGTTTCATCCTCAGTATGAACAAAACAGGTTCAGACATTTCATGTTATATAAGTTCCCAAATATTCATTTTGAATTGCTAATCTTTCTGTGCAGAGTGTAGGATCTGCTCAACTCAAGAGCTCTCAACATTAAGATGGTAGATTCAAATCATGTCACTTAAGATAAAAGCAGATTAACACCCAACTATTACCAACAAAGCTATAGACACAAACAAAAATCAACAAAAAAAAAAACCCATTCTGTTTCAATTGACAATGGTCCTAAACCAGCAACCCAATAACCAGGTGGAAAAAAAGACATGGACAAGAAGAAAGATGAGATGTGGGGAAGATGATTGTTGATGATTTCAATGGATTTAAATGAAACTCAACTGCCCACCTTCCCCAAATGAATGTTGCAGGGAAAACTTTCGGATCAGAGCGCATTGGATTATAGCACTAAGCCGATACACACAATCCCTGCTTTGCTTCATCACAATCATATCTGAGTTACACATACAGAACATCAGTAAGAACTTGCAAATTTGACACACAGAACAAAAGACAGATACGAAAGCATAGACGAGAGAAAGAGAGACGGCCAAGTTTAATTTGAGATGAAAGGTCAGTGAACACTGTGTTTATATAAGGAGAAGAAACCCATCTAGGGTTTTAGCCCAACGTTTGATTACTGAAATGCCCTTTTAGTTTAGCAGGTGGGTAAATGGGCCTGGTATCAAATTTAAGTGACCCGGTTGAGGCCCATAGCGGCAACTCATTTCTGTTTTTTTTTAAACGACCTCATTTCTGTTTCAGGGAGGAGGAACTATTCTTCAGCTAATTCCGACTTTTATTATCTGAAACCATGATTTCCAACCATGAATATGTGATTTGGTTTAGTCTTCAAATGCTTCATCCTACAATTGTTAATTTACTCAACACATGGTATAAAAGATAATTGACACTTATTTTAAAAGACATAATAGAAAAAATAATTGACGCCGATATAGAATACAAGACTACAAAGGATCAGCATTCACATTACCTCTAAATTATAACTACTTATATTGGAATTGTATGTCTTTGCAATATTTTTGTGAAATTTAACATGATGCAATACAACAAGTATGAACTCAAAAAAAGCACACTCAAGAATGGAGTAATAGATAGTTGGGTAAATAACTACAAAGTTGGAGAATAATAAACATTCTTTGGACACCTATGATATAGTCATTGCTTCCAATTTGCAGCAACAACTCCAGAGCCAGTTCAGATCCATAGCAGGAAGTAACAGAAAGCCTCAAAATATCAGAAGAAGAAACAAATTACATATGCGCAAACCATGATGTTGAGGTCTCCTACAGGCCTTGATCAATCAGATAGTCTCCCAACCTTTCCACGATCATGTTACACTGTCCGGGAGTAATCGGCTCATCGTATATACCTAAAATCATAGCCTGGCCGGTTTTCTTCACAGTAATGCCACCAGAACCCTGATTAGGAAATCAAATCAAAATTAAACTGCATTACTATAACATGAGCACACAAGCAATGACAGCATCAGAAAACACAATCAATGTGATTCAAATTTACATAGCTCTCTCTGCCAAACCTGTCTGTTTCCTTCAATTTTATGTGAGATTTTTATCAACAAGGAGAACAAATAGGCAGCCTAACAACGTGAGATGCTGAACAACACCCTCAAATAATGGAACTAACCTATCAGACTGATCAACTATTACAGCATGAGCAAGATTGAACAAACCTTCTTTCCACGAATCACAGCTCCACTCTCCCCTTGAATAACCATGTACTTTGTGCCACCTAGGTGCAGTCCAGTTGGGGCAAGAGACCCTGGCTCATCGAAATCCTTCATTATAGCTGCAACTTCTTCCGGCTTGAACTGCATTTCAGTAAGCAAATCAATCTATAACGTAGTACCTTCATCAATATTCTAAACCACAATCATCAATAACTTCACTAAAATGTAGCATCTGATACTTGGATCATAAATTATCATTTGAAATCAAATGCACCTTCAAACAAAGTTTCAATTTTGACGATCATGTTACTCCAATCAATAATATATGCAACTCCATTTGATGGGACGATTAGTGACTAACGTAGATAGTACTAGTGAAACAATATTCATCAGAGAGTTGAAGAAGGAACCTGAGGGAAGCTGGAGCTCTGAGCCCACACACTACCGTCGTGACCGACGATGGCCGCCGCAGTCAGGTGGTGGCCTTCGATGTCACACATCAAGTGATCGTCCACATACGCCTGCCACGACATTTCTCCGGTTCAATCCTCACCGTCCTATCTTCTTCGTTTTCCGGTTTGATTCTGCACCTGAGTAGCCTGTTTCAACTTATATACGAAACAAAGCGACTCCAGTTGGGTTTGGGTGGGTCCTAACGGAACATGGCTGACCTGAATACGATGAGTGCCCTTCACGTTCCCGACGGCCCCCCGCGTTTGGTCACGTGGAACCTACGTGACAGATAAATTGTCAGACTCTTGGTTAAGAGTCTTGCTTGCAGTAGAAGTATCATAGTTGGAAGCCGCAGCTTTTCTCCACATTTTACTCTGTTTTGTTTGGTGTTTGGCACCAAAAACTCTTTACTTTCCGGCCGATTATTCCTGCCGTCTCTCCGGCCGACTTGTTTATGCTAACCGATTGCTGCACCGTGCAGACGCTTAGCTGAGCTACATTTGAGTTTCAGATGGTCTGAATTATCTCAAGAGCAATTGGTTCAGCCCAGAAAACCTCGGATATGTGTTTAAATCATATCATGATATAAATTAGTGAGGGTAAAAACACACTAACACAGAGCAGAAACACTCCACCAACGAAGAGATTCAATAAGCTTCTTGAGATAGTTGATTATGGTAATCTAATATTAACTGCAACTTTGTCCACAAAATTTACTAGTTACATGTACAAACCCAAGAGGTAACAATCATGATAGTCGAAGACGAATTAAAATCAGTGGGGGTGATTTTGTAATCAGTGGTGTTGTTCGCAACACCATCTAAATGTCCAAGATTGGTTCATCTGCATTAATAAAAGTATTGAGTGTAAGCTCAAATACTAATTTGGCTTGCTCAGAATTCCACGAACCAAAAGTATTGTAGTGCAAAATGAAACGCTAAATGAATTTTGCTAAAACAAATATGCTTACCATCACCATCATCTGGATTAAATTCATCCTCATCATCATCAAAATCTATGTTCTGCAAGATCAAAGTAAACTCAAGTAGTTGTAACAAGGCTGAATAGTGTGACAAATATAAAGGAACGGCAATCTCAAGAGTGAACACAAAGAAAACACAACTAACCACCATGCTGATGGGGTTTCAATTTCAAAAATGGTAGAAAGGAAAACTTATGTTCACCATGTAGTCAGTTCATTTATTATTTTCTTCATTATATCCCCCAGGTTGGAAATTGAAGCAGTAAAATGAATTTTTCTTATATCCACACAAAAACTCCCATAGTCAACCTACACTAAAGAAAGAATCAAAGAGGTCTCTTGAAGATAGATCAATATCACCCAACAATATAGAAATAGGTACAGATCATTAAGATCTTCTGTAAAAAATAAAATAAAATAAAATAATAATAATAATAATAATAATAATAATAATAATAATAATAATAAATAAAACACCATTGATAGACCGAGGTCATTTCGTATCATCATTTACCCCTTATACTATTGGCTTTTAGTTTAATACCGCATTTGGTAAACCAAGGTACCACTGCATAATCGCATATTATGACCTTACTCAAATGAAAATCAAGGTCTAAAGAACATATAAGATCCAAAATTTATGTATAAACCTGCTGATAATCATCATCACTAGGGTCATAATCTTCCTCCTCGTCCGCATCCTCGTCCTCGTCCTCTTCCTCATCATTTTCACCTACTTTCTGTTTCTTTGCATCCTACAGACAACAAAGATGATTACCAAGGAAATAATACAAAATTGTTAAACTACAAATAATAACATCTTCAAAATTTCATTTGGATTTATTTCATGGATGTTACAGTAATCTATCACATAAACTACTGCAGGTATTGATTGAGAGAAATTAAGACATCTCATACCAAATTCTGTTCTCGCTTTTCAAACTGATTCCAATATAGCTCATCAGACTTTTCTGTTTAAGTCACGATAACCAAACTGATAAGTATCCCCCAGAAACATAAAAAGAAAAGAAGTAAAAATATAATAAATGAAGCATTCAATCTCATGATACCTGTGTTCCGTTTATCCCATTTAACATTTTCTCTGCTCACCTGCCGCACATTTGAACCTGAAATTCCGTTGCATTGATGAACATGTGAAACACAAAAATACAGCATAAAACCAATGTTCTTGTAAGATCATTGTAACCATCCATTTTTCTTATGGTGTTCACATTACAAACCTCTAGTCAATTCTTTAGGAAACATACTGGGTACCAGATACTGTGAGAAAGAATCAATTTCTCTCTTAGCCTTTCGATTGGCTCTCTCAGAATTTTCAAATTCTTTGTCTTGTCTACCTGAAACCGCAAGTTGAAGAATTGTATGATTTAGAATATAAAATCAGGTATAATAGCAAAATACAGTGAAAAAGAGGTAACAAATAACTTAAAAACAGTATTAAGATTTTCACTAATAACGACAAAAATATTGTTAAGAATACATATATGTTGGCATAGGTATAAGTGACTATACAATGAATCAACATACAAATTGCATAAAACTTCTAAAACTTATGATGACAGTCTGACTTTTAGTTAATGTTGTATTGCATATTTGTTAGAAACATGGTTTCGGAACATGGGTGCACTTATTGTTGCAATCAAAAATATAACATAGGGTGAGCTAAATTCATATTATTTATATATATGTATTTCTATCTGCACACAGCCATTGATTTATTGTTCATATAGGAGCTATGTGAACATACAGGGTACAATAGTAGTGCTACCAGTTGCTAGGTTATTTGTAAAACATGTATGATTTCCTATTTATCAAACAAAGGAAATTTCTTTGCTAAATAATGAACATTATTCTGTCACCATATGAACTGATAAAAAATACAAAACAAGGAATCAGTACATAACACTAACCAGTCTTATCAAGATTATATTCGGATTTCATTAGCCAATTCAGAGTATCTATGATTAATGTTTCTTCCTCCTTCAATCCTTTGTTTTTCTTTTGATCTAGCTCAGACAAAATACCTCTGGCATCAGGTAAATGAATATCCTGCAAGACAAGTCACATTGGATATGTTAAGTAGTAGAGGAGCCAACAACCAATTATGTATGAATTACTGTCTAATGAATTCCTAGGAAACTGAATTCACAAGGGAATATTAATGACAATAGACTCCCATTTTAATACCTATAATGAAAATAGAAATAGAAGATACTGGGTATTTTCAAGACATCAAGTTCATATTCTCTGTAAAATGTAAGCATAATATCTCAACCAACTATAAAAACATCTTATAAATTGTCTTACAAAATTAGAGACATCATTAGCAATTACTGTAGCAAACAAACAAGTAAAACGGAGAAAGAAAAATTTATTCAAAATAAAGGAAACTCAAAACTGTAGAAACATAAACTCACAGGAAATGGGACAAAGGGTTCTTCCTTAGAATAACCACGTCCAAATCCTCCTCGCCCCCCTCCACGACCTCTGAATGCCATTTACCTTCAGAAACAAAAAGGCAAATAGGAATTACTTCACTAATATAAATTTCAAACGTCAAAGCGGCATCACAAATTATCAGAAAAACAATGCAAACATAAAACTTATCAGAGCCTCACACCCTCTTATTTGACATGAAATGAGTATTCTATGAAGAATCATTGAACAACACTGTCAACTTAACCTCCTTTCTGTTGCAGAACAACATTGCCAACTTAACCTATCAGATACAATCTTTTCTGCTTTTTAGTCCTCTATAGTTTTCCTAATGCATTAAAACTTAGTTATCCTCACCTAACCCACAATTCCAAACTTCCTTAATCCAAGTTCAATCACATACTAGTTCTGTAAACATGAGTATACCAAGTAGCAAACTAGACTCTAAAGTTCCGTCAAATCCAAGCATATATCAAGAAATTTCGTTATGATGATCACAGAATCAACAACTAATTTGGATAATCTAAAGAAACCGTACGCTAATCATAGAAGTTACAGAAATGAATAAAACAAGGTACACAACAGGTAAACACATAAGATACTAAAGTAGAAGCAATCGTCTGAAAAGTAAAATTCGAAGCAGGGTATACATGTCATGAGCCAAAGAAATTTTTTTTTGACATTGCAATATGTTGGGGCACTCAACAGATAATCCCAATGTAAATAAGAGACATAGTAACTTATGGAAACAATTTGTATGCCTCAAAAGCAAGAAGTATAGATTGATAACACATTACTACGCGAACACAAATAAAAATTTCTTATGATGTAATGCACATACTTGAGTATAGATAAATTTCAACACCAAATCTCAACACTAGAGAGTACTTTGATGACTTCAAATCAGGTCTCACAGCTACACTGACCAACTGAGCTTATACTACAAATAAATCCAGCTACTACCCAAAATTTAAATCAGATCAAAGCCACTTAATAACATATGAAAGTTAAACAAGAGAGCCTACAAGGGTTTTAAATCACTACACTCACTACCCAACTCAGACATAGGCAGAAATTAACCAAAAAAGAGAGGAGGAATCAGAGAGAAATAGAATGAAGCTTACAGAAAGAGAGGATCAAAGTTTCAGGCGACGAGGGAGGGTGGATTGCGTGGCGGATGGTGATTGGTCCGGCTGTGAAAGGAGGGTGTTTTGACTGAAGCCGACTCCGGAGAGAGGTTTATATGTATAGCAAAGCAATTATAAAACGGGTCATATCCAAGCGGGTCGGGTATTGGGTTTTGTTTTCGCGGGTCTTAAATTTGGGCTTATGTCGCATAAATTTGTTTTCGCGGGTCGTGAATGACCGCCGACCGTCTCATTCAAATGCTTCTCATCGGCTCGATCATACTCTCATACGGAATATAAACTTGCATGTCTCGATACGTATGGGGCTGTCATTGTTTAAAAATATAATAAAATGATAATTTTATCCTTTTAAAATGTCTTTTGTATGTCTTTGCATAGAAGTGAGTAGACCAGAGTTTGCATATCATACACATCAAACCCCTCTCATAGATCAAACAAAGTTCGATATGTTCCTTTAGAATATAGAAATCGACAACAAAGTGCCGTTTGGATATATATGAAATATGGAATTAATGCGAAATAAGGTTTGGGATTGTAAACTAGATCGACGTTAATGTTAATGTGAAATAGAAGTTTTTATTCGATTTCATGCGAAATAGAAGTTCTCTACTATCTCTAGTGCAAAGTAGAAGATCCCTTTCCCAACAACAGTAAGACTTACGACTAGCATGCCAAAACCCTTAATATTTTTGCTTTCATGTGACAAATCGAGATAGTTATCATGTAGAATTGTAGGCTGAGTTTGAGACCGATTGATCAGTAATGTGCATTGTAGGTTGAGTTTAAGACTGATAAGAAAATAAGTAGAAACGTACGCTTTCAATCATGTTATAGAGTTTAGCAAGATAATTAGAAGTGTTTCTTTGTGCTTATTATAGTAAAACTGATTTCACTCAAACCCTTACTTGCCTAGTTCACATAAACACCTGTAGAAAAGCAACCATAAACAAAACCAAACCAAACTCCTAAACCGAACTTTATAATATGGTCTTTTGGTCTATTATCCCTTAGCTGAAAATACAAAGAAGAAGAAATGTGTCAGTGACCAGAAATGGACGATCCGTCATGAAAAGATTGTGGCTTTTTGTCGTGTTCTAACGACATAGAGAAAGGCAGAGAGGATTAAATGAAGAGACATCTATCATCATTACAAATATTCTGTGTATCATAGACACCTCTCCTTCTGCAACAAGCAATTTCCACTCCTCCCATCCTCACCGTCTGATCACACCCTCATCACTTCTATATCACCACCACTGTCACTCCAAAGTCCAAACCCTCACACAGTCTCCACATTTCTGATTCTCTCTTCTCTCTGCAAAAACCTCTGAGACAAAGACACCATGTTTCTTCAACCTCCAAGCAGAGAGCCATACCTAATCTCTCAACCATTCTTCCTTCCCAGCCACCCTTTTGTTTACCAAAACTATGAGCAAGTTCAACCTCATTATTCTCAGGCTCATCTCTACGTTTGTGATCCATTCTATCATGTCTTTCCAGACCATCCCTTTCCACCTTACTATTTTCAGCGGACGCCAAACCCACCACCCTTAAACCCTAGAGAGCTGCTTCCTCCGCCACGAAGAAACACTCGCATTAGGACACAGAGGAGCAGGGCAGCTACAACTTCTGCCCTCTGGAAATGGGTGCCAAAAAGGAAACCGGAGCAAACTTCTACCTCTGTTAGGACGAGAAATGCTCAGGAGGGTTCTTCTCTGATTCCATTTCCTGCAAGTCCTGATGAGCAAATAACTTCTACTACAACAACGCTTATGATAAGGAATATCCCAAATCATTTTGGGTACTCAACATCTTGCTCTCTATATGATTTATGTAGTTGCCTGCAGTACAAAAAAAAAAAAAAAACCCAGTTCATGTCGGGTTCATTTCTCGAAGTTCTGCTTACTTTTGACTTCTGATCCACTATGTTTGTGTAATTATATGTTATGCCCTTTACTTGAGGTCTTTGATTTTGATTACTTGAAAACCTTGTTCTAATTCACTCTGCAGGAGGAGTGATCTAGTGGGTATACTGAAAGATCATTGCTTGTATGAGAACTTGAACTCTGTGTTGCCGTGTGAACCCACTAAGAAGTCCGAGTTCGATTTTCTCTACTTGCCTATGGATTTCAAGTAAGTTATTGGTTTTCCAGACTTCTACTATTCTTGGTTCGTTTTTGTTTTCTGTGGGTGATTGAATGAAAAGATCGTTTCTGTATTTATTCTGTTTGTTAATCTTCTCTTAGGGAGTTTTGGGTAAACAAGAGGATCTCCAACCTGGGATATGCCTTCGTGAATTTCACCTCCTCTGTTGCCGCACTCAGATTCTATAAGCGATACCACAAATTTGAGTGGCCTGTGCAGAAAAACAAGAAGATCTGTGTGGTTGCTTGCGCCAAAACCCAGGTCAGTTAATCATATTATGTTTGTAAACAGTAAACCTTTTATCTTTGTTCCACTTTCGAAAGAAGATTTTCTTTGGGTTCTGGAATTTCAGAGATTGAGTGTTCTTTTGGGCTGTTGCATTGTAGGGCAAGGAAGCTTTAAAGAAGAGTTTCAAGAACAAGAATTTTTGGTGCCACAGCAACGAGTGCTTGCCGGTGATTTTTGCACCTCCATGCGACGGTGTTAAGAAATCCCGTCTTATAACGGTCGGCAAACTCGCCGGACAGCCTAAGATGAAAATAAATTAGCTAGTCAGGACTTATGACTTAGGGACTTCAGTTGTTTAAGAACACACTTATTTTCATTATCTGTGTTGAAATACCTGTGTATAAGGGATCAGTTGAGCATCATGGAAGAGCACCACTTTCATAGAGAATCCCTCGTTCCCTTTCTTTTAATTTTTGATTTTTATGTTTTAGCTAGAAGTTTTCACAATCAGCTTGAAGATTATGAATCCAAGCTGAATTGTTAAAGGGAGTTCTATTCAGTGTTCATGCTAAAAAAAAGTCTTGATCTTTTTAATCCTAGAAAGGGGAATGAGTGAAAATTTGAGTCGATTGTGAGATCCCATCAAACATCCATAACTATCATTCCTCTATAGAAGGAAAGGAGAGCGCAGTGAACCAAACTTGGCTAACACAATTAGGGGTCTGGTGCCACAGTTGGGGATTAGGGTTTTGTGACTTTGTCCATTGTGGTGTATGTATTGTCAGAGTATAAGAACTAAAGCAGGAGAACTATAAAGAGTATTGGAGCTGAACTGTATTGATATCATTGACTGAAAGGAAAGCTCGATCTGTTAAATAGAGCATACAAAAAACAAACTAAGCATAAATCCTGGAACGGCTAGCTGCTAACAAACCCTAATAATAAAGGATTCCTAATGACTTGGTAAATCAACAAACTCCCAGTAAATATGACTAAGACTTATTCAATACTAATCCAAATAAACTAAAACACTAACATTTCCCCCTTTAAACTGACAGCCATCAACATATCAGTTTACATAAAAAACTCCAGCAAGTTATAGTCCACATGCATCAGTAGCATCAGCAATGACTTCCTTCAATGAACACACACCAAGTAGTTTCCGCAGCTTCAAGAATGTAGTAATCTTGAGTGGCTTGGTTATGATATCAGCAACTTGATCTTCACTTCTACAATAAACCAACTCAATAACACCATCTTTTGTCAAGTCACGAAGAAAATGATACCTTACATCAATATGTTTGCTTCTCCCATGCAACACCAGATTCTTCGATAACTTGATGGTTGAGCTATTATCACAGTAAACAACAGTAGACTCCAACTGAGGAAAATTTAATTCCCCAAGCATTCTTCTTAACCACACTGCTTGACAAGCACATGCAGCTCCAGAAATAAACGCAGCCTCTGTTGTCGACAAAGAGACAACTTGCTGCTTCTTTGATGACCAAGAAACAGGTCCACTACCCATCATAAACACATGACCAGAAGTACTTTTTCTGTCATTCACATCACTAGCATAATCACTATCAATAAATCCCATAAGCTCTGACTCCTCTCTCTTCTTATAAAAAACACAATAATCAATTGTACCTTGCAAGTAGCGCATGACCCTGTTCGCAGCAAGAACATGTTGCTTAGATGGTTGCTCCATAAACCTGCTAATAACACTCACTGCAAACATTATATCAGGCCTTGTTGCAGTGAGGTACATCAAGCTACCAACCATCTGCTTGAAAAATCTGCTGTCAGCTTTCTTACCTTTAGGATCACTAGCCAACTTTAAACCCGGTTCTGTTGGGGTTGCTACTGAGTTGCAGCCTTTCATCTCAAATTTCTCTAGTACCTCCTGTGCATATTTCTTCTGTGTAATAAAGATCCCCGCAGCTGACTGAACTACTTCAATGCCAAGGAAGTAATGCATCATTCCCAAGTCTGTCATATCAAACTCCTTCATCATAGACCTCTGCAGCTCATCAAACATCTGCTCATCATTGCCGGTGTAAATCAAATCATCGACATATAAGCACATAAATAAACACTTCCCTGCAACTCCGTTTTTGACATAAAGAGTATGCTCATATGGACACTTTTTGAACCCAGCACCAGCAAAGTAGGCATCCATACGACTATACCAAGCTCTAGGTGCATGTTTTAATCCGTAGAGAGCCTTTTTCAGCTTGTACACCTTCTTCTCACTCCCCTCTTGCACATAACCAGTACGTTGCTCAACATAAACCTGCTCTTGCAACTCTCCATGTAAAAATGCAGATTTAACATCCAACTGGTATATAGGCCAATCATTTCGTGCTGCAACTGAAATCACCAACCTGATTGTGTCAAGCCTCACAATTGGCACCTAGAGCTTGGTATAGTCGTATAGATGCCTACTTTGCTGGTGCTGGGTTCAAAAAGTGTCCATATGAGCAAAAATCTCTTTATAGTCAACACCAAACTCTTGCTTGTATCCCTTTGCAACCAGACGAGCTTTGTGCTTCTCCACTTCTCCCTTTGCATTCACCTTAGTCTTGAACACCCATTTCACTCCAATAGACTTCTGCCCTTTGGAAGATCAGTAAGCTCCCAAGTATCATTCTTCTCTATTGCCATTATCTCCACATCCATAGCATCCTTCCACTTCTTCTCTTTCACCACATCCTCAAAAGTTAGAGGATCACAGTCTGCAAATAAAATCAAATGCGCAAGCTGATCATCATCAGAATCATCAGAACTAGTAGTAAATTCACCTCCACTTTCGTAATCAATCATCCATGCTGGCCTCTTTCAAGTACAAGGACTGGGAGAATCTGATGTCTGAGGTTCACTTTGTACAACTGAAACAATTGATAACTGAGGTTGTTCTGGTGGCACTTGCTACGGTGACTGAGGTTGCTGAATTTCATCTTCTTCAAAAGGCATAGGAATTTGCTTCTTCAAAGAACCATCACTCCACTTCCATATCTTTTCCTCATCAAATACCACATCCCGGCTGAACACAATCTTCTTAGTTACCGGATTATATAATTTGTAAGCTTTGGACTGCTCACTTACTCCAAGAAATATGCACCTCTCACCTTTATCATCAAGCTTCTTTCTTTTCTGATCTAGAATGTGAGCATAAGCAATACAACCAAAATTTTTGAAATGATCGACTACAGGTTTACCTCCATGCCATGCCTCCTAAGAAGTCATGTTTTGAACAGCAAAAGTAGGACTTCTGTTCAATATATGAATACTCTAATTCACTGCCTCTGGCCATAAAGACTTCTCAACACCTCTTCTTGCAAGCATACTTCGTACCATGTTAATGATAGTACGATTCTTCCTCTCACATACACCGTTTTGCTGTGGTGTATAAGCTCCAGTGAGCTGCTTCCTTATACCATGCAACGCACAGAAACTTACAAACTCATGTGAGTTGTATTCTCCACCGCGGTCAGTCCGCAAAGTCTTAATAGGTCTGCCAGCCTCCTTTTCAACTAAATCTTTAAAGCTTCTGAACGTAGCAAGAGCCTCTGACTTTTCTAACAAAAAATAAACCCAAGTTTTCCGGCTGTAATCATCAACAAAAGAAATAAAGTATTTCTTTTTACCATTTGATTCCAGAGTGATAGGTCCACAAATGTCAGAGTGAACAAGCTCAAGTGGTGCACGTGCTCTCCAAGCTTTTCCTTTTGGGAATGACTCACGATGCTGCTTGCCAACACAACACTCTTCACACACCTTGTTGGAATGAGAATTGATTTGGGGAAGACCAGTAACCATCTTCTTCTGATATAGTGTCTGCAATCCATTAAAATTCAAATGACCATAGCGGTAATGTCATAGCCATGTTGAGTCTTTTATCTCAGCCAAATTGTAGGAATAAGCACTCTTGATTATCAATGGATACAGCCTGTTTGGAGTCATCTTCACATGAGCAATAAGACCCCTTTGAGGATCATAAACTTCACAAGCACCATCCCTCATTGAAGACACATAACCCGTCTCTTAAAGCTGACCAATACTTAATAAATTGCTTTTCAAGGCTGGAACATAATAGACATTTGAGATTGTTTCAACATGATCAGCTTTAGTTCTAATACGAATATCACCCTTCCCCATGACATTGACAGTAGAATTATCACTAAATCTCACAACAGTACGAAATTCTTTATCTAGAACTGAAAAAGAGGACTTAGTACCACACATATGATTGCTGCACCCAGAGTCTAAGTACCAAGTATAAGCTTCAAGCTCCTCCTTCTCAAGATAAGCCATCAATAGTGTCATCTCTTCATCTTCCTTTTGCTCCGCAAAATGAGACTGCTCACCAGTCTTTTGTTTCTCACTGTGAAGCTTTGCATGACACTCATCCCGAAAGTGACCAAACCCATGACATCTGAAGCATTCCACCTTGGACTTATCAAAATATCCTCTACCTCTGCCTGAGGATTGATGTTCACGCTTGAAACCTCCTCTGCCATGAAAATCAGGAGATTGATCATCATGCTTCAGTCCGCTCCCACTGCCATATCTCATACTTCTGCCTCTTCCTCTCCATACGCCTCTACCTCTAGCTGGAAAACCACCATTTGTTGATGCTTTTAAGGCTGCTGGCTCATCTCCTCTACTCCGATTGAGTTTTTGCTCATGAACCAGCAATGAACTTTGCAGCTCATCCACTAACATCTCATCAATGTTCTTTGACTCTTCAATGGAGCAGGCTATATAATTGAAATTTTCAGTCAAAGATCGAAGTATCTTATCCACCACAGTAGCATCATCCATCTGTTGACCGTGAGTTTGCATTCTATTCGCTACTGACATAACTCTAGAAAAATAATCTGTAACAGACTCACCAACCTTCATCTCAAGAGTCTCAAACTCCCTGTGAAGTGCTTGAAGTTGAAAGCGTTTCACCCTCGCGTTCCCTTCATACTTCTTCTTCATGGAATCCCATATTTGCTTCGCAGTATCCTTTTGAAGGATTGTATCTAAGATCGTGCGGTCAATCGCCTGAAAGAGATAATTCTTCGCCTTCAGATCTTTCAGCTTCAATTCATCCAATGTCTTCCTCTGTGCTGTAGTTGTCACCTCCCCCGCAGCAGGCTCAATGAAGCCTATCTCAATTAGACTCCAATACTCCTTCTACCTCAAGTCTCCATCAATAAACGCCAATGGTCATAATGACCATCAAAGCGTGGAATGGGGGGCTGCACATAGTTTCCATTCTCTGCCATCACCCTTGCTGCTGCAAGACACACACACAAAGCTGATGCTTTTCACCTCAGGCCCAATAGGGGCTCTGATACCACAATGTCAGAGTATAAGAACTAAAACAGGAGAACTATATAGAGTATTGGAGCTGAACTGTATTGATATCATTGACTGAAAGGAAAGCTCTGTTAAATAGAGCATACAAAAAACAAACTAAGCATAAATATTCCTGGAACGGTTAGTTGCTAACAAACCCTAATAATAAGGGATTCCTAATGATTTGGTAAATCAACAAACTCCCAGTAAACTAGGACTAAGACTTAATCAATAATAATCCAAATAAACTAAAACACTAACATGTATGTGCCAAAGTGGCAGTGTTTCAGTGTTTCTATATTTACTAAAAGGAAGAAATATGAAACTGGAAAAGTCTGGCAGATACTTGCCCGAATATGTGAATTCATTTCTATCAAAAAAATCATTGCCCGAATATGTGAGAATGAGGACATTGATACTTCAATAGCAATTTTGCCATACTTGAAAGATCATAGTTATCATATCAATGCTGATAAACATTATTGGAAGCTTGATTTAATACAGGAAGTCATTCCTCTTTGAGTAAGGTATAATGTTTCCATTCGAAGAATTTGTGTCTCGCAGAAAAACCTCATATGACCTCCCCCAAAAAATATACATAGTTGAAGAACTATTTTTGTGGTTGGGACTAGGCTGATTAGTGTTCCTATATATTTTTTTTTGAAAAGTATCAGTGTTCCTATATACATGACTGTGATGGGTTATGCAAAATTAGGAATGAGAATAGCTGAATAGGTACTTGATTATTCTAGTTTTGGAGGTAGCCAATTTACTCAAAATTGATACACACCTAAAACTAATGACTCTAACCTCACTTAACATGCATGGTAATTTTGAGTTAATCTAATACCCTCGCAGGCTCGCACGAAAGAAAAACAAAAAAATACAAGTAATTTACCTAAGAATAAATTCTGACTAGGGTGTGATTGATCGATGTAACAAGTAGAAATATTTAGTGAATCAATTTTTTTTAATAGTAACCCTATTTTCCCATAATTAGGCACCCTGAGCCCCAAGCACTATCAGTGAAGATATTGCCAGACGAGATTGGACTTGCGGGCAGGCCATCTGATTAGCCTGTTACCTGAGCACCACGCAGCTCGCTACTCTTCCAGTCTGCACCTACTGCGCAAAGTAGTAGTAGAGGCTGTACAGCTAGATGGGTATGTGATTATCTCTACAAAATCTGAAAGGCCGGGACCCTAAGCTGAAATATTTATATCCATGATCAGTCTGCAAATCCATAGTAATAATGCAAGCAACCTTACTTCTCAATTTCATTTGTGACGGTGAAGTAAGAAAATTTCAAGTGAAAGAAGATAGCTTCTCCGAAGAAACTAACAAGGAGTAACGAGGTGCAGTCCTAATACGGCAAAACACAGAGAGATACTTGTAAGACTAAGAACTTTTTAGTGCGTTGGCAATAGAATACACGCCCGCGCGCATATATATTAGGTTTTGAAACAGTTCAATTTTGCTGGATGGATGTAGCAGAGACTTCTTTTTGTAATTTTTTATTTCTAATAAAAAAATTGTGAAAGACCCAACTGAGGATTATAAACACCTATATCAATAGACGCAATCAGTACCTACACTATTTACTTATTATGTCTATAGATTTTGTAGGTACGGATTGCTTGTATACATGCACAATAAACTATATTATTTTGTAATTATCGGTAAATATAAATGACTATATATGTTCATGTGAAATATCGTCCAAGGGCAACTCCAACAGAGGGCCTAGAACTGGGTTTTAGTCTTATATATGCATTTTTCATCTCCAACAGGCCGAAACTTGGGGTTTTGGTTTTGGAAATATAGGACCAAGTCCTATTTTCAGTCCTATATTTGGGACAATTCCAAGACCAGGACTTGATTTTAGGCTGGGCCAGAGGAGAAAGAGAAGCCACGTGCTCGGCACATCAGGGGAGAAGAACGCGCGCGCTCCAGCTCTGTGTAAATGGACGACGCGCGTAACGCGCGCTGCAGAAAACAATCATCGCCTCTCTGCGCAGCTGGGCCCTAGTCACGTGCGGCCGTCTCGCGTTGTGCAGCTCCAACGGTCCGAGAACGACGGCTCTGATGAAGCCCCTGAATTTGAAATGGATGGTTTCTACTCTGCGAAGTCCAACGGTCAAGAAAAAAAAAATAGGGCCAGCAGTTTTACCTCATTATAAAACTCTTTTTTACCTCAAAAAAAAAAGTTTGTGAACTTTAATTAACTTAATAAGGTTATTAACATATTATTTAATATAAATATACCACTTATAACTTATTTTAATCAACAAAAATGAATATAAGACATCATATAGGACTCATTGTTGGAGATGAGAAAATGAGTCCTAAATAAATAGTGTAAGGAAGAGGTCTTATAATTGATATAGGACTCTAAATCCAATACTATTGTTGGAGTTGCCCTAAGCTAAAATTTCCTTTTTTCTATTTTTCTTTTCGGACAATAACCATGCCTGAACAACTATGCTTTTCTCTGTTATGGCAGATGAGACCGATAGTGGCAGACCGATGTAGGAATTTGTTTTTCTGCAGTAGATAATTCTTTGTTAAATATGTGTATGTGAATTTTGTTTTGTCTTCTTATACGCAGAGGGCTGTTAAAGATATTCCAGTATCATCATTTCAAAAAGATATCATATCTTTTACCTGAGAAATCTCTCTCCAACTTAATCCTCACATGGAAGCTACTGCTGCTATGGATCAAAACCCTAGAGCCGTTGTTCCGACGAGAAAGAGGAAGAACTTTAGGCGAGAGAGGAACATGGGTCCTAGGTTGAGGTCGTCACAGACGAGCTTGGCTGAGAATCAAGCTTCAAACTTTGCATCAGCTAGTAACTGGGGTGGTACTGAAGTTCCTTCTTCTTCAAGACCTGGCAGGATAAACAGAAGCCGAAGAAGGAAGGTGGGTCGACTGAGGCCCAGTCTTAGCCATGGTGTTCAAGCTTCTAGCTTTGCCAATGGCAAGGGTTCTGTGATTCCTTTTCCTGGAAGTCGTGATGAGCAAAAAGGGTCTGAGGTTACTACTCTTATGATTAAGAACATCCCTTGTAAGCTTAGGTGAAGCCTCTTTCTTTATCTATACATTTTGCTGCTTACCATATATTTGGGTCATGCGCTGTTTTTGTTTTTATGAATCTTGTACCTTTAAGTTGACGTTTGATTCAATCACGCAGAAGAAGCGATTTGCTGCTCAAGTTGAAAGAGCATTGCCAAGAGGAGAACAAAAAGGCTGATTCTTTGCAAAAATCGGAGATCAATTTCTTCTATTTACCACTGGATTTCAAGTGAGTAATCAAGCTATTCAAGCTAACGTGCATTTTAGGCTGAGGTTAATTGGTTATGTGATATAGTTTAATTTGGTGGTAATTTTTACATTTTCCTACAGAAAATTTTGGGAAAAGAAAACTATTGCAAATCTTGGGTATGCGTTTGTGAACTTCACCACTGCTGTTGGAGCCCTGAGGTTCTATGCGAGATACGACAAGTCTATGTGGAAGGAGGTCGCTCAGAGCACCAAAGTCTGCGAGCTAACTTGCGCCAAGATCCAGGTAATTGAATTTCTAATCCGTTTTCTCTCTGGGTTTTGTTTCCTATCTAGCATTTTTCTTGGAGTACTACTATATTGGATATTGATCTTTGATATGGGTTTTGACCTATGTTGCACGGAGTGGAGTGTTGGAGTGTCTGCCCGACACGGAAAAATACGTGGCGTGTCGGACAATGTTGACTTTTCCGACACGTTTCGGACACGTTGACTGACTCGTTACATCATCTCCGACACGTCATGTCATCATTTATCATTTTTTTTAATTGAAAAAAAAGAAAAAAGAAAGGGAACCAAAACCAAAATAAAGCTACTGTCCACTTTTGAAAGCAATCTACTTCCTAATTTTGTTAGCAACCTACTGCATATTTGATTTTTTTAATGTTAATTATGTTTTAAGTTAAAGGTCTATTACTTCTAATATTGTTAATTATGCACTTCTATCATTTGCATTTGACTCTTTTGATGTTATTTTTTAAGGTTATGCAATGAATTGAATTTACAACATTATTTTGGTAATTTAATGAACTTATTTTATACTTTAGTATATTTTTATTTATTAAAAATAATAAATATATAATTTTATTTGCCGTATCCAAACCGTGTCGGATATTCAGTTTTTAAGTTTTGCCGTGTCGTCGTGTCGTCGTGTCCGTGTCCGTGCAACATAAGTTTTGACGTACATATATATAGGGTTTCGAGGCATTGATGAAAACGTTTAGTGGCAGAAGATACCATGGTCTCACAAATGAGTTTTTTCCTGTGATCTTGGCTCCTGCTTGTGATGGAGTGAGGGAGTCCAACCACATAACTGTAGGACGACTTCTGGATGCACCAGAAATTGAAGACTGAAAATATGTGTTTGTGCTACTGCAGGTTATACATATGTACATGCATATAGGATTTATCTTCATCTACATTAGCGGATAGTACTACTACTGCGTGCAAACTTCGAATTGGATTGGTCACAAATGGCCTTTAGGAACATTTATCTTAATTTAATGATGAATTTTAATGGTGTTAACTGTTAATTAAGCTCTAGTATATATTAATCTCTAGCTAGTTCCATCCTTGATGATCTACGTCTGTTATTGCTTTCTAGGTTTTTATTCAAATATAGCTTAATTACCTTAATATATGTACCTTTGAATTTTAACGGTGTGATGTGAAGATATGGTCGTCTGTAAAAGACTAGGAAGATACCCGCGTCTTGTCGCGGTGTATACAGTGCATGGAAAACATTTGTATAGTTATAGCTAATATCTCCACAAAAAAAAAAACTTCAAGCGGACTCCGCGTCCATCTTCTCGCCTCTTTTGGTGGAGAAATATTCCTCTCTTCTCGCCTATCCTCTCCTTTCCTCGCCTCGCCTATTCTCTCCTCGCCTCGCTTCCTCTCTCCTCGGTTCGCCTCGCTTATCCTCTCCTCGCTTCCTCTCTTCTCGGTTCACCTCGCCTCGCCCCCTCTCTTCTCGGTTCGCCTTGCAACACACAAAAACACTGTTCATAAGCTTAGGAACAGTACCACGAGAACCACTGTTCCTAAACCCTAAACAGTGCCCGCGATCAACCCGCACTACACACAAAACCACTGTTCATAAGCCATTCACGGTCTATTTGGATTTTGTTAACATCTACTACATTAATGATCATTCACAGTCTCTCTAGATTTTTCTATTTATCCGGCCCAGAGAAGGGTGCGGAGTCCGATTGGATATATTTTTTTTTGGCGGAGGCGGCATGGAGAACAGTCTCTTAATATGTATATATATATATTTTTTTTTTGGGGCGATGGGAGACCGTTAGGGAAAAAGAAAAAAGAAAAAAAAAACAGCGAGCCCCAGCGGAGTCCGCCTCACCTATCCTCTCCTCGCCTCGTCTTTCCTCATCCCGCCTCGCCTCGCCTATCCTCTCCTCGCCTCGCCTATCCTCTCCTCGCCTCGCCTCGCCTATCCTCTCGTTGCCTCGCCTTTCCTCGTCTCGCCTCGCTTCCTCTCGCTATTCCTCGCCTCACTTCCTCTCTGCTCGCCTCTTCTCGCCATTCTTCGCCTCGCCTATCCTTTCCTCGGATCGCCTCGCCATTCCTTGCCTCGCCTCGCTATTCCTCGGTTCGCCTCGCCATTCCTCGCCTATACTTTCTTCGGCTCGCCTCTTCTCGCCATTCCTCGCCTCGCCTATCCTTTCCTTGGCTCGCCTCGCCATTCCTCGCCTATACTTTCCTCGCCATTCCTCGGTTCGCCTCGCCTATCCTCGCCTCGTCTATCCTTTCCTCGGCTCGCCTCGCTTCCTCTCTTATCGCCTATCCTCTCCTTTCCTCGCCTCGCCTATTCTCTCCTCGCCTCGCTTCCTCTCTTCTCGGTTGGCTTCGCCTCGCCCCCTCTCTTCTCGGTTCGCCTTGCAACACACAAAAACACTGTTTATAAGCTTAAGAACAGTATCACGCGAACCACTGTTCCTATACCCTAAACAGTGCCCGCGAACAGCCCGCACCACACACAAAACCACTGTTCATAAGTTTATGAACAGTGACCCGCGAACAGTCCGTTCATAAGTCTGTGAACAGTGCCCGCGAACAGCCCGCACCGCTCACAAAAACACTGTTGTTCATCATAAGCTTATGAACAGTGGCTTGCAACACACAAAAACACTGTTCATAAGCCTCGCCATTCCTCGCCTATACTTTCCTCGCCATTCCTCGGTTCGCCTCGCCTATCCTATGCTTTCCTCGTCTCGCCATACCTCTTCTCGGCTCGCCTCGCTTCCTCTCTTATCGCCTATCCTCTCCTTTCCTCGCCTCGCCTATTCTCTCCTCGTCTCGCTTCCTCTCTTCTCGGTTCGCCTTGCAACACACAAAAACATTGTTCATAAGCTTAGAAATAGTATCACGCGAACCACTGTTCCTACACCCTAAACACTTCTCGCGAACAGCCCGCACCACACACAAAACCACTGTTCATAAGTTTATGAACAGTAACCCGCGAACAGCCCGTTCATAAGCTTGTGAACAGTGTTCGCGAACAGCCCGCACCGCTCACAAATACACTGTTCATAAGCTTATGAATAGTGGCTTGCAACACATAAAAACATTGTTCATAAGCTTAGGAACAGTGCCCGTTAACAACTCGCACCACTCACAAAAACATTGTTCATAAGCTTATGAACAGTGACCCGCGAACCACTATTCATAAGCCTGTGAACAGTGCCCGCGAACAGCCCGCATCACTCACAAAAATACTGTTCATAAGCTTATGAACAGTCGACCAAACTTTAGCATATAGTAAATTCCTTATGGGGATTCGTGTATGATCATCTTTCACTCTTTCAGAACCCCCACAAAGAAGTTCTTAACTTCTTGTACTTTAGGCAAATATGCAATATTGCATTGTTTGGGCAGGTCTGGTGAATTTTGATGATCCATGATAGCCACACTTGGTGAGAAGGCCAGGAGGTCAAGTAAAAGAGAAGAGAGGTGAAGTGAAAACATCGAGTCTGTTCCAAATACTGGCGGGGAAGCAATGTCATAGAAGAAGTGAGACATGGGGACGCAGAGGTAGGGAAGCAGAGTGTTAGGGCAGTAGTAATAGTAGACGTACTGCATATATAAGACGGTACTCTGCAGGTTTCTAACATGAGCAGCACACAACTACTTATACAGACTAGTAAGTCTGCCACCATTGGTTTGACTACTGCACAAAGCTACTCATCCAGTGTACCTATGTCTGGCTATCATTACCCATGCCATGTCTGGAGGAGCTAAAATCCTTTTCTACGTACGAGTAATGCAAGCAATATCATTCGTTTACCTCTTTTGATCTTATCTTCTTGATTCTTTAATATTTTCTATTTACAAATTTAAGAGTGTATTTCGATGTTTTTCTTCCTTTTACGTTGAAAAGTGGGTATTTCGACGTTGAGATCAAGTATGAATTTTCTATGAACTTGGTTAATGTATGTCTACGTTTATGTGGCCCTAATGTACATGGATCTTAACTTTAAAATAATATTTTTTTGAAGCGGATTTTACGCACCAAAATGTACTTATGCATCAAAATACACTTGCATCATTAATGTGTAAGTTCTTAAATTGCCGTATGCGAAAATCGAATGAAAACTAGAGCTTGACAAAAAAAAACTAGAACCTTAAATTCCTTAATTTTATTTTTGATCTGATCAAATTAAGTGTATATATACAATAAGAGTTTCTCTTATTTGACTTCAGATCCTCACCTCCTGTGATGGAAATACTTAGAATTATTTTTTTGGGTTTCAATTTTATTAACAGTATTAGAATACATGCATGATAATGCGACGTGGATAACCGAATCAAAATATTGCATATTAGTAGATCTGTTCATTTGCATCTTAGTACGTAGATGAATTTTTGATTTTTGGTCCATTATTGCCCGCTTGGGTACGTTGAAGTTGTAGATAGGAAGATGGTCATAAACTCAGCTCATCAAAATGTGTGCATGGTATATAATTCCGTTCCCCCGGCTTGTACCTTAGTGCGTAGAAGAATTTTCGATGTTATAAGCCAAGCTCTAGTTTGGTCCATTATTGCCCGCTTGGGTACGTTGAATCTGCATGTAGATAGGAAGATGGTCATAAACTCAACTCATCAAAATGTATGCATGGTTCAAGGCTTATGCCGATTTCTGCTATTTCCAGCAATTTGTTTGGTCTGCTTGTGGTTTGCTAGGTGGTGGTCTTCGAATCATCAATCTCAGTTGGGTTTGGATTTGGAAATGGGTTCGAACACCATATAGATTATGAAATGAGAATTTTCAAAGGTGAATATCTTGAATTGAAGTTATGTTATCTGAAAATTATAGTAGTTGGGTATTGTAGTAGTTGGGTGTTTGTTGATGGATATAGCTAAGAATTCTTAATTATTTATTGATTGCTTTCTGGATTTTAGTAAGCTAATTCAGCTGATTGTGATGAAATGAGTTTGTGTCTAGGTTTCGTATTTGAGAAGTTGTTATAGATGTTAAAGTTGGAATGAAATCAAAAAGATAATTCCCGACTGTTTTACTGGTTCTGCCAAACACCATAAAGAAAAATGGAAAGGAGTTGCAATTTCCCTTGGCAAAGGAAAATTGAAGGCACAAATTTACTATCTTTTCCTTTCCATGAACCAAATTAACTAGGCCTAAAAATGACAGTGAAGTTATGCCGCCACTGCATGCCAGTACTAAATATGGGGTTGTCCAGTTCGCATCTCCTCCAGACATCTCTGCACTTTCTCTTTCTTATCGATTTTCAGGTGCATGCAGATCCTACTATACACATTATACACTACCGTCTCTCTCATTCTTCTTTAACCGAGACAATGGACAACCCCAACGCCCAGCCCTATTTCGCGAGCCCTTCTCACAACTTCCAGACCTATGTGTGCTACAACTACCCAATCTATGCTGATCATCATCTGAATCCAAATCTCTTTCATCATCAACAATACCCAACACCAGTGGTGGAGGATCCCCGAGTTCGGATAAGACGACTTCGGAAAAGGAAGGCTGGTGCTGGAGGTGTGATGATTCCATTTCCAACAGGTCCTGTTCAGCAAGACAATAAGTCGTCAGCTACTCCAACTACTATCATGATAAAGAACATCCCAAACCAGTTCAGGCGAAGTGATCGAACCGCCTTTTCTCTCTGATCTCTACATGTTTTGGTGCTTCGAATTGTTTCTTGCAGATATATATATATATATATATATATATATATATATATATATATATATATATATATATATATATATATAGGGCCCTTCCAATGAGGGATCCCTTTTTTTGTTTATTTATAGGGATAGGTCCACACCATTAGATCTGTTTTTTAATGGGCTTGAATGGTTGAGATTAAAACAAAAAACTTAACACTTATGTCAAACCTACACCGTTCAATATTATTAAAAATAAATCTCTCATTTGGATGACTTAACGATCACCAAATTTTCTGAAAATTTGTAGAAATGATCTACTCATATAGCTCAACGAACTGAACGGTGAAGATTTGATTTTGTAATCGAAAAGTTCGTCAAATGATCTATCCCTAAAAATGAACAAAAAAAGGGATCCCTCATTGGAAGGGCCCTGATATATATATATATATATATATATATATATATATATATATATATATATATCTATCAGGTTAGAAAACCCAGTTATATGTTGAAAACGCTGCGTTTTAGCTAGGCTACAGATGATTTCTGAGAATTTAGTGACCACCATGGTCTTGTAGCTAGCTTTTACTTTGTTACCTTTTAATTAATTATTTTGAACATATAATTAAAGACGATCCCTTTGTGTTGGCAGACGAGAATGGAACACATGTATGCATAATTGCATATGCATACTATCATGCATGCATCCACTTTAATTTCATCTAGTAGCTAGATTTAGTCTCTGGGCTTGTATTGATTGAAGTGTTACGTTTCATTATTGTGAAGCAGGAGTGATCTACTAAATATATTGACAGAGCATTGCTTAGTATAAAACCTAGATGCCGTGTTGCGCTCTGATCCTAACAAGTCCGAGTTTGATTTTGTGTATCTGCCCATGAATTTCAAGTAAGTAGCTAGCACCTTAAATTATCGGTTAGTTTTTTGTCTTTGTCCGAAAAAAAAAGAAAAAAGAGAAAGGACATGCTCATTTTTCCTTGGAGCAAATTTTTTGTAGCAAATCTTGGGATAGCAATTTAGGTTACGCATTTGTAAACTTCACTAGTGCAGTCGGGGCACGAAGGTTCTACCAGCATTACCACAATTTCGAGTGGGATGTCCAACACAACAGAAATACTTGTGAAATCACCTCCGCTAGAGTTCAGGTAATTTATTCTAGCTATCTGGATGTTAATCTTTGAACATCTAAGTAATTGTACCAGTTCTCTCATGAGTATTCCTATTTGTAGGGAAAGAAAGCACTAATCAGAAATTTTAGGCGCAAAGTATTCTGGTGCGAGTATGACGAGTACTTGCCTGTGGTGGTTGCACCACCATGTGATGGTGTGTCGCCTCCGAAGCTCATTAATTGTTGTTGGGAAGCTCAAGGGTGCACCCAACCAGTAGATTAAGAATTTTAATCTCAAGTAGTCGGGTGAATTGTAAGTACGGTATTGGATTATTCATCATACGTAGTTTTATGGTTATGATAAATTGCTTCCTATATATGCTGTAAAAAAAATGTTGAAACTTGAAGGTATTCTGGCAATGGGAGTATATTGTGGTGAAAATTAAGCTTTCCACCATTCCTATATATGTTTTATTTATCCTACCAGCAAACCTGTAACACAGTGAGTCAGTGACCCTTTCTTTTCCTTAAGTAATTTTCCCATATTCTTAATTTGACCCAGTATGCCTGTAATGATGACATAGTACCAAATTACCAATATATATATGGCACATTACTATGTCTGGGTTTATATGTAATATCTTTTTTTCTTTTTCTTTTTCTTTTTCATAACCGTTGTCTAAGTTTAATCTCAAACATGCATGGACTTTTCGAACTTACTGGGTGGCAGTGATATGTAGCTATCCTAGAGTCCTTAACAATGAAAGCAAATTAAGCTGGAGTCAGTCATCGTGTATGAAAACGCCCTGGGTTCATATGTCTTGCATTTTCTCATTGTGTAAATACTAGCTGATCGACTCTATCTGAGACACAAACTCGCTTAGTGAAACGAGCCCATGGACAAATAGAATAGGCTGAATAGCTATGACATATCAAACAAGTAAAACTTTCACGAAAACAGACCTAGCTTAGCTTTACACACTTTCATCTTTTGTTGCAGGTTTTGATTGTTGTAGTCTTTGTGCATATACTATTTGTGTGTTAATGAAAATGAGAAGTTTATCACATTGCAATTGCAAAAGCCAAAACAAGTTTAATTATCTCAGTGCAAAAGCCGGCAAGTTTAGCAAGCATATACCGATTTAGATCCGCACTGTGGAGGTAGAAATATGAAAGCTTAGTTTTTAAATGGTTTCTATCCTTTGGCATCAAAACGCACAGGGGTCCTGCACCGTCATAAATCGCTAGCTACACATCTCTTCGTAAAAACCTAACAACTACTGTTTCATTTCGTTATAATTATGATTCACAGAGTTTGCAGAATTTGAGGACGTTACTTTGGCACATTTCTCAGCTCGTATTAAATTCGTATCCTCTCACGTATGTAGCACCAGCAGGTTGCCACCGAAGATCGTCGCATGGCACACCAGTCCTCCTCGGCTCACAGACACGGAGGATAGTGTAGTGATATTTGGGCTATAACCCAAAGAGTTTTTTTTTTTGTAATGTTTTAATGAAACAGCTGCATTAATCTTTAACGTATTGTAATTATGGATGCTTAGCCCAGCCAAATTGTCATAAATTCCCGCTGTTAAGCAAAAAAAAAAAATGTCAAACAGTCTCCAAAGAGTCTACCTCTTTTTAGTAAGCAAGAGAATAATTAGGAAATATTGAAAACAAAATATTCATAATGCATACATATTCGATTAAAATCATGGCTCCAATCCAAATTTTCATAATTTTCAGTTAAGCCAGTTCTTCTTTACTTTATTGGGAAAATGCCCAAATATACAAAAACAGACAAATCAAAGCTCACTTGAATGAAAATCTTATGTCCATGCTTGTTTCAATGATTCTTAAAAAAAATATCATTATATCCTTATCTCTTGTAAGAAAAACTTACTACACCTCTCTCTCTCTCTCTCGTCAGCGATGTCACCGACGACGCCATCACCGACAAAATGTACCTACGACGAGAGGCGCACACCCATGGCTCCGCCTCTACCAAATCGGCGCTCCTATCTTTGTTTTTCTCATCTCCGGTAACCGCTGCCATCAACTCCGGTCGAGGAGATGGAGACGTCGTCGTCTTCACCAGTTGGCGTCCTCTGACCTGTTTGGCCGCCTCTTCCATTGTAACCTCCATATTTGGTTGTCTTCTTAGAAAAAACGCCGTCGTCTAAGATCAACTGATCAAGCAGATGCAAGGTGATGAAGGACTTCAATGACTGGCTGGTCGAGATCTGATTGGTGTGCCGAAATTTAAGGCGATTGGTCAAGCTTCGTCGGCGAGGCATAGCGACGAGGATCTGAGAATCAAGCAGCGCCAAACTGAGGAGCAGCAAGAGCAGGCTGAGCCTCAAAGATTGAGTCTATGCTTTGGAGGAGGACGAAGTTTCGGTTGGGTGTCCATGTCACGCCTCGACCCATAATTTTTTACGTACCTTTATTACTGACATAGTGGTAATAAGAATTTTACCGTGTTCGTCAATAAGTGAAAAATATAATTGATCCCCGGAGAGGTGTAGGGGACGATTATTTTGTGGGATTATTCCAAGGAAGAAATTTTGACGACGGTAAAAATGGTAATTTTTGCTAGTAAAAAGTATTTTTATTAGGGTATTATTTTTTGGGGTGTTAAACTTTGGATTGGGTTTTTAGAGGAGTTGGTGGACCGGAGTGGGCTAAAGGCCCATATCAGTTTTTTTCTCTCTCTCTCTCTCTCTCTCTCTCTCTCTCTCTCTCTCTCTCTCTCTCTCTCTCTCTCTCTCTCTCTCTCTCTCTCCTTCCCCGATTCTTCCTCTCCCTCCGCTGCCGGAACTTCCCGTCGCCAGCCCGCCGCCGTCCGGCCTCCATTCGCCACCGGATTGGTCCAGTTCGGACTCTCGCCTCTCCCTCTCTCTTCCTGGACCGGTGCCCGCGCGCGGAACGCCGCCGTGAAGGAGCGGCCAAGCCCGATAGCTTCGGCTGCCCGAAGTTTCTTTTCGCCGGAACTCCTTCCTCCCGCCGCCATAGCCGGCCAGCCGTAGCTCAAAAGAAAGCCCTCCTCCAGTGCTTCAATCCCTCCAAATGGCTCGCTCCATCTCGAGCTAGGTAAGGAGAAATCAGTAATGGAAAATTTTAAGGTTTTATTGTGTGTTTGTGTTCGATTGATATTGTTAGGCTTAGAATTGGAATTTGTGGTAGTTTAGAGTTTTGTAGAGGAGGTTGAGAGGAAGATGCTGCCAATTTTTGGTGAGCATCAGAGGTCGCCGGAGTTGGTCGCCGGCCGCCGCCGAGAAAATATTTTTGGTGGGAAAAAATATGAGGAGTTTAATAGAATAAGTTTTAGAATTTTTGGAGGAGTTTTGGATAGGTTTGAGAATTGTTGAAGTTTGGTATTTTTGGCGGATTATTAAGTTAGAATTCGGCCATTGAATTTTATTTTGGTGGAAGATGATTTTGAGGATGTCGGTAAAATTTGTGGAGTTTTGAGGTTGGCAGTGAATTTAAGATTTTGGAGTGTTAGGCTTGGTTGAGCACGCGAAACATATTTATTTATGCCTGTTTTGCGTTAAGCGTCGATGTTTTATTTAAGGTTTTATTTATTTGGAATAGGACGTGAGGAGGCTCGAGCGGAAGAGACCTCCGACCGACATCAAGCTTAGGCCTAACCTGTGAGTGGACATTTGTTTTAAATTATTGTGTTCGAAATGCTTTATCGTTTTGAATGATTTTCTGTTGTTGGATATTTCCCGAAATTGAGAATTTCGGTGATTATACTCTTTTATAAGAATAGTATGTATATGATTAAATGCTAGCTAGCTATACGTGATTTCCCCCATATTGAGGTACAATTCCGGTATGTGTGACGTGAGCGTTAGACGCGAGCGTCGTAGCCCTATGCGATTTTCTAATTTCATATTCATTTATTCATAGAGTTCGTACAAGGAGTAAGCACGTATATATATATACCACTCGGCCGCTTTCCCCCAGACTGAGGTACAATTCCAGTGTGTGGTGACGTGAGCGTTAGACGCAAGCGTAGTAACTTTGTATGATATCTACTTTATTCAAGTTGTTCATAGATATCGTACAAAGGGTTAGGCGAGTGTGCATACATACTATATATATAATATCCTGGCCTGAGAGGCAATTTCTTAAAGTTTGGGAGTCTAGCCAGGCTGGACCCCAGTTTAGAATCTTTCCAGTGGAGCTCTTGTTTTTGCCGCTGATGAGGCGTTTTCTTGGAAGGCATTTTTGGGGAAATATTTATTTGTTGTCGGAATCGTTTTGTCCACTCACTCTGACGTGTTGAATATTTTCCCCTGGGCTCTTCGTTTTTAAAAATGCCCAGTCTGCAGAGTTCGCGTGAGGTCTAGCAAGAGACGTCGAGGCATAGTCACCCATCTATCAGCTACATTTCGCCAGTAGGTTACATGTTTAATCTACTAGGGGTTTGTTAGCTTTCGCTGTATTTTATTTTATTTTTAGTAGCTCTGAATACTTTTGGAAATTCTTCTGCGTAATTTTTATTCTGGCTACTTTTGGGTTGTAGCGGAGGATTTATTTTAGAGTAAAAAGGTGGTTCTTAAATTAGTATAAGTTAGGGTTGTCTATTTTCGAGGGAGGTTTTCCGAGTCTTCGGTAAATTTTTCTTGGAGGTGGTCCCCGCAAGACTCATCTCGGGTTTCAGGGTGAAATTCGGGGCGGGTCTTGACAGTCCAGATTAAATTTTTTTTTCGACAAGAGCAAAAAATTTCTTTACATGTGTGCATTTTGTGTACTTATGCTTTGTTTATTTGGATGAAATTGTTTGCATTAATTTAGAGCCTTATCTATATGAAAATATAACTTTGGGGGTGATTACTGGGTTCAGTAACTATTGTTAGAGTCAGTAATCAAGTTATTGGAGGTCAGTAACTTGGATGAAATTGTTTGCATTTAGAGTCTTATCTATATGAAAATATAATTTTGGGGGTGATTACTGGGGTCAGTAACTATTATTAGAGTCAGTAATCAAGTTATTGGAGGTCAGTAATTTTATTATTAGGGTCAGTAACTTAATTATTTTCTGGTATTTCTTCTTTTCAATTACATTAAACTGAAATAAGTAGATTATTAAGAGTCAGTAACTGATTATTGAGAGTCTGTAATTGATTATTGAGGATCAGTAACTGAGTTACTGGGGGTCAGTAACTGATTACATTAAGATGAAATAAGTAGATTATTGGGAGTCAGTAACTGATTATTGGGGATCAGTAACTGAGTTACTGGAGGTTAGTAATTGATTATTAGGGGTCAGTAACTTATTATTGGGGATCAGTAACTGAGTAGTAACCGAGTTATTGGTTACCAAAATCTGAGTTACTGGGGAATATTGGTGACCGGAATCCAACGGCCGGAAAAATCCGGCAACCGCTGACCGAAATCCAACTGCCGGTGAGGCTCCGATAAAGTCTTTTCTCTCTTGCATTTTCTCTCTCTCTCTCTCTCTCTCTCTATGCATATTTAAGAGGTGAGGTAAAATAGTCTTAAAATAATATAGTTTGTTAAGACTTTAGTAAAGATTTTGTATTTGGGTATAAAAAATGTCACATTATATTGGAATGAGCTCATAAAAAAGATTGTTATTAGAATGAGGAATGAAGGGTTTAAATTAGTACTAAATGAGTATTTCCCCTACTTTATTTTCTAATCATGATTTAGCTACCTCTTTGTTTAGATTAGTTTATTTCTTTTTAGTTGATTTTGGATTGTACAAAATTTTACATTCATATTTTCAGAGTTTGTATCGAATGATAGCTTAGCCCAGCCTATTTCGTGAAAAGAGGATAGAATGGAATTATGTATATTACTGATATTCAATCATATCTTTATACAGGGAGATTTCTCCTAATTCCTACAAGTCAGGAATTTGCTACGATCTAGGATTACAAGAAAGGAAAGGGAATATACAGCTGTAATACAGAGAGATATGGAAGATTAGTTTCCTTACACTCCCCCTCAAGTTAGAGAGTGGATATCCTGCACTCCTAACTTGCGAACCATAGGAATGAAGATTTCCTTTCCCAAGGGCTTTATCAAGACATCTGATAATTGATGCGCAGAGTTCACATATCTTGTAGTCACAGAACCATCTTGAATTTTATCTCTAATGTAATGGCAATCCATCTCGATGTGTCTGGTTCTCTCATGGAAAACTGGGTTGGCTGCAATATGTAAGGCAGCCTTGTTGTCACAATACAATAAGGCAGATTCATGATGTGGGAGTCCCAAGTCTTTCAACAAACATCGAAGCCATGTCAACTCACAACAGGCTCCTGTCATTGCACGATATTCTGCCTCAGCAGATGAGAGTGAAACTGTTTTCTGTCGTTTCGACCTCCAAGAAATCAATGAAGGTCCAAGAAAGACACAATAACCTGTAGTGGACCTCCTAGTAAGTGGACATCCTGCCCAGTCAGAATCACAATACGCTCTCAACCTGAAGTCGCTGGTTGATGAGAAAAATAGACCTTGACCAGGTGCACCCTTTAAATATCGGACAACTCGAAGGGCCGCTTCCATATGAAGCTTTCGAGGTTGATGCATGAATCTACTCAAGACATGTACAGAATATGTGATATCAGGTCTTGAAACAGTCAAATATATTAACCTCCCAACTAATCTCCTATAACGACCTGGATCCTTGAGTAAATCACTCTTGTCCGTCAACTTCATGTTTCTCTCCATTGGGGTATCAACAGGGGCTGCGCCCAACAACCCCGCATCTTTGATTATTTCTAATGCATACTTACGCTGAGAGATAAAAATTCCATTTCTTGAAGCAGAAATTTCAATTCCTAAAAAGTATTTCAAATCCCCAAGATCTTTAAGGCGAAAACTGCTATGTAAAAACTTCTTAATCTCAGCAATACTAACAGGATCATTGCCGGTAATCAGTATATCATCAACATAGATTAACAGAGCAGTAAAAGACTTGCCTTGTTTTTTGGTGAAGAGAGAGTAATCAGCTAGGGATTAGACAAAACCAGCTGAATGGATAGCTTCCGAAAATTTAGAAAACTACTGACCCGAAGCTTGTTTCAACCCGTACAGGGACTTATGTAAACGGCAAACCAAGTGCTCCTCCCCCTGTCTCCGAAGACCCAGCGGCGGAGACATATAAATTTCTTCCTCGAGGTCGCCATGGAGGAAAGCATTGTTGACATCTAACTGGTGAAGAGACCAGCCACGAGCAGCAGCTAAAGCAAGCAAGCAACGGACCGAAATGATTTTGGCAGTAGGGGAGAAGGTGTCTTGATAGTCAACACCTTCCAATTGGGTGAAGCCCTTGGCCACCAACCACGCTTTATACCGTTCAATAGAGCCATCAGACTTATGCTTGACTTTATAGACCCATCGACAACTAATTGGTATCTTGCCAAGAGGGAGAGTGGTAAGAGTCCAAGTACCATTGGCTTGGAGCGCCGCCAACTCTGATTGCATTGCATCTCGCCATTCTGGAATAGCAGCAGCTTCCGAATAAGAGTTGGGTTCAGTGACAGCACTAACTTGAGCAATGAAAGAACGATACGCAGGCTTGTATTTGTGATAAGAGACATAATTGGCCAATGGATAACGCGTACTTTTGGTCGGACCTGGCGTGACAGAGGGCGATTGGTCGGAGAAAACAGCAGAACAAACGTAATCATTCAATTTGGCCGGCGAAGCGGTCTGGCGACTGGAACGACGAAGAACAGGAGGGTCGGGTTCGGGTTCTAGGTTGGAAACGAAGGGTGCGGGTTCAACGGAGGGTGGTGATGGCGGAAGAAAGTCCGAGGAGGACGCCGGCGCCGGGGAGGCAGGTCCGGCCGGGGAATCAAAAGGGAGGAGAGAATCCGGGGCAGATGGAGAAGTAGTGGTTGCTGGTGGTGGTGCCGAGGTGAGGGGACGACGGGAATAGGTACGGAGAGGAGGAGGATGAGGCGTGGCAGGGAGAGAAGGAGGTGGTGGCGTAGATGTAGAGGGAGAAGAAGGTGGCAGATCGGGATTTGGAGTTTGTGAAAGAGGAGAAGATGAAGAGGGATATGAGTCCAATATGGAATCAAAAGAGGAGGGATGGAGGAAGGGAATTGGTCCTGATGGGTGGGCCGATGGAGGAGTGGAGATGGGTTGGGAAGAAGCATATGGAAAGATATTTTCATGAAATTGGATATCCCTACTAGTAAAAATCTTTTTTGTTGACAAATCATATAACTTAAAAGCTTTTTGACCGAAGGGATAACCAATAAAAATGGAACGGATGGCACGTTGATCGAATTTGTGAGAAGGATGAACATTGGTGGCATAAGTTAGACATCCAAACACACGGAGATGAGAGAAAGAAGGCGGTTTGGAATAAAGAAGTTCGAATGGAGTTTTGAAAGAAAGAACTGGGGAAGGTAGGCGATTGATGATGTGAACAGCAGTAAGAGCACACTCCCCCCAAAATTGAGTGGGGAGGTGAGCTTGAAATCTTAAAGCGCGAGCCACTTGGATAATGTGACGATGTTTACGTTCCACAACCCCATTTTGTTGGGGAGTGTAAACACAAGAATGCTGAAAAACAACACCATTTTCATGGAAAAAAGAACGAAGTGAGATAAATTCACCGCCATTATCACTGCGAAAAGTTTTGATGCGATAATCAAATTGAGTGAGAGTGTAGCTAAAGAAGCGTTTTAGAAGTGGTTGTGCTTCATTTTTGTGTCGCATCAAAAAAATCCAAGTGAAACGTGTATAGTCATCAACAATAGTGAGAAAATAATGCGCACCAGAAAGAGAGGAATATCGATAACGACTCCAAATATCACAATGAATAAGCTCAAAAGGTCTTGTAGAAGAAATAGTAATGACACCAAAAGGCAAACGACTCTGCTTAGCCAAAGGGCATATAGGACAAGCATTATTAGACTGAACTGAAAAATTTAAAAAGTGCTTGGCAATGAAACTTAAACAGGAGGATGAAACATGGCCTAAGCGACTATGCCAAAGGGCGGTGGATGAGGTGGTGAAGTTGCATGCTGGTTGGGTGGAGGAAGGTGTTGTATGAGGCTTCTTTGTCGCTAACGCCGCCAGATAATAAAGTCCATCACGTTGTTTACCTAAACCAATCGGCCTCCTCGTAGCCAGATCCTGCAAAATACACCAATAGGGAAAAAAAGTCACTGAACAATTCAGACCTTTCATTAGGCGACTGACTGACAGCAAATCAACTTTAAAATGAGGCACAGATAGCACATCATGCAGATAATAAGTGGCATTTAGAGGTAAAGATCCTGTCGCAGCAATGTTTACTTTTTCTCCACTAGGCAATAATACTTGTGGTAACGAGCAATTTTTATTCTCATGTAGCAATTGAATGGATGAAGTAATATGATCAGTCGCCCCGCTATCAATAATCCAATTGCGGGAAGCGACTTTAGACAAACCTGGTTTTATCACCGCATTAGCTTTGGAACCAGAAGCATCATTTTTACGGTTGAGAATGGACAAAAACTGCTTGAGTTGGGTTTCCGACAACGTAACCAAAGGGCCCTCCTCATCTTGGCTTGGGACTTCAGAAACTTGATTAGCCGAAGGAGTACCTCTAAAACTGTTTGAATTTGGACCAGAATTCTGTTTTGCTTTGGGATGGCCTGGTGGATAACCAATCAGTTTATAACAGGTTTGGACCCAGTGGCCCATATCTCCACAATAATCACACTGAGGCCTGCCTCGTCCTCTGCCTCGACCACGTCCTTCTTGTGACGCAAAAGAATGGCTTTCTGGGCGACTTTGGTGAGCAAAAGAGCGGTCAGATCGCTCAAATCTTCCTCCTCTAGCCAAGTTTTGATTGGGTCTGCTACTGTTTCTTACCGCCATGGCTGCACTAGAGCTAGAATCAGCTGTGAGTTGTGAGGCGCTAAGGAGGTGTTGCTTTTCTTCTTGAGAGACAGCGGCATAAGCTTGACGAACTGTTGGAAGAGGATTCATAAGAAGGATTTGCCCACGAATTGCACCTTAAGTCTCATTCAGACCCATGAGAAATTGCATCAGTTTTTGTTGATCTGATTGTCCTCCATTTATCGGATCTGAATATGCGGCCAATTCATCCCATAAATTTTTCAACTTTGTATAGAAGGTAGAAACAGGGAGTTGTTCTTGCCTGAGAGAAGCAATATCTCGCTGTATTTCGAAGATACGAGTCGCATTTGATTGAGAGAAACGCTCATGTAGATCCTCCCAAACCTCGTGAGCATTAGGATAATAATTCACACTGTCAGCAATTTCTGGATCACAAGAATTGACGATCCAGGAGTGGACCATATCGTTACATCGTGACCAAGCCGCATAGCCTTCAGGATCGGTTTCTGCTGAGGGAATTTTGATGGAACCATTGACGAATCCGAGCTTGTTTTTGGAGTTTAAGGCTCTGACCATAGCCCTTTTCCAACCAGAAAAATTATCTCCATTTAGGAGTTTGGAAACGAGGACCAATCCGGGATGATCCGAATGATGAATGAAATAAGGATTTGAAGGTTCTGCCTTGAAGGGATCGGCAGATGAACTGGAACTGTTTGGTTTTGATGGAGGGATATCATCATCACCGCTTGATTTCGGTGGAGGGACAGGAATATTGGTGTCAGACATGGTGATTGAGAAGGATGGGAACAACTATGGATTAGGATCTTACTCTGCTCTGATACCATGAAAAGAGGATAGAATGGAATTATGTATATTACTGATATTCAATCATATCTTTATACATGGAGATTTCTCCTAATTCCTACAAGTCAGGAATTTGCTACGATCTAGGATTACAAGAAAGGAAAGGGAATATACAGCTGTAATATAGAGAGATATGGAAGATTAGTATTTCGAAATCCTAACTCCGTTCATGTCGGCTCATATGATGAATTTGGGACATTGTGTGATGAGTTTAAGGGTGTTTAGTATACTACGTAAAGTTTGAAACATGGCAGCAGAATGATACTAGAATTTAGAATATGGCAACAACATCTACAAACATGTTGAACATCAGATCAAATGCAACAACATCTTCAAAGGGTTCTTGATCTGCAAGGGAGAGTCATTGTTGAACCGGATGAACTAGGAGATGTAGCAAAGCCATTTTCGATCGCTTTCTCCATCGCATCGAGGTCCACTTCAATGCCACAGGATACCTCTATTTCTGATCGAATATACTTTGCAAAATCTCCATGATCTCTCCCACACAAACGCTTTGAGACATCGCAGTATGTTTGCCCCATTTATACAACAGTTGAGGCATGAATATAATTCAAGTTTTGGAGAAGCATCATTTAGGGTTCTGGGTTTGCTAAGAATTATTTGCAAGTTAAGTTTATTTGTTACAAGGATTGAACAAGCATTAACCAAGAACACATCAAAGTAAAGATTGAATAAGCATTAACCAACAACACATTTAATTATAGATCATGCAATTAACTGGAGACTATATATGTACCTGCAGGCATGCTTATTTTCCAAGCCTGTGTATCGTTTTGTGATACCATCTCCTTAACAGTAGGAAGGAAAAAGCAAAAGTCAGGCAGGGTTCCCACAAATTGCAGAAGCAGTTCTAGGAAAAGCACATTGGACTTACTTGATTGACATGACAGCCATTTCTCCTAGCATCTGACTCTACTTGAATTATATCAAATAGGCTTGGTGAAAAGAGCTTTGAACAAAGAGAATAGAGGTAGGCTTTACACAACTCAGGGTTGGCTAGCTATCATGTTTATGCTTTCTTTCAATCTTTTTTTTTTTTTTGGCAATGGCTTTCTTTCAATCTTTGGCACAATAGTTTGGACAAGCCAAATCAAATCAGACTTGTTGGAAAGCTTGATCGGAAACTGCAACAAGTTACTCTTCATAACCCATAAGAAAGGTCCCTTTCTTTAGTATTGCATGAAAAACGATGCATTGGAAGAGAAAATATATATACTGTATTTGCGGGAAAGATGAACAAACTAAACCAGCTAGTTTATAGTTATGTTCCAAGTATATCAGTTAGCCCTGGGTCCAGTACATGAAGGATGAATTGCCTTGCTGGTGCGGTGGATGAACATCTGCTAGCTCCCAATATCTTTTCAAATAAAACTACATAGTTAACATACTATATGCATTAGTTATATGCTTTGGGAATAAAGAAAGAAGAGGAAGAAGATGAAGATAAAAACTATTTTTAGTCACAATAAAAACTGTTTTCTGTTTACCATTCAAAAGCTAGGGTTACCATTTTGATAAAGGAGAAGAAAGATCTTATATATATATATATATATGTGTGTGTGTGTGTGTGTATTCTTTACTTGCCTTCAAATAAAATGCATCGTTCAGGATATCCCTAGTGCATGCATTCAATCCCTTCAATTGGGAATCATGGCCAAGTCTCCATGCACATTTGCAATGAACTTCGTTCTTGCTCTTGTAAAGGCTCACAATCTTCATCTCTCAGAAGAAGCAGGGCTGAGATGATGATCAGTATGGGTGAGGATCAGCATATTGTTAATTGCCTGGCCTTAGTTTTTCTTTTCCTTCAGGCTATGTCCCCACTCGTATATCACTCGGACCATGAAATTTGGAAGCAGAATTGCAGGAACCCATGCCACATCTGTGGTTGTAGGTAGAATCATTTGAATCTCTCAGCAGAAAGCCGGATTGTTATCTTGTGATATCTGGAAGGCACAGAGTACTGTGCTGCTTGTGTGCTTTAAAGTAGAAACTCTGAAAAGTAAGGTGAAGTACAAGCTGGTCAAAACCCAAGTATTTACCGCTCCACCCCCCCCCCCCCCCCCCCCCCCCCCTTCTTTTCTAAAATCTAGTTACCGTAATTCTGAAAGGATTGCATGTTTAGCCCTAGTCCTCAAGCACAAATACACTTTCATGCATTATGATCATATTACATGCTTCATGAATCAATTGGCCATAGATACCGGTCTTATAGACCGGAGTTAATTTCAAGCTTATAGCTCAAAATTAAGAATTAGGAAGAGGGACGATATGGAAAATCACAAACAATAATTGTAGAGTTACATTACAAATGGAGTATCATTCAAATGTATTCTAAGGTCGGCTATAGTAATTAGTTACTAACCTTTCTCCGATTCACTCATCATTGCTCACTGAGAAATCTCAAAAGACATGGAAGAAAAACTACAATCAATGTGCATACATTTGAGCCAATGGAATTTAAAAATTGTAAATCGTTTATTTTTGTTACCCGGATTAATTGACTATACATGAACACTATTCGAGTTTAGGAGTTCGGATCAGTGCTGTGATACATGCTGAAGTGATTTAACATATATAGCCTATTAATCCAATAGCTATATTCCAATATCACATATTTTGTTGGGTTTAAGGATTCCACAATCTTAATTTTGTGATTTCAGAGAAAAATCTGGTTACTTTTCCCATCATATTTAAGGTTAACAATCTCAAATGTTTAAGGGGATGAACCCATTAACCAACGGGTAAAACACATTCTCACGTTAAGAAGAAAGGGACCAAATTACTAGAGAGGCAGTAATTTGGGATTCACCAAAATTAACAGCTAGCTGTATGAGTAGAGCTGTAGAGATGTAAAAAAGCAGGCTAGCTAAAGATAATTGGTCAAAAGTTACTGTAGGATTTTGATAAACTTTCTGCACTTGTTCCGACAACCCTAACCATATTACTAGCTTGGTCCAGAGGATGGGATTCTCTTCTCCTTTCTGATTGAGAATCCTGCTCCATTGTCCTATATATTGACTCCCTCCCTACATAGTCAGATTACCCTCTGTTTTGTTTATACATTTTCATTTTCAAAACTTTCCCATTTTGGTGCCTGGGAATGCTTCTCAGAAAAACCCAGGGTGTAGACCTGCATACATTAATCCATGAAAACTGATTCTCTCCCTCTCTCTCAAACACATTCTTTCATGTTAGCCGTCGAGAGAGGGTAAAGTAGCTTTGTCCTATTATGGCAGGGCATTGTCCAAAATGAAAAGACAGAATGAGTAATAACGCTTCCCCATTTTCTATCATTGCAGAGGTCTTATGCACCAAAATATGAAACTACCTCATACTGAAAACCTTCTCTCTTTTTTCCCTCTTCCCAACTTTCAATCCCCACCGTCCACTTCTTTATCAGATTCAACCTTCCTTCCGTTTTATAAACCCAGTACTTCAACCCTATACTCCCTTATCCACAACACAGCTAGCGCTTGTTCCATTTTCAGAGACCAACAAGTCCTCACTCCTCACTCCTCACTCCTCACCATGTCTCCAAAACCTCTCAACCCAAATGCCAGACCCTTCTTCCACTTTCCGTCCAAAACCTACTCCAAGCCACTCAACCCTAATGCTAACCCATTTCAGACTCAGACTTACTTCTGCGTTGGCCCTTCTTGGCAGTGCAGACCATTTATCCCAAGAGTTCATAACAAAGTAACCATGGAGCTTCCAAGAGTGAGAAGGCTTGTCCGTTCAATGAACCATAATATTCCGGTCAGCTGGCGTAAGCATCATGTCGTTTCCCGTCGTGCCGTTCATGTAAGGAAACCTAAGTCTGAAGAGCACAAGGATCAGAGAATTCCCAAGTCGTTGGAGAATAAGAAAATGAGCAGCAAAGGGGATGTCATTCCTTTTCCTTCATGTCCATCTAACCAGAAACCGTCCTGCACCACGGTGATGATCAAGAATATTCCCAACCAGTTCCGGTGAGTACTTCCTCTCTATTTGAAACGCCGAATATACTCTGCGTTTTGGGCCTGATTTTGACTTTGTTGACCTCTGCCTAGCGCTGTTGAGTTTGCGTGTAGCAACAAATTGACTGATGAGGGTTTTGTCGTTCTTTTGTCATTTATACCCGTTCTGCGTTAAGCATGTTTTGGCCCCATCATGCAATACCTGTCTTTGTTTGTACATTTACATGCTTGTGTTTTAGTATGATTTGTAAATTGTAATCTGGATTAATTAGTGTTAATTAATTTATATATGCAGGAGGACTGCCTTGGTGAACATATTGAGAAGCCACTGCAGGAATGAAAACAAAAAGTCTGAGTACAAATCTGCGTTCGATTTTGTGTATTTGCCAATGGATTTTCAGTGAGTTTACCATTTCGAGGTTTCAGTATACTTTTGTTATCAAACCTCAACTTTATTAATGTCTTGTATGTATGTAAATTTTTGATTTTGTGTATGTTTATGCTCATGGTGCAGGAAATACTGGGAGAAAAAGAGGGTTGCAAATCTGGGTTATGCATTTATCAACTTCACCAGTCATGTTGCTGCTGTGAGGTTCCATCGTTACCTTCACAACAGAGCGTGGAATGTGAAGCTGAACAAAAAAGTTTGTGAAATCACTTGTGCTAAGATCCAGGTTCAATTTCTATCTTGATGGATCATTAAGTTAATGGGTTCATTTTTTCATCTTCTCTAGAAATTGAAAAGTTCACTTCATGTTTGTAATGAAACTCTGAAATTGAAACAAAATTTTTCTATGGTCTAGTACTTTTTTATCGTTTGGTCAAGAAACTCCTATGACTTTCAGTAGCATTGTGTACATGTCTTTCACTTTACATATTGGTCTAGTCACTGTTTTGGTGCATGTTTTAGATGTTAGAAGTTGGCAATTGAAATATTCAGCGAATGATTTAGCATCTCTGTGCCTTGCTTCATGATCTAGCTTGTGTTTGTTGTAGGGAAAACAAGCTCTTATGAGCCAATTTGAGAACAGTGTATTCTGGTGCCACACTGATATGTACTTGCCAGCGGTTTTGGAACCGGCCTGTGATGGTGAGTCACTGCCGGAGCTCATCAACATTGGATGCCGTGTATGTGCACCTTCTAGGAGACCCAGAGTGAAGAAGTGATCTTGGATTATTGGGGATGCTTCGTAGGACTTGTGGTAATTGAGAAGCTGAGCTTGTGATGTGAGTTAGGGGTTATGGACTGTAATGTTGGCCTCACCTGTGTTTCCATTATCTCCCAAGACCAAGATATAGTAGTACTTCAAGGGAGAAAGGGAAACATGGGTAAGTGACTAGTTTCCTTTGTTTTCTTCATCTAGTCTAGCTAGTTTTCTATTGAATTTAGGCTTAGTCGTGTTTTCATTGTCTCCCTAAGTCGAGTCAAGTATGGCCGTGCTTGCAACGCCAGTGCTAGTCTGGGGTGAATTGGAAACATGGTTGGTTGTGTATTGTCTAGGATGGAGTATTTAGAGAATGTGCAAATCCAAGTACCTTCATGAAAAACTCTTGAGTTGTGTAACATATGGTGGTTGTTATTAACTATCAGAGATCTCATCGTAATTACACGTTTAATGCAAAACCCCATTACTGAAGTCAATAAGACTGTTTGGCCGAGTGGTCTAAGGAGCCAGATTTAGGCTCTGGTCCGAAAGGGCGTGGGTTCAAATCCCACAGCTGTCATTTTTAGTTTTCTTGTCAGCTGCGTTATTTGCCCAATTCTCAGGGTACGTTTTTGCTTATAACTGGAAAACTTGACAAGAATCGGTAAGATGAAAGCTATAAATCAGACTAATAGCTAAAAATCGGTAAGATGAAAGCTATAGGCGTTCACTTGAGTGGGTAAATATGTTTAGGTACTTGAATACTTGCATGATTATATCCTACTGAAATAGCATTCCAGGTATGAAAAGCAATCTATACTTATCCAAGGAAGGCAACTCTTCGTTTTGCTCAAGATTGGACGTATACAGAAAACTGAAGTGATGATTCTTAAAAGTTATCGAGCTATAAGCTCGAGAGTGTGTGTTGCAGATCTAAACAGTCATACATAACAAATGGCCATGCTAGTAGTAAGAGTTCTGGGATCCATTGAAGCAACGGGAACATACTAATGAAAATAGAGGTTCAGTGATGCACTAGAGAGACAGATAATCAAAGAAAGTTAAGACAGGTTTACACTACATCAGACAAAATTTCCTGTACTAACTTCACAATCCTTCAAGGTAATGAAGCTCATATCCATGCACAAAAATATGAAGAGAAAGTGACCAAATGCACTTGAAGCAGTTTGTATCACTTAGTTCCAAGTACTAACGCAACACAAACTGAACCATTAAAATTCATCATCAGTTACATAATGAAAGACCGTGCCAGCACTAAAAGGCCTGAGATCAGCAGCAACGGATGGATGCATGCAAATGTGATACCTTTGCCACATCTAAAAATGGTAGGGAAGAAATTAAAGCATATTGTAGAATAGTTTTAAATCATAGCTGAAGAACTCTTAACACCATATACTTCTCAATCTTTATCAATCCTTTGAACAAAAATCGAGTTCACATTCACGAACAGAGTTGCAACACACCAAATTGCATAACAGAAAGTGATCCCAAATGCACATCCTTAGGTGAGAAAAAAAACTTCATTAACTCGAATCACTTTCATCAATTCCACTAAATACTAACCCCAATACACAAACCAAAACAACAGATTTCAAAGATCATCAATTACAAAAACAGATTAGAAACACAATGCAAGTACTTAACGAGCTTTCTTCTTTCCAGCAACAGTGACCCTCTTACCCTTCAAAGTCCTGGTGTTGTTCTTAGTCCTCTGCCCTCTACAAGGCAGACCCTGAATATGCCTTATCCCCCTGTAGCACTGAATCTCCTTCAACCTCCTAATGTTCAACGCATTAAACCGCCTCTGCAAAAAACACACAACCATCAAAACCCAATTCCCCAAATCAAACACAACACAAAACCAAACTCACCAAGTCTCCTTCAATCATGTACTTGGAGACCTCCTCACGAATAATAGTGAGCTCTTCTTCAGACAAGTCTTTGGTAACCTTGTTCTCCATTTTCAAGTCGTTCAGGATTGTACGTGCTCTGGTGCGCCCAATTCCATGAACGTACTGAAGCGAAAACTCGACCCTCTTGTTGTTTGGGATCTCAACTCCCCCAACACGCACACATCTGATGCTTAAACCACCCACCTGAACAAAACCCACAACACCATTAAAACCCAAAACCTCAAGTTTGAGGTTGGCTTATAATTTAGATATGGAAGCTAGTTTTACCATGGTGGGGGTTTTGATGGGGAGTGAGAGAGTGGTGGAGAAAGGGTTGGGGTTCCGGCCGGTGCAGACTACGGAGAGAGACGGTGCCAGAGGCATTGCCAGGGTTTGCGCCATTTTTGGAGCTCAGAAATTTGCTTACTGCGTTTGTGAGAGTGATCGAGTTTTGTTTGTGGATGAAGACGATGAGGTCGAGCTCAGCTTATCCTTGTGCAGGTTTTGTTTTCTTTGACAAATTTGAATGGCCCAACACATAAAAGCCCAGTCGGCCCAACTGAATATGAGAAAGAAGTTTAGGTTCTTCTCTTGATGATGAGGTTTGGTTTTTAGGAAGGTCAAAGGTTAGGAGGGATTGTGTGTTTAAAATGAAGAGAGCAAAGTACAATAGAAATTGAAGAGAGCAAAGTAGATTAATTCCGAAATCCAATACCCAACTGTAGAGGATGAAGCTTTCTTATTTATAACATGCTTTGTAAAAATGGCAATAGGAATGACTTGAAACATCAAAAATGGTAGTAGCAGTCAAGTATTGTATCCATACTGGACTCCTTTTGAAAATCCCCAGCTGAATTATGATGTTCACCGACTACACTCAAAGAGTTGGCTATTTGTTCCTTGCTCCAGAAGGAATCCGTTTACCAGCTTTCCTGGTCCTGGCATTGGTCTTGGTGCGCTGTCCTCGACAAGGCAATCCATCACTATGTCTTATCCCTCTATAGGACTGGATGTCTATCATTCGTCGAATGTCTTTCTCAACTACTGCCACCTGAAAGATCCAGAAACCAAATATGTAAGTGACACAACCATACAACTAGTGCTCAAGCAAGGCAAGTAGAGAAAGAGAGAGTTATACCAGTTCCCTTCCAATTATGTACTTGGAAAGTTCATCACCAAGAGCAACAATTTCTCTTTTAGTCAAGTCCCTGGCAAGTTTGTTGTCCATGTGGAGCTCAGATAGGATGTGGCGAGCCCTAGCTTTACCTATGCCATGTATGTATTGAAGGGCGTACTCTAGGGACTTGTTGTCTGGGATATCCATTCCTGCTTTTATAGTGATGCCTTGGGTGCGAATCCCACTAAACTACAAGTAAAAACAGGAGTTTTCAAGAAAATGACATATAAATCCGTTCTTTCTGACTTCAATATACAGAAAACCAATGATCATCACTACAACTCAAACGAGGCAACCATCAAGACAGTTGCATTTACAGTAAACAAAAGAGCAAACTGATCAGCAGTACTGAATTAACTCAGATCCAAAATAACAATTCCGAAGAGGAACCAAAGGTAACTAGAAGGAGTGAAATTGATGTAGTAGCGGTAGTATCATGACTCATGAGACTATGACAACACCAAATTATTGATGTTGGGAGTAGTACAGACCAGATCTTGATATTCAACTATGTTAACTTAGAACATCAATATTCTCCAAGCAGTACTATCCGCCTACATGGCTACATATACAGACAACAATGCAACATCATTGTCGACATTTTGTGTTTGAGGATGAGCGTTGCATTGCCTTCAATCTCTTTGAATAAGCATTTCAGTGCACTGCTGCTACAACTAATGAGGGAATGCAATCATCAGTTATAATGCAATCTATAAATGAAACATCTTTGGCAGCCCTGAAAGCTTAGGGATAAGACAGGGTCTTTATCAAAGTAGCACATTCTTTCTACTATATCTCTTCGCAACTCGGTCTTTCTAAGACCTAATCATGTAAATGGTTTCCTATCATCTACATTAAATATGCCTTCGCTCAGTAGTCAGTACTGCACCTATTTCTAGCTCAGCCAGTCTCTCGATGGCAATTAATATTCTACATTCAGCAGGGAGAAAGAGCTCCACTTGATATGAAGAAGCAACAAATAACTCAGGCGGCAGATGATATCAACCTAAACTCACAACATGGAAGCCTTAATTTCTAATTTAGACACGAATTTCAATGAAGTAAGTAACCTACAAAGTTCGAAATGAAATGAAAGCAAAGAGAACATATAAAACATATGCCCAATCAGTTGCATTAGAACAATTCAGACAAAACCCAGATAACCCAAATGCATAAGCTTGCTTGTAAACACCGAACTGCCAAAATTCAAATGATCCACAGTGATAAACCTTAGCGCCTCTAAACCCCTAAAGGGGAAGTCTAGGTGAACTTGAGAGAGAAAAGGGATTATGTGTTGACTCACCGGTAAAGATTGAAAGAGTCGACCCCGAACATTTGAAGCGACTGCGCGTAACCCAAACATCACACACCTCTCGATTGTTGAGTCCTTGAGTAAGCAGCAGTGTTCAAGTTGGGGTAAAACTAGGGGTTTTGTCTGACAAATAGATCCCACCGTGTTGTATTTTCATTTTCTTTTTCTTTTTCTTTTTTATTTGGGCCTAGCCCATTGCACCTTCTACAAGACTACAATAAAACATTTATATATTTTCAAAAGGGCCACTTAATTTTTTATTTAAAAATTCATAGTTGTGAAACTGGGAAAATTGTTTAGAAAACGATACCGCGTGTTTCCAGATGATTTGGCATTGCTTGAAGAACATGAATGTTGTTAGCCTCACTTGTCAGTTGTCACTTGCCACAAACAGCTTAAACATTGCACATGAGCATTGCTAGCCTCACTTGCCAAGTTGCCATCATGCCATGGCCCCATCTTCAATTTTTGCAAACCATCTCCAGCAGCACACATGAATTTAGTATCTTTTTGAAGATACTGATATTGTAGAGCTCTACGCTTAGGCACCCTTTTATGTGAAGAAATTAGCAAAAGAAGAAAGGCAATATCATAATGGTCATTCCCGTAACTCTAATCCATTTTTAAAAATGTAGCAGAATCATACAACTAAACAACTTATTATATAACTAACTACATTGTTATGGGCCACGAAGCGACCAACTGAGGGAGATAAAACTCCTTTGGAAGCTCAAACTATCTCCTCCGCAGCTTAATGATTTGGCCATTAAATCGGGAGGAAACCGCTCAGACCAAAACATAAAAACTCAAGCAAGTATCTGTCAATTTAATTTACAAGCACAAAACTTCATAAATAAGAGACGAAAGGAAAGGACGTCCAACCAATATTCCAAATATATGGAAAACTCATTGCCCAGGTAGGTAAGCATGCTTCATAAGACCTTAGTCTCCTCGTTGATAGGGTCACGAAGAGTTCCAAACATCCAGTCCATCCATATAGTATAATGTCCATAATTGTGCCGATAGGTAGTATGATGAATGGTGTGGTATCCAGCACCCATCACAGGCCATATTTTGGCATGTATGCAATCATGAATGTTTGCAGTCCATATGGCTTCAAGAAATAGGAGCGCTATGTGAGTAGTAAAATGCATTGGCACAAGAAATAGAGCTATAACATGTGGAACAGCCTGCAGTATCCCGTCAAGTGGATGGAAAGCCAAACCTGCACATATGTGAACAAATGTGGAACTCAGTTATGGACTCATGGCGTCAAATCATTGATATTGGAATTAGTTATACACTTATACTTATACATTTGGTTAGAATAGATTGGAAGGATAATTGAAGTAGTGGCACCAATCAAGACGTAAGATTCTCCAGCACCAAGGGGATGAAAAAGCAGTCATAAAATTTTCAATCCTTGAGGTAGAGAGAATGAACAAGCATATGCACCATCATCAAATCAAGTCCAATACACACTTTTAACATACATTCGTAAACTTACTATAGAGCCAGCTAATAAACAAAACTAGACTGGTATATATGTGCATATACATGCATCCAAATTATTGACACAAGGCATGGAATTAAATTTAAGTAGCAATTGACAACTTACCAGCGAAAGGAGATAGGGTATTCTGCTTGTTGTAGATGTGATGTATATTATGCAGCCATTTATACAGAGGCTTTATGTCATGCAACTCCCTATGCATCCAATAAATTCCAAACTCCACGACTATCATATAAATTGCTAAATAGATGAAGTAGGCAACCCAACCTACATCACTTATTCTTGAGAAGCACCTTGACCAGCCATTCTCAACCATGTACTCAGAGACAGACGGAAGAGCACAGTACCACGGCATGGCCTTCATGGCAACATATATTTGCAAAAGCATGGCTTTATTAGAGGGAATGGCATCTGTAATGTGGGAACAGGTGTCATTAAATCACAGCTACATAATGCATATATTTGTCAATTTCTCAGTCATGAAAGCAAAATTAAACACTCTCCCCTAAAAATATCTGCATCAATAATCTCTAATGTAACCAAAGTACATCAATAATATGCATCAACAACCAATCAACAGTACATATATAGTTGTAACCCAAAACATGTCATATTCATCAAGACAAGTACTTTTCAATCACAAGTTTACACAAACATCCAAAACTTGAATTAAGTCGAAACTAATGCCATCTAATCCTTAAGGGTGGGCTACTCATTTTAACCTAAGCAGACCCCATTAATACCCTGAAGTTGATCTAGTACTTCACTGATTCAATCAAGTTTCCTCTTTGGTTAATGCACTAAAACTATTTACCAGATGCACAGTAGAAACAGTAAAAATTAAAAGGGGAAAGCAAAAAATGTAACCTACACGGTACAGGCATCATGGGTCAAACACTGACTGAACTAGCTAATAAGTCAGGAGAAAATAAAAATATAAAATAAAATCACAAACTGAACTAATAATTGAGGAACACACAAAAAAGACTTGGACAGAGGAAAAGTGTGTTTCTGCAACAAAAAACAGCACACACGTTTAAACAAAGAGAAACAGAGAAAGCAAAGTGAGACCGAGATGTGTTTGTTTACGTTGACCTTTGGGGAGATAGACGTTGCGTTTGAGGTAGTAAATGTAGAAGCACCAGAGGAAGCCGGAGACGAGGTAGATTAAGGTGCCGCCGAGGTAGTTGCGCAGCCACGACTGGAAGAAGTGTGGCAGCGGGGCCCACACCCACTTGGGCAGCAGGCTCCCGAGCACAATGCGGTTGTAGAAGCTCGTCTCCTCCAGGAACAGGTTCAGGTACGATGACGACGGCGATGACGCCTCCATTGCCCGGCCGGCGACGACGGGCGGTGATTTCGAGGGCGGAGAGAGAGAGAAAGATCGGAAAGGAGAAGAGATGAGGTGGATGGATCGGGAGAGCAAGTAGACATATATACAAATGCTTCCACTTTATAGGGTGAAGGGGGCGGACCATCATACTTCATGTGCGTCACAGATTCGGCCCAGATGTTTCTTCATTTTCTCTATTTTTTTTTGTTGTTGTTCATATGGGCCCGGTAAATGCCTCCACCATTTATAACATTTTCTATTTTTATTTCAGACGATAATTTGATTGTAATTCATATTTTTTTTCCCATAAGGTCGCTATATATGTTTTTGACTTTTTGTAATAATATATGAATGCTTGGTCATAATATTTTCTTGTGTTGTGATGGTGTCGGTCGGTAATTCTAGTTTATAGTAATGAAATTTTAGACAACAAGTTAATTTTAGTTTTTCTACATAAGAAGAACATAAACTTTGTAAGATGATGAAGTATTTGTCATTTTAGGCTTTTGAATCAAACCCGACTCTTTTGTATTACTTAACTTTCATGCTCACGTTACGTACAATTTCTGTTTTTATGTTGTAAATTCAATGCATTCAGTGGCGTAGCCAGAAATTTTATCAAGCAGGGGCAAAATTTAAATAGTCACAATTTACATAGGTCATTGTATGTTAAATAATGATTATATTAATACTATATATAGTTAAAATCATCAACCACAATAGCTTCAATTTAAAAATATATATATATATATATATATCACATTGTTTGATTTATCCCAAAAAAATAAAATAAATTGATGCCGTGAAAAAATAGAAGAAAACTAATAGTCCAATGTGTTATACACCTTACTTATACCCGAGAAATTGACAAATATTTCTTCTTATTGTTGCTTGAATCTATTGGGCAAGTCACAAGCAAAATCTTTTGTTAAAGAAAGATAAATACATATAAGCTTAGACTGTAAATAAGCTTCATTTATTGTCTCGTCATAATATAGTAAATCTTAACCTTTAGACTAGGAATAGTGGACAATTATTTCAGAAGGGTCATTCTCAGCCAATGGACTTGGTTTCATATGAAAGAAGCATAAAACTCAACCAATCAGCAACAATTCTCAGATGTTGAGAAGGGTCAGCTGACCTCTCTCGCCCTCTATTGGCTACGCCCCTGAATGCATTGATATAGTTGGTATTATTTAGCAACTCAATTGCAAAATCAAATTATATAATTGTCGGGAATACAAAAGTCATAAATTGAAGTTAGAGTTAAAATGCGCCTATGAAATCAAAATAGTTAGAAATTTAAAAGACACTTTTCGTCAACAACACATAGGAACAAAGAAGAAAATAAGGGAGGATAAAGGGATATATAAAGGTGGGTGAGATCGACACTTTTGATCCATGGTCATGAATCAAAATAGTGAATTTTACCTATTGAAAACAAAATTCAGTTCACAAACCAATAGCATTTGTTGTATCATCAGGGTCCCTGTGAAAGCTAGCTTGTGTTGATGGCTCAAATCAAATACACGGTCAGCTGGGCAATAATTAAAGTGGGTGATACAACTTTATTACTGGGAATGCATTCTGAAACATGCATGCGGTTTGATACTAATGGAGTAACGAGTGCACAAACATTGAACGGGTTTGAAAGAAAACTCTCTTGCTTTTCCATTTTTGTATGTCTTGGCATGGAAAGTCTTTGGCACTGAGGTGAGGTGTTGCTGTCTTTCTGAAACCAGGTGAAGTATGGGACTCTTTTAGCAGAGGCTGAAAATTGGAGACTTAAAGCAAACTTATTTACAATTAAGTATTTTTAGAGGTAAATAAATAACCTTGTTGGTATTGAGTCATACAACCAACTATTATTAGGTTATGTAAGACTGTAGGAGTTAACTCATATTAATTATAAGATCAAGAGTAAACTCTTTATTTTTATACAACTAAAGCTGACATAGAAAACCACAAAACCGTTAAAAAAGGTAGATGATCACACTAGAAAGCAATTAACCTATACTAATTGAAACAAAGAACCTATACATCAACATGAGGCCTAGAAACCCAACGGTGCATCTGTCGGTCAATGAGTAAGGGAGCACTCGGATCAATTAGTATAGTCGTATAAGGATCTTAGTACCTTCCTCAAGGCAACTACTCCCCATCTGTCTTGGTAGAGAAAAAATTTGTTCCGACATACTCGAGCCAAAGACCATATAATCCGAAAACGCATTAAGTGATAACTTCTTATCTATGATGAAGTTAACTAATATTATGTTTAATTTATAGATATCACAATATAACCATCAAATTTCTTGCAACACAACTCGTCACAATGTAATCGTCCAATTTCTCGTAACAAAATTTCCATAGGTGACAAAGCCTTGAAACATGTATAAGAATTAAGAACCAATAATTTCGGGATATAAAACATAAATAACGAAAATAAAACGACAAAAAAAAACGACATACGTGAAACGTCATCGCATAGGTGGCAATAAACGACAGTGGCTGAGAATCTGAGATGACCCCCATACTTCCGTCTTGTTCACTACGACTGCGAAGTGAGGAAGACTAGGCTGCAGAAAATGCACCAAGTAGAGACGATACTGAAAGCAATGAACCCAGCAGCAAAAAGAAGAAAGACCAAATTGGGTGCAGTGAATATTTCTCCAAAACCTGGACAAAGGGTCGGCTTCTTGGTCGTGGCTCTTTCGGTTCTGTATCAAGGATCTTCTTCGCAAGTCTTCAAAAGTCAGAACCCCTCCCTCACCGTTTTGTCAAATTTCATTGATTTTGTATGAATATGGTTCTGGACTTGTTCAAGAGACTGTAACATTTATGTGAAAGAAACGACGGTCAAGCAATCACTTTGCACTGTTTCTAACTTGCCGCTATATTAGGAGAAAGAGATTGACCATATTGAAGTTGAAGGAATACATGTATAGATCAGGGAGAAAGATCAGGATTATTTGAAACATCATTGATCTTCTTCTTTTCATTGATGCTACAAAGGTTGTGCTGCTGTATTGTCTCCTTTAATTTTATACAGATTATATACTTTTTTTTTTCATTATACAAAACCTGTATAATTCAATTCTGTAATTTATACTCTGAATCAAAGTGATATTGATGTGGTTATCACACTTTGATTATCACACCTTGATTGGTTATGGTTTTTCTTTCCTGCAGAGATGGATTCGTTTTCGCTGCCAAGGAAGTATCATTGCTTGTTCAAGAAAGTCCGGGTAGGAGCTGTGTCTATCAACTTCAACAGGTGAAAAATTACATCTCCTGATTTCTTGTTGTTACTTTCTCATGAGATTGATCAATCTTTACATTATTGTTAATTGGTTTTTTTTTTCTACCAGGAGATTGAGTTTCTTAGTTGGCTTGAACACAAGAACATAATTCAATACTATGGCTCATTTGAGGTACTTCCTTAACTCTTTGTGTTGCCTTTCAGCTTGAACCTTTGAATCTTTACATCCTGAAAGTGTTCTGGATGACATGCAATGTGCGCTTACTACCACTGCAAGTAACCATGCATGTCCATCTGCAGTACATAAGTTTTCTCCAAGTTCGTTTAGTTATATGTAGAAACTTCTTCTTTTTCTTAGGGTGCTTCTTATTTACTTAAGACAGATGATCATTGATGATATGCATATGCCTACAGAGAATTCCACCTTAATGTGTAAAAAAGTCCGGTTCCATCAAAAATCCTCAGTAGCTGATCTACTTTGCCTTTTTGAAACAGAGTTTACTGTTTGTTTTTACTTTTTCCTTTCATTCAGACACGAGTTCATTATGGATTAATATGACTTACCTTGTCGGGAGTGGATCTTTCCCCTTGTCAAAGTCAGTACTATTTGATGCATCTTTCTAAAATTATTAGGGGCTTGTCGCATCACCACTAGTTGGTACTTGATGTATTGGATTGAAGCACTTATGAAATTAACAGGTGCTTTTTCGTTCTTGTTTTGCTAATCCTCAGTATCGTGTTGATGCATGATAAGTTTTCCGATAGGGAAATTTGCTAATTAAGTTGTAGATGTGTTAATAGCCCTGTTGTTTTACTTGTTTGTGTGCATCATTGTGTTATTTATGTTTGTATAAATGATCTTTACAGTATGGATCAAATCTTTATATGTGTATGGAGCATGCACCTAATGGATCCATTCGACGACTCTATCAGAGATCGAATCTTTCATATCCTCGTGTCTCTAAATACACAAAAGAGATTCTTCTCGGTCTAAATTATCTTCACGGGCATAATGTGGTTCACAGGTAATTCTTGTGAGATGATGTATAATATGTGACAGTTATGGTTTCTGGATGTATTGATCTGACCAGAATTTGTATTTCATTTGAGCATGGAATAGTCATTTAAGAGACAGATGAAAGTAAATAAAGTGACAGAATTGTGGTTGCACACCACATTATAGATCCATGTTCAAGCTTTTGCTTAAATGGTTTTGTCATTCTCATCTCTTTATTTCTCATTTCCAGGGACATTGAATGAGCATATATGCTAGACTCTAGTTATCTAGACTTTTTCTCATTAATTTGTTTCTTGTAAGAAGGGACATCAAATGTGCAAATATTTTAGTGGATGCTTATGGATCTGCAAAGCTTGCAGATTTTGGATTGGCAAAGGTTTGTCTACTGTTCCTGATCATTTTTATTCTACCGTTTTCGGTAGTTATCACTATGGTTGTGAAGCTTTTCTCCTAACAGTATGTTCTGTACCCCTTTCCAGATAACCACCAAAATGAATGAACTTCAGTCTTTGCAGGGGACTGCATTCTGGATGGCCCCTGAGGTTGGTCTTTCTATTTAACAGATGACTCCACCTTTTTCCCATTATAATCATTATATTTTTAAAGGGTTTGTTTTTTATGGTGGTTCAAAAACTGCTATATAAATGTTAACAAATCTTTGTGAACATGTGCTCTCTTTTCTTGCCTCAGCATACATTTAATACTGCAAACTGATGCTGATCTAGACATGATTAAGGGCATGACTTTATAAATTGTTGTTTCTGCATCGACTTTGGTCAACTGATGTTCTGTTTGGTTAGCATGCTGAATCACCATCATTAAACAATCTCTAATAAATTTGTAGAAGTATAAGATTGATAGCTTCATGAATGAGGAATGTAAATTTCTCCAATTACATAAAAGTGAAAAGAATGATGAATATTATGTGAAAATGAGTATAACTTATATTGCTTCCCTGCTGTGAGCGAAAACCTGGTGTGTCTGGTTTTCCCAGATAATATGAATCCGTTAGCTTCTTATGGATTAAGGTATCTTGCAATTTGAAGTTTTTCCAGCTTCTGCTTTCCCATTATTATCAGTTGCACAATACTTCTGTATTTAGGTGGAACAAATCTCATATAACATTTAAAAGCATGGCTAACCTTTGAAAACTTTGCATATTGCACAATTTGTTTGAGGCTGCACAAGTAGTTTCTGTCATGTCCAAAATTTTGTCCGTCTTTCTGAGTCCAGCTAATCTTGTGCAGGTTCTTAGTGCAAAAATGAAGAACCAAGGTTATGGCTCTCCAGCAGATATATGGAGCCTTGGTTGCACTGTGTTGGAGATGTTAACAAGTCAGGTTCCCTACCCTGGTTTGGAACCGGTCCGTGCCATTTTCATTACAACTTTTACTCTTTTTATAGTTCATAATGACAACAATATGAGGTAATGCATCTTTTCATGTGTTCGCTCAACAGTTTCAAGCATTTTTCAAGATTGCAATGGGGGAGCTCCCTCACGTTCCTCATTTTCTTTGTAAGGAAGCGCGAGATTTCATTCATCAGTGCTTACAAGTTAATCCAAACAATCGACCCACTGCTGCTCAGCTCTTATGTCATCCATTTGTCAAGTCTGGGCCTAAAAAACTACCTCATTTATTGGATCACTTGGATGGTCTTTTTATTCAAATGAAGGCAAAAAAACTTTAGGATTAATTACAAAACACCACCCGAATTATGATGTTATTTTCATTTTCATACATAACTATCAAAAACTTGCATTTTCATACCTAAAGTTTCATTTCGTTAGCATTTTGATACCTTGACCGTTAAATTTTGAGGGCATTTTCGTCATTTTAATAAATATATCATTTTTTACATTTATTTTAATAAAATAATTTATTTTTTGAGGTTATCAAATACAATTAAAACAATTTATTTTAGCAAAAACATTCAAAAATAATAATAACTCCATGGTATATTTAACCAAAAATATATAAATATGGTATATTCAACCACAAATAGATTAAACAAGTTTATATAAATTTTGATAAAATTTTCATCGATATTGATATTCGATATTTTCTCGATATAATTTATTTTAATTAATTTTATTTTGTTTTGCGTAACATGTAACTCTAAAAATATATATACATACAAAAGTTCTATTAACTTTTATCATTATTGTTGTAAAAATAAATATTTAATTTTAAAGTTTTTTTTATAATATTTTTGCTAAAGTAAATTGTTTTATTTATATTTGATAATCTCAAAAAATAAATTATTTTGTTAAAGTAAATGTAAAAAATGATATATTTATTAAAATAACGAAAATACCCTTAAAATTTAACGGTGTTAATGGTCAGGGTATCAAAATGCTAACGTAATGAAACTTTGAGTATGAAAATGTAAGTTTTTGATAATTAGGTATGAAAATGAAAATAACATCATAGTTCAGATGATGTTTTGTAATTAATCCAAAACTTTATGCAAGAGGTTATTTCATTGCCTACGAGTATGACTAGTAGCTGGTCATATTTATATTAACTGAGCTGTTAGAGGCATGAAACTCTCGTACAGATTTGTAAAGAATTTAAGCAGTGTTTGTAAAGACACGATAGTCATTTAGAACAAGTCTTGTACTATTATCTTAAACTTAATAATACGCATAACACTATGCAGAATGTTTTGTGCAAATATATAGTTATTCAATTATTGGGGAATGGAGAAAAATTTTACAGCTGACTTCAATCTTTCTGAAAAAGTCCATACTTTATCTTAAATGGAGGAAAACTAGGAAAACTAGTGCATCACAGGTTGAAAATAAGTTGGACATCAGTATCCAATTTCTGACATTTTTCTTGCTTCTGATGCCTCAGTCATCTCGTCCTATGGATATCACAAAGATCACAGAAGAAAACATCAGCAACATGATTATGGTGAAGCTTAATCGGTCCAACTACACACTGTGGAGGTTACGTTTTCTTCGAGTTCTGAAGAAGTACAGAGTGTACGGACTTGTTGAAGGTTCTGATTCATGTCCTCCAGCCTTTGTAATTAACAGTCGGGGATATATCACTGATGTTATCAATCCTGCATATGATATTTGGATGGAACGTGACCGGATTGTAAAGCTCTGGTTGATTTCAACTGTCTCTGAAGACTTGCTACATAACATGGCTGGAAAAACTTCTGCTATGGATTTATGGTTGACTTTGGAGAAGAGGTCTCTTGGTGCAGCAAGGTCTAATACACATGATCAACTTCGATCACAACTTGAAACTATCAGCAAGGGAAACATGTCCATGAATGAATATCTTCAACAGATCAAGCAGCTAGGGGATGGTTTAGCAGCAGTGGGAGCTCCTATTTATGGTGTAGAACTTATCCAGTATGTGCTTAATGGCTTACCTGAGGAATATGAGCCTTTTGTTATTGATACTGTGTTGCGTGTTCATCGGACTAGTATTGATGAACTGTCCAATCTGTTGCTTAATAAGGAGATGTACATGGTACAAAATCGTATGTCACCTACTTCTCCAGAGCCTCTTCACAACCAGGCCAATGTGCTAGAAATGTGCCCAGTAGGAACAAGAGCAGAAATTAAACTGGCTGCAATGAACTTTTCTCCTAATAGCTGGAGAAGGGGTCAGCTTCTGGGTCGTGGAACTTTTGGGTCTGTGTATCAAGGATTTTCCAAGTTAATTCTAATAACCCTTCACACTCGTGAAAGAAAAGAAGAAAAAAGAAAAAGGAAAAAAAAAAAAAGACTTTGTTGTTTATGATCTTCCTTCTCTGCAGAAACGGACTCCGCTTCGCTGTTAAGGAAGTTTCCTTGCTTGATCAAGGAAGTCAAGGGAGGAGATGCCTTCATCAACTTCAACAGGTAGCAGTACTGATCATGTATGTCTAAGTCTTGTCAATCTTGTGTACTCTGCTGATTCATGTAATTGTTAGTGATTAGGTTTGTGAGGTAGAGAGTCAGTGTTTTGTTGTTTATTACTCTTCACAGTAGCTGTGTTTTTCCCTTCTTCCAGGAGATTTCTCTTTTGAGTCGGCTTCAACATGAGAACATAATTCAATACTATGGCTCATATGAGGTACCCCTTTGATGTTGCTTTTGCAAATCTTGAACCTTTATACCGGGAATATTGTTTTGGTCATCATGCTATATATTCTTAATCTGTTCATTCTGTATATTGGTCTATAGCTGCAAATTCATATAATGAGTTAATCATCATTGATTGTATACACCCTCATCTGCAAACTCATCATTGAATTTGATATGCATGTTGGAGACAAAGTTCACCTTAATGAGTTGATCCTTTTACACTCATCTTCTGATAAGCACCATATTAATATGTTAGTTAATGGTCTTTGTAGCATGAATCGAACCTCTATATGTGTATGGAGCTTGCACCTCATGGATCCCTGCGAAAACACTATCAGACAAGCCATCTTTCAGGCCCTCGAGTCTCTGTATACACGAAAAAGATCCTGCTTGGTCTGAAGTATCTCCATGACCAAAATGTGGTTCATAGGTAATTCATGTCAGACGTTCAATGGTATCATTTATGTTGTACTGGTTTTCGGCAATGTTGATCCCTTTGCCATCAGTGAGTTTTCGTATGCATTTCTTGATTGATGTTGCCTATAGTTCTGATTTCTTTTTTTCTTGTATTAAGGGACATTAAATGTTCAAATATATTGGTGGATGCATATCGATCTGTGAAGCTTGCAGATTTTGGACTTGCAAAGATAACCAAAATGAACGACATTCAATCTTTGCAGGGGAGCGTATTCTGGATGGCCCCTGAGGTTTGCCTAATCTTCTTCACTGACTTTTGAAACCTTTTTTCAGTTTTACGAGTAACCTTGCTAGAACCTGCTGCACTGGTGTAGGTTGTTAATGCAAGTATGATAAACCAAGGTTATGGGCTTCCAGCTGATATATGGAGCCTTGGATGCACTGTGTTGGAGATGTTAACCGGCCGCGTTCCATACCATAACCTCGAATGGGTTTGTGCCATTTTCAGTACAAGTTTTACTCTGAATCTATATATAGGGTTCATGATGGTCATGATAGATGATGAGCTGATGCCTCTTTTTATTGTGTCTATAACAGTGTCAGGCATTATTCAAGATTGGTAAGGGGGAGCCCCCAAAGGTTCCTGATTCTCTTCCAAAGGATGCACAAGATTTCATCCACAAATGCCTACAAGTTAACCCAAATGATCGTCTCACCGCTGCGCAGCTCTTAGATCATCCATTTGTGAACATGCCACTAATTAATCCGACTTCTCCAAGGCAGCCAATGATATTTGATGATGTGCAACATTACAAGGGCATATACCGGTGTGCCTTCAACCCCGAGTCATGCACCAAATTAAAATAGCACTATCGCAAACGAAACGAGATGTTACGCATGGTTGTATTGTTGCAGGACACAGAAAGATTGGCTTGGTCTGGTTCATATAACGTACACAATTCAATGAATTCATTAATGAAAGATATACACAATTTACTACTTATCTCTGCTATATAAAACGAACAGTCTTGCTTAAACAAGTAAAAACAAAAGTCATTATAGTAAACTACAAAATAAAAAGAATAAACCAAAACTACAAAATAAAGGTGATTGAGGAGAACTAAACCAAAACTAGCCACTCAGTACCACTTCCTCTTTCTCTAAATCCAAAAGCCACTGAAGCACTTGCTTTGTGGTATGAAATTGAGTATGGAAAGAAGCAGGAAGTATCAAATGTTGATTTAAGAGGTGATGCTCTAAATGTGCTTAATGGCTTAAAGACTCGTGGTTGGGACTTCAGCGAGATATGAGGCATTCTTGATGCAGTTAGATTGATTATGACTGAATACTGATTTTGAGATAGTTTCGTGGAGGCATGTGAAGAAACATTTTAATGTAGTAGCACATGAGCTAGTTAGAAGGGCTTTGTCATTAGCAGAATGTTGGTTGCAAAGAGCAAGGGTCTGAATGGCTCCTTTAGTTAATTGCTGGTAGTAATGTTTGATGTATTGGGGGTTCTCTTTTGAGAATTATTACCCATATGACTTTTGGTCTGAAGTTAATAAAATTTCATTTCAATAAAAAAAAAAAAATAACCACTCAAGTTCTTTATAGGTGGATCGTCATCCGGTAATAGGCTAATTGTACAAGAATTTCTAGCCATCTGAGTCTGTCCAAATGGTGAAACAAATTATTATTATTATTATTTCAAATCGAGTTAAGATTAAATTAGGTTAGGAATTCGTCCCATTTACAAAGATCAGAAACCCTGATGAGTTTTGAGCCTCTTCTCCTTTCCTGGATCATTAAGGTTTTCCTTATTCTTAATGGATTTGTATTACATTGTTTATATAACAGGAAACTAGTTCACAAACTTCACATACATCGCTTCTTTGGACTTGATAATTAGAGGTTCCTACAGTTTCTTTAAGTGGAACTGCAAGTTTTTGGCCCCTGCACAATACTAGAAACATTTTTTACAATCAAGTTTCATAAACAAAATCATATAGAAAAATATAAGCTAGAAACACAACAAATTGAACAGAACTTCATTACATATAGCAAACCAACACAACAAATTTCACAGAGCTTCGTCATACATAGCAACCCAGCAAATCAACACATAATAAATTAAATAGAGGTTCCATGAATTCCCCCTACCTCAATTCAGAGCTATGCTTTTACTTCCCAGATACCTTGTTCACAAAATTCTCTCCCTCACTCCTTTTCTTTTCTTTTCATAAAACATATAATAGGCAACTCAATAAATAATAAGAGAACCAAACCTGGGTATTTATAGGATTATGCAAATAGTTCATAATTTAATTTGAGATAGAATGGAATTGATGCCAGCTCGATCAAAATCGCAAGTCTTCTCCTATATGAACGACGGCTCCGATCCAGCTTCCAAGATAACTCAATCTTATCAATGTATTGGGTCTGATCTTCTAATCTAGGTGGAGTGGTGCTTGTGAAGAGAATGAGAAGATGTGAGGATAGCAGAGGACGAATTGAGTTCAACATACTCTTTTTGTCGTTAAGCATCATCCTTCCACAAGTATCACTGATCTCTTGGCTTAGGTGGGGTGGTGCTTGCAAAAGATCATAAATAGCAGAGAGAGAGAGAGAGAGGAGGAAGACAATGAAACAGTAGAAAAGATTTAAGAGATTGGTATTGGTTTGTCGTTAACGAACAAAAGGATATGTAAATTAGTCTTGGGCTTTTTTTCATTAAATTGAATTTAGGTTCAAAAACATAAATGGGCTGGTCTAAATTTTTTTTACTTATATAAATATACAAACCAAAATTTATGATATGAAATAATAATAAAAAATAAAATAAAAATAAATCATATTCACCATATCATATTTTTTTTATACATTAATAAAAGCACAGATGGTCACATGGGCCGAACACAATGTATTTGCTAGGGAAAATGCCCTAATACCCAAATATTTAAAAACTAAAGCTCATTCCAATGAGTTTTGTTTCCCTTAACCCATTCAAATGATTCTTGTTAAAAAGACAAGTATAACCTTATTTCATATCAACCAACCATCTATTATCCGATCTGAAACCAACTCTCTCTCTCTCTCTGGACGACGCAACCCATGCCTACCTCTGCTCTCTCCTCTGCAACCTCCTCCACCGCTGCCGCAAATCATCGCCGCTCGTCAAAGTCCTCCTTCTCCGATCCCCCTTATCCGACCCCGGCAGCAGATCCAAAAGGCTGTGCCGCTCGCCAAACGTCGTCGCCATCTCCGATGTCGTCCTTCTCCGGTGATCCCAAGCTCCTTGGAGAGTTGACTCTGCGTGATCCCCTTTTACCCAGCCGCGGCCACGTGCTCTAGGGTTCTGCGTTGGTACACACATGGCGTCGGCAACAGATCGGACGTCGTAGAGGCCGAGGACGTTATTGCGGAGAGGGTGATCGGCGACGAGCTTCAGGTTGAGATTCTCGGCGTCATGGAACGACTGGATTGAAAGGTCAGTTGGGAGGTGCGAAACGGTGGCGTTTTGGTTTTGGGTGTGGAATTTGAGGGAGGGGATGGAGAGTAGCGTCGCCCATAGGGGTTGTTGGAGTGGCGGAGAGAGGTTGAATCTTTGGCAGCTTTAATAACTTGGAGGTGAAGCAGTTCCGATGAGGGTGGTAAGGGAGTAGATCCGGTGTGTGAGGGTGCATGGCTCTGCGGTAGGTGTAGCTGATAAAAGGAGATGGTGATTCTTTGCCTAAAGATATTGCAGAAGATTCCCATAAGAAGCCAGAGTTGATTGAGGAATTTCAGCGATTGTATCGATCACTAGCTGGGTGCTATGGTCACTTGGTGAAACTCTGAGAGAGCTGAATAGCGCAACAAGTGATTATTGAGGATTGATAAGTGATTATTGAAACTGAAAATTAAGTGATTATTAGGTGTCAGTAACTGAAAACTAAAGGTTATTGAGGTCGGTAACTCGATTATTAAGGTCAGTACTTCGATTATTTTCTGCTAAATCTTCTTTTCTATTACATTAAGCTGAAACAAGTTAATTATTAGGGGTCAGTAACTGATTATTGGGGGTCAGTAATTGATTATTAGGAGTCAATAACTAAATTATTGGGGTCAGTAACTGATTATTGGGGGTCAGTAACCAAGTTATTGGGGTCAGTTATTGAGTTACTGAGGGTTAGTAACCGAGTTACCGGTGACCGGAATCCGGCAACCGGAGAAAATTGAGTTACTGGGGGTCAATAACCAAGTTACCGGTGACCGGAATCCCGCGACCGGAGAAAAATTGAGTTATTGGAGGTCAGTAACCGAGTTAGCGGTGACCGGGGATCCGGCAATAAAAGTCCGGCAACCGAGTTACTGAAAACTAAGTGATTACTGGGTGTCAATAACTGAAAACTAAAAGTTATTGGGGGTCAGTAACTAGTTACTGGGTGTCAGTAATTAATCAATAACTGGTTACTGGGGGTTAATAACTGGTTATTATGGGTCATTAACTGATTATTGGGGATCAGTAACTGGTTACAGGGGAAAATCCGGTGACCGGAATCCGGCGGCCGGTGACCGGAGTCCGAGGTTCCGGCCAAGTCTTTTCATGTTGAAGAGGTGGGGGCAAAATAGTCTTGAAATAATATGGTTTGTTAAGACTTTAGTAAAGATTTGTGCATTTGGGCATAAAAATGATTACCTTATATTGGAATGGGCTAATGCAAAAGATTATCATTGGAATAAGAAATAAGAGGTTTGAATTAGTACTAAATGAGTATTTTCCCTATTTACTATTGTATGTTGATGATATAGTAATTACTGGCAGCAATGCGCTTCTCCTTCAGAGTTTTATTGACACTCTTGGCCGTAGCATTGAAATCAAGGATTTAAGACCCCTTCATTATTTCCTTGGTTTGCAAGTCACTCCTCAGTCTAAGGGACTGCATATCAGTCAGATTAAGTATGCTTATGACCTTCTTGTCAAACATGGCCTCCTACTCAGCAAACCTGTGAGTACACCATTGTCTACTAACTCTGACCTCAATGCTACTGTTGGTCCCTTACTCCCAAATCCTACAGTTTTTCGTGAACTTGTGGGGTCTTTGCAGTATCTCACAATCACACTTCCTGACATTGCATTTGCTGTCAACTTAGTCTCCCAATTTATGAGCCAGCCAGGTGCATCTCATCTTGTGGTCATTAAGAGAATCATCGGTTACATCCAAGGTTCTCTTGATCATGTTTTACTATTTCGTCCACAACATCATCCGGTTCATCTTTCCCTTGTTCTGATGCTGACTGGGCTGGTTGCCCGGATTCTCGTTGCCGTCGTTCCACTTCTGGATAGCTACCTTGTGTACCTTGGTTCCAAACTTCCAATATCATCTCTTGGTGTTCTAAAAAGCAGCCTACAATAGCATGTTCTAGTGCCGAGCCCGAATATCACTCCCTTGCTCATGTAAGTGCAGAAACAACTTGGCTCGGTTATTTATTGTATGAGCTTGGTGCTCAGATTCAGTATCCTATATTGTTACATTGTGACAATCTAAGTGCTACTTATATGACTTAAAACTTGGTCTTCCATGTCTGCACTAAACACATTGAGCTCGACTATCACTTTGTACGTGAAAAGGTCGCTCGCGGTAGTCACCGTGTGTGTTTCATACCTTTCAAGGATCATCCAGCCAATTTACTCACCAAGCCACTTCACAAGTCTCGCCATCATCTCTTTTTTGGCAAACTTGTCCATCCAGGATCATCAAGTTTGAAGGGGGATGTTAGAGTTAATCACTCAAACACATAATCTTCTCTATTGATTAGTTTTGAAATAGCTACGTTTCAGTTTTGATATTGTAGTTAATGTAGCTTTATTGCTTCCTGTAAATCTGATCTTGTATACTGCTATATATTGTATAGAATGTAACTTTAACCAGTACCAAGTTCTTCTGTAGTATTCTTGTCCAGATTCTTAGAGGAACTAGCAAAAGCCCCAAAACAGTGACACCATGACATAACTAAACTCCTCCAACAGTAGAAAACATAAACAATCAAGCAATCTCCATTAGAAGAACTATGAGTAGTTTAATAGCCTTACAGAGACATATCAAGAGTTCATATTCAACAAATAGCAAATATGGACACCCGAGGAATGAGGATATTTATCACTACAAGAACATCTTGAAGTTCTTAATTATTAGATGTAGTTTCCTAAATAAATTTTCTATGCTTATAAACATTCAGCATAATGTATATTGCACATTACATTGAAGAGCCAGTTGAGAAGTCACTCTTCTTTTAAGAGCATTACATTAAGAGGGATATAGAACCTCTATCTTGTGTCACATTAAGAGTATTATACTTATCCTCATAGAAGATATCTTGACTAAAATCAGGTACCCGACTAAGGTAACCTCTACCATTCTATCACACGTTACAAAGTGATCGAGCCAATCTATGGGCCACACTGTTTACTTCACGAAACACATGTCAGACGGTAACATAATCAAAACGATGCATAAAGTCTCTACAATCCTTCAATATCCGACATACCTCCACCATGTCACTTTCCTGGTTGTTGAGAGCTGCTACACAAATTGCACAATCACTTTCTACTTCCAGGCTATGTTGTACGGACACTCCACCGACACGACAAAATACGTGTCGAAAAATGTTAACTTTTCCGACACGTTGACCGACTTGATACTTCATCTCCGACACACCACATCATCATTTATCAATTTTTTAATTGAAAAAAAAAACAGAGAAAGAGATAACCAAACACTAAATAAAGTTATTGTCCACTTTTGAAAGCAAGCTACTGCATAATTTTGTTAACAACATAATACAAATTTGATTTTCTTTAATGTTATGTTTTAAGTTAGAGGTATATTGTTTCTAATATTATTAATTATGCACTTTTATCATTTGCATTTGACTCTATTTAATGTTATTTCTTATGGTTATGCAATTAATTGAATTTAGAACATTATTTTGGTAATGTAATGAACTAATTTCATATTTTAGTATCTTTTTATTTATTAAAAATACATAAATATATAATTTTATTTGCCGTGTCCAAATTGTGTCAGATATTCAGTTGCCAAGTCGGCGTGTCGCGCCGTGTTCGTGTCTGTGTCCATGCAACATAGCCTCCAGGTACTGAACCATGCTCAAACCTAGACGGCAGGCCTCTTGCTTCTGCATGAGAAGTCACTTTCTTTTTTGGAGAAGAATTGAGGAACCTCTTCTGGATTGAATTGGCGGTGGAACAATCTGATAGCAAGTGAAATGCAATTAGCAGAAACTCAATCAGCAATATAATGTATGTCTCCAATAAATTACACTACAGTACAGTGTACTTGTTTAATTAGAAAGTAATGCAAACCAAAATTCAACACCAGAATTTTATAAATCAAGTCAAAGATATAAACAACAAGTATAATATATATGTAACGCAGTCTTTTTTCTCAGTTTTTATTTTTTCGTAAACTCAGTTCTTTTAATACACTCTTTAACTTTCTGCACTCTTTTGATAAAACATAAATTCACTAAGATGCCAGGAGCTAGTCCACATCCACATCAGTGTAAACTTTCTGCACTGATGACTGAACTATCATACACAGAACTGACAGAAGTCATTTGCTTGATTACTAAATGAAAAACATAAAGGATGAGTGAGATTACCAATGGGTAACAAAGAAAACTATTGTACTAAGTCTGAAAATGAACAGAAAATGAAAACAAACTTAATCAAATGCTTTTGGAAAAGAAGTTTGGAGAAAAAGAAAACAAAAGGAAATTAAGAAAAAAGTTCGACAGGAAAATATAAGGAGAGAAACAGAACACAACAAACAGCACATAAATGAACCTTATGGCATAGGATCGTACCTTTCAAATATAATTGAAAAATGCCCTTCATCATTGGCTTTGACGTGGTTCTTGCTTTGGAAGTCAGAAGCAGAAAGGTTTGGCAGACTGGGGCACATTCACAAACAAATGTTCTAATGAAGGGCACTGAACACTACCCCCGTTGCAGATCAATGTGAGCTGTGGAAGACTATTCAAATAAATTTCCTTAAATTTTGGAAAAACTAGGTTGTTGCCCTCTGTATTCCTGCTTGAATGAATTATTGTTACCAAGTCAGAGCACTCTTCCACCCAGAGAAGTTCCAATTGGGAAAGAGATTCAGCTACATGGTACTCCAACAGATATATCAGTTTGTGGCAGCCATGAATTGCCAAACTGTTAAGATTACTGAAGACTCCACTAGGAGGATGACCACCATATGCTTTTTAGGTTCACAAGATAACAGAATGTTATCTCTCTCAATTTTGGTAATACAGTTTGTCTCCAGTAGTTTATATATAAACACATATTCCAGTCTTTTCAATCCATTAAAATACACCATTTCGGTTCTGTTGATGTCATAATTTTGTTCGACAACAAAACTTGACTTTTCAACTCATTCCACGTAGATATTCTTGAAATGTCAAAAAGCCACGTATGACTCTAACCTTTCAACGCACCTAAACCATTATCCGAGAATTAAAGATGATCCTCACACGTAAATAATAATAAGATCCCCAGCCTAGCATTCAAAGTCCGTCTTGGCATGCCACCAAGTGTTTACCTCACCTTCTAGCTAGCATGATAAGATTAGAGTATATTGTGACCTAATCATTAGAAAGTATAGTCTAAATGGGTCTAGAGCCTCAACCTCCAAGGTCGACACTTCGACCTCCAGGACCAAGAGTTCGACTTTCAAGGCTTAAAAGCCTCAACCTTCAAACTCTCTCTTGGAATCTAAGAGTCGCATAGAGACATGTCATCTAATGGTTTACCCTTTGTTTACACCTAAATTAATATTTGGGTGGATAGTAAATGTCTAAGTAAAGATTAGTTAAATTCACGATACCGCATCACACCGGCGAGCTCAACATAATTGGGTTTATAAGTGATGGTCCGTCAGCGAGATCATGCGAGCTGTATAATAGAGTTCGCATGCGAAAATGACTTCGCATGGAATCAAGAAATGGGCTTCGCGTAGAAGTGGAGTCATAAAACATGAAGGCGAGGCAAGATGGCTTCGCGTAGAAGTGGAGTCCTAAAACATAAAGGCGAGGCGAGATGGCTTCGTGCAGGAGACTTCGCAAAGAAGCAAGAGTAAGAGTCCGCATCGGCGCACCCTCATTCCGCGTCTTCGCGGTAGCACGCCCCGCACCCTTTTACTTTTGGTATGCTAAAGTACTTCTCAAGTGTCACGAAGGCATGGCTCGAGACTGACTTGATAAGAAGAGACCACATAGTGTCAACATGTGTTACCAACTCTGCCAAACTCATCCTGGAATCAATGGAATGTTAGGAAGCAAGGCTGACACCTTGATTTTAGGGAAGAGCCATGTTGAGCCCATGCTCTTCCTTTCCACATCCCCAACTTTCCCTCCTGTAAATACCAAGTCTTCCCAAGGCTGAAAGGGCACAACTCCATTTTTCTCTTTTCTTCCCCATTGTAACTACACAACTTCTTCATTCCTCATTTCTTTATCTAGAAACAATGCAAAAGTGCATAGGAGAGACTCTCCCTTATTTCCATCACTATGCCAAATGCATAGTCTTTGATTTGTCACTTACTTATTAGGCACTTCTCTTTCTTCATCTATATTGCTCAAACACTTTACTGACTTGGGCGTCAGAGAGTGTTTGGCCGGCCTTAGGCTGTTCCTCCAATAACCTCCTTGCTCACATGTCAACATGTCATTCAATGGCACTCCACCAACTTGAGGAAGAGAAGACCCAAGTCAAGTGGCGGATGTCCAACGCCAAGAAGAAGTAGAGCAAGCTAGCTCGCCATCAAGGAGAGGAAGCTAGCTCACCATCAAGTAGAGGAAGCCTACCACGAAGTGGAGAAAGCTAGCTCGCCACTTTACACGTATGATTTCAAAGGAACTCTCGTTGACCCGTCTGATAACTAAGTAAATTGTGGCATTTAGAGACTCACCGTGGCCTTTTCACTACCGATTGAGGTAGGCAAACCATTTTTGTCGGACCAAATTGAAGTGTTGTCATCAAAAATATATTGAATAAGCCCTTCTAGTGAGGACTCTTAAGTTAAGGACTTGGTGAAGACTATTTATTTATGGTTTAAAAGACCCAATTTTTTATCACATTGTGACATCTCATCCGTTTAGTTTTTACGTTTATATGAGTAGATCATTTCTACAAATTTTCAGCCAAATTGGTGTTTGTTAAGATAACAAACTAGATCAAATTAATGGACGAACCAAATCAATCAAATATGAACCGTTCAAGTTCATAATTGATAAATCACACTTATGAATGTCTTAACAATTTTCAATATAGCTAAAAATTTGGAGAAATGATATACTCATAAATACCTATAAACTGAACGATCAAGATGTAGATATAAGATCGAAATGTGGGATAAACCGAAAAGTCATCACTAAGTCCTCAACTTAAGAGTCTTCACTAGAAATGCTCCATTTGGATGCATATGATCGACTTTTTGATTAAACGTTTAGGAATAAAATGTATCACCAACTGCCTCACCGTCGAGTGCACCCCATCATCAAAATTTTGCAATTCCTTGCCAGATCCATAAGGCCCAAGAGATATGTGTTTTCTCAGTACGCTATTCTGCACAGACTTTACAATGTGTTCCACAGGTTCTCTTTCAGACCTAAGAGAAAAAAAAAATCAAATTACCTAATGAACGTGAAGTGAAAAACAAATCCAAAATTACAAGTATAACCGTATTGTTAACTATGAAAGTGTCACCATACTTGTAATTCTTTGAGGCCCAGCCAGAGATTTTGGCCACTTTTTCTAAAGCATCTCTCCACTGTTTCACCTTCTCTACGTCTTGGCCAGACTTTACATGCTTTGTTAGAGCTACTTCAAAACTGCCCCTTTGATGTCGTACATCTGAGGGATCGACGTTATAAAAAATGGGCAGAATCGTGTTCTTGTCTTCCATGCATTCAAAGATCTTTGCAAGTTCAGCTAAGCACCATGTAGAAGAAGCATAGTTTGGCGACAGAACAACTATTGCGAACCTCGATTCTTCTATTGCAGTCAGGAGATTCTGCGAAATAGCTGTGCCTTTCTCGAGCTGTTGGTCATCCTTAAATGTTTTAATTCCCCTTCTGCTTTGCAGTTCATGGTATAAGTGGGAGAGGAAACCCTTCCGAGTGTCTTCACCCCTAAAGCTCAAAAACACATCATACTTCCAGGGGGAAACTGATGGCTCAGTTGAAGAAGGAAATGCCGAGGCAGCATTTGAACTGCTCAAGGCCATTGAAAACCACAAAAAGGAATATAAAATAGACTCACAATGAACAAGAAACCAGATCTGGGTAAGGAAGCAAAGGAGAAAGACTAGTTCAATCAAATTGATTGTAATGTAGTTAGACTCATGGGAGCATACAAACTGATCGGCAAGACGACACCAGTTACCCAGAAGAGAAAATACTAGAGAGGAGAGAGATCAGCAACTGAACTACAATGAAGGGAGAAAAGAACTAGATCTTGCATAGATGTCAAGTACCTCCACTGTGAAGTTGTTTAGTATCGATTATGTTCTCCTCCAAAGCTTTCTTACAAGTTTTCAATTGATCCCTTCCTTAAGAAATTGGGTCCGGAGTTAGACCAGCCATTAATCCTGATATCCCATTTCCTTAAGAAACTACCTTCCAAGTTCCAACACACAACAAAATCACACATAAACAAAATCTCGACGAGACTCAAGATCCGTAACATGCATGCCAAAAGATTAGAAGTTCAAAAGAGTAACAACGAAGTTACCGCGAGCATCCAAGCTAGTTCTAGACTCAGACCCACTCCACACTAAGCCATCCTTGAATCACCAAAGCCTCATCCTTGGAACTGTAATCAAAGAAATCGCGCTATTCAAGAGTAATAATCATAAATTTGAAATTTTTGACGAACAGGGTCACGAGAGATTGAGAGAGAGATTAGAAGCAAAGAGCGCAGGTCAGCTTTCGCTTCCACTGAGTAAACACTAAAATATATAACACAGCCCAAACATAGAAGCCCGGAGACCAAAGACACTGATGTGTGAATAAAGAAATTAAACCAATATTATCACCATGTTTGTTCACATGATGTGCACAGATGCATCATCACCTCAAAAAAAAAAAACAACAGATGCATCACAAAACATTAATTAAATACAAAAATAGAAATATATATATATAGACACACAATCTTTCTCAGGTGTGGAGATCCGCGCCAATGATTTTGGTGCAGATTTTCATTTTTGCCCTTTTTTTATCGAATTTCTTCATCTCCGCCGTCTAGTATATAGATAATATTGTGTAGATCATCTTTACAAAATTTCAGCCAATTTGGTAATCGTTAAGGCCCTCAAATTGCGTCTTTCTGTTATAAACATGAACGATTCATGTTTAACAGAATTCAATCCGTCTATTTGTTTTTCAAGTTTGAGGGCCTTAACGATTACTAAATTGGTTGAAATTTTGCAAGGATAATCTACACAATATTGAAAGATACTAGACGGTGGAGATGAGAAAATTCGATTGAAAAGTGGTGCAAAAATAGAAATCTGCATCAAAACCATTAGTGCGGACCTCCTCACCTGAGAAAGATTATATATATATATATATATATATATATAATCGGTACAATTTTCATCGTGAAGGATCGAGAACGATCTGGGCACTGATGTTGGCACCATGAACAGTGTGCGAACCTTTTTACCCTGTTGATGGGCTGTGTAATTCTGTATTTACCTTTCGTTTCAACTCTAGATATAAATTTTATTTTATTTCGCCGCTTCTTGCTCTCTCTAGCCTAACATTTCTCCATTTTTTTTCACATTCTCTATACTCTTCTCAAAATAACTTCAATATTTCTCACAAAACAGAAGTCAAGAGATAATATATTATCGCGATAATTTATGTGTGATGTTATTAACACACCCATTTTTGTTATTAACACACCTTATATATAGTAAAAACTAATCATCAATTAAATTTAAGTGACAAATTTGTAAATAAAAAAAAGGTATAGATAGGAAAATATATGAGGTGTGTTAATAGCAAAAATGAATGTATTAATAACAATATCATTTAATCTATTATCTCGCTGTTTCACGAAACTATTTCTGTCATTTTCTTTTCTGCTTTGTATACGTAAAAATAAAAATAATTAGAACATTTATATTTTTGAAAGAAATATATAATACAAAACTAGATATTTTGTTATATAAATATTATTTTTATAATAACTCTTATATGAAATATGGAGAACATAAATATTCTACAACCGCGTCGGGAGTATCAACACTGTAAATACATTTCTTCATGCTTTGGTGGGTCTTACCATTCAATGCTTCCTTTGTAAATACCATGTAATTCTACAACCGTGTGAGACTAGTCCAATCAAATTATTGTAATGTGCAACTAGTTAGCATCAGAGAAAGATGTCGATTCTAGCTTACACGTCTGAGACTGTACCATGTAAGACTAGTTCAATCAAATTATTGTAATATTGTGTAACAAATATCATTCGAGAAAGATGTTAATTCAAGCCTACACGTCTCAGAAGATTAGAAGTGTTGAAGATGAGAGATCTCATATTAAAAAAATGATAAATTAACTATAACTTGTATGTATGTGAGTTATTTTTATTTGTATCGAGGTTTTTTGTGATTAAAACTCAATACCTTAAATGTGGTTAAGTTGGGACAATATCAGTACAAAGATAATCCACGAGCCACGCTTGTCGCTATTTGACATGGAATCAGAGCGAGTACCTCTCTAGTTGTGTTTCCATGAGCCCGATTTGGTTCTTTCAGGGGTCATGGCCCTGGTTTGGTTCTTTGGAGTTAAGTTCTTTCGATTGTTGTGAGCTCGTTTAGTTCTTCTGTTGTCGTGGGTCCAGATTTGGCGTTCTTTCGATTATCATAGGGCCTAGATTCGGTTTGTTGTCAGTTTCACGTGCAGATCTAAAAATTAGGTTTCATGTGAGGATGAGTGTTGGAGATGAGAGATCCTACATTGGAAAAGTGTCAAATAAAATATAACTTATATGTGGATGAGTCATTCCCAATTACACCGAGACTTTTCACACCTTAAAGCTGGTAAAATTGAGACAGTATCAGTACAATGTCATGTTCCACGGACCACACTTGCCGCTTTTTGACAAAAAAAGACATAAAACCGGCCTCTTATCAACATATTTATCTGTGCTTCCTTACCCATATCCGATTTCTTGAGTATTTAGAGTCTATTTGTTTTCCTTTTTGTGGTTTTCATTGGACTGGAGCGTACCAAGTGCCGCCTCTGTATCAGCTTCCTCAATTTAGTCATCAATTCCCCCTGGAAGTATGAAAAGAGGAAAAAGAATCTGGATTTCTTAATTCAGTTTACCTAAAATCACAGAAATTAAGATTGTTGTGGAACTGTTTAAGAAAACTGATCCAACAGCCTCACATTTCATATACTAGCTTTGAAACCGGCGCTTTGCGCGTGCGTGGTTATATCCCAAATCTAAAATGAGATTACACCAAAAACCAAATATGGATACGGCCGGAGAAGAACTTTTGCAGAGAGATGAAGGAGAAAACCCAAAAAGTCCAACACACCAACTGAGTGAGTTTTCTAGAGAGAAGAACTTTTGTAGAACGAAGAACTTTTGCAGAGAGAGGAATTTTTGCAACAGCCCAAACTTTTCTTGAGTTGTTCGGGTAGAATTGAGAGAAAGAGAGATGGTGGAAAGCTGGAAGTGAGAAACCGGGGAAAACAAACGTAAAGTTGACATATACATGGTGAATTTTGGGCCTTCAGTTGTAACCGTACGTGGCTCCATCTTAAAGGGCGAGAACACTGTTCTGTGAACAGTAATCCCCCCGCTTCGCTTAATATATACAGACAGGGTTCATGAAATTTCAGATAGAAGACAATAAGACAACCAGAATGCAATTTAACAATCAGGCCTTTTGACATTGATTAAACAATATAAATTATCCTTTTAAAAAAATAATAATAATCTAACATGTTTCTAATCCTCTTATTATTAAAAGTAGGCACGTGCAGTGGAACAAAAGAGCAAGTGCCAGTATTAATTAACTATTTATCACATTTCTAAGAAAGTCTTTACGAACGGTCAATGCTTCAGTGTAACTGATGTTTCCTGGCAAGTTCCCCCAGACTTTTAATCAGTCAAATATTTGCTGAAGGCAAATGGTATCTGAAGAGTACTTTATATAACTCTCTCTCTTAATTCCGATGATCCACTCGTCTTGTGGGTTCGACTTCTTGTTCTGGTCTTTTGTTGATTGAAAGTTCATTTTCTTTTCATACTTTTGTGGTTGTCAATGGGGTCATCAAGCTCCCCAAGTTCCTCTGCATCTGCTGTATCAGATGAAACAGTTCATTGTTACAAGTACGATGTGTTTCTGAGTTTCAGGGGTGAAGACACTCGGAAGGGAATTATATTCAATTTATACTATGAATTGCAAACGGCAGGAGGCATTAAAACATTCAAGGATGACGAAGGGCTTGAAATCGGGATGTCTATTTCTTCAAATCTCTTGAGAGCAATCGAAGAATCAAGACTTTTCATAGTTGTTCTCTCATCAAATTATGCTTCTTCTACATGGTGCTTGGAAGAACTTGTAAATATCTTTCGATGCATGGAAGGCGAAGACAGACTTCTACCACTTTTTTATCACGTGGATCCCTCTGATGTACGGAATCAAAGGGGTAGTTTTGGATTAGCTTTATCTAAACATGAAGAAGAGTGTACGCAAGACCAAGAGAAGGTGAAGCAATGGAGAATTGCTTTAGGCAAAGTGGGCAGTCTCTCTGGGTGGGATACAAGGAATTTTAAGTAAGCATAAAATCATCATGTTAAACAATCAACAAGAGTAATCCTGGTGTACTATTTGATTTATTATTAGCTTAATGCTAACCTGAACCTTCTTCCTTGTAGGTCTGAAAGAGAACTTGTCAAACACATTGTGGAATTTGTGTGCAGAAAAGTACCTGAAGTGCCACCACCCGTTCCCATCGAGGTACTGATACGCTGAAAGACACTAACACTACGTCACTAGCTAACATTGGATTGTACTAATTGGTTTTACAGTAGCTAAATATTTGGTGTTGGAACTAATAGAGTATCATTGGTGCTACTGCTAGCACAGATCAGTTCAGCAGAATTGAAGCAGGAAGAACACTTCTCAGTTGGCCCTTATGGATCAAATAATGGAGGGAAGAGTTTCGATGATGGTATTTACTCAACAGTGAGACAGTTGGTGATCTGTTATGATAAGCAGTGGATCAACCACATCCGGATTGAATATGACTTCAACGGGATTTCATTATGGTCAGACACCCATGGTAATCCCGACGGAAATGAAAATACAACCACGGTAAGTCCACCTCCACAATCTGCTCGTTAAGTTGCAGATATAGCAACAAGTCGAATAAAGTGTAGTTAGGTTCTTTGTTTTGATGAGTGAAATAATTAGTCTGGTGTACATACTTGCAGGTCACGCTCAAGCTTGATTATCCAGATGAATTTTTGACTTCAATGCACGGCTGTTATGAAAAAGTTTTGTTTTTGCCAACCCAAATCACCTCACTTACTTTCACCAGCAACAAAAAAACTTATGGACCTTTTGGAAGTTTAGCTGGAGTTAACTTTTCAATCAATGTGCCGAACAGTAAGATGGTTGGGTTTCATGGTAGGTCCAGCGGCTTCACTGGACTTCGTGCAATAGGGGCTTATCTAAAGCCTCTTGAATCTTGATTGTTAATCATCAGAATAGTTTGTGAAGATTTATATTTGTAGGCAGCAAGTGTAAATATATTGCTCTCAAGAAAATTCAGTGGTTCCATTGAGCACGATTTTCTCATTCTCTGTCTTTTTTGTTATCAAAGATTTTCAAGCTATGAAATTAGTTGACCTTTTTCTTTAGGGTTTAGGGTTTATCTGTGTGCGACGAAGATTGAGCCTCTTTTTTTTTTAAGCTAAAAGTTTAGATTACAAGGAACCTCTCCTCAGGTAACCACCACCAAACAAATCAAAATTCACTGCTATCCTAACAGAGCTTGAGAAATTCGACTCCCAACAATGCTGAGTATCCAGATACTGTCCCTAGATTTCTTAATCCACAGGAGTTCCAATTGCAAAAGACATTGAGCTACATTGCATGTGAAGAGATCTTTTAACTCATGGCAGGCACGAATTGCCAAAATTTTCATATTCTGGAAGAAACCAGTTGTTGTAGGATCATTCCATGCGCAAATCAGTTTCTCTAGATCAGACAATATTACTTCTCTCAACTTTGTCAAGACAATTTCTTCTGGTTCCAACCCGTCGAGTCCAAACACATACTTCATTTCTCTCATGCTTCCACACCGTAGTCTTTCAAGGTTTTGTAGTCTATGCAACAAATCTGATGGTAAAAGACTTGTAACGAGGAACTGATGATTCAGCTGATGGAAAAGACGCACATGAACTTGGGGAGGTTGATGAATGAGCCCATAGAAACTACGCTCCAAATACCATCTTTGTCTTCAGCTTCGTCCGCCAATATTGACCAACTACTTTAAAGTTGGGGAAATTCTGGAAGCATGCATGGACCATAATAATCACATATCTATAGCTAATTTGAATCGGCGGAATGGAATTGTAAGCAGCCGTTGGCTCGTTAATTTGAATTGGAATGGCGTTGTAAGCAGTCGTTTACATATGAAACAAGGTTTTGCATGGTCTGCCACAACGGGAAGTCCGATCTTTTGTTCTAGAAGTCGTACGCGATAGTTTAAATTGTATCACCGAAACATCAAATGATGATTCAGTTTCTAGTACTACTGTAGAGAACTGTAAATATATTGGTAATCTTATTCAATATAAGGACTCCTGGTTCATCTAGGAAAGCAAAGTAACGACTCTCTCACGCGGAGACACAAGTGCAATTGCGGACACAATGAGATCAAGGAATGAAAATTAAAGATTCAGGCGAAAGATGAGAGATCTCATAAAAGGTGATTACATTTGCATATCACTCAAACACAGTACACTTAGGGCTACTTTGTGATTGTTGTGACTTTTTACAAAAAAAATTTATATTGTACTGTGAATATAATCAGTTATGAATTAAAACAGTTTTTTATTTGATAAATGTTACTTTAAAACTGCTGTCAAGACATAAAACCATTTTTTTGTGTTTTTATTGACAACAGCTTATAAAAACAACCTCAAAGCTGCTTCTAAAAGCTACTTCCACTGACCAGTAATTTAAAAAAATATATATATGTTTTTGTTTAGTTTACCAAACACAATAAAATCCATAAAAGCTGATTATTTTTTTTTTAAATGAAGTTGTACCAAACTAGGCCTTAGTTAATATTGTGAGTGTTTTTTTTTGGAATGGAAGGAGGTTAGACGATTTTATTCAATAAGCACAAGTCATACACAGTAACCCATCCTTGTAGGGTCGTCAGAAAGAGACACCGCTAAAACATACAACTCACATATCGAGTGAAGCTCAGGGATGAGTAAACTAATAAAATACTGACAATAAATTTGTCCGCAACATTCATTAGAATACTCGTTGACAACCTTCGATCAATAATCCCGGCAGTTCCTGACAAGTGTTGATCCTAAGAAAAAAGTTTGTACCGAATTAAAAAAAGTCATAGGTCCTAAATTTTTATGGTAAAGCCATCTGGATCCCAAATCTGAAACCAGATGTTTGGCCTTTGGTCAACCCACTAGAAATCAGACCCAAGCAACAATCATGAGCCTAATTTTCACTAGGTCGACGCCAAGCAGACCACATGTCTACCAAGACGCCAACACCAACCACGCCGCCTTTGCCACAGTACACCAAAATCTAGAAAACCATGCCACAGACTAGGGCTATGTTTGGCGCAGCTGAACTTTTAACATAAGCTGGCTTCTGCTTATTTTTTAGAATAAGCAGCTGAAAAGCAATGAAGCTGCGTGTTTGGTAATCTGGCTTTTTATAAGTGCTGTGAGTGGTAAAAGCAGTGGTAACGCGTTTGGTAAAATGTGAATGAGCTTGTGCTTTTAATTGCAGAATGACCAATTTGGACATGAAATATTATATTGGGTTTAGGATTGATTGTTTGATAATAAAATTTGAGACAATTTCATAAATCATAATGACCATATGATTAATAATAGGAAATTTCAAAAATAACTCATATAAATATATTATTACCAATGGTTCTTGATTAACATAAGATAACTACATAATTTACCATCACTCATTCTACGTTATTACGTGCACTCATTAGACTATGAGCAATTTATATCCCTTAATGTTGTCATTTCTTGTGCATCATGACCATGATGTTCTTCTTCTACATCATCTTCTATCTCCATCTCACCACTTGACCCTTCAACTGCATTTTTCTTTCACCTCGCACAAAATTTGTATCATGATATGCATGTCTCCTAGAAACCTATTACGCACAACTGCTTGCCGTAAAAACCTATTAACTTTGCACGCTGCTATTGGCAGTTCTGGTTTCCACAATTATATATTAATATATCATTTTTGACTACACATTGATTCATGAGTAAAACCCACATTTTATTGCAATAAAATTATAGTCATTAATTTACATAAACATATGCAGACGGAGATACAAATTAGAGGAATTGAAACTGAAATTGTTAAAGACTATGTTGTATCTGTCCTCGTTTATTCTTTGGTTCTAGTCCTTCTATGTTGTATCTGTCCTCGTTTCCAAAAAGTCCTGAAATTTGGCCAAGTTTGACAAATTTTCTAAATTACAGAACCATTTTATTCTGACTGAAGGGAATGCTATATGTGCAGAGGTCATCATCTTTGATGGGAGATTGATGCTTGTATTTCTTCTAGCGTTCGCCCCTTAGTTTCCGGCACAAGCTTTGCAACAAACAGAATGGCTAAACCGTTGATTGCTGAGAAGAAGAAAAATGTTCCTGAAGTAGTATGTGGCACCAATAAGCTGATATGTATACATAACTTTAGTCACAAGGAACAGAGGGGCAGTAAAGAATAAGATACCTTCTGAGCTCCATTCCATCATAAAATTGAAGGTGTATGTTACTATCCAAGAACAAGACCAGTACACCAAACTTATCAGGCTTCCTGCTAAGCCTTTGTTTACTGGGAATATCTGATACGCAAATTGATCATTGAATTGTTGTTACAAAAGTTTATTGTCTGTCAAATTCCAGAAAAGAGAAAAATGCACCAACAGTGTCTGAACTCTTTAAGGACTGTCAATATGGTACCCAAACTTTCAAATGTATCAAAGTGATACCTAGACTTGGTTTTTTGTACTAATGTCGTACCTGTCGTCACTTTCCGTCACAGCTCTGTTAGTTCATGTCACATGTGACGCACGTGACTGAAAAAAGAGAGTAAATGACTGAGTTACCCCTTGAGTAGAACACTATTTTTTCCCGCCAGAACAAGTTTTTGACCACTGAAATTGATTTATTTCCCTCCTTTTTGACAAACCTATATTGCTGCACTCCTAAAATACATAACCAATTAAAGTAAAAACCTGGTTATATATGTTTTTCAGAATTGCGGTATTAGATCATTTACTGGATGGCTCATTTCTGCATCAGATCTATAATTATCTGCCTATATGGCTCATGACTTGCGGTATATGCATCATACCTTGTGTCTACATAGTTCATTACTGGATGTAAAACTACCGAATAACTTACTCAACAGGTGAATGGATTGCATCTAGGTGTATTTTCTGTTTAACAAGTAGATGGGAAACTCTAAGGTTGATAATATACCAATATCTTCCAAAAATGCTTTCTATATATAATTTTTGAGTAGGATAAAAGAACACACCTCAATTCCTGGAAGTGTAAGTGTGCGGAAACCACTAAAGGTATAAGGTCCTTGTGGAAGTTTCAGGGAATTATGAGGCCCATCATACATTCTCTGCCTCAATCTCTTTTCCTCTTCGTCAAATCCTGCTATCCTTAAGTTCGCCTTTGAGTTCTGTAGAACTTCATCTACCTCAGTCTCGAATGCTCCCATCATTCTAATGGACCTCCCCTGAAAAATAACAAAAGAAACAATTTTATCAGCGGGAATTCTGGAAGTTCACTTGCAGGAATTTAATCTGTAGCAAGTAAAGCCACTCTGTATTGCCTTCATCACATTTACGCACATTGCTTAAGCATATATGTTGTCTAAGTCAATAGAATAGACCTTTCTTGAACAGAAATAAAATTTGCGAAAGCAAAGCACACATGAAATATTGCCAATAGAAGAGAACTTAATACATGGACTGCACACCTGCAAGTCTTATAGACAAGTAAAATAACCAAAAAAAAAAACAAGCAGTATCAATATCTAGACAACTCTTTACATATCAGGGAGATAAAAAACCATGTATTCAAAGACAATGGACTCTAACAGAATAACAACCGCATATGATACCTCAAGGATTGAAGTTTCTCGTAAATTCAGGCGCCCATGCTCATCGGAGAATGGAGACAGCAACCTCGAGGTTTTATCAAGCAACTGTGGAACAATTAGCCTCATCGTATCTGCTTTGACATTAGTTAATCTTTGCAGTTCGTGCCCGAGCTCCTTGAGAGTTGAACCAGAATCAATCTCTACACTAATCTTGTTTCCTCTCCATATTACTTCAACATTCTGCACACTCTTCATGTTGTCCCTGCAACACAAAAGGCCTGAGAAAACTTGTGTTGGACCCTAAATTACATGCTTAAACTTTCGAATTATACCTACTGATATGAATCGTAATCGAGTACCGATCACCCATAAGTATCAATTTTCTACCTATTTCTTTATAGATTCTCCACATAACAAATTCATTTCTTGTATTCTACCATCAAAGGTTCAAGAACCAAATACAGAAATTGACATAACAAAGAAACCAACATAAAGTCTTCAACTTTAATAGTAATTAACATCACCCATAAGCTGATCAAGCTCCTACAGACTTGGAACCAAAGCAAAACTACAATTCAGCTCAAAATTCAATGAAATTGCGCTCAAACTACAATTCCAAATTCTGAGACTTTCAAAACTAATTAAGCCCTAAAGCGTGGAATTGAAACGAACCCAGATTGAGAATTGTGAGCGACTTACTCAGATTTTGAAGGGACTCTGTCCAAGATTGAGAATTTGGCTAAATATCAGCACACAGGTTTAGGATTTCTAAAGTGAAGGACTTTTGAAGGACTAAGGTGGCGGAGAAGATGGTGCAGGTGGCGCTGGAGTGTGTGGAGGATGAAGAAGATGGTTGGGTGGAGAAAAAGTCATTTATGTCCTCAATTTCCAACTCACATGACCCGCACGTATTTATCAATGACGGAGCTGTGACGGAAAATGACGACAGGTACGACGTTGGTACAAAAATACAAGTCCAGGTATCACTTTGATACATTTAAAAGTTCGGGTACCATATTGACAGTCCTCCAAGAGTTCAGACACTATTGGTGCATTTAACCCTCCAGAAAATAAATAGTTATGAAAGCACACATGAAGCTTAATTAAGAAGATTAAACTAAACTAGCTACCTCTGACAGCATAACCCAGGGCAAACCTGCTGAACCAATCAAGTATGATGAACCATAACCCTGAACAGGAGGCAAAGATGTGACAGATTGTTCATATATTGTATGAGAAGTTCTACTTAATTATCTTGTATCTCTATGTAGTGGTAGAATAGTTTCATGTAAGGAAAGCTCTACACAGTGTAGCTATAACACTACATGAAATCTGCCATATTACATGTATTTAGTCAATACTAATGCACCGAAAGGAATCTCATGTAATGTATTACCAACAAGAAACAAACTCAAGCACATTGCAGTAGCAGAAACCTGGATACATTAGGTAAACCATTTCACTTATAACCTTATTGATATTGGAACATAAGAAAGTTTTATTCTTTGCAGTTCTCACCAGTAGAAGTGGTCGTCTTCCCAACTTGTCTGTTAGGAGCACACTCACTGCAATAGCAGGTATCTGTGAAATTAAATTACAAAGATCTACCCAATTGAGATATGGACCAAACAAAGTTCTGTAATCACTTGCATTTTCAAAAATTATCTACCTTTTCCTTTCTCTATTGTACCGCTTCACCATTTGATTCTTAACCTCCAGCTTTTCGTCCCGCAAACACTCAAGCTCACTCCTTAATGTCAAGATTGACGAGCTTCAAGTTCGGCTTCGCCAGTGCTTCATATCCTAGAAACCCAGAACAAAAGTGAACCAAAATTTCAACAAAATTAGAGGAATTGAAACTGAAATTGTTAAAGACTAACCCTGAATCAACCAATCTCTAGTCTCGAACCCGACCCGTGATATTGATTGACGAAAACAAAGTGAACCGGCGACGACGGAATAACGGCGTCGGCGTGGGTCTGACCACTGACCACTGATCCCTTTTTCTTATTTCTTCTCTTGCCTGCCTTTTTCTCTTCCCAATCGGTGGTTGATTCAAGGTTGCTGCCCAACCATGAAGCCGCCGTCGTGATCAAGGTGGTCGAGAGAGAGAGAGGTGAGAGAGAAGGACGAAGAACAGGTTGGTCATGTAATTCTTTAGGCTTGATGAGGGTACCCATTGGTATTGCGAAAATTTCATTTAATTTCGGTACAGTAGAGGCCGCGTAAGTCGCGGCTTGTGCTTCTCAAAGCAGGGGTTCAGCTGCTTCGGCTTTTTCGGCTTAAAAGCCTTGGCTTTTGGAAGCACCTTGAAGAAGCAGACCAACCAAACGCTCTCCCCTACTTTTGCTTATAAGCAATGGAGGGAAAAGCCCTCCCAAACGCAGCCTAGGTGTCCCTCCTTTGACCTAAACTCTGTGTCTCTAGTTTTGAAGGCTTCCCGGTGGTCTTCGACCGCTCTACACTCCCTATGCCGCCATCGTATGTCCCATCAAAACATAAAAAGGTTCTAAGAGGATTGACAAAGACCTACCCAGATTTCTAATCTTTGATCACCGATCAAACTTCCTCCCAACAAACATCACAACTAACAACCACAGCCTCAATACTTGTCTCAACACCATGGGACCAGATCTCTCCAACAAAACTACTTTGAGGCGCACTCAATTCGGTCGAAGGCGATCAACAATCGAAACCGGACCACCACCACCCGATTGCACAACCGCTTGTTCATCCCATCCACCATGAACTGGAGGTTTTCGTGACATATAGGGAGGCACAATAGAGGCCCCACACACATGTAAAGACGCCGAGAACGATGCTGATAAGTTACACCATGGTTGATAGAGGAAGGAATAGAGAGGCCATATAAGTCTCTCTCTAACCCCTAGCAGAGTGCTAGGCATTGTTGATAATGATTTTGTTGAAGCCGAGACTGGCAACGATAAACCCTAGCAAAGCGGCTGCTAGGTCAAAATTTTGTGAGTGCTTCATTTCATTCCAAAATGAGTTTTTCAAATAATGTTGACAAAATTGATTTCATTCCAAAATCAGACCATGGATGGACAGGTCTACCCTTGAAAAGTTAACACCGTTAACAACGAAGTTTAACCCCAGATATGCATCTTGGGTCGGGGTTGAAAGTTGAGACACCAATATGATAATTTGTAAAGTTAAGATACCAAACTAATAGCAAGATAATATCACTTCACACCCTTAACAATATCTATATAATATACTTGTCTGAAAATCTAACATAAAACATAAATTTAGTATTTTGTTTCATAGTGAAAAAGACTTTTTTTTTCTCTTTAATAATTATATTAAATTATCTTTTTTTATGGACAACATATTCAATTAGGGTGTGTCTATTTCCACCACACAAAACACTTTGCTCACCTCGCCACACGTTATTGATTATTAAAATACCAAAATACTCTAATATAAAATTACAGTAAGAGACAATAAGGTGTTACAAATTACAAAAAAAATTATTTTTCTTTTTTATCCTTTTGTTTTGGATGAACACAAATTTCATAACTCTAACTCAAATTTATCATATTTAGCTGTGAGTATGAAGACACTAGCATTTAACCTGAAAATGAGGTAAACTGTTTGTATATATATATATTTTTTCTTTGTTCATGATTCGTCTATCACTTTACTCATTATTTCTCATGTTGACTTTGTATGTAAATTCTCATTAACAACTATATCGTATTTATGGACAACAGATAGATTAGTTCAATAAACTTAGAAGTATGGAAGGCGTTGCTACTAGAGATACATTTACAGATATTATGCATCTTAATTAATATTGACTGATATCATTGAGTTGTTAAATTTGAGAGTTTTTTTCTTGTTCTTTAACTTGGATTTATACTTTTATGTGAATTTTTTTTTCACTTAGTGATTTTACTTACCTTGAGTAAATCTGAATTTAACAAAATATATAAAGAGAATGTTTGGTGAACAAAGTTGAATTAAGAAAATGGTTTTTTAGGTATTGTCAATAAGTGAACAAAGTAGACTTAAAATTAAAATTATATGAATGAGGTGTGAAAAAAATATGGGTTGAGTAAAGTAGTTTGTGGGGGTGGCAATAGACGCACCATTCAATTATATATCTTGTTTACTATTTTGTCTCCCTTTAGTCACAATTTTCAATATCCATAAAGTAAAGAATACTAAAAATACAAAAATGTGTCATTTGCTCTACTCAAATAATATGGTTGGAAAAATGTATATATTCATATAAAGTGTATTTTTCTAGTAGTGACACTTGTTCTTGTTCAAGTTTTCAATCTTCCTAAGCTAGTTTAATACTAATATTTGAGATCTCCTACACAAGAAAGATTCTACACTTACTGGTTGCAGCTGACTACCGTTGAACGTTAGTAGAAGTTAGCTAATTCTGTCCATTCGCAAGCTTTAATTACTAATAGGTTTTAGATGAGCTTCTATAATAACTATATATGGCCTCGCGCCGCCTTACTGTTTGTAAGAACAGTGTCTTTCCGTTTTGGGTTGGTCTGCATCTTGCTCGGGCTTGGGCTTTTTCTTCCGTCTTGGTCTCTTCACTCGGGCTTGGTCTCTTCTCTCCTTGGTCTCTCTCGCTCTTATTCTTTTCTGTTTCTGCAAGAACCCGTAGGCTATGCAGAAGCACGGTGGAACATGAATATACGCACAAAGACAATATTTATAGTGGTTCACCATGCCATCAGAGGGCACAGCTACATCCACTTAAGATTCTACTATCATGGCCAATAGGCATTTGGTGTTACAAGAGTTTCCATCCCGCGAGGTGGAGTGTTACAAATGGTGGGGGGGATACCCATCCCACGGGGTGGAGTGTATTAGATCTCATCTCTCTCTCCTATATCTCGGGGTGGAGTATTACCGATCCCTATATAATTAGAGGGGAAACCTTCCTTTTATAGATAAGGAAGGTTTCCTTTTACATTATGTTTCTGATGTGGGACAAAATGCACATTTATCTTATCATAGTGTCTTCTTGTGGAGCTTGGAGGAGTACATTCCTGATCTGGTACCGATGATCTTTCACCATGGCGAGGTAGGTGGGATGTCGGTCTACAAGTTTCATGACTGGTCTATGGGAGTCTCGGTAGTTTACTGACTACCGACTACAAGTCCCCCTAAGTTCTCGCTCAAGACATGCCTTGAGTGGGGACTTTAACATATAAAATGCCCATAGATCAGTTATTTATCAACCGGCACCCGCGACCGGAGGAGTCCGCCTCGCACAGAAGGGCTGACACTCAGGCGAGATGGCAAGCTGAGTTCGCTCTCGCGAACTGAGGAGTCTGCTCCGCTTATAATGAATATATCAGTGATACACGCGAGGTGCATCTTGTTCCACGCGAGATGAGTCTCGGTGACACGGGCGAGGTGGGTCTCGGTGAAACAGGCGAGTTGGTGAGTTCGCTCCGCGTGCCAGAAACACGCGTTAGCAGTAGAGTTCGCCTCGCGAACATGCCCTACACGTGAGCTGGAGAGTTCGCTCCGCGCACAAGGACTATGACGCGAGCTGAGGAGTTCGCTCCGTGTGCCAGAACCACACGCGAGCTGTGTTTGCTCCGCGTGCCAGAACCACACGCGAGCTGTGGAATTCGCCTAAAAATATCTTTGACTCGGCAGGGCGAAGACTGTTGTACTTTCACAATGAACAAATGATTGACACAATTATGGGGCTAACCAAGTACGGATATGACATAATAATTATCGAAAAACAAAATGGTTCATGCATTTTAGTTCGTGTATGCTTTCCGTTGGTTCTTGCTCGGGTATAAGAATCTCATGAAACGGTTGGTATGTTTCTTCTCGTTAGTTCTTATCCGGGAATTGAGATTTTTCTAAGCAGTTGTTGCATGTTTCCTCCCGGGGACACTTATCCGGGACTCACAAATTTGAATGGACAATAGAGATCATGGACTGCATGTTATATAGTTCGTACGTGAAGCATGCTTTGTACTTTCATAAGAGACAATTAAATGAATGACTTATCTGTGAAAAGAGCTGCCGAACGGGTGGACATGCACCCGATCCCAGTCCGAGAGTTCTATCTTCGCACATGATACTTGCAGGCGAACTGAGGGGTCCGCCTAGAAGGGTTGACACTCGGGCGAGCTGACATGTACGCTTCGTGTGTGACGATTACCACGCGAGCTGTGTGGTTCGCTCGCTCGTATCATGACTACCGCGCGAGCGGAGGAGTGCGCTCCTCTCTGAAAGGCTTACACTCGGGTGAGCTGAGATCGCTCGCGCAACAAGGAGTACACGCGAGCTGTGGAATCCGCCTCGCCCAGGAAGGCTGCACTCGGGCGAGCTGGCAAGCCGAGTCCGCTCGCGCGAACAAGGAGTCCGCTAGTGTGAACCATGCTTTCACGTGAGCTGTGGAAGTCTGCTCCGCTTATAATGACTATATCTGTGATACACACGAGGTGCATCTTGGTGTTATACTTTCATGAACAAGGGTAGCAAGCCCTTTCCATATCCGATGTTACTACTCGAGTGACGGGGTGTTAATGCCGTCTGTGGTTTATCAAGCCACTTGCTCCGTTTTGAAAGGGAAGATATGAACTGCCCAACTCCCACTATGCGGGAGCTGTACAAGGGACTTACCGTTCTCATGGCTCTAGTTTCTTCGCCAATGCTTTCCGGTGATACATTTACGGGGTTGTATGTTCATGCATTTTAGTTAGTGTATGCTTCTCGTTGGTTCTTGCTCGGGTATAAGAATCTCATGAAACAATTGTTGCATTCTTTCTCCCGTTAGTTATTATCTGGGAATCGAAATTTTCCTAAGCAGTTGTTGCATGCTTCCTCCCTTTGAAACTTATCCGGGACTTACAATTTTCCTGCATGATCCCATCCCGCGCGGTCTTACTGGGGATTTCAGTGCCATGATCCAGCTTGGTCTTACTAGGGGAAATTTTTTGCCTCTCGGTCGAATGTCAATACCTACTGACCAGCATGTATACTCATAGAGGATAACTACATGCGAGATGAGGAGTTCGCCTCGCGCAAAAGGACTAAACAGGTCACGCGAGCTGACAAGACCATAATGCGAGCTGAGGACTTCGCTCCGTGCACCATACTACCATGCGAGCTGATAATGTCGCTTTGTGTGCCAAGACTACCCGCGAGCTATTGACTTCGCTCTCCGTGCCATGACTACCGCGCGAGTTGTGGAGTTCGCTCCGCGTGCCATGACCACCATACTACCATACGAGCTGATAACGTCGTTTCGCCTGCCAAGACTACGGCGCGAGAGGTGGGGCCCGCTCGCGTGCCATCACTACCCCGCGAGCTGTTGACTTCGATGCGCGTGCGATTACTACCGCGCGAGCTGTCTTTGTTCTGCATGCCATTACTACCCCGCAAGATGAGGTGTCCGCTCCGCATACAAGGACTACACACGAGCTGAGGAATTCATCAACAAGAAAAAAATATGCCCCTCACGACCCCCGACCTCAAAACTTACTCGGCGAGGCCATGATTGTTGTACATTCACAATGAACAAATGATCGATAAGTATTTGACCAACACAATTATGGCGTAATAATTATCGAAAAGCACAATGGTTCATGCAATTGTGTAATACTCTCTCGATGGAATTCCGATATTTCAATCTTGTTCGAATGCCTATCTCCCGGTAGAATACCTCTTTCTCGGTGGAATGCCAAAACATGCAGGTTGACTTGCAAGTAGAATATTATGAATTTTCATAAACCAACGAGATTGTAACAATCATAATTTGAACGGGACTTATCTGTGATATAAACCTCAACACAAAAAGAATCGGAGAGCTTAGTAGCCTAGGCGGCATTTAGGCGGCCGTCTAATTGCCCACAGCCTAGCACAAAAGCCTAGATGAAAAACGAGACGCCTTGTTGCAGTGTAAAGCCTAAGCGGGGATTAAGCGGTCTTAGACGGGCCTTTTAGAAGTCTTCACACATGTTTCAGGTTAAATGATTGGCAACGAAAGGATTGGGTGTAGATTGATAGAAAAATATGCTCAAAACCACTATAGAATATTGGGTTTCACTCTGATTTCTTCTAACATAAAAACCAGAACCAAAAGAAGTCAAACCCCACACGGCCCATCCAATAAGATAGCCAGAGTACAATTAGTCCTCTAATATCGATGTACACGGGCCATCCAATTAGTTCAAGTGGAACCGTGTAGTGCATTTTCCTATGCTACTGCATATAAACTACGCTCCAAATACCATCTTTCTTCTACTTCCTCCGCCATTATTGACTAACTAAAACTTGGGAAATTATGGTCTGTCACATTACTCACATATATATATAGATAGCTAATTTCAATTGGAATGGCATTGTATGCAGTCGGTGGAAGCTTCTGCATGCATGGTCCGTCACAATGACTGTTAATATAGTAGTAAGAGAATTCATCACCAGTAGTGTCCTTATTTTTAGGTGACTGACAATATAGTACCTGAACTTACAAAATGATTAATGTAGTACTTAGATTCTTTCTTTTGTATCAATCTCATACTTGTTGTTTATTTCTTCTAATAGTGTTAATTTTTTTTTTTTTTATATGTACCTTACTTTTATGAAACAAATTGTTTCTACCTGCTTCGTCTCAAGCCGGGATAGGGTCGCGAGGCGGAGCGAAGTAGAATTCTTGGGTTCTACACTCGGAACCTGCACAAGTGACAGCGTCAAGAAGTCGGGACTGGGGTGGCCCAGTCTTCGACTCTCCGATGCTTAAGTTAGCTTTGAGCACTTGCAAGGTAGAGGAGTGAGAGAGAGAGTGTGTGTAACTTTTATGGTAGCTTGAGCTTGTTTTATAGGCCAAGCTTGGGCACTTTGGCCTTGGTCTCCAATGTGGGACTACTTGCTAGTCTTTGTGGTGTCTCCCCTTTTGGGGGTGTTTTGTCACTAGAGTGATTTTGGCAAGCGGTTTATTACCGGCCATTCACTCCTTGGATATCTGTGAGGGGCTTATCTTGTCTGGAATGATCTTCGGTGACCGGGTAATTGCACCTTATTCTCGGCTCAGCCAAGTATTTTGGCTATGTACTAACAAGTCCCCAAGTCCCCAGTCCGAGAGAGCTCTTGGGTGGGGAGTTATTCTATAAGATGCTGAGAATAGGTTTTACCCGGGTGCTGGAGGCATGGTGCCGAGTCCCCAAGTCCCCACGCGAGGGTCGCGAGGTGACGGGGGTGAAGTACCGAGTTTAGTTGGCGAGAGGAAATGCGCTATTGGCGTTGCGTGCCGCTACGGGGCGATGTAGTTCGTGCTAAGTGGCGAGGAAACGTGCTAATGACGTTCAAGTCAGTCCGCGCTAGTTGGGAGACTTTCGAGCGGCGGGCCGATGCTGGGTGAGTATGTCCGCGCGAGATGGCGTGACTCTCGCGGCGTGGCAGGCCGCTGATGGGCGAGTCAGTCCGCGCTTGTTGGCGAGACTCTCACTAATGGGCGAGTCAGTCCGCGCTAGATGGCGAGACTCTCGAGCAGAGGGTCGATGCTGGGCGAGTAAGTCCGCGCGAGATGGCTTGACTCTCGCGGCGTGGCGGGCCGCTGATGGGAGAGTCAGTCCGTGCTTGTTGGCGAGACTCTCACTGATGGGCGAGTCAGTCCGCGCTAGATGGCGAGACTCTCGAGCGGAGGGCCGATGCTGGGCGAGTAAATCCGCGCGAGATGGCGTGACTCTCGCGACGTGGCGGGCCGCTGATGGGTAAGTCAGTCCGCGCTAGATGGCGAGACTCTCGAGTGGCGGGCCGCTACTGGGCGAGTAAGTCCGCGCTAGTTAGCGACTCTCGCGGCGTGGCGGACCGCTGATGGGCGAGTAAGTCCGCGCTTGTTGGCAAGACTCTCGAGTGGCGGGCCGTTGCTGGGCGAGTAAGTCCGCGCTAGTTGGCGACTCTCTCGGCGTGGCGGGCCGCTGATCGGCGAGTCAGTCCGCGCTTGTTAGCGAGACTCTCGAGTGGCGGGCCACTGATGGGCGAGTCAGTCCGCGCTTGTTGGCGAGACTCTCAAGTGGCGGGCCGCTGCTGGGCGAGTAAGTCTGCGCTAGTTGGCGACTCTCGCGGCGTGGCGGGCCGCTGATGGGCGAGTCAGTCCGCGCTTGTTGGCGAGACTCTCGAGTGGCGGGCCTCTGCTGGGCGAGTAAGTCCGCGCTAGTTGGCGACTCTCGCGGTGTGGTGGGCCGCTGCTCGGCGAGTCAGTCCGCGCTAGTTGGCGAGACTCTCGCGCTATTGGCTGGGCGAGTCGACGAGATGTCGTAGCGCCCCCCCCCTTTTTTTTCTTTTTTTTGCGACAAACGAGGGTGACGTGGCGTTGCCCTGTCCGTAGAGGTTTGTGGGGTCTGGGGAGATGGCTATATATAGAATTGGGAGAACTGGAGGGGGGAGTGTGATTTAGAAACCGAAAATTGGGAGCCTCTATTTACGTTTTAGGGTTTCGGCAGTTCTCATAAATTTCAGACTGGGAAACGTCCAATTTCATCCTCGATCGAGAGGCTGTGAGCGCTCGACTGTTTGCAACCAGCTTCACTGCCACTACGCAAATCCACTGTTTCCTGGTATGAATTTGTCACCTTCTTTGTCTTTGGATTTTTGTTTATGGTAGTGGCGTTGGTGTTTTGGGTTATTTGGGGTGAGTGGGATTGTTCACATGTTTGTGATGTTGGTAGGAATTCTAGGGTGAGGGATTTGTTGTCGGGCTGGTTAGGGTTAAGGTAGCGGGATATGGCAGGTCCGGTGTGGGTGTCCAGCGAAGAGATTGTGGTAGTCTCTAGTTCGCCTAGTTCGGATTCGGACACTTTGCACCGGATGGAGGAGGGCTTGAATAATCTTATGGCAGAGATTGCCCTTGACTTGGGGGAAAGCATTCTTATGATGGATGTCGGGTCTCATGTGTCCTCGTGTAACCCTCTCTTGCAGGAGGTAGAGGAATTTATAATGGCGAGATCTCGAGAGGAGGATGATTCATTTTGGGAACCTCTTGGCGAGAGTATGACATCGTCGGAGCTTGAGGCGCTTCGACAAAATTGAAGTATACCAGAGGAGGTGTTGTTACGGCCGCTTGGCAGGGGGGGTGAAGTTTTGGGATCCCCCGGGTAACTTTACGTTGGTATACGAGTACCAACTGAGATGCGGGTTGACGTTCCCGCTACCCCCATTTGTGCAGTACACCTTGGCGTGTCTGCATGTCGCCCCGGGGCAGGTCACCCCGAACATGCTGAAGCAAATTTTGGGAACAGGCGTGCTATTCCGCCTACTGAAGCAGGAGTTCCCAAATTGTGAAGAGTTTAACGCGTGCTGGCACATGGGATAGTGTGCGAAGAAGGGCAGCCGGGGCTGCGTGACGATGAAGTCACGTGGGAAGTTTAAGGTCCTGGTGGAAGATTTGCCCACCTCAACAAGTGAGACTTGGAGGCGCAAGTGTTTTCTTGTTGGGGGGCAGTGGCAGGAGTGGCACGGGCACCCTTTTCGGGTCCCGGGAAGTTTCCAAAAGATAGGTACCGTGCTCTTGTGTCTTGTGCTTTTTTTCTTTTTGTTTTGTTTTGTCTGCTCTGTCACTGCTGACAACTAGCTTTGTGCAGTGCCGCAAGAGTATAATCTCACAGAGCTGATGGAGCAGCGGATTCGCCGGGTGATATGGGCGTTTGAATGTAGGAGCTCGTACCGGATATGCCGCCTTGGCATATACAGCCACTTCGGCTATGCCCGGGTTCTGGGTCTGTACTTTAGTGGTTGCGTCCTCTGTCTGACTATTGTTTATTTGTTGCAATGACAATGCCACGCGACGGGGGTTCGCGGAAGAAAGTTCCTTACGACAAGGTGTTGGATGAGGACGTGTTGGATGGGCTGCTGGCTGAGGCTGACCACGCCAAGCAGTATGACATCGACTTGGAGACGGGGGAGGGAAGGGACGTGGAGCTGGGTGATTGTGAAGACTTTTTGAGGTTGAACCTGGCAGATGAAGATTACGCCTATGTGCCTCCACTGGTGGCGGAAGCGATGAGTTTGGGCGTCCAAGAGGTGGAGTTGGAGGAGGCGCAAGCAGAGGGTGATCACGAGGGTGAACCCGACGAGGCGCAGGGGGAAGTACCTACCGTGGAGGAGGTTGCGGACCGTGAGGAAGAGAATGGTGTGGCTCGGACTCGGAAGAGGAAGGGGAGAGCAGAGCCGGCTCGCGAGGGCCAGTCTAAGAGGTCGCGGAGGGATAGTCGGTCCGGGGGATCTGCAAGCTTAGCCGAGGTTGCCCAAGCCTTGGAAGGGACAGGGGATGCTCAGCCATACTTAGCTCAAATGGCCTATGACATGCGTCACCGTGCTCGTGACATGCATGTGTTGGAGGAGATTGATCCGCCGGCGGGCATGGCTCTCGCCAAGGAGAAATTGACTCAGGTAAGTGTCTGCATGCTTTTGTGTTCCACTGTTTTGAGCTTGGGATTTATGTGTTGCTGTGTGACTGCAGGCTACATTGTTGATGTATGCCGCGAGCGAGCGGGCGGCTTCCCATTGGCAGGGCGATGCTGAGGCGAAGAGTCAGCAGTTAAGGGAGGCTGAGGAACGGCTAGCGCAAGCGGAGCGGAATGCTGCTGTCTTCCAGGCCCAAGTGGCGGAGTTGAAAGAAGATATAAGGAGGAAGGATGAGCAGGTGGTGGCTGGGGAGGTGGCGGCTGCCAAGGTAGTGTCTTTGGAAGCTGAGGTGGAGAAGCTGACGCAGGCACTTGCAAAGCTGGAGGTGTCCTGGAAGGCAAAGTGTGAGCGGGCTACCGCGGCAGGGCAGAGGCTGTTCCGGGAAGGCGAAGCGTATAAGCAGCAGCTGAAGGGTGCTTATAATAAAGGGCAAGATGACTTGAGCCAACTAGGCTGCCAGGCGGTTTGGATTAACGAGGCTGCCATGCGCAAGTGGTACGCAGAGAAGAATGCTGCCAAGGGGGCGTGGGAACAAATGATGCCTGAACAGAGGAAGCAAGCCGAGATCTCGCGGTCTCTGGCGAAGCAGCATGAGGCGTGGCGTGCAACGTCTGCTGGGTAGAAGGGGATGCCAGCTGCAGGCAACCCGCGACCTCTTGCCATTGGCGCTGCGTCATCTGTAAGAGCCACCGGCCCTGAGGGGTCTACACCTACCCAAGTAGTGGTATCGCAGGCAGCTTCTTCTGCCGTCCCGTCTCGCGATCCTCGGGCTCCGGGGTTGTTGGCAAGTGCGGGCCTTGAAGCTCAGAAGGCTCCAGTGAGGGGGCGCTCTGGCCCTGAGGGAGTTCTTGGCAGCTCACTTGTGCGCCCTACCGCAGCTGTGAGGCCTTCCTTTTTGTCCCAGGACCAGTCGAGGCAGCTGGTTGGGCAGAGGATGGCGGGGAATGTGAGCCAGGTTCGTGGCCGCAGTGACGGATCGAAGGGGAGTGTAAACAAGTCTGGCGACTCATCCGCTGGGGGAGAGTGAAATGTACTTGGGCATTTTGATAGTTGTAGGACTGATGTTTTGAACAATGTAAGTGGCGTGGTTAGCCATTGTAATTAGTTTATACTAATTTGCCTGGGAGTCCAGGTTGATGTTTTGGCGTTATGTGTAGCCTTTGTGTTTGTCTGGCTGTTTTTTACTTTTGTATGTTTGTGGCCCTGCGTTGTGGGGGTGAAGTGTAGCACATTGGAGTGATAAAAGACTTCATTGCACTTAAATTTAGCCGCTAGCAGGCGAAGTGTACAATATTAGAGCCGCAACTGGGCTATAGTACATATACAACGGCTTTTCAAAGCTAAGGTTAAAATTGGTGATGAGCGTTCCGGGGTGGGGGACTAGGTCGCGGGGCTCTCTTTCCCGCTCTTCTCTGGGTCGTCCCGTGGGTCATCTATGGGCTCCGAGGGGCTGAGAGGGAACATCTCATAGGCTCCTCGGCTTTGTTGGATGACGTTAAGGTGGCAATGCTCAATGGCTGCTCGATCCCCTTGAATGGTCAGGGTGCCACCTGGGGTGGGGACTTTCATGAGAAGCATGTGGCCTGCTATGAAGCACTGCAGCCCCTAGAGGATGTCCCGACCTAAGATGAGATTATAGGATGAGGGGCAATCGACAATGAGGAAGCGGGCCGTGATGGAAGAGCGGCAAGGAGCTGTTCCCACTGACACAGTTAGGCGGTCTGAGCCTAACGGTTGCACTGTCTCGCCGGAGAAGCTGACAAGGGGGTCATGGTTATTGTACAGCTTAGTTCAGTCTCGGCGGAGTCCTTTGTAGCAATCAGAAAACATGATGCTTACGGCGGCCCCCGTGTCCACTAAAGCTCTGTGGCACCTATAATGATCCACTTGCACATTGATTATGAATGGTTCACAGTGGTGGCATTTTATGGTATCCTCATCGCTGCGAAATGTCACTTGATCCCACGCTGTTGGGGTGATCGTGACACCGCGTTGGATGTCTAGGATTTCTGAGGATGTTGTGCATTGCCGTTTTACAGAAGGCTTGCGTGGGGGGAACCGTGGGGCTCCACCATGCAGTGTTAGGATCTGGCCATGTACTTCAATGGCGTTAGCGCCTGTGGCTGGGGCACAATATTGGTGGAGTTGTCCATTCTGTACCAAATGCTCGATTGCATTGTGGAGGCCATGGCACTGCTCTGTTGTGTGGCTGTTATCATCATGATAGGCACAGTACCTGTTGCCGGTTGCTCGCCGGGGCTTTTTTGGATACCTGCTTTTAGGAGGTGGGGGAATGAGATCTTTGTGCCTGGCCCATATGTCCTCATATGTGGTGGTCAGGGCAGTGTGGACTTCGTAATGAGGTGGCGGGGCGGAACGGCGCTGTTGTTGTGGAGGGCTCTGGTCCCTTTTATATGGGTGGTCGCGGTTTCTTTGTCCCCCATGGCGACGATGGGAGCCGCGTCCCTGGTCTCGGGAGGATCCACGTGACTACCCTTTATCTTGCCCGCGGTCAAAGTGCTCATCTGGTGGCGGGGCGGGAAGTGCTAACATGGTGGGGGCGGAATGGCCGAAAGTGGCGAATTCAGCGCGGGCCCACCGCATAGCCAGGTTTATCAGGGCATCGTAGGATCCTGGAGGGTTCTTATTGATCTCCATTAGGAAATTGCCAGGGAGTAGGGCCTGACGGAAAGCTTGCTCCGCCACGCGAGGTTCCAAGTTGTGGTATCTCGCTGTGGCAGATTGCCATCGGGACAGCAGTTCATGGATGCCCTCGCCGTCTTTCTGCTTGATGTGGAACAAGGCATCTACACTTCGATAAATGCTGGTGTGTAGCATGAAACGGCTGAGGAAGCGTTCCGAGAGTTGGTCGAAGTTGTCAATGGAGTTGGGCGACATGTTGAGGAACCAACTGAGGGCCTCGTCCGAGAGGGTCTCTTGGAAGGCGTGGCAAGCTATGGCGTCACTGTAGCCAGCGGAGCTACAGAGTGAGAAGAATGTCTCGAGGTGGAGATGAGGGTCCCCTGTGTCTTTATATTTGTCCATCTTGAATGGCTTGGTTCCCAGAGGCCGCTTATCCATCTGCACTCGAGGTGTGAAAGGGTTTGGGCGATGTCCATAGCCTGAGAATAAGGGTCGCTGAGCCCCGCGACTCTCGACGCCTTCAATCCGCGAGGCTAACTGCGTGACTGTTTGGCTGAGTTGGAGCAGTAGGCGGGCTGGCATGTCGAGAGGTGGGTTAGGGGAGTTAGTAGTGGTTGAAGTGGAGATAGGCTGGGCAGATGGATTAGGTTGATGTGGCAGGGGGAGTCATTGGGGATTGGAGATGGTTGGGGAGCTGGTAGTGGAAATGAGGGGTGGGTAAGGGGATGAGATACGTATATGATTTAGCTAGACCCTCTCGGGAGCATGGAACCAGTCTGGCCTTGGCTAGGAAGGGCGTCTGGGGTTCCGGCAACTCGCGCCGCGCGGTCCAAGCTGTCGTTGTACACGTTACGATGCTCTAATGTGGCGCGGAGCAAGAATTGCTCTTTTTCCAACTCGGCGATGCGTACCCGGTACTCTTCCGCTTCTGCCTTCTCTTTCACCGCTTGCTTGCGGAACGAATGAAAGTCCCGCTTGAGGATTTCAAGGGCTGTGGCGGGGTCGGGATGGCTAATGGGGGCTGCATCGCTGGCTTGGGGAAGGGATGTGTCGCCGGGTTGGAAAAATTCCTCCTCTGCTTGAGTGCCCGGGTCCGTAGGGTCATCAATGATTTCCACCATGGCGCTGAGTCAAATGGAAGTTCCACAAGATAGGAACCCTCCTTCTAGCGCCAATTGTTTCTACCTGCTTCGTCCCGAGCCGGGATAGGGTCGCGAGGCGGAGCGAAGTAGAATTCTTGGGTTCTACACTCGGAACCTGCACAAGTGACAGCGTCAAGAAGTCGGGACTGGGGTGGCCCAGTCTTCGACTCTCCGATGCTTAAGTTAGCTTTGAGCACTTGCAAGGTAGATGAGTGTGAGAGAGAGAGTGTGTACCTTTTATGGTAGCTTGAGCTTGTTTTATAGGCCAAGCTTGGGCACTTTGGCCTTAGTCTCCAATGTGGGACTACTTGCTAGTCTTTGTGGTGTCTCCTCTTTTGGGGGTGTTTTGTCGCTAGAGTGATTTTGGCAAGCGGTTTATTATCGGCCCTTCACTCCTTGGATATCCGTGAGAGGCTTATCTTGCCTGGAATGATCTTCGGTAACCGGGTAATTGCACCTTATTCTCGGCTCAGCCAAGTATTTTGGCTATGTACTAACACAAATAGTCTCAATCCTAAAAACTAACTTTCAACATGCCAACATTTCACCTAACAACCTCATGTCTAAATGATTACTTATTGTGATAGAATCACTGCTATCTTTATAATAAAAGAACTTAATTCATAAAAGCAAATTATTAACAACGAAACATGAAGCAAAATTACATATGCATATACCGACTAAATATTTTTGTGACAGATTATGGGGCACAAGATATAATTTATTTACTCCAACATAAATATAAAACCCAGAGCATCGCTCTCAAGTAAACAGCTAATTTGTTTAGTTATTCATACTTACAATTACAAGATAAACACTTACTTGTAAATAAAACACTTCACATAGCACACCACACAGTAGACACTCTTACTATTTTCACACTATATCAGAGGACTAATTGTACTCTGGCTATCTTATTTCTTGAGAAAGATTTAGAGAACTTCGAACTTCTATCTCAAGTTTCTTATGCCCTCCTACTGACTCCTAAGGCTCCTTATATAGGGAGCGGATTCTAAACTGAAATTAAAACTTCTTTAAACTAAGTGGAAGACAAGAGAAATTTTATCTTGATAACTATACTTTTAAAAAAGTTAAGTCCTCTGCGTCCACTTATTTCTTATTAAAAAGAAAAGTTGTTTGTCTTGAGCGGCTTATCAAGGGAACTTCCTCTGAGGCTCATTTGTTGCTAACAAACTATCTAAAGGATAGGAAAAAGACGACGACGTATTAATAATGGCATCGAACTATTGGATGAAAATGGCTGTTGTATTTACCCTTCTCTCACGGGTCCGTTCTCATATCAGTGTCGCTGTGTCCGGAAGCATGCAACCTGGTTTGAAGAGGGGGGGGGGGGACATGTCGTTCTTCCAACACCTGACTAGCTAGTTCAAATCAGGGCCGGCCCTGGGGCCGTGCGGGTTGTGTGACCGGCAGACCGCACAAGGGCTTTGATTTTTAGGGGCCTTGAAATAATTTTTATGATAAAGATAGAGTTAAATATAAAGAGCGCCCATGAACTGCAGATTGATCTAGTAGTAGTAGATGAATTGGTTAAGCATTTTCTTCTCTAATAGGCCAACCAAGGTTCGAGGCCTGTCTCCTCTTTAATGAAAGTCTTTTTTTTATAATGGGAGATCGATGCACTATACTGGATGAATTTCAAGAAATAATTTATTAGTTTAGAACTAAAAATGGTATAGAAAAATTATGGTTTTGAGTTTATGCGTTCTAATAGTAGTTTTTAAATTCTTATACAAAATTTCATTCACTTACAGTAACATTCAAGCTGCCAAACATTTGATTTTGTAAAGATTACACTCCTTACAAATGCCTCTCTCGATTTTTTTCACATGTAATGTGTTGTTGTGTAATAGGGCCACACTTGAAAAGTCGCACGGGGCCTCCGATTACTTAGGACCGGCCCTGTTTCAGATCACCCTATTTGTTCCGAAGACATTCTTCTTTTAAGTATGAAGACGTCAAAGTTGTCCATCGTGTCATTACGGTTCATGAACACCGCCAAGATCAAGATGCCGGCAGCCACCACCACGGCGGAGGGGTTGATGTACTTACAAAAGGAGATAACAACCCTGTCGACGATAGAATACAGGGTTTTTATGCTCAGTGGCTTCAACGACCGAGTATAATTGGCAAAGTTGTAGGGGTTTTACCTTATGTTGGAATGTTGGATGGTTCACCATTATCATGTCCGAAAATAAGTATCTTCTACCGTCCATTGCCCTCGTGCTTTGGTTATCAAACGAAATAATCACCTCCAAACTTCCTTGGATATCAACCAAGTTCCATGTACTGAAAGACGACTGTGAATTTCGACGATTGCCGACATCTTGTCATCGGCTAAGTTATAGGCCTAATATTGGTGGCTCGAAAACCCTAACATATAAGAAAAGCTGATCATCTTAGAAGTGTAGAACTATAGTCTATTTTCAGTATCAGTTAAGCAAATTCTATAAGGTGATGACAGATGAGAGGTGTCCTCTCTCAGTCATCATCATAGTTTGGTCGGCTATAGCTTGTAAAGTATATCGGAGTGCATTGCTTTCATGATTTATAGGGAATACGTGTTGTCCCACACCCATAGTTGTACCATGTTTTGCAAAGGAGTTCGATTCCCCTTGTATAGTTCAAACTGTGTTTATCGTAAGTTTGTTAAACCAAACCTAGTTTGAGGCTACCAACAAGCATTTGCAACTACTCTTTCTTAAGCGAAAAGCTAGGCTAATTGACCTGTACATGATTAGAAGTTGAGATTATTAACTTAACTGTATATGTTGGTGGAAATGGCTGGTACGTATCACCTTTCCAGGGGGACTTGTTTTACACTCTGGCTAACCCAAAGTGTATGAGATCATAATCATGATCATGATGAGGATAAGTGCTTTCGTTTAACTTTGTCAATGACCCAATGTCATGGCAAATTAGATGTTAGATTCTTTCACTATGTGATCGAGTAGCATGTATTATTGTTAGTGTGGAAGGAGAAAGTAATTAATGAGGCTACCCGTAATAGTTCACCGGAAAAAGATAAAAGGTCACTGTGATCATATGAATGCATCATAAGTAGTGGCTATCCTTTCATCATTTCAGGGTCATGACCTTGTGTGGAACAGTAATAGCCTAATAGGGTATCATCATCTCGACTCGATGGAACTGCAAATCATTTTGGAAAATAGAAGTTTACTATAAAATTTAAGTTATAAATTCAATCGTATCTCGTTAATTATTAATAAAGATTTACTATTGTATTCAACTAAGACCCTAAATGAACCGAAAAGCAAATTTTGAACGCATGTTTTCGTTATCATATTTTACGATAATGATCGTGGGGCATATGGCTCAGGCCACCATCACTTGACCGTAAACTTGCAGAATGTTAGTCGGAATAACATGACGGAGGACCTACATACTATGCAATATGATCATAATGTGTGAAGCATCAAGCATCGCTTAAGGCTTAATTAGCTGCGCTTACACTAAACTAAGGTGGTAACGTGGGTGACTTTGTTCTTTATTGGATATGAGGATGTGACTATTATCTATATAATTCAATAGTCTTGAATTCTTGATGAAATTAGCAAATGCAATTATAATCCAACTATTGACAACCTTTATTACAATAAGCATATGATTAGCAACTCTTAATGCAGCTAGTGCCTTCTAAATTCTAATTTGATTGATTTGAGAGTAAATTGCTATCCATTGCGGAATTCCAAGCTATCATTTCTTTACCAAAAAACGATTTTATAATAACTTTGCTTTATTTTTAGAGCAGAGAATTGTGATAGGACACTAGTTATTTTATAAAGAGAAATATGATCACGGTACTAAAAAAAAAGGCTGGTTGTTAATTAATTGTTATCTTAAGGTATTAGATGTTGAGTACAAACATGAAAAAATGTCAATAAACTCTTTATTTCACTCATTTAATCAATATTCACAATTCATGGTGGCGTACTCTATTCAGGGTAAACTATAGATATACATCACCAGGTCTTACGTGTTTAGAGATTAATATGGTGGTTTTTCTTCATATGACACTGGATTAAGAAAGTTTTCTCGTTGTTCTATTTTTATTTTTTACAGCCTTTTTTTAGTTGTTTTTTTAGCTAGTTAATAATTACGTTCAGCAATTGTTAGTTAGAATAGGTTTGACTGCTTTTTCAACTTATAATAGAGTTTGCTGCTTCTGCAGCTTGTTTTTTTGGCTTAATTTCTATTATGAGATACTCATTCTCTAACTTGACACGATGACGTCATTATTAATATGATCGGAACTTAACTCATGTCCCTTTAAAAAAATCGTCAATGCACGCATTTAGGACAAAAATGGTAAAAAATTCCAACTTTACTTCCCCGAAAATCCTGCAGTATTACAAGAATGAAAAATTCCGTTTCAAAATAATAATAATAATAATAATGCAGCGTAAAAAAACTGAAAATTGAAATTATTAAGTAGGATTTCCCTAAATGCCACGCGCTTTCAGGTGCCTAGTTCAGCTGTCAAGCTAATTACACAGCTTCACCCAATCAAAAGGTGCCACGTACAACTTGCCCATTTGAATTGGTCTGTCGCGAATAGTGTGTCAGCTGCTGAGGTTGATATCACAACCCTTTTCTACTCAATGTTTAGATGCACGCCGAACGGTCGCGAGTAGGTCCCTGTTAAAGGCCCTCTACGTGGGGCCACAACTTTTATCCATGCCTGGAGGTTCGGCTCTGCACCTCTTATTTGAATTTTTTCGAACGTTATGATCTGTTCGCAGGTAGTGTGCCCCCATGCCCAATCGTGTCCCATTTCTTTGTTTGCTTCCACCAATTTGTTTTTGCTTTTTAATAGCCACAATTCGAATGTTAACCACCTTCTGGCCAAAACAAAGAACATTTGTACCTTACCTTACTTTACTGAATTAGTAAAACCTCCCTTTTTTTTCTTTTATGTGTGTGTGATTTCTCTAAATTAGTCCTATATTAATTACAAAATTGTATAGTTAATTTTCTAGCTTTTCCGGAAAGAGGCATATGCGGCCAACATGAGATACGGAGGATCATGAGACGTATCATAAATATGGAGCAGGGTACGTGGTACTTACGTTTGAGTTATGTAATTTTAACTTTTAACCGTTATATAGAAAGTTGTAATGGGTAGCTCTTTTCGACTGTTCTAAATGTTCTAACGATCATCATGAATAATCAAGTTGATCAATGAATGAATTGATAGTATTAAAAAGTAGGGCTAAATGCTTGTGACACCCTGTATTTTATACCTAAAATCAGTTTTGTCCCTCACTTTTTTTTTTAAACTGGTATACCCCTATACTTTGAATTTTCGACTGATTTGCCCTTGTCGTCAATTAACCGTTAAAGAAGACCGTTAAGTTGCTAGAAACCTGCAACATCGACATAATATGTCCAATATACCCCTGACTATAGTGAGATGCAGCCAGGTGAGTCGAGGTGGCGGCAGAGAGGGGAGGAGCAAGGGAGGGAGGAGAAGGAGGAGGATTTGAACGTGAGGTGAACAGGTGGAGGTAGCGGTGGTAGTGGTGGTGGTTGGTGTTTCAATGGAATCCTCACCGGCTGTTATGCCAGCTCTTCCGCCGACTTTCTTATTTTCTGGTGAACCACTTTTACATTCCGCCACGTAGTTTCCGACTGAGCTTTCCGAGTTCAAACTAAACTCGCTCTCCCCCCAACTCTCGCTGTTGGTTTTACCGTCAGTACTTTTTGTACTAGCCGTGGTCTGATCGGACGGCTCATCTCGATCCTGTAGAAGCTCCCGGAACGACCTCCACCTTCCCACGTCTTTCTCTTCTTCTACTTTGGTCACAAAGCTTTTCCTCCACAGCCGCCTTGAAATGCTACGAGGCAGAAGCAGCACTATTCCTCCTTGGGTGGTGGCTGGGGAGAGGAGGAGGGGGTGGAGGGGAGGTGGCGGCCCCCTGACTATAGTGAGATGCAGCCAGGTGAGTCGAGGTGGCGGCAGAGAGGGGAGGAGCAAGGGAGGGAGGAGAAGGAGGAGGATTTGAACGTGAGGTGAACAGGTGGAGGTAGCGGTGGTAGTGGTGGTGGTTGGTGTTTCAATGGAATCCTCACCGGCTGTTACGCCAGCTCTTCCGCCGACTTTCTTATTTTCTGGTGAACCACTTTTACATTCCGCCACGTAGTTTCCGACTGAGCTTTCCGAGTTCAAACTAAACTCGCTCTCCCCCCAACTCTCGTTGTTGGTTTTACCGTCAGTACTTTTTGTACTAGCCGTGGTCTGATCGGACGGCTCATCTCGATCCTGTAGAAGCTCCCGGAACGACCTCCACCTTCCCACGTCTTTCTCTTCTTCTACTTTGGTCACAAAGCTTTTCCTCCACAGCCGCCTTGAAATGCTACGAGGCAGAAGCAGCACTATTCCTCCTTGGGTGGTGGCTGGGGAGAGGAGGAGGGGGTGGAGGGGAGGGGGGAGAGGAGGAGGGTGTGGTGGTCAAGGGCGGCAGAGGACAGGGAGAGAGAGAGGAGGGTAAAATTGTTATCTCAATACCTTGGTCTCATACATGTGTCAACATGTTAGCCACGTCAGCTACATAACGGGTTCACTTGACGACAAGGGCAAATCAGTCGAGAATTTAAAATATAGGGGTATACCAGTTTAAAAAAAAAAGTGAGGGACAAAACTGATTTTAGGTGTAAACTACAGGGTGTCACAAGTATTTAGCCCTAAAAAGTAAATAACCATTATGTCACGTCTCGAATATTCACAATATTAAATCTTGCATTGTAATTGCTCCTTTTAGTTTATATACGTAAAAATTTATAATATGCATACAAGCAATATTTTCTTTTTTCCTTTCTTTTATTAGCAACCTGTCTTACTTTGTAGGAAATAGGAGTGATTTTATTCAAATTATGGGGTACTAGTACAATCATAACGCATCCGATACCAAGTTTGGATCGGAGCTTAATCAAGCCAATTAAGTTTGGCTGATACTTGACTCTGAGTCCAGTCCTGATGGCCTACGTACGTGCGTGTCACTGCATTAGCTGTTCTAGCTAGGAGCATAAACAAACTCTAAGACTTGACGATTTAAACTTGCAGCTAGAATATCATCATCAAGTATATATGTGTCTTTAACTGATAGCTACTTGACTATCACTTTCATGGATCACACTTTGTAGCTAGTGTGATCGAGCTACTGGAGTAGATCATTAGATCAACACCTTGCTCTTTAGCTAGAAAGCTAGTGGTTCACCGACTTGATTTGCCGAAGAGACCGACATGATTAACATGCTGAGGAAAACCGTCCATAAAAGAACCATCCGGCTCTTCTGAACACCCCTAGCTAGCCTCGAAGCTCCATCAACATATAAGTTTGGTGAAGTTGGAGACCAATTCGATCATGCTTCGAGTTTGAGTTGTACGTTGGCAACCGGCCTTTTTACTTTCACGTTTTGTAACCTTAACTTCTACATAACATAGGTGCCAATTATATATCTATATAACGTTGGAATATATATATATATATATATATATATATATATATATATTTATATATATCAACAATTACTTACAAGACGTTTTTTTTTTCACCCCCTAGTTGGTAAGTTTATACTGTTGCATGTCCTGATTTTCGTGAACTCTGTTGTATATACCACTCTAGAGTACGTTCCAATTTTATGTTACGTAACATACTATAACTTAGATCTCACTTTCCATAATTGGGTGTGGGTACGTACGTGGCTATAGCTATTGGTTAATCCATGATTATGACCTAATTAGGAATAATATTGGTCGGTTAATTCTTTCAACAACCATTTCTATCTGATAGAGACACTTAGCCAACCTAGTCGGCAATTTTGAATACAAAATGGACGAATGCATATTACTTGCATGTATCTATATTATATGAGCCTTTGCTTCCAAAATAGGCTCTATCACTACTGGAAAAAGTCACTTAGATGACGGAATAATTTTGTCTCCTAAGTAACAAAATTCATCTCCTAAGTACTTAGACGACAGAATTAGGTGACGGAATTTCCGTCGCCTAAGTTGCGTGAGGTAAGTGTATGGGCAAAGAAAAATTGATTTCCGTCGACTAAAAATTACTTAGGTGACAGAATTGTTTTCGTCTCCTAAGTACTTAGGCGACGGATATTGTTTAATGATAAAAAAAATTATTTTTCCCCTAGGCGACGGAATTATTGGATTATGTCGCTAAACTGAAAAAAAATTTGACATGGGCGCGGAGTCCTCTAGCAGAGAAGGGCGCAGACTCCACTAGCGAGACGGGCGCAGAAGAAGGAGGCGAAGAAGAAGGAGAGGCAGAGGGAAGAAGAAGGTGAGACAGAGGGAAGAAGAATGAGAGGCAGAGGGAAGAAGGAGAGACGACAGTGGTAGAGCATATATAAGGAAACTTTCAAAAATTTGGTTCAAATTTTTCTAAAATTTTTGGCGAAAAAGACACCGCTAAAAATTTCGGTACTTAGGTGACGAAAAGTTATACTTTCGTCGCTTAATAGATTAATAATTTTATTATTTTTTTAAAATAATAATTCCGTCGTTTAAGTAAATTTTTCCGTCATCTAAATGAATCTTAGACGACGGAATACATTTCTGTCGCCTAAGTGAATTTTTTTATATTTTTTATAAAAAATAATAATTCCGTCGTCTAAGTAAATTTTTCCGTCATCTAAGAAAATCATAGACGACAGAATACCTTTCCGTCGCCTAAGTGAATATTATTATTTTTTAAATAATTTCGTCTCCTATGTACATTTTTCGTCTCCTAAATTACCACATTGGCGACGGAACAATATTCCATCGCCTATGTGGTAACTTAGGCTACGGAAACGTATTCCGTTGTCTAAGAGTTTTTTTCCAGTAGTGTATCTGCCATAACTTTGTTCACGCATACAATGAAAGTATACCTAAGTTAATTTGTTTATATATACTTTGACATCAAGATGGAGATCGATATGGTATTCATTATAAGGTCCTCGTTGAAACCTCTCATCTCCTATATATTAATACACATAGTATTCAATAATATCCAAAACATGACCTATATATGTACGTAACAAATAAAATCATAAATTCATAACAATAAGGCAATATTGGCGCGGGGTAGCTTAATTTGAACTAAACAGAATAAGGTGACGCTATAGTCACTACCAGAAAATAGGTCTTGGGCGACGAAAAAAAATCGTCGCCCTGTTAAAAAAATTCGTCGCCTAAGCCCAAGAAGTCGTCGCTAGAAGTGCGTCGGTGAAGAACTTGGGCGACGAAAATTCAGTCCATCGTCGCCTAAGAGTTAATTCTTAGACGACGACACGAATTTCGTCGCCTAAGACCTATATTAGGCGACGACAACTTTCTCGTCGCCCAACAATATTCGTCGCCTAAGATTTAACACCTTGGCCGACGAGAAAATAAAATCGTCGCTTCAGATCTTAAACCTTGGAGCGACGAAACTAAATATTTCGTCGCCTAAGATCACTACATCTTAGGCGACGATAATTTTTTTTCGTCGTCTTATATGGTAAGTCTTTGACCGACGATTTAGCAATTTCGTCGCCTAAGATATATTTAAATTTTTTTTAAAAATATTTAAATAATTTTTTTAAATATATGAATAATGTTTTTTTAATTTTTGCTGGAATTTTTTTTTTCAGCATTTCTTTAAATTTTTCTAATACTAAAATTTAATTAAAAATAACACAAATTTATAAATAATTTATTACAAAATTGATTTAAATTGATTTTCTTAGTTACAGTAGTACTGCTACAAATTACAACAGCTGCTAACTAATTAAAATCAAGGCCGGAGGAACGAGATGAACAATGATCAACTGAACTCATCAGCACTTGAATTACTATAGTGTAGAATGATGATTAATGCCCATTAAGCTGAGGCACTTTGTTGTTTTGATCATGGTAATTGTCTGCGCCATCGTTGTAAGCTTGTACGTTGGAGCTGCTAACAGGAATATCCACCTGCTCGTGTGGTATAATTTCTGGCATGTTTGAGCTTACCATTGCCTGCTGCAGTTAATTTGTTCAGCTCATTAAGTTAACTAAAATTATTAATGTATGTTATTCAACATAAAATTCATGCAATACAACTCCTATCACAACTACTCGTTTAAGACAACTACTCGCCAAATTTGTCGTTTGATAGCATAGCATGCACGATATCATAAATTACCTGATATTGAGGCATCAGTGATGGTTGCATAAGATTGGAATGATGTCCGGAGGATGTGTAAGGCTGCGGCCAAGGAGGAAGCTCTCCATCACTGCCGTTTGTAACACTCACATGACACTCTCCCATGCTACTCGGATCTGCGCCACCATTTGAACTCGTTCCTTGTGAAAACGGATCATACAGTGACGACGACAAGTTCCTATCCGTACATACAAGCACATCAGGCTATTATAAAGTTGAGTAATTCAATTGAGATTAGGGTTTGATGGCAATGTACCTAAGTTGGTGATCCAAAGGAGCAGAAGCATCGTATATTTGGGTGTGGTTGTGGCCTCCGTTAGCCAACCAACCTGCCACCTCATTCTCAAACGAACCTGGCAACACTTGCTGCATGCATATTTCTCCAAAATCAAGATCTATATATGCTAATCTATAGCACATGCATTCAATTATCAAAGAAAAAAAAAACTTGTATCTTAGTTAATAGGTTGTATTGTTACCAAGATTTCCGGAAAAAAAAAAAAAAAAAACCCCTTCTTTCTTCAATAAAAGGAATTAGGTGATTTAGGGTTTACATATTGGGATTCAATCCGCATTTTTAATACCTGTATTCCAGATGAATCAAAAGAGGATAGCTGGTTACTCAACAAATATTCCTGCACAATGAAAACAGATCGGATCATCCATCAGAAACCGAAAGACATTTCATACCCATAAAAGCTGTTTGTAAGCAGATTTGCTGACCCAGTTACTTGAAAATTGAAAAACAATGAATAATATCCAAAGGATAAAATCTGAGGTTCTCTACCTTTCTCTGCATAACACGAGACAAGGGGTCGGGGTCGGCGTCGACGTCGGCGTCGGGGTCGGCGTCGGGTTGCGGGGTCGGGGTCGGAGAGAGGGAGAGAGAGAGGGCTTCGGTGGATTTTCGGAGAGAGAGAGAGAGAGGGCTTGGATTTGAGAGCGGCTGCGCGAATGGCTAGGGTTCCAAATTTTTGCCTTTTATATTGGCGTTCTTGGGCGACGATCTGTTTTTTCAAAATCGTCGCCTAAGATAATCTTGGGCGACGATTTTTTAATGTCGTCGCCTAAGATGAAGAAAATCTCGTCGACGATTTTCTTCAATATAAATCTCGTCGCCCAAAACTATGAACATCGTCGCCTAAGACCCTACTTGGGCGACAATGTTCTTCACTATAAATCTCGTCGCCCAAGATGAAGAAAATCGTCGGCCAAGAGTTCTGTCATAAAATTCAGAATATCTTGATTTTGGTGATCGGAGAAGAGGAACTGAAAACCGACCGTCAGATATGACCAGCATAACGAATTACGTGGGTGGGAAAAAATTCAGCTCCATCGGACAACGATAAGGGCTCGATCCGTCCGGTCAATCGACGCGGTCAAACCCCTAAACGGACGAAAACGGCTATTCGACCCTCCAAATCACGTAATCTGGCCGGCCAATATGATACTAAGAATAGTTTCCAATCGACGAGACGCTTACGGGGCTATTTGGTAAAAAATAAATACCCGGGATAGGGCTACCACTAGGTAGAAATAAGAGAAAAATTCGTTAACCGGAACAACCGGTACCGAAATTTTACCGGAATATCTTCATTTTTCACGGGTTGACGTATTTCACCGTTCTGGTCATATCTTATTTCACGACTTTTTTACGTTTGAGGCATCTACGTATACGTTGTCTTCAAAACGAAACTTAAACTCAACACTTGTATAAAAAAGTTATACAACATTAGTACATATATCGTGAGTTTGGTGATCGGAGAAGAGGAACTGAAAACCGACCGTCAGATATGACCAGCATAACGAATTACGTGGGTGGGCAAAAATTAAGCTCCATCGGACAAAGATAAGGGCTCGATCCGTCCGGTCAATCGGCGCGGTCAAACCCCTAAACGGACGGAAACGGCTATTCGACCCTCCAAATCACGTAATCTGGCCGGACCTTCAACTGAGAATAGTTTCCAATCGACGAGACGCTTACGGGGCTATAAAAATAAAAAACATTTCCTTAAAATTTAAATGTGCTTTATTTATTTTAATTATTCGGATTATCTTGGCCGACGAATTACCCTAATTTCGTCGGCCAATATGATCCTTGGGCGACGATATTTTTAAATTCGTCGCCCAAGGGTAAAAATAAAAAATCCTGTACAATGAAATTTAAATGTGCTTTATTTATTTTAATTATTCGTATTACTCTTGGCCGACGAATTACCCTAATTTCGTCGGCCAATATGATACTTGGGCGACGATATTTGTTAAATTCGTCGCCCAAGGTAAAAATAAAAAATCCTGTACAATGAAATTTAAATGTGCTTTATTTATTTTAATTATTCGTATTATCTTGGCCGACGAATTACCCTAATTTCATCGGCCAATATGATACTTGGGCGACGATATTTGTTAAATTCGTCGCCCAAGGTTAAAAATAAAAAATCCTGTACAATGAAATTTAAATGTGCTTTATTTATTTTAATTATTCGTATTATTTTGGCCGACGAATTACCCTAATTTCGTCGGCCAATATGATACTTGGGCGACGATATTTGTTAAATTCGTCGCCCAAGGTTAAAAATAAAAAATCCTGTACAATGAAATTTAAATGTGCTTTATTTATTTTAATTATTCGTATTATCTTGGCCGACGAAATTATGGTAATTCGTCGGTCAAGATGTTAGTAGGCCGACGAAATGCTTGAATTTCGTCGGCCAAGAAAAAATAAAAAAATAAAACACATTTACCAACAATTTAAATGTGTTTTATTTTACATTTAGTAAAAACATATTCTTTTAAGGGGTTTGGAACCCAGCCTACCATGGAAGGCTCACCCCCACGCCCGGAAATCTTTATATTAATTTGGACAACAATTACAAAGCTAAGGCTCAATTATAACTAAGCTAAGGCTCGTAATCTGAGTCATCCGATGAGTCTTCTTCGGTATCGGAATTAATATCTGGTAATCTATGCCTTAATTCGTCATCAGAGTCGTCGTCTGTTTCTTCATTTGGATCAACATCAATAAAGGTTGAATCTTCGTCACGAATTCTGAGCACTCGACCATGTTGAACATTATTTTCGCGAACAGTAGCTACATCATGAATACCTACTGCGTTCGGCTCCTGATACGCATCAGCCTCTGGCCCTGGAATGGTCACTCCAAGTGTAGCCGCCCGGTAAATGTTTCGAGGATGCACAATGTTCGCTATTTTCCACGCGTCACCCCTAGCAAGGTCATCAAGATAAAACACTTGTTTGACCGATGTCGCAAAAACAAACGGGTCATCTTCGTAGGCGCTTGTAGCAGTGTTGACCGATAAAATGCCGTACTGATCCATCTTCATGCTCTGTGCGCCTGTATCAAACCATCTACACTTGAACAGATGCACTTTCATGTCTTCCGCATAAACCAGTTCGACCACTGAATGGAGAACACCGTAATAGTCAAGGCCATGACGAAGCGCCACCACCCCAGAATTCTGTGTTCTTCGTCTGCTGTCTCTCTCTTCAGATACAAATTTGACGCCATTCACTGTGCAAGTGGGATAAACTCTAGCCCGTTGCGGTTGCATCGCAAGAAGTAATAGTTCGTGCGACCAGTTTGGATTATCATCAGATTTAATCATGTCCATCTGTAACGGATATTGAACTGTAAATATCCGAAAATATATGCAATAGAAAATAATTAGATATATATATATATATATATATATATATATAAAACAAGGAAGATTAAATTACATACCCAGGTGCGAAAATAATTTGCGAACGTCATGTTGTGGTACTCGAGATCACCATCAACTCCCGGAAAATATAGGTGCAACTCTTTCCAATATTTAACTTCTTCACAATTGATTAGTACCCACCAGTGCGCTATGGCTATCTCTTCATCCGACAATGCATACTCGGCGGACATTCGTGCTCCACCAACTTCGACATCACTGGAAACTATAGAGAGATTGAACCGCGGCGCATGTTCCTCCATGGCTTGCGGAGCTCCCAACGACGCTCCTAAATACAACTTCATGTAGGTGACGCATTCATGCGCAATATATGCTTCAGCTATACATCCTTCAGGCGCGGATTTATTAGTGACATAATCTTTGTACTCACCAAGTTGCCTGTAAATATAAGATTGCAAACTATACGTTATGGTTATTGAACATGTACGTACATATATGTATTCTGGAGATGTAAGTGAATAAAACATACCTTTCCATGGGATACATCCAAGTGAAGTGTACTGGACCGGTAAGCAACAATTGCTGGGGAAGATGGATCATCAGGTGAGGCATGATATCGAAAAAATTTGGCGGAAAGATCCTCTCGAATTTACACATGATGTATATGATGTCTGCCTGCATTTCCCGGAGATCGGATTTTCTCACTTCCCTTGTGCATAACTTCATGAAGAATCTTGACAGCGCTACTAACGGCTCCACAACCTGGCCAACCACACATCACAAATTTAATATAAAATCCAACAACGACAGGTTAACCGTAATTTTAACCACAAATTTACCTGACGGTGAAGGAACGGTCGAATGAAAACAGGGAAGAGACGTTGTAGCAGAATATGACAGTCATGACTCTTCAAGCCGTATATCTTATTCTCCCGCAAGTTCACACACCGGGCTATATTTCCTGCAACGCCTGAGGGATACTTCACACAACTCATCCACCTGAAGATCTGGGTCTTTTGATCAGGCTTTACGGTGTAAGGAGCCCAAGGCATCTTTTTCTTCCCCTCTTTCAGCCAAAGATGTTTTCTGATTCCCATTTTCTTAAGATCAACGCGTGCCTTAGGACCGTCTTTCGTCTTCCCCTCCAAGTTGAGCACTGTACCTACCACACTGTCGCAGACATTCTTCTCTATGTGCATCACATCTAGGTAGTGCCTGATCAACAGCGTACTCCAGTACGGGAGTTCCCAAAATATGCTCTTATGTGTCCAGAATTTATACATGTCTGGTCTTTCAGGTATTCTGGCCACAATATCGGGATGATTGCTGAGCTGCCCAAAATCATACTCATCCAGCACTGCTAAAATCTCTTCCCCCGACCATCTATGCGGCTCCACACCTCTCTCTTCGGTCCCATCAAATGCCCCGGTATCTATCCGCCAGGGGTGATCATGTGGTAGGTAAGCACAGTGACCCATCCGGACTATCTTGTTGCAATGATTGCTGCACCCCTGGGAGCTAAGGCACTCATGACAAGCCTTGTATCCCCTAACAACGTTGCCGGGCAACATCCCACGTGCAGGAAAATCACTGATGGTACCAACAATCATGGCATGCATCTGGAACATCTCCTTTTTGTGGGAGTCATAAGTGGGATGACCAACCTCCCAAAGCAATTTACACTCTTCAATCAGCGGTCTCATATACATATCGACACACTTCCCTGGATAACAACAACAACAACAACCACAACAAATTCAGATAACGACTATATATGACGAACAATATAGAACAAAAACAATAAATGGAGAAAAAATTGAACCAACAGCAATATATACAATATGAAGGGAAAGTAGATACCTGGATAACCGGGCCCCGGAATCAACAAGGTCAACATGTTATATTCCTTCTTCATGCACATCCATGGAGGAAGGTTGTAAGGCACCAAAATGACCGGCCATATACTGTACGAAAGACTCATGGTCCCAAAAGGGTTGAACCCGTCGGATGATAGCCCGAGCCTCACATTCCTCACCTCTGAAGCAAAATGAGGAAACTCCCTGTCTATATGCTTCCACGCCTCCCCGTCAGCAGGGTGTACCATGAGGTCTTCGTCATGCACCTCCCTCACAGCGTGCCATCTCATAGATTCGGCCGTCTTTGAAGACATGTACAACCACTCCAGCCTATCCCTCAACGGGAAATAGCGAAGTACCTTAACAGGTTTCCTGTTGCCTGCGGGAGTCCGCTTATACCTGTCGGTCCCACATACCGGACAACGATGAAGGCCTTCAAGGTCATTACCGTCTGCATCTTTACCCCAGAATAGAACGCAGTCATATCTGCATGCATGGATCTTGATGTAGGAAAGCCCGAGATCTCTCAAGATACGACGGACCTTATGATGCGTGGTGGGATGACGATGACCGTCGGGCAGCAGCGAAGCAGCGTACTGTAGATACCTATCAACAGCCGTCACGGTCGATTTTGTGTCAACCTTGATATGCATCACCTCCATCACACATTGAAGAACGGTCTTCTCATGACCTGGGCACAGAGGGGTCTGTTGGAAAGCAATAAGTCTGTTGTACTTGGCTATACCGGCAGTGTTGATACCTCTAGGGACGGCCTGCATCGGCGTCTGCGGAATGTGCTGTCGTTCAGGGCATACACCGCTGTCATGAGGAAACATGTCGTTGATGAAGGCCGTTGTTGGATCGTTGGATGTACTGCCCGTCTCATAAAACTGTCCATAATCATGCGGGCGTGATGAGGTTTCACCGTGATATATCCAACATGTGTAACGTTCCCAGAATCCGTTACTCTTCAGGTGGTCCCATACTGTATCAATCGGAAATCGATGCATATCACTGCGACACTTACACATCTTGCACGGGCAATAGAACATGCCACTCCCGTCAGCATTGGCCTGCGCATATTGCACAAAATCCCAAACTCCTTCAGCATATTTTCTGTGATATCTTGGAAGAGAAATCCAACTCTTATCCATATCCTGAAAATAGCACATATATATATATATCAATATTTAATGAACATATCTTTTATATATATATATATATATATTAATGTAATACAACATACTAATTATTAATTATATATATATAGTTCGAGCGGATTCCGTGGTTTCAGAAGGCAAGTGTCAATGTCACGGAGGGCGAACCCCCTACAGGAACCAGGCATGACTCGTTTGTGATCACGGAGGCGAACCCCTATCGACCCCTTCACCGAGAAGAGTGATCAGTTTATGATCTTGAGATCCAGTTAAACAAACCTGTGAACCATATCTATGACAGAACGGCCCCTTACTCAGCTTGGAACAAACTCTATGCATATATATATATATATATCATTAATTCAACTCAAATAAAACTGAAAATCAATATATATATATATATGCATATATATATGTGCATATATATGCACATGTACGTACCTGGGAGTAGCTCCACAAACTATGTATGGACAGATTTCCACAACACCGAACGATTTGAAGAACTAGAGAAATTTATGTTTCAAATTTTCAAAGTTCTCATTCTTCTATCCCGGCCTCGCAATATATAGAAGAATCTTGGGCGACGAAATATTTGAGTTTCGTCGCCTAAGATTTAAAAAAAATCTTGGGCGACGAAATATTTGAGTTTCGTCACCTAAGGATTAAAAAATCTTGGGCGACGAAATATTTGAGTTTCGTCGACGAAATATTTGAGTTTCGTCGCCTAAGGATTAAAAAATCTTGGGCGACGAAATATTTGAGTTTCGTCGCCTAAGGATAAAAACACTAAGGCGACGACAAAATATAGTTGTCGCCGAAGAATAAAAACTTAAGCGACGATATAAATATCTTAGGCGACGAAATATTGTTTCGTCGCCCTAGTTTCTATATTAGGCGACGAATTTTATCCTTAGGCAACGATTTTTGATTTCGTCGCTTAAAGTGGAACCTTAGGCGACGATTTTTTTTCCTTAGGCGACGAAAAAAAAATCGTCGCCCGGTTTTTTTTGTTTCGTCGCCTAAAGCTTTATTTTTGGTAGTGAGTGCAAAATGAAATGGACCAACGCTATTTGTCATTGTTCGTGTTCAAATATTATCTATATCTTTTGGAAACAATTATTTAGTGCTTTATTTTGAATTCATATGGATAAGTTTTGTCGTTTATTATTCAATAGATGGTCTTGATGGTACTTGGACATCAAGATGGAGATATGGTTTTTTTTTTCTTGATTAATTAATTGATTCTAATTCAATTAAGCTCGCTCCATTCTTTGGATTTCTCCTAATTTGATCCTTCTTTGTCTTAATCATATCTTAGCTTGGTGTAGCTGTATATCTCATTTTCAGAGTAATGAGGTCATCAAAATGATCTGATATCTTTGAGATGCAACAAAGCTGAATATAGACCAGAACTACTTGCTAATGTGCGGTTTAATTTGCTTCTATCTATTTCATTAGTTTGACATTAATTCATCTTCTCTGATCCAACTAACATCATATCATGCGCAAAGACTCCATGTGTTTTGCTTCCCATATTGTTCTTCTAAAACAATGCATGGGATTCCATTTTTGTGTTCTTTGCTTGTATTGAAATAGAGAATTGTCCTGCTTTCGTCTTCTCATATCATTTTCTAGTGAATATTTAGGTTCCATGTCCTTTTCTTATTGTTCATAATTTATTCTAAATCATCTTCTAGACAGCACTAAATGAAGGTGTAGTTAGTTACATCACTATGGATTTTGTATTGCGCTACAATGTAGTTAATTAACAACATATATGAACTAATCTCGTCTAATAATTTATTTAATTAAAAAAGTGTTCTCATATTTAAATCAAAACAAACACTAGCTAGGAGCATGTGATAGAAACAAGATTTTGATTGTTTATTTTGAATTTTAGAGTAAAAGGTGTATAATGCATATATAATTATTAATAGTTGTGACTAGTAGTAAAAAAAGTTATACTCAATTGTTCGCTAACTTCTAAGTATATGCCGATGAGGGTTGGTAAGATTGGCAAGATACTTGTTTGAGCTAAACCCCGCCCCTAAGTTCAAATATCAATAATCACAAGTCCCTTATTGGTAGCAAGGTTGTTGAATACTAGGGACACACATCTTAAAAATGTCAGCTTCCAAGAGAGTCTGAGTGGGTTATTTTGAGACTTGGATGCAGATGCATGCAAGTTTATAAGTAAAAAATCATGTGTCAGCGCGAAGGTAGACTGCTCGCACGTGGTAATCGACTTGGATTTAGAAGTTAGTTGGGTTCCTGCAGGCAACAAGCAATTCATAATGTTACTGGATTGTTGAGGCCTCCCCCAGCTAAATACCTATTCCAAAAAACTTCTGAGCATATATATCTACTTATGTAACAAACAACATCCTAGCATATACATTGTCTATCGCACCATCACTCTAGACTTGAACCGCATTGAGAAATGAAAAGTTATATTCAAAGCTCTAAGTTGTTGCCAATTTTACATGGTAATTAATCGTATGTAAATAAACAAATCACAACAGTAGATACCATTCATATTTATTATTAATGATCAATTATCGCGGCTGTAAAACCTAATGAAAGCTCTGGATTATACAGTGTATCTTACCCTAGATCTTCCACGTATGCTGTTGGTATGTTCTTCAGAATTGAAAAAAAATTGTATGATCCAAAATAGGCATAGTTGATACTGTACGTCTTCCTTGCAATCTATGTCCGCTGATCAGAATCTAGAAAGCATTTAAAAATGGCTCCAAATTCTTCCCCCCACGCGCCATAAATGCGGCTGGTTCGGCTATTTGGCGCAACAACAACAAAAAAATCTAGTTTCTTAATTTTTTTGAATAATTCAAACCCATTTCCGTTAAACAATTTAGTGGGTAACAGGTTACTAAACCCGAGAGGCTCGGATGCAGGTTCGGGTATGAGGTCCGGATGAAAAGGCAGTTGGGGAGATTGTTAGAGCATAAAGCAGAGAGGGGAGTGAAATTAAAACAGAAAAAAAGGAAAAGCAAAAGGTCATGGACTACTCACTCTCTTCTCAGAGAATGTGAGTCTCTCTCTCTCTCTCTAAATTGGAAACAAAGAAAACCTTTACACCCAACACCACCACCACCATCACCACCACCACCACCACCACCACCACCAACAACATTGACACTCACAGCTAAATATCTCTGCTTCCTTTTTTATTCTCTCCCTCAATTCATTCTCATTTCGCCGATTTTCGGTGTTCTAGATCCTTCTGTGAAGCCAGAGGTGCAGCTGTTTATGCTAATTAATTAGCATTTTCACAAATTTGGATTCGGTTTCCGACGAGTGCTGGATTGTCGGATTCTAAAGAGCTATATATGGCGGCAGCCGGCAGGGCGGTTTCGATGCTTTCGGTGGTGGAGGATGTGCTTCAGCAGTACGGTGGCAGTGATCGAATCGGCGATCTTGATTTGGTTGAGTATAGAAAAGTTGAGCAAGCCGGTATGAATACAGTCTCTCATTTCCTCTTTATTGTCTTCTCAGTTTTCGAATCGAAGAGAATGATCAGCTCTCTGTTTCTATTAGTCTATTAGATCGTTTTTTAGTTTATCTGTACCAATTCAATTGTTTGAATTCCAATTAAGTCTAATCCGAGATGTTACTAAGCAATGTGGCAGCTGATTTACTTGTTATCTGTTTAGTTTCTTCAAATTTGCGACATTGATTGAGCTGATTGATTGGCCTTTTTCGTGTAGCATCGAGAAGAAATGAGGCGGCTGGGTGGCTTCGGAAGATGATTGGTGTCGTCGGGGCTAAAGATTTGCCGGCAGAGCCTTCTGAGGAAGAGTTCAGGCTTGGATTGAGAAGTGGGATTATTCTCTGCAATGTTATCAATAAGGTTCAACCTGGAGCTGTGCCCAAGGTGGTGTTTTGATCATCCTAAAGTTTGCTTTTCTTTCGATTTTTCACTTTCGGATTACATATTTGTGTCTCTTGATTCACTTCAGGTGGTGGAAAGTTCAGCTTCGATCCCTGACGGAGCATATACGGCATTCCAATACTTTGAGAATCTGAGGAACTTTTGCGTTGCTATTGAGGAGATGGGGCTGCCTACATTTGAGGCATCTGATCTTGAACAAGTATGTGCTCGTACATAATTAAATTCTGGGGGATTGACGATTATGAATTTAAGGATGGATAGCAAATCCTTGGGATTTTGAGGATTTTCATAAAATGATTATGCATATTAACTCCGTATGAAATTTTTTTTCTTCTTTTGATTGAAAGTGCTTGTTTGATACCTATATTCTTTCTATTTTGTTATTGTTAGGGAGGAAAATCTGCAAGGGTTGTAACTACAGTTCTGGCGCTCAAATCATACAGTGAGTGGAAAAACAGTGGAGGAAATGGGACATGGAAATTTGGTGCAAATGTAAAACCGACCACATCAGTCAAGTCTTTTGTGAGAAAAAATTCGGAGCCATTTATGAATTCTTCGTCAAGGACCTCATCACTGAATGAAAAATCTTTGAACTCTTTCACCTCTGATCTTGATTCTAATAAAACGGTTGGTGATCTAAACATTATTTTTTTCTTTGTACCTGTGCATTCACAATTGAATCAGAGAATTAACGCAAGCTTTTCCTTTCATATTTGCATATTTGCAGACTAGTTCACGCTCCTTGAGTATGCTAATCCACACAGTTCTGTTAGATAAGAAGCCTGAAGATGTTCCAATGGTAAGGGTTGACATGATTTACTTTCTAGTTTATATGGAGAAGCATTCTCTCATCTGGTGCTACTCATATCTGCTAATTGTAAACTTTTGTTTACAGAGTCATCCTAAGGATGTGCTTGACCAATTTCTTTGTGTTTGACAAACCTCTAAGATTAAAATTTCCAGTAATATTATCTGTAAATATTATATCTTCCAATATAACTTGTGTCATTTATTATTCTGGCTGTATCAGTTGGTAGAGTCTGTCCTAAACAAGGTTGTGGAGCAATTTGAGAAAAGCATTTCCAGCCAATATTATCTGTAAATATTATATCTTCCAATATAACTTGGGTCATTTATTATTCTGGCTGTATCAGTTGGTAGAGTCTGTCCTAAACAAGGTTGTGGAGCAATTTGAGAAAAGCATTTCCAGCCAATATGAATCGGTATGAAGGTCTTTCTCCTTTAAACTATTCCTTTCCTTTTTAACACTGATGAAAAAGTAGTTGCATGGATATCTGCATTCTGGTAAGAAACATGACTGGAGTCGTGACTCTGTATTTGATTAGTTGCATCACTAGCATGAGATTGACAAATATAAACCAAAACTTTTGCATCCAATAGTTCTTTTGTGTTCTTTTTTTATCTTGTTTTTCTTCCTGGAAAACATGACCTTTCACTGTTTGAACAGTTTTCAATTAAATTTTGACACAGCTAGCTACTAACTCACTAGTTCATTATCTTACAGACAAATACAAGTCCAAAATATGCAGCTGTTTCTCATGGCAACCAACTTCCAATGAAATTCGTTTCTGGTGATAAAAGGGTAATAGTTTGTATTTTACTTTTGAACAGCAAGCACAACTCATATTTTATGTTGATGTGCAAAACTGGACTATTACTGAAATATATGTGTATTTTGAATGATAATCAGATAGCAGACAACCGCAAAGTAGTAAAGAATGAGGTATCATTCAATAAAAGTTACATATCCGATGAGGAGCTGAAAAGTCAGCTGCTTAAACAGAAAATGATCTTTGATCAACAACAAAGAGATGTTCAGGTACAGTTTCAGCTGTGACGCATTCTTCATCATTTATTTTAAATTTTTTTAATCAGATAGTGCATTTATATATTATTGTTTTTGCAGGAACTAAAGCAAACCCTTCACATTACAAAATCTGGTATTCAGTTTATGAAAATGAAGTTTCATGAGGAGTTCCAGAATATTGGTACGAATATAGAAAGAAAATATGTGTTGTTCCATTTGCCCGTCTTTTTTAAGGAGGTGGACTTTTTTAAGGAGGTGGATATAGAAATCCTTTTCTTATTCAACTTTTTCTTCCATAGGTTTGCACATTCATGGCCTAGCTCATGCTGCAAGTGGATATCACAAAGTTCTTGAAGAAAACCGAAAGCTCTACAATCAAGTTCAAGACCTCAAAGGTAATAAGATCTCTATTTGCCAACTTCCGACCTGCCTTCATACTGCTAGTCTTCAAAATAGTTGATTAGTTGTCTGTTGTTTTGATCAGGAAGTATCAGGGTTTATTGTCGAGTGAGACCCTTTTTAACTGGACAGTCAAATAGTTTGAGCTGTGTGGATCATATGGAAGATGGAAATATCACTATTAACACCCCCTCAAGGCATGGGAAAGGACAAAGAACCTTCAGCTTCAACAAAGTCTTTGGGCCATCTGCAACCCAAGGTTGATGAGGTTCTCCTTAAGAGGAGATTTTCATCTTTTGTTTTGCAAAAACAAAATCTTCAGAGCTTTAACACATTAATATTAGTTTATGTTTTAAACTGTTTTTATGTGTTATTATTTTGCAGCTGACGTATTTTCTGATATGCAACCACTGATTCGTTCTGTCCTTGATGGTTACAACGTCTGCATATTTGCATATGGTCAAACAGGATCAGGGAAAACTTTCACAATGGTATTATATGCTTTGTATATCTGAAGCAATGATATTTCACGTACTGTTGCTTTATTAAGTATACTATTATTAACTTTGTTGGTTCATTTTAGACTGGACCCAGAGAGCTTACAGAGAAAAGCCAAGGTGTAAATTATAGGGCTTTGGGAGACTTGTTTCTCATAGCAGTTCAAAGAAAGGACACTTTCCACTATGATGTTTCTGTTCAGATGATTGAAATTTACAACGAGCAAGTCCGGGATCTCCTTGTTACTGATGGAGCTAACAAAAGATATCCTTTACTAGTTTAATGTTCACTGTTTATTTTAGTTTTTCTCAAATTTGTTCAGTTTATGAAATGTGGCATTAGTTTTCTATTTGTCAAACATGTTGGATAACTTGAAAATTCAAGACATCTTTCAAAAATCAGTTTTATCTTGTAAAACAATAATTGATTAGTACTTTGTAAATGCATTTCTATTACAAATACGATTCCGTACTGGTGAAAATGAAGATGATTTCATGTACTTTTTAATAGCCTGACTTGCATGCTAGTCCCCATTTGAGGTTTTTCTTAACTTATTTAGCACATTAGAGATTCGCAATAGTTCTCAGACAGGTTACAGTGTGCCAGATGCAAATGTTATTCGTGTGTCCTCAACATCTGATGTTATTGATCTGATGAACCTTGGACACAAGAACCGGGTTGTTGGTGCAACTGCTCTAAATGATCGAAGTAGTCGCTCTCACAGGTAGGAAGAAATAAACTCCCATGTGTTGTGAGAAAAAGTGGTGTTTTAATGAATGCATGTATTAATCCAAATTCAACTTAAATCAATCTGCAGCTGCTTGACTGTTCATGTTCAAGGACGGGATTTGACTACTGGATCTATTCTTCGTGGCTGTATGCACCTGGTTGATCTTGCAGGAAGTGAGAGGGTAGACAAATCTGAGGTAACTGGGGATAGATTGAAGGAAGCACAGCATATTAATAGATCTCTCTCAGCTTTGGGTGATGTGATTGCTTCCCTTGCACAAAAGAATTCTCATGTTCCTTATAGGAATAGCAAACTAACACAGTTGCTCCAAGATTCACTTGGTAAGTTCAATTGCACTTTATCTTCCTTCAGCCATAGGTTATCCAAATTCTTTTTCTCATGGCTATGTGTTTCTTGTCATATATTTAGGTGGACAGGCCAAGACGCTTATGTTTGTTCACATAAGCCCTGAGCCAGATGCTATTGGTGAAACCGTAAGTACACTTAAGTTTGCTGAACGAGTAGCCACAGTTGAGCTTGGTGCTGCCAAAGTAAACAAGGATGGTGCAGATGTGAAAGCTCTCAAAGAGCAGGTATGTACAAGCATTTCTGTTGAAATGTTACTTGTGTGGCTCTTCAAAATGGTTAGCTTATTGAACTTTTCTGTGTTATCAGATTGCTGATCTTAGGGAAGCACTGGCCAGGAAAGAAGAGGAAGCTGAGCAACGACCTGTTCTAGGCAGCTCTGATAAATACAAGATGAGAGCAGGTGAATTGTCACCTCTTCCTTTCAACCATCAGGGTGCAGACATCTTGGGTGAACAGTTTGGCTGCAGGCAACCAATGGGAAATCTTGGCAACATTGAGGTATCTCTCACCTTTAACAGAAATTCACAACGATTAACACAAAACTTCACTAAACTAGGATTTTGAATTATGAGTAGACAGGTGGTTGCGAATCTTTAGGTAAGGACCAAGTATCAGTCTTTACATTGTGAAACACTTATAATCTTCCATACTCCTGGAACATCTGAGTATTTACTTATGCTATGCTTCAAAGGTTTATTTTTACTTTTCCTAATGACACATGATGCCAAAATTTTAGTTTGATGCTGAGTTGATTGCTCTGAGTTAGGAGTCATTAGGGTTGTTCAAGGATTTTCTAGTGCAGGGCTTGCCTTATATGATTTTTCTGTTTATTATTCACAAGTATGACTTTCCCCGATTGGATTAACTATCTTTCACTTACTTTTATGATAACTCAAATTGTATTATGATTTGTAGCTTCATAACAACAACTCTACCCCAAGGCAAAAAAGCCAAAATTTTGAAGTTGATGAACTACTAGCAAATTCACCTCCATGGCCTCCAGTTAAGAGTCCTGGCCAGAATCATGGGGATGATGATAAAGACATGGGCTCAGGTGACTGGGTCGATAAAGTTATGGTGAATAAGCAAGAAGTAAGCAGAGTTGGAAATCCCTTGGGAGGCTGGGGAGCAGACAATGAGAACTTATCCGATGCTTTCTACCAAAAGTATCTCCAAGATTCTTCTAAATTATATCCAGAACAGTCGTACAACATGTTCACCGCAAGCAATGGCTTCAATGTTGCAAGTAATGATGATATGGATGACCTTGATGCTGCCACTAGTGATTCTTCAGAGCCAGATTTGCTCTGGCAGTTCAATCAAACTAAATTAATTAGCACAGGCAATGGCATTGGGTCCAAAACCAAGAAAACTAATGCAAAGCCAGTGAAAAGCCCAGAACTAAGGTTAGTTGACATGGTTTTTCAACTATTTATCTGTCCCCTATAGAATATTTGTAAGTTGTAACATTTTCTTAAAAAGTTGCTCCTGATTTCTGCAGCAAGCATTCTCTAGGCCCTTCACCTTCACGGAAACCTGTAAATGGGTTGCCACATAGGACTGCAAGGCAGCCAGCTCCAACAGCTGAGACGAAACGCAAAGCTGCAAATGGAAAGTAGAAGTATTACCTTGACACGTTCAGAGGGTGATTTTTTTGTTTTTATGATTTGTTTCATTGATTTCTTTGATTTGTTACACAGAGAGAAAGAGAGGTTTCATGTATTTTCTTGGAGACAAAATCTTGTAATTTTTATATACAGATAAATGCAGCAATAAATCCAGTTGCTTGTACATATATGAGCGAGTCCTAATAGACAAATCTAGCCACAGACTTGGTCTGGACTACAGATGATTCTGAATTCCCATTTCCTTTTCTTACAATGTATTCAAGTTGAAACAACTAATGAAATACCTTCGCAGGGATATGATCAAATCAGCAGACAGCAGTAAAAACATGTAAAATGTGAAAGCTTTGCTGACGAATTTTTCGTCCCCGGCGGAATTCATCTTATCTGTATTCAACAAGTTGGTGCATTAAACTTTGTTTTTGAAATGATTTAGATGCTTCTAAGTTCTAAGGATTAACTAACTGACAAGAACAGTTAGTTCATTACATATAATTTATGTTAATGACCATAACAACACCAATAATACTGATATATAATATGGACAAGTTTCAAATCCATTAGATAGCTTCCAAATAAGGACTTCTTCCAGGTCCTTTCTATATTGGTTGAAAATTTTGAGCCGTTGAGTTCTTGCATGCGTTTATTAGGGCTAGTTTGGTATAGCTGTGACTTAAAAAAAAAATTGTTGTTGTTGTACTGCAAAAATAATCAGCTGTGAATTAAGGGCTAGTTTGGTATTGTTGTGACTTTAAAAAAAAATTGTTGTTACTGTATTATGAAGATAATCAACTGTGAATTAAAACGGTTTTTTATTTGGTAAATATTAGTTTTAAAAGTGCTGCCAAGATAAAATTTATTAATTTCTAGTGTTTTTAGCAACAGCTACTTTTAAAAGTAACATTCAAGGTTGCTTCTAAAGACTGCTGCCAGTGACGTGTAATTTTCAAAAAAGTTGTTTTTCTTTCATTTACCAAACACTATAAAATCTAAAAGTTCGGATATAAGCTGATTTTTTTAAGAGAAAAATGCACCGCCGGTACCCATACTTTGGTGGCACAATCAAAGTGGCACCTATACTTTAAAAACTATCAATGTGATACCCAAACTTCTATTTCGGTACCAAGGAAATGCCTGAGGCCAATTTTCGTAACTGTGCCTCATGGGCCCCACCCCAAAAAGGTGCAATGACAAAAATAACCTTCTAACTCTCTCCAAAACTGTTTTCCCTCCAAAAACTCTAAATTTGAATTTTTCTGGGTATCACATTGATCAGTTCAACAGAGTTTAGACATTGATGCTGTGTTTATCTGCTGACAAGAAATATCATGCAATAGCTGGAAATATAACATAGAAATTCAAACATATAACCAAAAAGGGCTGTCAATATCACTGAATTAAAAACCAACATCAACATGAGAAACTCAAGGAACCACAATGATTTAAGCTTAATTGGTTTCCAAAAACTCAAGGAACCACATTGTTTGCTAAAAATTGATTCCAAACCATGATGAAATACACATTATGACACAATCTAATTTAAAAGCAAGCACATTCACTTTGTAGCACCCTAACATGATTTTGGCTGCTTTGAATATGAGGCTGTGTTGAGGGCTGTGTTGAAGCTGATCCACTAACATTTCCAGCAAAACTACCCTCCATTGCCAACTTCATTTTCTTCCATCATCTTTTTAGACTTTATGACATGATTCTTGATAGGTCTTGATTCCTTGAGTGGGGCTGGTGCCCTTTGGACCTGTGGAACACAAATAAGACATTTCCAACACAATTCAACAACCATTTTTGGCTTCACAATTCAATAAGACATTTCCAACACAATTCAACAATAATATTATTTTCAACAGTTAACAAAGCATTTCAGCAATTGTTGGCTTCACAACAAGAACAATCAACAATCATCACCAAATACATACCTTTGCTCTCACTCTTTTCTTAGTGCTTGCTCCACTAGCAAATGTTCATTCTCCCTGTTTGAACAAAAAGAAAAAACAAGTTAAGAATTATACATACAGATTCATAAACAAATAAATTTCATATTAAATTCATAAACAAGTTGAAACTTTCCTAGACACTTACTGCTTCAGCTGCTTTCTTGGCTTTTGTTATAGGACATCCAGCCATGTTGTGTCCTTGTTGGCTATAAAGTTTGCAAGTCATGGTAACACCAGTTTTAGGCATCTTCCCCTCAGTTGGAGCTGGTGGTGCTGGTTACCATTTTCTCCTTGTGATGGGATCATCTTTTTCTTAGGCCTTCCAGGCAGCTTGTTGAATAAAGGAGGTGCAATTGGGTAGTCAACTAGTTCTCAATCATCCTCCCCGGCAATGGGATTTATAACTGGGGTATAAGCTTGCATATAGGTGGTACATATGAGGTAATCATGACAATACAAGGCAGCCTCTTGTTTCTTGAATCTTATGCAGCAAATGACATGTACACAAGTTATGCCACTGAGCTGCCACCTCTTGCAAGTGCATGTATGGAGACCCAAATCCACTGCATGTTGGCTGCCATTCTCACAAAAACCAATGACTTGGAATATAAACTCACCACCTTTATGTGCTCTATACTGTGTTACTCTTTGTCCAACCTTATCCAACATCTTCTTAATCCTTGGACCAACCACATCCTTCCACTTCTCACAAGCTACCCTTCTATTTCTGTTCATAACCATCATATCCATCCTAATCCTCTCTAACATAGTCAAAATAGGCTTATCCCTAGTAAGTAAAATGGAGGAGTTAAAAGACTCACACAAATTGTTGAGAAGTATGTCACACTTGGTTTCCTCCTTAAAGAATGCTTTACTCCAATGGCTTGGATTCTTGTCATCAAACCAGTCAACTGCTTTATCTTTTACCATCTTCATTTCATCCATGTGCTTGTTGAACCAAGGGACAGTGGTGCTCCTAGCTACATTCCACATCAACTGTTTTAGGACCTCTCCCGGGTGCTTTTGCTTGAAATTGTTGTGGAGATGCCTCACACAGTGTCGATGCTCTGAATTGGGAAATAAAACTGTGTAATAACAAATGGCATGTTGGTTAGACAAAATAGATAACAAAAAAATTTTGAGAACAAAATAGTTAACAAAAAAAGTTTGAGAACAAAATAGTTACATTTGAGTCCATTATCCAATCCCTTTTGTTTGTCAGTCATAAACACATAGCTGCTATCTTTCTCAATCTTTACATCTTGATGCAAATATTCAAGGAACCATGTCCAGGTTTCCTCGCTCTCTCTTTCAACCATAGCATATGCAATTGGAAAGATCCCATTGTTTGCATATATGCCAATTGCTGTCAAAAGTTGTCCAGGATGGTGCCTTTTGATGTGACATCCATCTAGCCCTATAAGAGGTCTGCATCCCTTCATCCACCCATCTTTGCAAGCTTGGAAGCATATGTACATCTTTTTTAATCTTCTCACTGGTCCATCCATCTCTGTCATAATCTCCACAGTGGATCCAGGATTGCTTCTCAAAACCTCTTCTCTATATGCAGCCAACTTGTTGTTTTACTCTATGTAATGACATTCAATCATCTTTCTTGCTGCCCTCTTACCCTTGTGATGGTCTGCATGGGAATATCTATGTTATAGGTGTCCTCTATATGCTTGTGTATCCCCTTCCTAGACCATTCTTCATCCACCAACTATCTCTCCTTTACCTCATCAGCTACCCTTCTATAAGTCAAGAAATGATTGGTTACCATAAGAGAGCAAATGTGCTGGGGATTCAATGTCTTCACAACCATGTTATCTGGACCAAACCTCTTGACATTGCTTGCATACTTGTAAAAAGGGCAGCCCCATTGAAATTCCACCTGCATCTTCTTCTTGGTATTTTTCTCAAAGCACATGCCTATTTGATTCCTAATTGCACACTCTCTAACAGCTTCTCTTAGTTGCTCAACAATAGGAAATAAAAACCCTAGCCTAAAACTTAGAGTTTTAATCTCCACAGATCTAATATAAGGGTAGAGTATCATCTTACCCAACCTTGTTGACATCTTGATTGGGTTTCCTTCCTCATCTTCTTCGGTCTCAATGCCAGCTAAGCTCTCTAATCCATCTGAATTACAAACCTCATCTGAACAATAATCTTCATATCACATTTCTTTAAATTCTGGAACAACATCTGGGTCCCCATTGACATTTTCATCAAATTTTGCATCCTTAAAGACATCATGCTCCAATTCATAGTCTGAATCGGTATACCAGTCACTTAGCTCTGAATCATCAGTGTCTTCTTCCTATCCAGGCTGAAAGTGTTTTTTTTTCTTATTTCTTATGTTGTACCTTGCAGCTTCAGGGTTCCTCCCATATCCACTATTCTTAGATTTTTTTTTCCAACAACATGTTTCCCTTTTTTTTTTTTCTCCTTCAACCTCTCCTTCAACTCATCAGCTAACTATTCAGATATTGACCCTCTTTAATGCTATATAACTGACTTGTCATCAAATTAACTTCAAAAATAGCTCTCTCCTTATCTCTAGTAGTTTGGCTATTTAAAGGATTCTCCCAATTCGGGTCATCAGGCTTATCAAAATCAGCTAGAGATTCATGATACTTCCTTTTCCCTCCATCTATGATGTACATAGAAATCTGCCTCTTCTTCTTTGGTATCGCATTCACCATCTCTATAGCATCACCATCACTTTTTATCTGAATAAACCCCATATTTGTAGGGGTTTTTGGAACTTTGAAGTTATAGGATATTGGCTACTCCCTGTACCCTAATGTTTATGCGATATTGTTCATCTTCACCCATGAAATTTTCTCCAGATCCAACCCATCCAAATAAATCTTCCCCCCTGTTTTGTTGAACCTATGTACTTTGTACTTCTTCGTGTCATCCAATTGCTTGTCGAAATAACCTCCATGGTATACAAGTGTATTGGAACTGAAATTCAAACAATGCAGAGTATTAACCACTTAAAAACAGTCCAAGAATAGTTGAAGAACAAAACCATTTAAAAACCCAGAACACATTGATTGATTACCTTCAATCCATTCTTTATTAACCACTAACCTGAAAATTCCTAAACTAATTGAAAAATAAAACCCCAATTCGAAGTCTTCAACAACAGTCCAAGAACAAAACCTTTTAAAAACCCAAAACACATTGATCGATTACCTTCAATCTATTCTTTATTAGCCACTAACCTGAAAATCCCTAAACTAATTGAAAAAGAAAACCCTAATTCGAAGTCTTCAACAACAGTCCAACAACAAAACCCTTTAAAAACCCAGAACACATTGATCGATTACCTTCAATCCATTCTTTATTAACCACTAAACTGAAAATCACTAAACTAAATAAATCCTTAATTCGAAGTTAACCCCAAATTTGATCAACCTTTTGATTATGTCAAGAGGAACAATACACAGACGAAGAGTAAGACAAGAGTCGGAAGAACACAAAAGAGAGATTCAAAAAGAGAGAAGAAGCTTACTGTCTTGTATTGGGGGACCAGATTCCCTGAAAATCCCTAACATCTTTCTACTCTCCATGACTCTCTGCAGTCGAATCTCTTCAAAAGTAGCGAATCTCTGCTTCCCCTCCTTTGATTGAATATTTCTGAGAAAAAGTGATGAACATGATGCAATTTAGATTAGGTTTTAGAGAAGAGAAGAGAAAAGGGAGTTCGAGAGGAGATGAGGGAGGGAAGTTGAGTTTTGACTCGATTTGGGATTGTGTAAAATGTCGTTTTTGCCCTTTATTTGGTGGGCCCGATGCTGGCCACATCAGCAAAATGAGGGCACCGTAACGAAAATTAGCCTCTGTTTGATCCCAGTGGGTATTTTTCGGTCCAAGACTCGAGGAACGTTTTGGATAACATTTAGGCCAATACCTGTGGCCTTTTAGCCCACGAAGGGTGGCAAAGTCTGGCAACACGCGAGTTGGAGTTATCCAAAGATTCCGATACCCCGCGGGATTCGATGTCCTTGCGGGATCCTTTGTTCCAGTTCGTGTGGGATTCTACAGTGCATGGCGAGGTAGAGTTGGAAACGGACTATAGTGCCCGCGGGATAGGATTGCTTGGTGTTCGAGTTCGCGTATGACGCTACAGTGAGATGATGCGGGGCGGTGAGCAAGACCTAAGCGAGATGTGTTTTGGACACGTGTTGCATGGATCGCACGGCTCGCGAGTTGATCGTATCCTTGTGGGATTCTAATTTCTAAGTCCGAAGTAGATTGTGATTAGGTCTCTGCGAGCTGCTTGCGGTTCGCTATATAAAGAAGTTCCATGGCTTACAGAAAGCTCTCTCTCTCAACAAACAAACAAACACACAAACAATCGTACACAGTACAACTGCAAACCTTCGAGCGTCCTCGAAAACCCTAAAGTTCTAAGTGCACCTTGCCTTAGATCTCAGAGCTCGTCTGGACTCGTCTTTGCTTTCCCAATTGTTGCTCTGCTCGCTCTAACAGTGAGTATCGATTCACAGGTGACCGAGATAGTTTTGCTCGTAAATTCCTCGCCCGCGAGGTGGCACCGGAGCTCTCTTTCGCCTGGTTAGAAGTCAAGAACGCGCACCGTTCTCTTTCCGCGTCCGCGCGGTGGCACGCCCTGCACACCCTAGTTTACTTTTGGTAACTACAATTACCTCTCTACCCCAGCTGAGGACGTGGGCCAAAACAGCCTTAGGTCTTTCCTTGTAGTGAAATAGAAGTTTGGGTACCACATTGATAGCTTTTAAAGTATGGGTACCACTTTGACCGTGCCAGAAAAGTTGGGGTACCGGTGCTGTCAAAACCTCTCTTTTTTAAAACGAAGTTGTACCAAACTAAGCCTAAAATAGTTTTGTGTTTTGTAAATATTAGTTTTAAAAGTGCTGCCAAGATAAAAATTATTATTTCTAGCGTTTTTAGTGACAGCTGCTTTTAAAAGTAATATTCACGTTGCTTTTAAAAGCTGTTGCCAGTGACTTGTAATTTTCAAAAAAAAAAAACTGATTTTCTTTCATTTACCAAACACTATAAAATCTAAAAGTTCGGTTAGAAGCTAATTTTTTTAAAAACAAAGCTGTACCAAACTAGGCCTTAATAACTTATGCAAAAAAAAATGATATCATGTGGCCAAAACAGAAGGAAAATGGAAAGATGGCTTCTAGGGTCAAATTTTGTGTACCATGACTTCTACGTATAGAGGGTCCAACAAGGGCAACCATATAGAAACATTCCACATAAAATGAAAAGCTATGCTTCTATGCCTCACTTGAGAAACCACAGGTTGGTGAATTCAGTGTTCACATAATTAATCTTAAACTTTCTAGTATATATATAGTGATTTTGTTAAACATCCTCCCCACATATATCAAATCCTCTGGTCAATTTCATCAGCAAGCTTAGGCCAACATATATCGACATGGGTGTCATCAATTTGAGCCAGGAGTTTACTAGTCCAGTAGATGCAGCAAGATTGTTCAAGGCCTTGATCATCGACTCCCACAACCTCATCCCAAAACTCATGCCTCAGGCCATTAAGAGCATCGAAATCATTCAGGGCGAGGGAGGAGTAGGAACCATCAAACAGATCAATTTTGCTGAGGGTATGGAATTGTCATACCTAGCTAATTCAGATCATCATCACATCTTTGGTTATTGCTTTGTGAATTTGACCATTTTATGCATCCTTTATTTTATGCAGGTACTCGTTTCAAGTACATGAAGAACAGAATAGACACCTTGGATGTAGAAAACTTGATGTGCAAGTACACGCTGATTGAAGGCGATGTGTTGGAGGACAAGATTAAGTCTATTGCTTACGAGGTGAGGTTCATACCGTCTGCAAATGGAGGATGTGTTTGTAAGATGATGAGTGAGTACCAAGCTGTTGGTGACTTTGAGATCAATGAGGAAGAGATCAGGGGTGGCAAGGAAAGAGCAATGGGCATGTACAAAGTAGTTGAAGCTTACCTCTTCGAAAGTCCTGGTGCTTACGAGTAGCTGCAGTCTCTTGCCTGATCTTTCTTTCCTTTTCGGGTCAACTTTCACAATTCAAGTAGCCATCTTCATCGAGTGCCTTGAATTGTAAATTTCTAGTCTTTGTTCGACTTGGACATGAGATTAGAATAAACTTGGTGATAATTACAGAAGTTTATGGTTAACCTGTATCTGCTAAAGCTATAGAATACTTGTTTCTGGTTGATGCTTAAGGTCAAAACAAATGTGCTAAGATGAGTAAGATATAATGTCGTATACTAGTAGGACTACTACCAATCAGAATATTAAACAATGACATATGATCCTTCTACAATAGAAGCCGGGGAACCAAGCCAGAAAAAAATAATACTACACAATGCAGGGGTCTATTCATTACCAAACTTTAATATTTTAGCATATGGTAAATTTCCATAGCCTCTGTGAAAGTATAGAGCTAAGAAAATGGAAGAGCAGGTAAGAAACAACTCACATTCAACAATATATAGTGCCGGAATGAATATCATTGATTAATCAGGGGAGCAATCACAAATTACATGAATGTAATTACACTGTAAGTTTGCAACTAAAGACATTGAAACAAAAACTAAAAAAAAAATAACAATTGAAGCAAAGTTCTATCTGCAAAATTTCCTTGTACACAAATCAGGAGTAATGGGGGTAGTAATTCATGAGGATATATACTATCAAGATGACAGCAATTCAGAAGATTAATCTCATGGGAAGGTACTGGTCAAGAATGCTTGTTTGTATAAATTGGAGAATTTATTGAAAAAATCAAAGTGCACGGTAGTTCTTGGTATCTCTGATGTAAAGAATCGATGATTTTCTCTTTTCTTTTTGGTATCTCAAAAATCTGTACCATAATTATAAGTTTGTAAGGAAAAGAAGCAAGATGAAGAAGCATTAAAAGACAAATCCTTGAGGTCTGAACAAGGTTCCGGAGAGACTTTCTGGGAGAACCCCTTCACATCGCGACAGAACCATGAGCTAGAAGAATTTCCAGTCATGGAGAATGACACGTTTGAGAGACAAATAGATGTGAAAGGCGATTCGTTGATTCCAGAAAAATTCCCAGCAAAAGTAATATTACTGCCAACCATGTTATCAAAGGTGATTCCTTTAACAAATGGAAGTTGATCAGGGTTGAATTTATCATCAGGATGAGTGCCACTCTGACCAGTAACTTGTATTGCAGTGTGAATGTTATCCATTTCTACATTAGATATGACTATGTCTTTCATATATCCTCCTCTTCCTCTAGTTGTCTTGAGTGCAATGCCGATAAATGAGTCAGAAAGATGGAGTCGTTCTACTAGAACGCTTAATATGCCTCCAGACATCTCACTCCCAAATGCTAGGCCGGAGCCTAAAGAAGATTGAAGGTTGACGCCACGAATGTGTACACTTTTGGTCGGTTTGCCATAGGCGATACCATACTCATCCCAACCGCTCTTGAGAACAATCGCATCATGACCCATGCTAATGTTGCAGTTCTCAATGCAAACATGCTCAGACGAATCTGAAAGCCGAAATTATAGACGTATTACAGAACACAACTAACCCAGGCTATACACATTTTTCAGTTAAAACTATGTATGAAGATTATTTAAGACTTGTCAAACATCAATATCCATCTCAGAGAAGAACAAGTATAATCAGAAAACTATAAAGTTAAACATGAAACAACTAAGCAGCATTAGTTAAAAGGTCTGGAAAGCAGCGTGTGACGAACCTGGGACTATACCACTAGTATATGGAGACGCAGGAGAAGCATGAAGAGTTATGTTTTGGACTTTCACATACCTGTGTTATTGCACGAAACGTATGAGGCATTGCATAAGCATACAAGAAAACGTTACTTTTGACCTCATAACTCACAAGTAGTACCTGCAATATGTAGGATGAATGTTCCAAGCAGGGGAGTTCAAGAAAGTCAGATTCGATATAACGACATTATCACATCTGGTGAATTCCACGAGATGTGGTCTGCTGTAATTCAAGGATTGAGAGTTGAATTGCCCCCACCACACAGAACCCTGTCCATCTATGGTTCCATTACCACCTGCTCTTACACAATTGTGGAAAAGTTAAACATAAACTATTGGAGCATGTATAATCTCATCAGAAAACTATACATTTATGTAATGAACATATCCTCACCTGTTATCACCACATCGTGCAGATCATCTCCGTTGATCAAGCTGCGATATCTCCAACCTGGCAAATCAATCCCTCGACCATAAGAAGGAAGGGGTTCCTCAATTCCCCAGTGAGTGTAGTCCTGCACAAGACCATACATTGCCAACATTAAAAAAATTGGTTACTCTATTAGAAGTTTAGAACAAACCAGCATATCACAAGTTAGTTCTACTAAAAGGTCTAACCTGGGATCCAAGAATAGTTGCGCCGGTCTCAATGAAGAGCGTGAGGTGGCTAGTGAGGTAAAAGCTCCCAGTGAGCCACCGGCCAGGCGGAACATAAAGCTGAGCACCACCCTTGTCAGCAAATGACTTGACATAAAAAACGGCATTCTGGAAAGCTACTGTGTTCAATGTTTTCCCATCTCCAACTGCCCCGAACTCCAAAAGGGACACACTGTGAGGCCTTGGATTCAATGCCTTCTGGTTGTCGCATTCTCCTTCATACTGTAATGCACAACTATATCCCATAACCAAAACCAGCGCCAACTGCAAAAAACAAAACACAAGAAGAAAAGGTTGAACCACAGTTGGATGCCTACCTGTAACACACCATATCCAATCAATCAGCACACACAAAACTCAAATGCTCATCTCCACAAACCCAGATCATCATGAAAATAAAAAAATGACAAACCCGAAATCGAAAACCGATTGAACATCAAAAGCAACGTACTTACTAGCCTCTTCATGAGTCTCTCCACCTTTACAATGAACACCAGGTAACCTCAGACACCAGCTAAAACTCTAAACAACACAAAAAACATGGAGAAGTAAGAGCTTTGGTATATATAATGCCAATGAAAATGAAGTAGAAGGAAACATAAGGGTGGTAAAAGAAAGCGACAGCTTAAAAAAAGAAAAAGCCAGCTCCCTTCCTTGATTTACATTTTTTCTTACAGAAAACCATAAACAAAAGCATCAAAGTTGGAAAAAGCTCATATATGATTTTCGGTTACATTTTGACAGATGAGTTAGATAGAGAAAAATTCCAGGCCCTAAAAAATCATAACATTGCCGACACAAATGCCTCCCATTACAATTTAACACAGCGAAAGTTTTGTAATTTAATCATTCAATTTCATTTGGAATTTAACTAAAACTTATAATGGAATTTTGCCTGATGAGCCATGCGGTGGTGGTGGGACCATGTACGTCGGATGATGATGATGGAGCCGTCGAATGGTGGCGTCAGCAAAGCCAGACCGCAGCCGATTGTAGCATCAGCATGGAGGGGCCCGCCGGGACCCTTGGTCGTGTTCGGTAGCTTCTTTGGGAGCTATCTGTCTAAGGTGATTTGGTCGAGTTTGATTATTCCTTTTCCTCGTACGGTCACATAGGTTTCTTGGATTCACTGTGTTTATTATACCTTTTACAACACGTCTTGTCTCTTCGTTTTACCTTTTTACTTTCTTTCTTTTTACTTTTTTACTTTTTACATTGTTGTTTTGTTAGGAGAGTTGTTTTACCAAAACTTACGGCGCCATCGTAGTGGTTAGTGTCAATATTTGAATTTTAAGGTGAGTTCATTTAGGGACGGAGGATAGTACACCGGTCTCTGGGCTACCGCTCATACACTTTTTTCCTTTTTTCAAATAACATAAATTATATTATACGAGTTAAACATCATTAGCACATGTAAAAAGTAATAAAAGAGGTCAAAACCTATTATGTTATACTAAATAAGGATCGTAATAGGCCTAAGTCTTATTCTATGAGCCACCATCACTTTTTTTTTAATCATTTAAAAAGATCCATTGGTCCATATTAAGTACAAGTCTCCAACTTCTTCTTTTGAGATATTTTTTCTCAATTTTATTCGATTTTCTAAGTATGATGTATATTCGTATTTTGTTCCCTAGCTTGTTATATCGAATTTCAAAATTTTAATTATAAGCTATTTCTTAGTTCTTACTAAGCCTATGAATTTGGGGATGTGAATCTGATAATTTTATGAATTCTCCTTGTCTATCAATATCACTTCTATCCTTCTAGATTGATTTTCATAATGTTGGAGACTAAGAAGCGAAAAATATTTTCTTAATGTTAGATACTCGATACATGCATTATTAATTAATTTATTTTCGTACATTTTAAAAATTTTATCAAAGGAAGTTTAGCCCAGATTGTTTTGGAATTCTGGCTCCGTCTCTGAGTTCATTGGTTCATAAAGAAAAAACTTATTTAATTTTGAAAATTCTTGTATGTACGATGTGTATTTACACGACATAATCTGAACCGTTCATAATAATTCATATGTTTAACCACCATATTTCTATATTATTTCATCTAAACATGATCATTCATGTATGCTTGTGAAGATGCACGTCGTGTACTGAAGATGCTCTCATTTAATTTTGATGTTAACTCAAGTAACGACTAACAACTAGTAAGCGACTAAGGATCGTACTACGACGAATACTACTTATCATCTTTGGTAGAACATAAGAAAATACTCACATGATGAATAGTTTTTAGGGATAAAACTCAATGACCGGTTGTGGTGGTGGAAATGAAGTCGGAAAATGAAAAAAAATGAACCGTTTCTAATTCTAATTTCAGTTGAATTTCTCTCAATGTCTGGTAATAAAATACGGAGACTTGCTGTTATTAATTTGCATAAGACGAAGCAATTTCTTCCTCAAGTTTGCATGATAAAAAAAAAATCTTAACCGAACTTAAATGATCTTACACTAAAGTTTGTGGTGTTCTAACTATGCATGATCACAAAATCTGTTGTGAAAAGTGGAAAAATCTTGTAATAAATATTTCATACACAAGTTGATCACTTGATCATACCAAAAATACAAGTTGCAATGTGATGTAGGTGGGCAATACTGACTACTGATGACAACTTGATCATGAGAAAATGTAGTGGTATCCGAGGTGCTAATAAGTACATGTACAGTGCCGATTAAGGGAGACAGTCACATGGTGAATCCGCCGCAGTACGTGGCGGAGGTAACCACGCAACCAAAGCCGGACATGCAGCTAACCGGGAACTGCCGCCACAGATCGGAAAGCCTTACTAATTTTGCAGCAGATTTTAGTCCCAGAGGTTTATGCTTCTCCTTTTCTTCGATTCCTCTTGTTGCTTTCTGAGGTTAGGAAGGCCAATATTTCAATCATGACTTCATGAGTACGTACCAAGGGACCCTGAGGGACAAATTTAGATGCTAACTATAACTGCCGATGTCCGTAACTTTGTTAAAGTTTGATATCAATGCCGGCCGGGCCAGCTTGCTCTCATCAGTTGAGGTAGCATGCAGTTGCAGTAGGGTCTCTCACTCTCTCATATGTATCTGCAGCAGATCGAGTGAGGGGTCCTTGTGCCTCGTACCATATTTATCTTTATCAACGACGTCCAAGAGTGAAAATTGTTCTTTTTTCTTAATCAAAAACCTTGCACTCTCGACTCGCAACCACAAGCCTAATAATATCAACAAATATAGCATCATTCAACTTTGAAAGATCTTTTTCCATAGATAATTATGCTGCTTGATTAACACCTGTGCTCCTTAAACTCTAGAGGAAGGTTGTTTAATTAGTTTAGAGCACAACCGAGTGGCGGGACTACGACACAACTCACGAGCAAGCTCTTAAACCACCAGTTTGTTTGGTAGTCACACCGTACTAAGCTTTTAATAATTCTAATTTTGTGTTCTTTTTTTTTCCGTCTTGTCTGTTAATTATGCGACATGTTTGATGAACCGAAAACTCTAATTGTACATGATTTTCTTTTTTATTACACAAATGTCACACTCAATCATGCTTGATGTTGTTAAACATAATAGTATCAGCGTGTTCCTCATTTTGTTCTAGACAATTAATGGCGTTCCAAACACAATTTTTATATGCCCAAATCCCTTTACTGCGACGAATACATCACATACTCATATTAGCTAGCGAGATGATCTTATATCTTGGTTGGTTCGTAAAATCCAGAAATAAGCATCAGGAAAATGAAAGTTATTCATATTTTGCGTTTGAGTTGCAAAATTAAATGAAAGAAACTTTTTTCTGAAGGAAGGGAAAATAGGGATGAAAGTTGTGATAACTTTCTTGTGTTACCAAATGTAAGTTATTCAGAAATTTTATTTACGTCTGTTTCCCCTTTTATGAAACTAACAAAAGAACTACTTTCATTTCCTCAAACCAAACGTCATTACGTGGCTAACGACCCGACCGCCTGAACCAAAATTCCCATCATATTGGGCTCCTGAAATTTGGGCCCGCTAGTGTTACAACTCCCACACCGGCCCAATAGCCAGTTGGGTTCGTTATAAGATTGTGTATCCGTTATTCTCTCCCAACTTTCTGGCACGCCGCCCAATAATTTCGACCCGACTGACTCGCAGTCCCTCCCATATTTCTCGCTCATCATCTCTCTCACATTCCCCAACTCACTCCGATCGCTTCAAACCCCAACCATCGCTCTGCTCCGCCTCCATAGCCATGTACGTCATTTCACGGCGAGTAACCGCCGGATCGACGCCGTTCCGCTATGCCGCTACTACTTGCTGGAGAAACTACTCGACGTCGTTTCGCGAGGAAAGGGACACCTTTGGACCCATTCTCGTCCCCTCAGACAAGTAAGTAGCTCCGGTAACTTCAATCCTTCTCTAACTCTCATCGCCTACATCTTCGTTTTGACGCGATTCGATTTTCTTCGTAACACAGACTATGGGGAGCTCAGACTCAGCGATCGCTGCAGAACTTCGATATCGGCGGCGAGCGTGAACGCATGCCGGAGCCTATCATTCGCGCCTTCGGCGTCCTCAAGAAATGTGCTGCCAAAGTTTTGATTTTGATTCTGCTTCTTTTTTGAGTAGCTGATTGTGTTTGATAGATGCGCATAAGGTGTTTGATGAATTGCCTAGCTTAATTTTTGTGTATCAAAATCGAAAACCGGTGCAGGTGAACATGGAGTACGGGCTTGACCAGTCAATAGGGAAAGCTATAATGCAGGCTGCACAAGTGGCTGAGGGGAAGCTGAATCAGCATTTTCCACTTGTTGTGTGGCAAACTGGTAGCGGACACAAAGCAACATGAATGCCAATGAGGTTCGTTTTCGCGGATTTATGTGAAGCAAAGTGTTCGGTGCTATGTATGGTGTTTATACTGATTAGTGAATTTGATGGTGGATTGTGTACAGGTGATTGCAAACAGAGCGGCTGAGATACTTGGCCATAAGCGCGGTGATAAGTTTGTGCACCCGAATGACCATGTTAATAGATCACAGTCGTCTAATGACACTTTCCCAACTGTACGCTTTTTGTTTTAATTTTTTGTCCTTATTATTCTCTTTTACTTCTCGCTGTATACGAACTCATGTGTGTGATTTCCAGGTCATGCACATTGCCAGTGCAATGGAAATCAATTCAAGACTGATACCAAATTTGAAAACTTTGCATTCTTCTCTACAATCGAAGGTTTTGTTTCTCTCATGTTTAGATATATTGGATTGTAGCTCTAAGTAGTTTCTATATCATTTTTTTATTTATGCTGTCTATAAAGAGGTGAAAACATGTTCATGATTTCATCTGTTTTAATATGACCAGTCAGATGAATTCAAAGATATTGTTAAAATCGGACGTACTCACACGCAAGATGCAACACCTTTGACTCTTGGGCAAGAGTTTAGCGGTTACTCTACACAAGTATGCTTCCTTTCACCTTGCATTGATTGATTTGAGCCACTTTTCCCCCTTTGCAATGGTCAGACATTCTGGATATATATTTATTGAGAGACTTAAAAAGCTTTTCTCTTTGGATGCAGGTGAATTATGGAATTGAGCAAGTCTTGTGCACTCTACCCCGCATGTATCAGGTACTCAAATGACTGTCATTTGCTTTCTCCGGCTTCTCGTCTTTTCCTTCATCAGTACTGATTAGTTTATTTCATCTGACCAGCTTGCACAGGGTGGTACTGCTGTTGGGACTGGATTAAATACAAAGAAGGGGTATGAATCGCTTTAAGATTTAAAAATATTCACCTTGTTGTTGTTATATATCCGTATGTTTGTCTGCAATGCCATTGTTATGTACTTTTGGATGCAAGGATCACACTTTCATTTCAATTTTTTTTTTTTTCATTTTGATCTTTCTAGATTTAACTTTCTTCGATTTGGACTGCTACCTGATTTGTAATTTAACATTCTTTATGAATCCTAACTTTGTTCGCATAGTGCCTGTGTTTCTTTGCATTTATAGTGATATAATTTCTCCCATCTTCTAGAATGAGTAATTGCTGTTTTCCGGGATTTTGTAAAACTGACAGTGATCGTTTTGTGCCTATCACGTAGATTTGATGTGAAGATTGCTGCAGCAGTAGCTGATGAAACAAACTTACCATTTGTCACCGCAGAAAACAAGTTTGAAGCTTTGGTTAGTCACTGACTAAAAGTTATTTTGTCTTCTTTGTGTAGAAAAGATTTTCCAACTAAAGGAAGCAGTTAGTACATATTTTAGCGTTGTTTACAACAAACTGATGTCACATCATTGTCGCATTTGTTTTTTTCTCCAGGCTGCACATGACGCCTTTGTGGAAACTAGTGGAGCCTTGAATACAGTTGCTACTTCTCTGATGAAAATAGCAAATGACATACGTTTATTAGGAAGGTTTGTCTGCTAGTTGACTGATGCTTGATTTTTCCTCACACTCTTCTAATGCCCCTCACATTTCATGAATTTCATGGTGCTTCTGTTGTACAGTGGTCCGCGATGTGGCCTTGGTGAACTCATTCTTCCTGAAAATGAGCCTGGAAGCAGCATTATGCCGGTAAAACTCCCAAACCTACATGATTATACAACTCAAAGCAGTTTCCCACTGAACTTATTGTGTTTGAGTATGGGATAGTTCCCACTTCCCACAACATATTGTTTTGACCCGAGTCTTTTCTGTTTCAGGGGAAGGTTAACCCAACCCAGTGTGAGGCTATCACAATGGTTTGTGCTCAGGTAAAGTATATTTAATTCTATTTTGACGATCTAATATAAAAATTAGGTAGTCATTAATGTTTATTGGATATAGTACTGTAATCTTAAACTCTTAATTTGTAAGAAATTTCCGTGTTAAATCATTTTTTATTTAATTCATGCAGGTTATGGTTAACAATGCGACCATTACAGTAGGTGGATCTAATGGCCATTTTGAACTAAACGTATTCAAACCAAGGATTGCTAGTGCTCTCCTACATGTAAGTTCTAATGTAAATTGTGGAGATTTTTATATGAATTTTGGTAATGCCCTTTATATTACAACTAAGCTTATCTACTAGGTAGCAAATTTCTTGCTTTTTAAAAATTTCTCTTGCTCTGGAGGTTTCAGCTTTATAGAAAATGAACAATAATCTGGATGGAATCATCTTTTGAAAGTTATGCATATGAAAATTTTTATAAATATAGCTTGTCCTCAAATGTTTGGAATTCAAATGTAGCTTGCCTGGGATATATTTTTATAAATATTTTATTTCGAATACATGGACACCATGTGACTTTTTGGTTTACGTTATGATGGACCTGCACAAAACTTTATCCTTTAAGTTGTATACAAGTATGTGCTTGATTTCATTTTGGGGATCTCTTGTCCCTACTACATTACCAAATATATTGGCCACTTGTTCACTCAGCTGGTGTTTGGACTCTTTACTGGCAGTCTGTTAGATTGCTTGGTGATGCATCTGCTTCCTTTGAAAAGAACTGTGTTAGAGGAATTGAAGCTAATAGGGAAAGAATCTCAAAGTTACTTCATGAGGTTAGTTTAAACTTTGTGAACAATATTGAACTTCATAATATGTTCCACAGCTAACTGTTTTTCTTCTTCTTCTTGGTGTATATCGAATGAATGGCGCTGCAGTCACTGATGTTAGTCACATCCTTGAATCCTGTAAGCTAACTGATTTTACTTTCCCCGACTCGTGTCTGTCTTTTCTCATGCTCTCTTTTATCTGAAATGAGATTGATATTCTTGCTCCTGTTTCAGAAAATTGGTTATGACAATGCTGCGGCAGTTGCGAAGAAAGCCCACAAGGAGGGCTCTACTTTGAAGGTACTTATTGTACCCTTATCTGATTGGAAGTTTTTCTGTTGCACATTCTTGGGCTGCAAATAGCTAATAAATAATCACTATTTATCCTGGTGTAACGGCTGACTCAGCTTAAATTCAAGCACCAGAACATGTTTTCATTATTGTTTGACACACAATGTTCATGGTATTATCAAAGCATGTGTTGAGTACAGGAGCACGGACACTAGTAGGAAGCATGAAATGAATGCAACATATTAATACCATTGGAGTGCTTACTACCTAGTTGATTTGCAGTAAAGTTGTGAGAATCTTTTGCATCTTTGGGTAATAGATCTTTAAGTACTTAACACCAAAGATGTTACACTTATGCAGGAAGCTGCATTGAAACTTGGGGTGCTAACGAGTGAAGAGTTTGATACTCTTGTGGTGCCCGAGAAGATGATTGGCCCGACCGACCGACTGATAGTTTCTCAGGATAAGCCTTTATGTTTCATCTTTGCTTTTCCTCTCTCTCTCTCTCCAGATGAAATAAGGATTCAAGTTTGATATGATTCATATTGATTACAAACTATATTCTCGAGGATTTCCCCACAGTTGAATTGGGTCTCAGGGAAATGCCTCCAAATTTTGTAACAATGTACTCGGAATAAAATAGAGGAAGGTTACTTTACCCTATTGGACAGAAACATGTGATGAACCCATTTCTCATTTGTATCAACACAGTGAATAGAACATCAGGTATCTACCATCTTTTTCAATCTTCTATTCTCCTAATATTGAATCACATTATGATCCTTAAGAACATTCTTCGTTTCGCCACCCATGCGACTCTTTACAACCACCTGGGTTTTCGGCTGTCTTTGTATAGTTGCACCCTTGAAGTTCAAGCTCATCGTCTTCACATTACGTTTAGCGATGCCAAGAAGTCACTGATGGCGCTTCTATTGCTGTCATTGAATTGTTCGCGTAAACCCTCTGGCGGGAACCTGAGGACCAACATGGTAACGCAAACACTTGCAAGTTTTCAGTCTGAAGAGATCAATGTAGGTGCATTTCATTTTCACAGGTCAAGTACTATTCCTAATTCAAAAGGGATATGTGCACCCATAAAATAATTTTGTATAATTTCGTAGAGGTTCATATTTTTGGCGCCAAGAGCGGTTAGCCGGCCGTGAGTAGACAAAAATAGTCATACCCAAGTCTAAGAATTTACATAATTTGCGGCTCAGAGGATTCAGAGAAAATTGTGTGTGTGTGTGTATTGGCCAAAACAGAGAACGAGGATTAAACAATTAACCAAGTAGAACTAATTTCATTAGAGGACATAGAACAATGGCATCTGAGTCAGGATCGTTTAGAGAGGAACGGGACACATTCGGACCCATAAATGTTCCTTCAGACAAGTAATTAGTGTGCTTTCATTGCCTGCATGCATCTTTGTATGTTTATTTTGAAGTGAGTTGCTCATTTGAAATGTAATTTTCAGGTTATGGGGAGCACAAACTCAAAGGTCCTTGCAGAATTTCGACATTGGAGGCGAGCGGGAACGAATGCCTGAACCTATTATTCGGGCCTTTGGCGTCCTCAAAAAATGTGCTGCCAAGGTTTGATTCTGTTTGAACTTTGAAGGACTTGTGGAGTGGGAAAGACAATGAATTCCCCTAGCTTACTTGTTAGAAATTGGTGCAGGTGAACATGGAGTATGGTCTTGATCAATGCATAGGGAAAGCTATAATGGAAGCTGCCCAAGAAGTGGCTGAGGGAAAGCTAAACTTTTGTGTGTGTTTTTCCAGGTCATGCACATTGCAACAGCAATGGAAGTAAATTCAAGACTAATACCGAGTTTGAAAGTTTTGCATGCTGCTTTAGATTCAAAGGTGCGATTTCTTTGGTTGTCATTAGAACGCAGACTGATATATAACATGTATCAAATGTTCAAATTTTAGTTAAGTTTTATTTTGGGTAAAATATTGTATAGTCCTTGTGTTTTGAATTCGATATCTATTTAGTCGATATCTGTTTAGTCCTTATGGTTTTATTTTAATCTGAATAGCCCTTAAAGTTAGGATTTTTTATTCAAATAGTCCTTATGGTTTTATTTTAATCTGAATAGTTTTTAAAGTCATGATTTTTCATCTAAATAGTCCTTATGACAGAAAATTGTCTGAACTATTTGGATGAAAAATCATGACTTTAAGGACTATTAAGATTAAAATAAAACCATAATGACTATTTGGATGAAAAATTGTGACTTTAATGACTATTAAGATTAAAATAAAATCACAAAGACTAAACAGATGTCGACGGATTAAACAAATTTCAATTCTTTTATTTTTCTCTTCTTTGTAGGTATCAAAACTTGTTCCTGACTCCATCTTTTCTATGATAAACAGGCTAATGAATTCAAAGACATTGTTAAAATCGGACGCAATCACACGCAAGATGCAACACCTTTGACCCTTGGGCAAGAGTTTAGCGGCTATTCTACACAAGTAGGCTTACTTTCCTAATGTACAGCTTGATTTACCATCGAGCATTTTCATTTTTAACAAGAACATGAATATAGGATCATATAGAGGTCCTAGTCTCCTAGAACAAGCTTATGTCCTATCTGGAGAGGACTCGTCAATAGCCTTTTTGCTTTGGCTGCAGGTGAAGTATGGGATCGATCGAGTCATGGGTGCTCTTCCCCGAATGTATCAGGTTGGCAACTCATTTGATCGTCAGTTGCTTTCCCTGTCTGTTTGTTAGTTTATTTGGATGTTCTGGTTGATTATCGATTTTGTTTGAGCAGCTTGCACAGGGCGGCACTGCTATTGGGACTGGATTGAACACGAAAAAGGGGTAAGAGGAACTTGAGATTTCTTTTTCATTTCCTACACTTCTGCATTTAGTAGAGATGCATGCTTTGTATTTGTTTGGTAAGTGTAAATCATTGCTTTCATGGTAGTGTATATAGCATTTGCATTGAGATCTTGTCACACGTCTTAGTTGTTGCTTCGTTACTAGTATAGTGAGGTCGGATTCTGCAAAACTGACAGTGCTTATTTTCTGCTTGTCATCTAGATTTGATGTAAAGATAGCTGCAGCGGTAGCTGAGGAAACAAAGTTACCGTTTGTTACAGCAGAAAATAAGTTTGAAGCCTTGGTTAGTACTAATAAATGTTGTCTTCAGCATCTGGTTGAGGTCCCTTCATCGGATATTTTGTATTCGTTCATCTGATATTGCAGCTCTATGTAACTTGGTTTATGCCAGGCGGCCCATGATGCTTTTGTGGAAACTAGTGGAGCCCTAAATACAGTTGCTACTTCTCTGATGAAGATTGGAAATGATATACGTTTCTTAGGAAGGTTTGTCCATTTGTTGGATCATGCATGACACCTGATTTCTGTTCCTCCCCTCCCATGCCTAATTTTGTGTTTAAGAATTTCAATTTTTTATTGTACAGTGGTCCACGTTGTGGCCTCGGTGAACTTAGTCTTCCTGAAAACGAGCCTGGAAGCAGCATTATGCCTGTAAAACTCTCGTTTCTTACACATCTTGTGTTACTACTATCTTTTTGTATAGATGTTAGTCCTACAGACTACAGTCCTACTAAACTTGTCATTTTGACATGGTTCTTGTTCTGTTTCAGGGAAAGGTTAATCCTACCCAGTGTGAGGCTCTCACAATGGTTTGTGCTCAGGTAGAGTGTCTAGTTCTGTTTCGAGAAGATATATAATAAGAAATAATCTGAAGTCATAGAAGCTTTTGGTAATGAGAAATTGGTATTGATTTCTTATGTGATGCAGGTCATGGGTAATCATGTGGCCATTACAGTTGGTGGATCAAATGGTCACTTTGAGCTTAATGTATTCAAACCGCTGATGGCTAGTAATCTTCTACGCGTACGTTCAGTCGTAAATTACAACCAAATTTTCTTGGAAATTGATAGACTCATCTCTTGCCATGTGATAATTTTTGGCTAAGAAACTCACTTGATCCAAATTCATGCTCATGTTCACTGAGCTTGTGTTGCTGACTCTTTACTAACAGTCTCTAAGGTTACTGGGAGATGCATCTGTCTCATTTGAAAAGAACTGCGTGAAAGGCATTCAAGCCAACAAGGAAAGAATCTCAAAGTTACTTCATGAGGTCAGTTTATTCTAGGCAAATGCTCCTCAACTGTTTATTCTGTCAATGTTGGATGCCATAGCTAATGAATTTTGCTCTTTTATTGTGAAAATCACTGCGTTGCAGTCGCTTATGCTGGTGACATCCTTGAACCCTGTAAGTTTCTACTCAGCATTTGTGTCTATATGTTCATAATGAGCTTTGAACATTTGTATTCAGACACACATTCCTGATTCTGTTGCAGAAAATTGGTTATGATAATGCCGCAGCAGTTGCAAAGAAAGCCCACAAGGAGGGATCAACTTTGAAGGTATGTGTATATATATATGAATTCCTATCAACAATGTAACACTCCTGCAGGAAGCTGCATTGGAACTTGCTGTGCTCACTAGTGAAGAATTTGACAGTCTTGTGGTGCCTGAGAAGATGATCGGTCCATCTGACTAACCGACTTGTTTTCACTTCTGTTGGGGAGCAAGTGGTGCCACCGCACCCGGCTCCCTGCTTGGCGCTTCCAAATTTTCCGGCCTTGTACATATATACCTACAAACTATAATTCTTTTTCACGAGGGAGAACTGATGTAACAGTTACTATCCCTATTGCTGGCCGGGTTGTATACATATTTTTACGTTCTCTGTTGGTATAGCTAATTCTGCATATACAACACTTGATTCTCAGTGATACCACGTTTCATTCAAAAAAGAATCACTTTTACATATATCAAATGAAGTTTGTGTACAATAAAGAAAATTGTAACAACATTAGCTTTTCAAAGCTTTAAACAAAAATAATTCATTTATCACAATTAAAGTTGTGATTCATAATTTAGGGTTTAATGAATTTTTGTTGCCCTGTAATAAAAGGGGTACAAGCTAGGCCACACTACTCTTGCCCATTTTTCTCCGACTTTTTACTAAGGTTGAAGGGTTTTCACCTATATTATATGATCTGCTTTCAATAACTGATAATGATATTGTATTAACCCTAAGTCAAGACAAAACAGTAGTTTATACTTTATAGACTGGTGCTTAATCTGTGTTCTTCTTTTTTCTTTTCTTTTTAAAAAAAAGAACATAACCCTATCTTCATTGGGTAGGTGGCAGCTCGAAGATGGTCATCATACAATGCACCCTCCCCATTCTTGAATTGTTGTGATTGATTAAGAGAACCTACCGGTACCAATATTTCCCATCTCTTTCATGGACTGTGATCCTTCCCTAACTTATGTCATATTAAACATTTGATTAGAAACTCCAAAATCACTAATCCAATCTTATAACTTCTCAGATCTGGACATATTTGAAGCCATTTTCTTGATCAAGAAAGTTTTGGAGAAAAAAAGTAATAAATAAATGAAAATCTTAAATGGGTCATTCTCACGTGTAAAGGACTACCCTTGTGTTCTCTCATTCGTGCGTCGCCTTCCTTGTCTGCGACTTGGCTTTTTGGCTCCCTCCACTGTACTTCTTCTTCTTCTTCTTTTGTCTTCTCTGGTTCTGAAATGGGTTGGAAGCCTGTGAAGCTCTGCTAGTCATCTTTCACCCTTCACTCTCTCCTATCAAAGCTTCAAGCCTGGTAATGATAGCTAAAGTTTCTATCTTTCCTGGTTATACTCAGTGATTTGCTTTTGAATTGAGTATAGATTTGTTCAAACTTGAGCATTGTGAATTTACACCCAGAAAAAACTGAAGATCCTTGCTTTTTTGTCTGAAAGTTTAGAACTTTGATGAAATGAGATTATAGATTTCAGCTACACCCGAAATTGGGTCATGTCAGATTGATCAACTGATCATTTCTGTTGTTGTTTGTGGATCGTTAAGATTTGATACAGTAGTTACTAGTTAGATAATGATTCGAGTCTATTCTTGTTTGCCACCTTAAGCATTGTACAGAAAATTATAGATTTTTGCTTCTTTCGGAGAAGTTAAGGCTATGATGAAATGAAACCAAATTGGTTTATGTCAGTTTGACTAACTTAATCATTTGTTGTTGTTATTTGTGATTCATTAAGGTTTAAGACAGTAGCTGCATGATGGAGTCATGTGATTGCGTTGAGGCACAATGGCCCCCTGATGAACTTCTGGTGAAGTATCAGTACATCTCTGATGTGTTTATTGCGTTGGCGTATTTCTCGATTCCATTGGAGCTCATATACTTTGTGCATAAATCTTCTTTCTTCCCATATAGATGGGTGCTTATGCAGTTTGGTGCTTTCATTGTGCTTTGTGGCGCAACCCATTTCATAAATGTGTGGACATTCTCTATGCACACCAAAACTGTTGCCATCGTGATGACTATTGCAAAGGTCTCCTGTGCTGTTGTGTCGTGTGCAACGGCGCTGATGCTTGTTCACATTATTCCGGATTTGTTGTCTGTCAAGACCCGGGAGATCTTTCTCAAGAATAAGGCTGAAGAGCTTGACCGAGAGATGGGCCTTATTCTAACTCAGGAAGAAACAGGAAGGCATGTTAGAATGCTGACACATGAGATTAGAAGCACACTTGACAGAGACACTATACTGAAAACCACTCTTGTTGAGCTGGGAAGGACTTTAGGCCTTGAGGAATGCGCTTTGTGGATGCCGTGCAGGAGCGGGATGAACCTTCAACTTTCTCATACTCTCAACTATGACGCCCAAATTGGGTTCACTGTGCCATTTAGCCTTCCTATAGTTAATGAAGTTTTCAAGAGCTCTCGAGCAATGCGTATACCATATACCTGCCCCTTGGCCCGGATCAGACCACTTGTGGGAAGGTATATGCAACCTGAGATTGTTGCTCTGCGTGTACCACTGTTGAATCATTCAAATTTCCAAATGAACGACTGGCCTGATGTCTATGCCATCATGGTTCTGATTCTACCAACAGATAGCACTAGAAAGTGGCGAGATCATGAACTTGAACTGGTTGATGTTGTTGCAGATCAGGTACTTAATTGTTCACATGTTTCCTTTTCACTAGTTACCTAATTGTCATAATAATTACCCATTTGGCTCGGTCCATAGGTTTTCTATTCTCTTCTTTCTTTTTTCTTTTTTAAGACAACGTTCTTTTATTGTTTATCTCATCAATTGATAGGATATCTAATAATACAGGTAGCTGTTGCTCTTTCACATGCTGCTATTGTTGAAGAGTCCATGCGAGCCAGTGATCAGCTCGTGGAGCAGAATGGTGCTTTAGATTTGGCCCGGAGAGAAGCAGAGCTGGCAATCCATGCTCGCAATGATTTCCTTGCTGTCCTGAACCATGAAATGAGGACACCAATGCATGCAATAATTGCATTGTCTTCACTTCTCTTAGAAACGGAACTAACACCAGACCATAGGGTTATGATAGAATCGGTACTAAAGAATAGCAACCTTTTGGAAACGCTTATTAATGATGTTCTAGATCTTTCTAGACTTGAAGATGGCAGCCTAGACTTGGACATTGGAAAGTTTAACCTTCATGGAGTTTTCAGAGAGGTAAGTTTTATGGTTTTGGCTTCATATACATCCTGAAAAGAAATTCATTTATGTGGACTCACATCAGGCATGTTTCCAAATTTTAGGCAATCGATCTGATAAAGCCTATTGCTACTGTGAAGAAGTTATCCATGACTTTGATTCTGGCCCCGGATGTGCCAGTATGTGCTGTTGGAGATGAGAACCGGCTTATGCAAACTATCTTAAATGTTGCTGGTAATGCTGTCAAATTTACAAAGGTGGGTTATGTTTCAGTTATAGCATCTATTGCAAGACCAGAATCTTCAAGAGATTGGCGACCACCTGAATTTTATCCAGCGCCAAGTGACGGTCATTTTTACTTACGAGTTCAGGTCAGTGTATTCAATATTTTGTACACTACTACATCCCATCTCTTTGCATTTTGACACTGGGGTCTGAGCAGTGCCAACAGTGCACCCGCACTGGGTCCAAGACTGAAGGAGCATAAATTTTGGCCCTATATATATAGTATATATAATTAAGAAAGAAATATATTAATAACACAATCAAAAGGGCATACTATGTCGTTAATCTTCATAAATTACATTTTGATATCTTCTAAGAACTACTTGAATAGTCTTCGTTTTTGATAATTTGGAGTAATCTTTTTATCCCTTAATTTTCTTCCAAATTCATATACTTGTTGCATTAATTTACATCGATAAATGAGGCCACTTGACTATTGACTTTCTCCACAATGAAACCAAGTTAGTCTGCTCTCTGTATAAATTGCTCACAATCTTCCGAATTTTTCCATCATCTCTCCATTTCGCATCTCCTCTCCCATGAATTTCACTTTTTTAAGACTCGACGGCACGTTGCTATGAGTTTTCCATATCCAAATTTTTCATTTTCAATCTCCGAATTGCACTTAGCTAGGTTTGAAACACCAAAAACATTTAACATATATAAGGGCACAAAATTTCTTCCTAAAAAAAGTAATCAGTATTTTTTGAATAAAAAATTATATATATAAGGGGCACACACAAAAATTCCGCACTGGGCCTTAAACCCCTCAGGACCGGCCCTGGGTCTGAGCATCTTTCAGTCTTCTGTAATTTATGGACAAGTGCATCTTTGTGGTTGCAGGGTGTAGACTTTTTAGCTTGACAATTATGTACTGTGATCCAGTGTTATCTCGAAATCTAAAGCAAAGAAGCCACTACATTACCTGCATGTTGCGTGCTAATAGTATTTTGTTTTTCCTTCTATGACTTGCTCACATTTTCCTATGGCTACAGGTTAAGGATTCTGGCAGTGGTATTCTTCCCCAAGATATTCCTCGTATTTTCACCAAGTTTACTCAGCCCAGAAATGGATCCAATCGAGTAAATGATGGTGCAGGACTTGGACTTGCCATTTGCAAAAGGTAGAATTCAAACTTCCTTCACTAAGACTACAGAAACTATTTAGTCCATGAACTAATATTCATGCTATGAAGTTGGGTTGTAGCCTCTGCTATGTTGCCTGTTCATTAACATTACACCTTTCTAATTGATCGTATTAGGTTTGTGAATACCATGGGAGGTCATATTTGGATCGAGAGTGAGGGCATTGACAAGGGAACTCTTGTTGTATTTATCGTCAAACTCGCCATATGTGACAGTTGCAGTACAACAATAGCACATCAAACAGCACCTAAAGGAGAGGCAAATCACGGAAGTGCAGATCTCATTGGATACAAACCAGCTTTTAGAGACGGTTATGGTTTAGCTTCAACAAATGCACGTTATCAAAGAAGTCTTTGAGTGCAGTAACTGTAAATGTTGTGTTAAAACTCAAAAGAACACAAATTTTTCTAGGGTATGGAATGGTGATTAAGAATTTAGTTCATGCTAGTAGAAAATTGCGTCTTCTGCTATCATTTGGATGGTTGCATACTCTTTATCTTGTCAAAAGGATGGTTGCGAATTGCATCCAGTTTCAGCGAAAAAATTTCAGTGTTCAACACTGAATCAAAAGCAAGGCACTTTCCAGTAACAGGCATTCATCTGTGAAATCAACTAAACCTAAACAAGCTGCTCTTCTCAAGTAACATATATCATTTTAGGGGCTTCATTTCCAAAGTTATAATTCTATTCCGGTTGTTATTGTAAAGTTTAGTGAGGTCTGAAATATTTCAACACCCTCGATGTTAAATCACTAAGAACATAGCTAATTTGAATACAACACTTCAAATTAGGAAACTCATAATATAGCAGATCAAGTGCAAAAACCAAAATATAGATAACAAAACATAAGAAACTTCATACATAGTACAAAGATTCTGAAACTTCTTTCAACTACAAAGCAAAGTAATTTGGTCCAAAACAAACAAAGATACTGGTTTTTTAAAACTAGCCTATCAAAACAACTTGAAGTACATGGACCACCAACAGCAATCCATCTATCAGTTATCTTCATAGGAAGACTTAGTTCCTGGATCGCTTAGTTGCCCTGCAAGCAAGTAAAATAGAATGTTAGGTAAAACTAAATAAAAAATAATATTTGAGAACAATAAGCCTGACAAAACAAATTGTAGAAAGAAAAAGTGTGAACTTACTGTGCGGGTTCAGCAGCGGATGCGGCCACTGGTGCTCTTTCTCCAGGTCCCTAAACACAACATAGAAGTACAAGCAATGTAAGAACATAAATTGTATAATTAAATTGCAAATGGACAATACTGTGAACTAGTCCTTCTCTATGACAAAGTTTATTAAGTCTAGTAAAGCAAATGCAGAAGTATTTGAATGATTATTTCAACAATACCTGAGCCAAACGTTCTTCCCTCCTAGCATTTTTCCTCTCCCTGCTAGCCTTGTTCTTGGCCCTCTTGGCCTCAAACTGGTCAGACAAAGTCTTCTCTCTTGCCTTCTCGGCCTTTGACTTGTGGATGCTCTCCATGAGCACTCTCTTGTTTTTGAAAACGTTACCCTTGACTTTCATGTACATGTCATGGTACATGTGCTTGTCAATCTTCTTTGCCTCACGGTACTTGCGAAGCAACCTCCTGAGGACACGCATCCTGCGCATCCAGAGGATCTTGGTTGGAAGCCTTGCCTCCCTGGTACCCTTACGCTTACCTAAAAAAATCAGAAACCACACATTAAGATTTCACTTACTAGAGCTCCAAGCACAGCAGAAATGTAAAGCACAAAACTTCACTGACCAAAGACAAAAACAATGTCCAACTCTCATTCAATCAACATACCGTATCCAGAGTGACGCCCCTTCCTCTTGGCCTCCTTCATACGACGTGCACGTGAGCGCGAATGAATCTTAGTGGGCTTCCTGATGATGAACCCATCCTTGACCAACTTCCTTATGTTTTGGCCTGCAGTTGACAATCCAAATCATCATTAAGCAAGCAACACCACAATATATTTCTGACAAAACATTCTCATAGAAATTCAGAAGTAGCTCAAAAGTCGCAATTGCACATGAAACATAAATACACACGAACAGTTCAATACAACTACAACATCAAAGCTCTATAACATTGAAAACGCTTCTTTAGCTAAACATATACTTCAAAGTTCAGAGATTTCCATAAACACACGAGACGCAATTCGGTACTAATTTAAAGAGCAAACAGAGGCTATACATCAAAATCAAACTCCGATATAGATTACCACCGGTCATACAAACATGTTTTACTATAAACACATACAGATCCTAACCCTAGCCACAACGAAACAGCCAGAGATGCTTTACAATCTACAGCACAACGCTCAAAACCCTAAGCCTTCATCTTACTACGTCTCCTCAATATATCAACATCAATACCAAACAGCTCACAGAATCAAACAGATCTTGAAGAAGAACAGATGAAAATGAAAGAGATATAGGGAGAGAGATTACGAGAGTTGGCCATGGAGATGTCGCTGACTTCATTGGGGTCAAGCCAGACCTTTCCTTGACCACACTTGAGGACGCTGGCGGCGAGCCGCTTCTGGAGCTTCAACGAAACCATGTCTTCAACTCCTCCTGAGTCTTGTTCAGAGCAGCAGCTGAAGCTATAAGAGAGGCTAAGAGCTTTGTGGAAGAGACGGCTTTATATGCCGCTCCAAGTTTGTGGTTTATACCCTAGGGTTTCGCTTTTGGGTTATTAGCTGGGTTGCAAAGCCCAATGTAAATTGGGCCTGACCTAATCGAAAATTCTAATACTAATTCTTCTTCTTTTTTCTCATCATTTGGTACATATATTTAAACCTTAATTCATAACAAAACTTCATATATATAATAATAAAAAATATATGAAGAGCCTCTCAAGAGCCTTTGTACATATATTTAAACCTTAATTCATAACAAAACTTCATATATATAATAATAAAAAATATTTATTCAAAAAATAAAATAAAAGTTACTAGTTAAATATAAATCCACAACCTTGTTGCAAGAAAAGAAAACTAAAGTCTTGTCTCTAAACCCCGTTCATCCATCAAACTTGAAGCAATCCTGTTTCTCAATGCCTCCATCTCTCTAGAAACATGGCCGTGACCACATGCATCATCCTCTCTCCCATCCTCTTCAATGTCATCAAAGGTTTCACTTTCGTCAAAAACTAAATAACGTACGGCATACCTTCTTATATAGTTGTGAAATGTCATTGTTGGTATAACAATTTTAACTTGCTTATCAAATGAGTAACTTGGCATGTCCCGTAAAATATTCCATCTTTTTTTCCACACACCAAAAGTGCGTTCAATAACGCCCCTGAGGGAAGAGTGTGCATGATTAAATACCTCTTTATAACCTGTTGGTTGAGCACCTCTGCGAAATTCAGGAAGATGATACATCTGACACTTTTATGGTCCCAAATACCCTTTCATTTGTGGGTATCCTGCATACACCAAATATTATTTTCCTGAAGAAAAAAAAAAAGTCGATCATAATTTCAAGTGTAAGAAGTGCTTTAATGTTGAACAAATGCATATTTTTTCATATAAATATAATTATCACTTGGAGGTTTAGGAAAGTTCAAAGCTGGATTGTGAATTACTGATTGGAATATTCTTGCATCATGAGCAGCGTCTTCCCAACCTGCACATGCAAATGTAAATTGCATGTCAAAGTTGCATACTGCCATTATATTCTGAGTCGGTATTCCTTTTCTGCCAATGTATGGTACTTGATCTGATGGTGATATAGTTGCATGAACATGCACGCCATCTATAGCTCTAATACAATCCTGCACAAACTATGATATTTTATACCACGTTGTTTGTTAAAAATAAAAATGACTACAAGATATAAAATAACTTACCTTAAAGTGAGGCATATATCTAGAATCACCAAGTATTTCAGGTGGAGTGCTTTTGAACTTGGGATCTGATGGCTTGATGAAATCTTTTGCCATGACACCACATATCACATTGAGCATTTTATTGAAGTATCTACTCACCGTCTCGCCAGTGTTGAAATCGCTCTTGTACACTTCTGTTTGCTTCACCTCCTCCTAAAGTGTACAAAAATATTGCCACCTTCTCAGCCACACTTTTTCTCCGGGAAGCTTTCACCTTATAAGTATTCTTCAAATCATCATACAATTTAAAGAATACATCTTTGTTCATCCTGAACATGTTATGACAACGAGTGTCATTCCCTGATTGTAATTATATCACCCAAATGTTACCAGTGTATAAAGAATTCATACAAGGGACCTTATGAATCAAAACTATATATAGATATATCTAAATGCTTAGGAACTATGGCTAACAGATTTGAATGCAGAACCGTAATCAATGGAAGTTCAAACAAAACAAAAGAATTTTCACAATATGCCCTGTGTCCTCGATTTGTATGCTTTGATAATTCTTCCACCACCAAAACTTTCCAACAATAGCAACATCAACTTCCATTAGGGAAATATATATATATATATATATATATATATATATATATTTATGCTTCTAAAAAGCAAGTACTCTAAAGACTTGGTTTCAATTACGTTTATTCAGAGTGGCTTTTTCCTTTTGACTTTCAACTTCAATATTTACACAACTTAACCAATTCGGCTTCAAATTATACATCTAGTGAGCATATGGATCAATTATATTCCCAAACCAGTTAATATAAACCAATTCACATGATTCATTAATTCATTACATACATACAGAACACAATTCAAAATTTCATACCATGAAAACACCAATTCAATGTTTCAGAGAATACTACTGACCTATTTGCTGAGAAATCGCATCTTCAAGATGGCACCTGCAATCAACCTTTTGGCCTCCCTGTAATAGAATTATAAATATATCAATTCATGTATAAGTTAATAGGGATTATATAAAACCAGAGAAAGATCGAAGTTTCCCACGCCGACCTAGCCTTCAATGCTAGCGTCTCCCACGACGCCAAACCCGCATCCCTGCCGATCCTCCTTGACAGCTGTGTCACCATCGCCGAGGACCATCTCTACGGCGTCGTTGCTCTTCATGGGAGCTGTGGTGGTGTTGTTGTGCACTTAGGTTTCTCAACGAGAGAGAGAGAGAGAGAGAGAGGATTGAAGATGGGCGGCTATCCGGTGTGAACTCACAAATTGGGATGAAGCTTCTTTCAGCCCTCAGATCAGCTTCATTTAGATCTAACGGTTATGGATGGACCGTCCCTTTCTGTCCCGTGAAAACTCTCCCGCAGGTGAGCGGGGCCTTCTATTTCTTCAACACACTTTACACATATCTAGCTAGAGAGTGATTCGTTATCTTCGTATATGTCAGTGTAATATGTGAGGATGAACACTCCGGCTTAATTGCCCATATTCCCCGGCTTTCGCTCCCAATTGGAAAATTCTCCCTATTGTGAATAGAGTAAAGTTTATGTTGTCTGTCTTTGATAAGGTGTTATGGAATTGGGTTCCATGTGAAGCTAACCGGGTTGTTGATGCAGCGGCGAAGCTTGCCATGGTGAGGTTGTGCTCTTAGGACTGGGCTTCTACACCTCCAACCTCTCTCCTTCATATTCTCAAGAGCGATGGCCCCATGATTGAGACTTGTTGTCTTGCTCTTTGATCTGCTTTTGTCTTTCTTTACTTTTAATCTGGAGTGGTTTGTAGTAGTGTTTAGTTTTCCTCTTGCTTTTTCAGAGTTGTTGGTTTTTTTGTTGTTGTATTTGCTCGATCTATATGGTCTGTTTTAATGAAGTTCTATTCTTGACTATAAAAAATAAATAAAAAAATAAAAAAACTTAATTGCCCATAATCCCATCCATAGTTCCATACCATCCTTCCATCCTTGTCTTGCACTATCTTACAAACTCGTCATCCGGTGACTCTCAAATTCACCTTTTTTTCTTTTTTTCTTTTTTTTCCAAAACACTTGTCTCAAGATTAATTGTCACATCAACTTCTTTGGGATTGTTGACACTACAAGTGAAAGTTGTGGAGAGTTCATCATCATCGACATAGGTAACACATCTCTAACTATTAACGACACTCGTTTTGCATTGTTAAAAATGACTAATATTGCTGAAAATGTTGTACGATGCATAAATATATGGGAAATTCGTCTATATGGTATGTCAACTTTCGGTCTTTATAAGTTTTGGTATACCAACTTTCTTAAACATCAGAATGGTATGTCATGTTTCGCCCCTGACTGAAGATTGGTACTTTTGACCGTCAGCTCCGTTATAGCAGTTGCTAGCTGTCAATTTTTCATGGGTATTTTGGTCTCTCCAATCATCCCGCCAATTCCCTCATGAAAACAGCTATCTGCCTAGGACCATAACCAATCGAGCACATAAAAGCAACATAGTCATTCACATCGATATCATACACCAACCTGGGATTAAGTGCCCTATTAGGATCAACATGCCCAGCTCCATGAACAAAAGGCGTCGACTCTCCCCCATTTGCAAGATCCTTAATTTTGTTCCCGGAATTGTCCAGAGTATAGGCTGTTGTCACCAATGCGGATTTAATAGCAGCAGGAGACCATTTCGGATAGGCCTTCCGCAACAGAGCAGCAATGCCACTAACATGTGGACAAGACATGGATGTGCCAGAAATGATATTGAACTCAACTCGTCTGGGATCAATGTCCAAATCAGTAGGGGAAGAGGCACCAGTCCAACCAGCTAGAATGTTCACTCCGGGAGCAATCACATCGGGTTTTAGTATCTCCGGAGTCAGAGAATTCGGACCCCTGCTCAAAAACGAAGCTACTTTCGGCGATGGTGGAGAAGTCCCAATTACAGTTCCTCGGAATTTGATCGTGGCAGTTGCATTATGACCAGTTTTGATATAGCTCCTTATCTTATCGGCAGCCATTTGACCCACCATTGTTGCCGGGATCAGGTGAGAATCAGCAAGAAGCTCTTCACCGCTCTCTTCTGTGTTTGCCATTATCATTCCGATCCCACCGGCGAGCTTAACGGCGCTTCCTTTGGCGACTCTGGCGTTACCTCCACGATCACACACGACGATCTTGCCTTGCACTTTCGACGGTTGCAGAGCCCCGGAATAGCAGAACCTACTGCCGCAGTCTCCGCCGTAGACTAACGGAAGCTTGTAATCCTTTAGACCCTCCCCGGAGTACAACGACACGCCATTGAAGACTCTGCCGTCACCCAAAACGACGTCGGCCGGGAACTCTCTGTCGAGAGTGGAAGCTCCGATGGTGAGTATCCAAGGAGCGGTGTTGGTGGCGGTGAACTTTCCCGGCCCGGAATTCACCGATGTCTAAATTACCTGAGTATGTTGGCGGCTCTCCAGAGAGACGAAAGTATCTCCAAACTTTAGACATCGCAAAATCTTTGCTTGTGTGATCGATGGAGAGAGGCTGATCGACTGTAAGATGGTGAGAAAGATGAGAGAGAGAGACAACGAAAGAGACGAGAGAGAGAGAGAGCGGGTAATTGATTTTTGAATCAATCACATGTAAATTTACCACAGTACCCCCCATTTTTTATTTTTGAATCGCGTCGTAACGGAGCTGACGGTCAAAAGTACCAATCTTCAGTCGGGGGCGAAACATGACATACCATTCTGATGTTTAAGAAAGTTGGTATACCAAAACTTATAAAGACCGAAAGTTGACATACCATATGGACGAATTTCCCTAAATATATATATTGATCATACAATCATATATTTTACAAAACCGAGGTACTTCATTATTATTTTCCTAGATACATGATCATGGGGTTTTATGGGTACGTATTTCTTCATAGTCGATCCATATATATCAAGTTCGAATGAAATTGAGTTGGAGAAGGATCGAGTATCTGTCACAATTATGTAAGGAAAACGCTTCAATGTAACATTGATCGATCCAAAACCACATCTATATAGTAATTTGTCTCGTATATAGCTTCCATTTCATACACTGTTAGTTTTCATGTAATATGGATATCCATCTTCTATTCAGATTAGGTTACATACTTCATACTTGAACATCGTCGTCTCCATATTTTACATGCATGCATTTGTGTCCTAACATCCACAGGGTGCGGCCCATTGTCATCATAGCTAGCCTCCAGTACGTACGTTGCGTTAATATAAACACAGCGTTCTGCTAGACTGTTGAACAAGGAGCTTAGCATATACAGATTTAAGTACTGCCACTGTGTACAGTACTGATCGATCGATTTCGCTGCCGGCCGTTACGGTTTGAAAAGATTTTATTCTCACTCTTTTTTTCCGGAAACAAAGAAAAGCTGCAGATCATCACCATGGCTCTTCAGTCCTCACACAAAAGAATAAAAGCACCAAACATGTCTATCCCAGTTTTAGAGAAGGATAAAAAGCAGGAAGCCAATCCTCTCAAGGAATTAAAAGAGGTCTGAATATAATTTCTTGGTTTGATTTATCGATATGTAAGTTTTACATGATCCTTTAAATTTATACGTACACACAGACACTACGCAGGCTTCAAAATCAGAAGCATGAGCTTGAGAAGAAGGTCCTCGCAAATATTTGGAAGGCTCAACGAATAGTCGCAGCTGCGGAGAGTAAGAAGGCACAGAAGCTATATGGTTCAATCGAAAGAAATTATGACCAATACGGTAAGATCCCTATCCTTCGAAAACATATATCCTGTGCATGTTATATTTTATGACTTGTTCTATGATTTGAAATCGATACGCAGTGTTGAAAAAATGTACAGAGAAGAAGGGACGCTTACGGAAGAAGATCGATAAGCTAATGAATTTCAGCTTTTGCATTGAGAATCAGGTATGTACGTATGTGTGTACCTGTAAATGTATGTATGTAATTAGTATTGTTTCAAATTCAAAATGGCGGTTCTCGTTTTAGATTACTTTACTGGAAGGACAAGCTAATACTGAGAAAACACCGGTTTATGATGGTTCACCAAAAAACGAAGAATCTGCAGTGAAATCTCAGTACATGGACATGACAATGTAAGTTGAATTTGACATTTATGCATTATATTTACCATTAATTCTCAAGTTAATTACTTGATGATATAGTAACTTTGTACAGGAACAATGATGAATTGAGGGAAATGTTAGATGAGATCAACAAGGTCGTCGACTACATGCCATTGAAATCCTCAGCAAAATTAGGGAAGCGTTGTCAACATATACTGAACAAACCGTTTGTTTCGATGAAGAATAATCTCTGCGGGTTGTTTCGAAGTGTTAGATCAACTAGTGAAGGTCGACCAGGTCCGAGTCAGATAACAAATGGAGACGGGCCCTAGTCTCGCAACAACTCAACCAAACTAACTAAACAACCACATTCTAGGATCTCGATGTGCAACTACTTGTTTTTCATTCACTGATTTCAAGATATTGTAACATAATATTATTATCGAAACATCTTTAACACGCACGACGTCTATTTGGACATGTTATATTAATATACTAATGGTTAAGATTAACAGACAATCCAAACATTAATACATATGCATGGTTAACCTTACATGTGGATGGATATGGATGATTAAGATTGAATTATGTATTTGAGTAGTTGAGTTGTTGCAATATAATTTTTTTATTTTATTTTATTTGTGTTAGGATACCTTAAAGGCTTCTTAGATCCAGAATTTAATCTAATCTATATGCGCATGTGAAATGCTCTAACTATGCATTGCAACACTATGCCCGACCACTTTGACAGCTTAATTGCTCGAACCTAGGGTAGAGGAGCACATCCAACTAGGTAAGATCCACTAGACCACTCTAATTATGCATTGCAACATATTTTTTGACAACTTTAATAGTTTCAGGGCTCTAACTTAGGTTAGAAGCACACTTAACTCGGCAATAACCATTAAGTGGTCCAAATATAGAGGTTTTAGTACACAATATGTATCTACACATATCATGTGATTTGTTAAGATTAGATTACCTTAATATAGATACATGCATGGTGGTTTCCATATAGAAATAGTTATGAATGACTAAAATTACTTGCAGGCTAAAATTACTCTTATACTAATTAAGTATTAATACCTTTTATATATGCATTGTCATGTATACAAAAACTTTTGACAGAAAAGAAGAATTCTACCAATTTCATTAAGTTACTTACAATCTCTATGAATGAAAGAGCTATTCTGCATTGCGCAACTTGGTTATGTATGTTATGTTAAAGTGTTCAATAAAATAAAAAAAAAAACTCCACTCCTTGTTTTTCACCTTCGCCTGAAAGCTTTGAATGCCCCGCCTACTTCCCCATTCCCATTCATTTCGATACAAACCAAGAAGCTAGATATTTGCTTCTTTCCACAAATCTTTCTTGCTCTACTTTTCGTTTTTCGCCTTCTTCCTTTGTTGCCCTTACAAATCAAGAGTCTCACTAAATCAAAACATCAAAGATCATAACAGATGACTTTCATGGCTACCCAATCTATCGCCGCCTCAATCCCACCATACCCAGTTTCCAATCACCACCCTAAACCTCCTCGGCTCCTCTCCCCCAGAATCCAACCTATCACAGCCGTTAAAACCCAGCACTGTGAGTGCTTCAATCTTTACAAGGAGCTAGTCCCTTACAGGCAAGCCTGGTCTTGGCAGAAGTGCTTAGTCAAAGAGAAGAAGGCTCTGATTGAGAGGAATGAGCACTGCCCAGACTCACTCATTGTTCTTCAGCATCCGCCTGTTTATACAATGGGCACCGGCAGCTCCGAGAAGTTCCTCAATTTCGACATCAAGGATGCGCCTTTTGATGTTCACCGCACCGAGCGCGGTGGTGAGGTTACATATCATGGTCCTGGTCAGGTAGTGGTGTGAACTACTTCAGTTTAGTTTAAGTTGGATGTAATTTTGCTGAGCTAACTTATGATGCATATTTGTGGTAATGTAGATAGTAATGTACCCCATTATGAATCTCCGGAATCACAAAATGGATCTTCATTGGTACCTCAGGTCACTTGAGGAGGTGATCATTCGCGCTCTTTCAAACACATTTTCGATCAAGGCATCCCGGCTTGAGGGCTTAACTGGTGTTTGGCATGGTATGCTTCCGAATACGCAATCTATTTTTTGACTTTTGCGTAGTTGGCAATGTTGAAAAGAAAACAAACAAGAAATGTAGATTCATATGTTACTTTTTCGTCAGGAAACCAGAAACTAGCAGCCATTGGTATACGAGTGTCTCAGTGGATAGCTTATCACGGTCTAGCAGTGAACGTGACCACAGATTTAACTCCTTTTGGTTTGATAGTACCGTGTGGTTTACAAAACTATCAGGTCGGAAGCATTAGAGGGTTGTTAGGGGAGTTTGAGGCGTTTGACGATATAAGAAGAAAACAGTTACCTGATGCTGATGATGGCCAGCTACTTGATATTGCTTGTAAATCTTTGATCAGTGAGTTTTCAGAGGTTTTTCAGGTTGGAATCAATTATGAAACCATCTCGAGGTTAGAGTTTCTGGAAAGTGAACCTGCAAAGCCTCTATAAGAGGAAGTAGTTTAGTTGTGGGATTCATGCCAACAATTGCTGGTGTGCAACAGATGTTAACACCCGTGAACATTTTCATTTCCAATCTGTTCCTAGAGGAGTTGGCCATGGTTCGGACTAGGAGTGCGGCAACTGGAATGGATTTATTGGAGAAAAATAGAAAAGAGATATCTCCCATAAATCCAGTTCAGTTTCTGCACTCTTATTTCCACATAACCGATCAGAAATAAATAGCCCTGCCTTTAGCCTCCAAATTGTCACGACCACCAGTTTCCTTTGGTTCACTTCAGCCTGTTGCTTATGTAGCAGAGAGTATAGAACACTTGTTGCACGTTGAACGTTTCAAATGCGACAAAAGTGAGCAGCAAATATAACATTACATTTCCGTCCTTTTTATCTATTGGAAAGTAACTTGCATTGTCAGCCCGTGAGGTTTGGAACCTGTTTGAGCAAGTTTGAGGTATTGAGTTATTTTGAGTAGGATTTAGGTGTAACATCATGAAGTATATGTCACTGAATTATTTTGATATTAGTCGAACTGAAATGGAGTCTGTTATTTTACATAAGGAAACCTTTTCAATCAATTAAACATTTTGATAGTTGATTACTTGTTGATAAGCACTAATAATGAATGTGAAAGTATGAAGGTGTAAAACTATTGATTCCCAGTAACTTTTGTCCGTTATTGTTACTCGTATGTCTTGATTGACAGACAAGATTCCACTGTGAATCTGTGATGTCCTCTTGTTTCGTTTTCCTTCTCTTTGATTTGATGTTTGGATTTTGGAGGCCTCTGTTTGGAATATATTGCATGAAGTTGTCTTAAAATATTGTTAGATGTTTTATGTGCTTCTAATTTCTGCTGTTTTGCCAGTGGATTTTATTAAGCTAGGTTGTGTTCCTGTCTTTATGTGTTAGTCCTTTGCCTGATCTGAGTATTACTTTTATTTCCACATCTTACTAATCTGCATATCCTTAAACTTCTTAAGCACTGGATAGCCTTCCATATTCTTATGCAGTCACAACAAGCATGCTTACCCAGATTGATATAGATGTGCAGTGTTGCTCTCTACGTTTGATGTTCTGGTCAATTGTTGTTTTGAGAGGTGGAGATTGTGAACACCAGATGCTTATTATGCTCTTGATGCACTTTGGATACTACCTTAATAGATGTTGGTATATTAATCTGTGGAAACATTGGATTAAGATTATTATGAAGTAGGCACTGCAGTGAAACTAATCTGCTTTCTTTTATCCTAGTTTTTCATTCAGTTTAAATCTGTTAATGCCTTGAGAATATAATGTTTTAAGTGGTGTCTATGAAGTTGATGGATATGGCAGTCTTCCCATATGCAATTGTAGGATAGCTTAGAATTTTAAGATGTATTTTTCTTCTATTGGTCATAATAGTGGCCTTGTGGAACGCCACATACTTGTATGGTATTGGTTTGGTTAAGGAAACTCTCATTGTGGATTAGTTGGCCTAATCAACAACGGAAACTGTATTAAATGGCCTCACCAGACATAATATTCCTCCAACTGCCAAAGCAACAAGTTCCAGTTTCAATGCATGAATGATGCTGCCTGGCTTCATATTTTGTGCTGCTGTCCTTTTGGCAACACTCACTGTGATTCTTCTGGCTTTGGTTTCTCCAGTACCCGAAAGAAAGCCCTCGCCGCCTTGGCTTGACCTTTCCTTGTACATCCAGCAGCCACACATTGCAAGCTCCAATGCACATCAGCCGGTGGCACAAGCAGACACCGGAGCATTCATCTTCCACCGCAAGCTCACGGAGGGACCTGAGAACACTTCTCGGGTAGTCAGAAAAGCTCAAGGTTTCATTATCCCTATGGAAGACTTCGCACAGTCGGCATTCAATATCATCTACCTCACATTGCACACGCCTGAGTATTCCGGTAGCCTTAGCGTTCAGGCCAAGCATGTTTCCCGCAAAGACAGAGAAGAACTCACTGTGATGGGTGGAACAGAATCGTTTGCTTTTGCTCGGGGACTAGCTGTTTTTGCTCAGAGTGATCAGCAATCGCCTGGTGCCGAATCCACTTATCATGTCAAGCTGCAGCTTAGATTTCCTAATCAGTCTCGCACTACTCTAGGCTGATGAACCTGCTTCGTTTGCTTAACTCAAATCTTCCACTTGTATAATTGGTCCTTTCTGATTATTAATACACTCATGGCATCTATCGCATTTGTAGGGGTCGCCCAAATTTTGTTTGCTAGTTGTTCAACGAGAGAGTTTTGAACGAGGACCTTACTGTCAATATTGTGTATATGGACCTTGAAGAACTACAGTAAAAGACTCGGCCATGGCTCTCTTAATAGCGGGCCTAGATTACAGCTAGCCCAGCCCGATGACCCTATCCAAATCTGCATGAGGCATAATCTGCGTGTTTGATTTACAATATGGTACCAGTGACTGAGTGAGTACGACAGACGTACAAGTTTGAATGATGGGCTGGAAGGTAATACGTACAAGTTTATAAAGGTGGGAATTTATTGGCGCCGACGATTAGAAAACAAGGGAACCTGGTAAAGGCATTGAAAACCAGTAGCGCAGCTGGGAATGGGAAATGGGATTCCCAACTCCCAACAAAACCACCCGGAATCGCGCAAGTTGCAAATTCTGCGACATCATTCATCACATTCACCAACCCAATCTACCACCATGATTTCTACGCTAGCTGTCTGTCTTTGTTAATAAATTCTTCTTCTTCTTCCTCTTTTTTTTTTTCTCGAAATTTGTTAACGACTTCTCTGGAATATGACTCTATGAACGATTATAATTCCTACCATGCGGGACATAATCGTTTTACTTTGTTTGTGGTGAACATGGTATAAACAGAGTGCTGTTGGTGAAATCGATTCAGGCCGCTTTGCCGCAGAACAATTCTTTAACATGAACGATCATAAGAAAGTAAAATGAAAACTGAAAGGGAACTGAAAATATTCATGTTTCGATAACAAATACATAAAATTAGCCGTTTGATACAGTTTTTATGACTAAGACTGAACAGAAATTAAACAAGAATCAATGAACAAACTCATCAATTCATCAATCAATTTAAGAGGTGACAAAAGCAGGAACATTAATTCTCGTTCTCATCATCAAAGCTCCAAAGATCACCAACCATGCTTTCCTGAGCAGTAGGATTCACAGGGGATACGGACTGCCCATCCAGATATGGAATCTGATAGAATTTCATGTAGTTCTCATACGCCATTAGCTCCTCAGAAAGCTTTTGAACTTCGTTCTCTTCAGCAGCCACAATCGTATTCCCTTGTATTGATTCCTCTTTCTCTTTCTCATTGTGATTGCAACCCACCAACCCTGTTGAAGAGTAAGCCCCCTCCGAACCAGACCCAGAATTTTCTTCCCCAGAGAAAACAGTTGGGTCAGTAGTATTCACAACAAACCCATTTGAATGTGAGGGAAATGCTATAGTCTGGTAACTCTGGTTCAGATCATAACCCATATGATTGTCACTGAAATTACCTGTATTATTAGGCTGAAATGGATGACGAGCAGGGTTGGAATTGGAAACTCTCAGATGAGTCTGATGAGGATTGTAATCTTGTTCATCTTCATTAGGGAAATTAACCTTGGCTTTCTTGCCGCGGATTTTGCGAGCCTCCCTGTCATAAGCTCTGGCTGCTTCTTCAGCCGTGTTGAAGGTACCAAGCCAGACTCGGACTCCTTTTCTCGGGTCGCGAATCTCAGCGGCCCATTTGCCCCATGGGCGCTGCCTGATGCCTCTGTAGAGGTTCTTCCTCTGCCGCTTGGCGGGCTTCTGTTCTTGCACGCCACCTGTTTTGTGTAAAACATAAGCCTCACTTTATGTCTAATCGAAATTTTCATTTTAAAGACACATACGTAATAAGGAAAGAAGAGCATGCATACCTGAAATGGGTTGGGGTGTTTTGGTGGGAGGTGAGTCGACCTTGTGACAAGGTGTGGTGAGATCTGAGTTGAAGAAATTGTCCGGCCATATCTCGGCGGAGACACGGCGGCGGTTGCGAGGGATGAAGTCAGCGATTATAGCACCGCCACACATTCTTGTTTCTTGAGCTTGAAGAGACTTTAGGATTTGTGAGAGGTTTTGTTGAAATGAGAGAGAGAGGGGGGGGGGGGGGGATGTTTCAGACTTGGGAAGGGTTTTAGAATGAGGTGGAAATGAAGAGAGAGGAGGGGGGCCTTTTGTACGAGGAGAACTGACACTGCTTCTGTGGATATGTCATAATGTGGAACCTTCGTTGGGACTTACCTCATCGAGTCATCTATTGGCTGACGTTCTCTCGATCGTCACCATTTGGATCTTGCGTGGCTGCCAAGGATCTCAATGGCCTTCACTTTGTAATACAGCTCCGAGGGACAGCTACTCCCTCACGTAAATGGTAAATGCTTGCATGGTAGATATTTCTTTGAATCAGAGGGTTGTAATGACTTGACCATGCTATGCTAAGTTAGACCGTTTAAAGTCTCAACATGGGAATCTCGAATCCCTCATGTGAGGCATTAGGGATCACTCCATTTCAAAAATTAACTTGTACCGATTTGAGACAATCTTCATAAATGTGAATCTTAGAGATATTTTCATTTAAAAAATAAACTCAAATTTACTTCATGAGCAATGTTTTTGGTTTAAGTAAGACATAAAAGGCGAAAACAAAAGATCATATCAAAATCACCATGGTACCTGTGAGAATTTTGCCCGTGAGCTCTACAGTGTGCCAATCTCACTACTAGCTAGCACCCAAAATTTAGACAAAGTTAACATCTTGGTAAATTTTCAAATGATGATCACAACGGTACGGTAAGCAGTTTGGTAATTAATTGGACACAATCTAATAAACTAGCTAGCCTTCTCTTGCTACACAAGTCAATAGATTAAGGAATTAATTAAGGACACTTAAACCCGTCATTGAGGTAGCAAAGCACATAGTACTTGAGTAGAAAGGCTTTCAGATACTGCAAAGGGGAATTATAATATAGCAACTGGGGATTAACATATATACCACTTTGAATTGGTTCACCAATGTTTACTGAGTTCTCAAAGAAGTTGGTAGACACTTCATGTATATACTGATACTACTAGCTGTTTTGAACCCAGTAATTAAGCACCTTGTATGGTTGAGTGATTGGCATAAACTATGTTGATCAAACAGGGTGGGATTGAACTGATCAACAGCTAGCAAAATAAAGTACGTCGGTATAGCTAGCTCCATATATATTTATTAATTGACTGTCAATTTTTGTGACATGCTTGAGATAGTCTAGTCCAATTTGGAAAAAAAAATTATGACTGTCAAACAATAATGAGGATATCCCAAATCAAAAATATGACTGTCTTGTAGAAGAACCTAGCTTCTACCATGCAAAGATAAACTAAAACCTGAAAAAAAAAAAACAAAAAAAAAACAAGACCTCAAGAAAATTGAGCTAACGAAAAATACAATCCACTTTCATGCAGGTTGATGTTTTTTCAAACACTAATCCTCACCATTGTTTTTCTCGAGGTCTTTTTCCGTGGAAGTCTGGGTTTCCGCCTTTTATGTTTCTCAGCCTTACAGTTTACATCCCTGAAACTACTAGGAGATGGAGATGCTTCACTAGAACTCAAAGGAAGCTTCAGCTTGCAGATCCAGTTACGTTTATAAAACTTTACGTACTCTTTTACCTTCATGGTAGCCTCCACGTCAATACTATAAACACCCGCAGCGCTCTCCGCCTTAAACTGAGCTAGGTTACTATCCGAAAACCTCATCGACGGCTGCCCTTGAAGATTTGCATGCAGAATGGTCGTGTTCTGGTGACTCTGTCTGAAGGGTGGCAGGGAACTCGTAGCAAAGTCCCGATTCGCATATTCGGCGACAACTAGGACGCTCTTGTATTGCATGGCTATTTTTTTGTTGGTGTTGTAGACGGCGAGGTCGAGGGTAAGGTTGTAGTTGAGATTGTTCCCGATGAGCTTGAATTGGGTGAGGGAGGCATTAGTGACGGTGACGGAAGGCCTGGGAGGAATGGCGTAGAGGAACACGAAGATGCAAGATACGAGAAGGAGGAGGCCTACACCTACAAGAGCGAGGATCCTCTTATTTGTAGTGACGAACTTGAGGAGTGCTTCTTTGTGTTCAGGTTTCATGGTTGAAATAAAGGGATCGATGGCCAAAGAAATAAAGTATATGCATGAACTGAACTATGTGCTCCTCTTTATAGTGGTAGCTATGCTAAGGGTAAATCTTTATGGAATCTACTACAGCTCAAAAACGCCAAGAACAATTGAAACAAGAGAATACATTAGTACATGAGAATGGAAAGTAAATATACAAGAATCTACGTACATGAGATTTAAACTTGCTTTGGAAGAAATTTCCCAATTAGGTGGCTGTTATCTCACGTATATATTAATTAATTTCATGATTTTCCTTTTTTTCTTTTTTTTTTCTTTTGACAATCTTAAAAAAAATTAAATAAAAAATATAGAACATAAGAGCGCGCGAGGGACAGAAACGATAAAGGTCTCGTTAATCTTCCAAGTACAAGCCTCGGCAGGAAGATATAGCCAAAATGCTAAGAAAATACAATTTCATGTCATAGATGCATGTTTACATTGTCCGGAGGGTTTATATTATGACTACAACAAATTCTTCTTCCCATGTATTCTTAAAAATGTTACATGTTTCTTAGCTTTCAAACTTCTTCATCAATATGTTAAGTGGTCTCAATGAGGGTCATGAGTAGCCTCCTATCACTAACCATAAGGCTTACCACCAATATATGAGAAACTTTTTTGGCCCAGAAAATTGTACCCAAGGCAATACCAGTAGCAACAGTATATATAGTGACAAACATTATTGAGACGTAGGAGCACCCACGTCTGCAAAATCTCAATGCCAGCCTATAGATATTGTGGGGAGAATGGCGCAGATTACTTAACCGACGTGCAGTGCATCATTATGCTCCTGTAGTAGATAGAAATTTATACCTATATAAGGACCCGGTAGTGACTCTTAAGTTCCAATAGCCAGCAATCCTTCACCTCTTGTACTTTGTGTGTGCTGTTAGTACAATTGCAATGGCTCTCACTCGCTTCCTCTTTCCCATCTGTCTAGTTGTACTTTCATTGCTACTTATCGACGTCTCTGCTGATTATGCCTATGCCCCAAAACCACCACAGGTTGAGCAACCAAAACCTCCACAGGTCCAAAAACCAGAAGCACCACAGGTTGAGAAACCAAAACTAGATCAATCGTATGGAGAACTACTACCTCACAATCTCTTCGGCATTCAAGGGCTTGTTTTATGTAACTCAGGCCTTAAAGCTTTCCCAATTCAAGGTAATGCAGCTCTAACTTTATATCAGTGATTCTATGTATAACATAGGGTAAAACTTCACAAAAATAACTTGAACTTCAAGCAATCGATCGACACCAGTACTTCAGATTTTAACACTTGCTATGCAGGAGCTGTGGCAAGGATTACATGCGTGGGAGAGGACGAAAATGGGTATGAGACTGCACCTTTCTCCATGTTAGCTGGTGCAACTGATGCCAAGGGTTACTTCTTTGCAACATTGTCACCGTCAAAGCTTGAAGATAATTACAACAAGAAATGGAAGCTCACCGAGTGCAAGGCATTCCTTGACAGTTCTCCATTGGAGAGCTGCAAAGTCCCTACTGACGCCAACCATGGAATGAGTGGTGCTCCTCTTGCTTCTTATCGCACGCTCAATGCCAAGAACATGAAGTTGTTCTCTGTTGGACCCTTCTTCTACACCTCAGAACCTAAACCAGCCCCTAACGGCTATTAGTTATGTTCTTTATTTACTAATTCAATTGAACGGGGGAGAGTTTTCATTGTTGTTGGTTAAATATGCTTAAATTTATTAGTTGTAAGACTTAAGAGGTTTTCAACATTGCCATTTGGGATTATTTTGTAATAAGCTTTGCTCTGTTAGAGCATATTCAGGCTTTGTTTTTCACATTGCTCGCTAATATATAATTTTTTTTCCACATGTCTCGTATATTGTAGTACACCTAAGTTTATTTTTCCTCTAACGAACACTGAAGCAAGTTAGTTTGTAGTCATTATAACAACATGGGAACATTTGAATTAAAGATTGTGCTCTCTTAGTATAATTCTCCTTCAAAATTCCTCAAGGCTAGAACTTTCTAAACAACAATGAACAGTCAGAGCAACTTAGACGGAATAGACATATCGGTTGAAAATTGGGAGTGCGATGACCAAATAGGTGAAATTAAAATGTGCGAGACTAAAACGTTGAGACTTGAGACCCTGTAAGTATAGAGACTAAACTGTATTTATCCAAAATATAGAGATAAATATGAACGATGAGCAATCTTCTGAATGGTAGTGTAAATGAATGCAATCACAGAATGAATCAAATTCCTTCTAGGAAACCTAACAAATCCAAATCCTAATATGAGAAGGAAAACGAATTAACTAGCCCAAAACCTAGACTAGTAGGAAACAGAGAACTCGCATGGGAGTACATAGCCTCTCTTCTATTAATCCTCATCTGAATCAAAACTTGTGATCGACGTACTCGAAACTCTGCAACCATGGTTCTCGAGGCGACAATGATTTGCATCGACAATTCAGAATGTATGCGAAACGAAGATTACTCTCTCTCCCGATTCTTAGCTCAGGCCGATGCAGTAAATCTCATCTGTGGTATGAAAACCCAGGACAACCCGGAAAACACAGTTGGGGTGTTGACAATGGCAGGCAAAGCGGTTCGCGTACTCACCACGCCCACCTCTGATATTGGCAAGATTTTGACATGCACGCATGGCCTCGAGATTGGCGGTGAGATGAACATAGCAGGTGCAATCCAGGTAGCTCAGTTGGCTCTTAAGCATCGCCAAAACAAAAACCAACAACAAAGGATTGTAGTTTTTGCTGGAAGTACAGTCAAGAATGACAAAAAGGCATTGGAAATAATTGGGAAGAAACTGAAGAAGAACAGTGTTGCTCTTGACATTGTCGATTTTGGAGGAGAAGATGAAGAAAAGTCGGAGAAGCTGGATGCCATTGTTTCTTCTGTTGATAATGGCACTAGTCACATAGTCCATATCCCTCCTGGTCAAAATCTTTCTGATGTTATTCTAAGTTCACCTATATTAACTAGTAACGAAGGAGGAGCTGGCTTTGCAGCCGCAGCAGCTGGTATTGGTGGTTCTTCTGGCTTTGAGTTTGGAGTAGATCCCAATATAGATCCCGAGCTTGCTCTTGCCCTTCGAATCTCAATGGAAGAGGAAAGGGCAAGACAAGAGGCTGCTACAGCCAGAAGAGCCGAGGAAGAAGCTGCTACACAAGGGAAAGAAGACGAACGACAATCCAAATCGGAGGATGTGGCCATGACAGAAAGAGATGATGTTCAAATGGTTGATGAGGATGCCTTACTAGTGCAGGCTCTTGCGATGTCAATGAATAACTATGGCTCTGATACTGCGATGTCAGAGGCAACTGGTGTGGACCAGGAGTTGGCTCTGGCTCTTCAAATGTCCATGCAGGAAAGCGCAAAAGGGGCATCATCATCATCATCATCCAAGGCAGCTGATGTGAGCAAGGTGTTGGAGGATCAGTCTTTTCTTTCGTCTATCCTGGCATCCCTTCCAGGAGTTGACTCCAATGATCCTTCTGTGAAAGAGTTTCTTGCATCTCTGAATAATCAGTTTGAAAAGGATGAACAAGATCCATCTAATGACCAGAAGAAATGAAGTGTAACGGAATTGCTTCTTCAAAACCAAAGATTTTTTCACAGGAAATGTCCTATAGGCTTAATCGCCTCTTTGATTGTGTTGCTTATGATTTTTCTCTAACCTATACATTAGTGTTCTTCATTTTCTAATGAATCAGCAAGTCTTTTGTGCATGAATCATTCATATGTGTTCTATATATGAGAGTAATCGCAATAAAGATGCAAAAATCTATAGATCTCACCTCTGTAAAATAATTTTGGTGTTCTATACTCCCTTAATCCCTCTGTATAGAAGAGCAAAGGTAAGAGTCTAGATCCGACAATTATGTTTTTCCGACTCTGGAAATCATTAAAAGGAAATTGTGTTCAAATTTTTGAGAACTGTTAGTTCTAGAATTACTTAAATTAAGACCTTTGGTGGGAAAATGGCAGTCTTACATTTTACCCTTTTTAAATTACATTTTCATTATAAACTCTGGTAAAATCAAAATTGCATGAAAGGATGGGAGGTCATGAGAAAAGGTCAACTGGTTGGCCTGGATTATTTTATCACCCAATGATTTACCTAATGAAACAGAATATGATTTCTTAAATATCAAGCCCACCCTCAAGAAGATGCAGTGTATCAAAAACGACATGGAAACATCTTGTTAACAAGCTCTACATGCATGTCGTGCAACCAACTACTAATGTTTTCAAGAATCATGTATTTATTCGACCAAAGAAAAACAAGGTACCTATCCCATATAAAAACGCCATAGTTGATCCCCCTAATTCCATCATCCATTCCTCACCACTTGTTTTCACAGTATTAGAACTTCAACCAATACTTTGAAAATGGCTTTGAATCATTTCATCTCATATGCTAGTTCATTGTTAATCTTGGCAGCAATGGTGGCTGCAGCTTCTGCAAAACCCGAGTGTGAGAAACCCAAACTAGAAAAGGAAAACTTACTATCAACTATTATGGGCATTCAAGGTCTTGTTTACTGCAAATCAGGCCCTAAAGTCACTCCCCTTGAAGGTATTAACTGGCTCTATATCTGGGTATGATGAATTGGCTACATTTATGTATAGTAGTGTTGGGCATCTCTGTAGAAAATGACCAGTGGGTTTCTCTGATTCAGATAAATTTGCGTTAATTAATATCATGTTGTAGTCTCTAATTCATAATCAAACTTTTCTTCCAGGATCAGTGGCCATGATAACATGTGAGGCTGTAGATGAATATGGATTTCAAGCTGCACCAATCACCATTTTGAGTGATGCAACTGATGAAAGAGGTTACTTCCTTGCAACGTTATCTCCTTTTGAGATTCAAAACAAGAAGAAGAAGCTGACACAGTGCAAAGCTTTTCTTGAACTCTCTCCACTAGATTCTTGCAACATTCTCACAGATGCAAACAACGGAATCAGTGGCGCTCTACTCACTTCATATCAGCTCCTCCGTGAGAAGAACATGAAGTTATTTACTGTAGGGCCTTTCGTTTTCACATCAGAATCTAAACCAGTCGATAATGGTTACTAGACACACTATATTAACTGTAACATTGAGTTGCTAAAGTTAGCAGCCCTTCAACAAATGTACCAAGATTGATCTGTTCTAGTTAAAAGATGAGTGATGAAGATTCCTTCATAAAGGTGGAGAAAAACAGATGTGACACAGACAAGAATGTGGATATTATCAATGTCAATGCTCATGTTCTTTTTCTTTCATTAGTAATCAAAGTGAAAATTTCAGGCGCTACCACCTCTATTACCAGTAATTTATCTAGAGATGAAGGAATTGTTTTGAAACTAATTTTCATAAGAAGGTAAACATGTACAAATCTATTACTTTGCATTCAATTCGAATATATTGTGCATACAATTCACTGAACTGAAAAGAGCAGAAGGGGCAGGATCAACTTACCTCATCAAACCACCATTTCAGCTTCTCTAACATTTGAGGGAATCCCCACATCCAACCGCATAGTTGGCCTGTATTCATCAGGCACAGCAGCGCCTGCCTGAACACACATTTCAACCACCGCTGGGGCTTGTCCGTAGAAGCTCCTGAGCTCACGTTGCAATGGTGGTCCATTCACATGCGGCACATGCCACACATATCTTGGTGGTATCAAGTCATCGAGCAGTGCGGCCTGCCATCCATGCTGCCCATTTCGCTGTTGATGCTTGAAAGCACCACAGTTCTGAGCTTTGTGCCCACTTGGACCTACATGAATCTCAGGGCAATACCCACAAACCCTCACCAAATACATCTTCATTAGCCTCTTGGCTCCTTTCCTCATCTGTTCCCATGCCTGCAGAGTTTCCTCAGCAAGCAAGATCCTCTCCTCTTCATTACATGGCGCCACAATCTCCGAATCATCTAACTCAGCTAACACCGTTCCCCTGGGACCTTCAGGCTTTGGTAGCTCACTCTCATCAGCATCAACAAACTCACTTTTTGCAATGCGGATGATTGGCTTTCTCCTCCTCTTAGTAGGATACTCCGGGATTTCAACCCCAGTCTGAATGCAAAGCTCAACTACTGCTGGAATCCTCGGAATCGCAAATCTCTCCTCATGAGGAATTCGCTTTCCAAGCCGATCAAACAAGTGGAAAGCCTCAACAGGCAAGAAAATATCATCCACAGTTGCATTCATTAACCAATCATGAACGCCCTTCCGGCTACCACTATCCGGCCCCTTACACGACTTGAACGGATGCCCAACCGGTCCAACATGAATCTCATTACAAAACCTGCACACAGCCACATAAACCAACCAAACTTCACTTTACATTTATGCATAGTTACTAACAAGTTTAGAGTTTCGAAAACAAAAAAAACTGACCTGCAGGCATGTACAGGCACCACTTTTAGAAGCTTCTTGAGGTTGTTGATCAGTGTGATTCTGGCATTGTACACATCATAAGCAAGCCGTTCTTGGGGGGTGGGACAGGCTTTTTGGGCTTGCCTTTACTCTGCTTAAGCCTCTCCCTCGCCGCACGCCTCAAATCTACTATGGGCACCGGGAAGGGCTTCTTCTCTCTTTTGGAATAGTACTTAGGAAAGTCCGAGTTTTGAGGAGGATGATTCTCACTCCTCACCACCAATTGGGAGACTCTTCTGGGCTTCAACGAAAGCTTGAGTATACTCTTCTGCGAAAACAATGGATGCAAAAGGGAAGTGAAGAGCTGGGGATTGAGAAATTCTGATTTGGATGAAATCTGGAGGGTGCCAAGTTTGGAAGGGAAGTCCATTTGTTCACCACAGACCGGAGAAAAGCTATATTGCCATGCGAGAAGGTTTGAAACCAAGTAGAAGGAGAGGGAGTTATCTCACTAATCTACTGTAGGGATTTTGTGGAGGAGTATAACAGAGAGGTTTTGAGGGGAGAGGGCCGTGAAGAAGAAGATAGAGTGAGTAAAGACCCCGTATCGCGTCCACCAGATACGTCTGGATACGACCCGGATATATGAATCTACGCGTATCTGAATACATGGTTTTTGTTAAGAGTAACTTTAGTACACGGCGTGTATCTTCACATACATACATGAACGGTCAGGATTAGAAGAAATAATATAGAAACATGGTGGTCAAACATATGAATTGTTATGAACAGTTAAGATTGTGTCGTGCAAATACACGTCGTGGATACAAGAATTTCCAAGTTTTTGTTACCAATTTGAATCAGCTGGAAACGAGAAATCGTGATTTTGTTTTTTAGTTTCATTTTTTTTAGTATTCGGAAAAAAGAAAAAGAAAAAAAAAAGAGTCACTTATCAGTAGGAGATTTGGGCTGGACGGAAAATATAAGCAAACTGGGCTATTAGTAGGCTAGGCGGAGCCCGGGTGTGTGGGTGGTCTGGGCTGTAGTGGCCTACACGAGCTGAAGGGTCCCACCTTTAAAAAAACAACAAAGGCAAACCTACTTATAGTGGGCTAGGCCGAGCCCTGTGTATCTAGGCGGTCTGGGCCTTAGTGAACCTACGCGAGCTAGAGTCCCACCTGAACTTGTCAAACACTCGTCCAATGCCTCTGTTACTGTTTTATCTCTTCATTATATTTTTTCTGCATAAACAATGCTGCAATCCCCATAAAACTCAAGCACAATGTACGTAAGCACGCACCATGAACACCACAGCAGACAGAAACGAATTCTATATCTAACCGAGGTGAAAGGAAAAGAAACAGCTACCTCGACAGACAGGGTAGATAGCTGAGTAAAGACTAGGGCCATTGGAAAACAATTATGTATAGCAACATTCGTACAACCGTGTGTGATTTTATCACTGTCCTCTCCTCCTGATTCTCAATTTCCTTTACAAAGTGTATATACTAAGCCTAAGTATCCACTCCTTTCCTATATACAGTGCCCTTGAACTCGGAGTTCTCTCCTCATATGATGTCCGTTTATTCGGCTAAGAGTGTCCAAAAAATAGATGAAAACTGAAATTTTATCATGTGTGCTGGAATTTCGGTTTTCTCAAGGCAAAACTTCATACCCATGCTGCAACAGCTGAGCGGATTGAGCTATACTGGCTCCATGAATGGCTTAGCATTCAAGTAATCGGGGTTTATCCATTAAGCTAGGCCAGCTGCAACCCATAGACCATCCCAAGACACCTAGAATTATATCAATGCTCGAGCAAGCATTAGCCTGAGCAAAAGAAATTCTATGTCAGAAGAAAATTTACCTAGTGAAAAGATTAATGCGTTCAGAGGCAGATGTCAGAAACATTACCAAACTTTCTAGGCTTCCTTCAACGTGAAATAACATGACCGCCATTCCCTTTTCCCCGTCGATCTCAGCCTGGTTAGTGATGATAAAGGAGTTACAGACTAAAGATTGAGGGCATCAGTATAAACAAGTATTTACAATTACAGGCTCCAACCACTCACCACACAAGAACAAATAGTAACGCCTGCAGCTGCCATTGCTGTTGTGACCTCAGCGATCATACCTGCAAAGTATTGTTTTGAAACAAGGTTCAGTGATATGGAAGAACACTCCTATCTCCATTAGGCATTATATGAAACGTATCACAAAAGGTTACTTCAGTCATTCTTATTAGATTAAAACAGATCACAACACATAGAGAGAGGAAAGTTGACCTTTTCGATCGATGGAAACCACAGAAAACCAAAGGATGGAGTGCCCTTCAACGTTATGCCAAGAGGTAATCTTGCTGGCTTGCCAACTTTCTAAACTGGGCAAGGCTTCCTTGTACATAGGAATATTAGCTTGCAACAATCTGGCAACACCATTTCCTTGCGACAACAACTCCCCCTCAGCCTTCAAACTCACATGTCGAGCTTGTTTATTATGTTTCCCGTTCACCTTGGGAACAGAAACCCGAGCGTATCCATTGGTAATTTGGAAGGGATCTTTAGGACTTCGTTCCGGCAATGCCAATCCTACAACATTCACCAGCATTTTCTCCCACAAAGGTTTGTATCCTTTGGAGGTACTGGAGAGCTCTTCTGCTTCACTATCTTCTTCAGAATCAGCAACAAAGTCATTTACTTTATCTGCTGTTATTTCATCAGCAGATAGGGCAGCTTGCTCCCTTAAGAACTGCAGACAAGAAGATAACATTTCTTATAGCAAGGCAGGGTGGGAAAAAAAAATAAAACCACAGTCAGAAGAAAGCCTACTTTCATAATTTTGTGTCGAGCGCTGCGTGTTTTTGCATGCTGCAACCACTGCTTATGCCTCTGAAACGCTGATTTTCCAGTCAGTGACTGGAAGAAAAGAGAAACTATGAGCCCCAAAAACTGATCATGCAAAAAAAAAAAAACTAATAATTCCTTCATATCTATAAAAATAGCAAGGTATCCAGCCTAATGCACGAGCCAAAACCTGAAATTTTCAACCTGCCAAAGGATAAGATCAAGAGCTAGTTTATAGACACATTTTAGAGAATCATGAATTCCGTATCAAATTCGGAATGGCCAGCAATTCTTAAACTTTAGGAAAAGACTAGCATGACGGTGGCAATTCAGGTTCGGAATAGCATGGCAAAGGCTAGAACAATGCACAGTTTCAATTTATATAGATATTATACAATAATAATAATAATAATAAAAAGTGTAAATTTCATTCTATGTTGCACGGACACCGACACGGATACGGCGACACGATACGTACCGACACGGCGACACGGCAAAACTCAAAAACTGCATTTTCGACACGGCTCGGACACGGCAAATATAATTACTTATTTATATATTTTTAAATAATAAAAAAATGCTCAAATATGAATAAATTCATCACATTGCTTAAATAATGTTATAAATTTAAACAATTGTATAACTGTAAGTCTGTAACAAATAATATAAAAGAGAGTCAATATTAATCTAAAGGATGATTACCAAATAGTTATATCAAATTCAACATATTCATTAAACTGAATGAAAATGCAACATTCCTAACCCCATAACAACGTACACCAACTGCCTAAAACCCCATAACTGAGGTATTCAAAATACAGAAGAGCAAGGCACGCATGCATGGGCATCATCTTTTATCCTTGATAGTTAAAATGATTCAAGTTCATAATTAACAACATAAAAGCTAAGAAGAAGCAATTCATCATTGCAAATGAAGAGATGTTCATAAATGACATATGCAATAGCCACAATAGGCAGCAACGTTGGAGTTTGGACGTTTGGGCAACAACTTTGCACCTTCAACAATGCAACACCTAATACACAATAAGAGTTGGTCATTCCATAATCAATCTAAACATCTTAATCATTCCATAATAATTGAAATAATAGAGAATATATAGCTAAGAATTTACCTACTAATCACCTTCAATAGTCCATCTCATCATTAACAAGCATCCTCTCTAATGTCGGTTCATCAAGGGACAATTCTGCAAGCTCAAGCACATCATCATTAATCCCCGGTTCCATAGACTCATGACCATCTCCCGTAAGATCCCACATTGAGTCCCTATCTTTATAATAGGTAGGCTCGGCCCTTGCCAAAAGTCGAAGATTTGTATGAACATACACCAAATCTTGAGCTCTTTTTGGTTCTAACTTGTTCCTCTTCAAACCTTGTATGAAGCTATATGTACTCCAATTCCTTTCGCAACAAGAAGATGAACAAGGTTGATTAAGCAACCTGAAAGCCAAAGATTGGAGTCTTGGTGTAGAAGCTCCATAGGAGGCCCACCAAATTAGAGGCTCAAAATAAAACTTGTTTTCCAAAGCATCCGGTCTTGAGTAATCACCCATGTTCAATGAAAAATATCCATATTCTTCCATCACTTTATTACGAACTTGCGGATCCGGATAGAGCTTGATAAGACATCTCCTCCTCTCATTGGTGAGCTCGGTATCTCTATGTGGAGCAACCCGGTTAGGATCCTCTTCAAGCCATTGAGAGCTATAATACTTTGGGTTCAAAGAGTGAGCCATGCAATGAAGTGAAGTGGAACTCTTAGTCCACCGAGCAATCAAGGTGGAGTACACCACATCATAAAACCTTGATGCATCACAATGAATTGATAAGACATTGGCAAACTCGGGAGTATAAATTGCCTTCTTCACTTTCTCTATCATTGTATCCCACCACTCGTAAACCAAGTGAAGACATGGTGTCCAAAATATGTGTGGATGTGCCTCTTCAACCATTGCACCGGCAGCAGCACAAACAGGCGCATTATCCGTCACCACTTGAACCACATTTTCCGAACCAATCTCATTGATGGATGCCAAAAGCAATTTTGAAATTTCAGTTTTGTCTTTGGTCGTGCCATCACAATTGACCGCTCTCAACATCATAGCCTTGTTTGTAGCAGCAGCCATCATATTGATTAATGGCCTCTTTTGGCCATCAGTCCACCCATCGGAACACAAGCTCACACCGGTCTCTTTCCATGTCTTCTTCACAGGTTCCAATGTCCGCTCAACATGACGCCTCTCATTATCAAGTAGTGTGGTCCTCAAAGCATTGTACCCTGGAGGAACATAACCCGGAATATTGCTAGCACGGGTGTAAGAGCTTCGGTAGAGAGGATTCCTTGCAACATTGAACGATAGTCCACTACTGTAAAACAATCTCGCAATCTCAGCATCACATTGTTGCCTATCTTCAATCTTGAAAGCTTTGGCTAGTTGTGGACTCACTCTTCTCTTTTTTGCTTCATCATCCCTCTCCATCAATGGAAAATAGCTTGAACCACTTCCGGAAAAACTAGAAGAGGGAGGCAAAGGAACCTTATTAGGAGCCCTCTCTCGCAATTGCTGCGCACACCAATCAAGAAGTTGTTGCATCTCTTGCATTTTTGCTTGTGTGACTTTGGTGCAAGGCTTGATCCCTTTTCTTGGGATTTTAAGCAAATGAGCCTCGACTCTAGAATGTGACCCATTGAATCTCTTTTCACAGAAACTACAAGTGAAACTCACATTTCCTCCTCCTGCTCTTGCAACACCGTCAGCATCAACAACTATATCCTTAGTGACATATTTCCAAAGTGGCGCAGATAAATTTTCCTCCATATTTGAATCGACACTAGGTTCTGTAGATGCTGCTGAAGTACTCATCCTGTGCAATTGAATCACAATATACAAACTTTACACCACATACCGTAAGTCCATTTTTAATCTAACACATATATAAGTCCATGCATAAATTGATTGAACAAAGATGGAGAATTCTCAGTCTAACATGCACATAAACAAAGATGGAGAATTCTCAGTCTAACATGCACATATGTATATATATATATATATATTAATATATATATACCGACTATATGTATGAGAAACAGCTATTAGCTACTCCATTTTCCACCATATATCAGTCACAAGCCGAAAATGAAGTTCCTAGTAAAATTATAATCCACTTCCCAAGTAATTCTTTATTGCTTTACCCCTTCTCAAGTTCTCAGTAGTCTTTCTACCGCAAGTTCTTTTACCAAAGATTGGAGGCCTAGCTCCCCACCACTGAAACTTTTTTAGAAAACTGAAGCCCATAAAGACTTCCACAAACTGACTCTATCCCACCCATCCCCCTCTCTTATCCAAATTACCCAAAACACGGATGCACACTCTCCGCTTCAATACAACACTGACAGGAGAGATAATCACAAGTATTAACCCTCCATCATCTGCATCTGCATCATTAGCAATTGAGCATCATCAACAATTCAAGCTTACCCAACATCCTCATTCCTCTGCTGTCGTTTCGTTCCCGGTTCCTCCGCCCCAACCACACTGGAAATTCTCCACACATATGCACCCACCCACCGCACTTACCTCCTTCCTCCATTTAGTGATTTTAGTCCATTATCTTCATATCAAATTCTAACCCAGTAACCCACAGTCCCACACTGATTTGAGGTCGAAAGATGAAAAGAAAAAGAAAGAATTACTTACAGTGAGGTCGGAGGCTGGAGAGGTCGCCGGTCTGAGGTCGTCGGTCGGAGCTGGAGGCTGGGTTCGTCTTGTGGTCGCTGGGTTCAGCTTTTCTCACTCTGGGAACTATTTGGGAAGAATGGCAAGAATGAGAGAAGTGCGGCTCCAAGGTTCGGCTTGTGGTCAGGTCAGTTCGATTTTTTTTTTTTTTTTTAAATGGTGATGTGGCGTGTCGAAACCGTGTCGACGCCGTGTCGAGAAACGGTCAACGTGTCGAAACCGTGTCGAAAAAGTTTGACTTTTTCGACACGCCACGTGGCGTGTCGGACGCCGTGTCGGGCCGTGTCGGTACGTATCGGCGTGTCGGGGAGCGTCCGACGCTCCGACACTCCATGGTTAGAGGTGTCCGTGCATCTCAGATTTCATTTAATACAATTCAAGAAATGCAAAGACAGATTGATGGTTGAGAGATACTCACATTGTAAGTGATTATCTCAACAACTTCCGCATTTGCAAGTACATGCATAGGAGAAACAAGATTACCATTGACCTGCATACAAAATAAACCATCACTGTTATTCCTTACAATTTACACTAGAATTTTTTTGAATACAAATGTCAAATCTGCCAAATGTGAGCAGAGTACCTTTGCTGCTACCATTTTGTTGCCAATTTCAGTGTGTATCATATAGGCGTAGTCAATAGCAGTTGCTCCTTTTGGAAGATTTTTTATCTGTACATAACACCTCCTAATTTCAGCAAAGTATTCTCATACTTGAAGAGTTATGTTATTTCTATCTAATTAAATTTAAAAACATTAAGGTCCATATCATTTATGTAGCAATCAAATTTATTTATTTACCTCTCCCCTTGGAGTAAACACAAACACACGACTGCCTAATAGATCTCTAGTGATAGTTTCGACAAATTCCCTAGAGCTCATGTTGCCAACAAACTCCTCTTGCCACTCTCTAATTGCATTGAGCCAGCCAATCTATCGGTAGAAGAAAAAAAAAACACAAAATTGTCTATGAGAATAGCATCATAGATTGAGATTAAAGGGTTTACAAATACCTCCCCACAAGAACACAATCATATCACAAAACACAAATGTAAATGTGTGCATACTCTGAGTGCAATGTTTGCATTATTAAGGCAGACAGTCTTCCCTCGTGAACTTCTACCACCAGGGATAGTGCGACCGACTAAACCAGTAACAAATCCTCTCCCACTATAATGAGAAGCAATGCCTCTTTGGGCTATCAGGTCCATCTCTTCTGTTCTTATCTGCACCAAAAGAAAACAACTTATGTTGATGACAGCTTAGCAAGTAACTGAACCTTCAGAAAAGGTTTGGAACCTCTAATAGCCATTAGGTTTGGGGGTGACAATAGTCTTCTTATATCAAAAGGGTAAGCAACAATAGAATATCTCATAATACCTGCACTTCAAGCCGCAACATGCTCTCATACAAGAAGGGAATTACAGTTGTCTGGAGACTCTGATAGCCATTAGGTTTTGGGGTGGCAATATAGTCTTTCATCTATCAGAAAAGATAACCAAATCCTGTAAATTTTACCAACTAACTTCTGATAATGATTTAAGAGTATTCTAAGAATAATTGAAGACATAGACTCACAGTTCGAGGAATAGGGGTCCAGATTCCATGAACCAACCCAAGAACATGGTAGCAAATCTGCAGAGAATTGACGATAAGTAAGCTTGATGAGGTTTTAAAAACAAGGAAAGAGTTCCCTATCTCTTGGCAGGAGCACGGATATACCTGCTGTGGGGTGCACAGAGGCCCTGTGCCAAGGCATGGCTTTGGTTTGATAACAATACGAAGCTGGTAATAAAGAACAGAAGCTAAATATAAATCATCAAAGTGCCCTCATCAATATTATCAAGGTAGTCAAAGGCAAATAGTAGAACAAACCTGTGCAATTTGATTAACCTCATTGATTGAACCTTTAGATTTGAGAACAGATTTATAGATACTGCAAGTAAACATCAAGGTTGGTAAGCCTGAAAAAGTCCTGACAAGTATTGTTTAAAGTAGTAACTGCAATCATAAATACATAAACAAATAATAATAGTAATTACTAACATATATGAAGCATATTTGAAAATTTTCCTAGATTTTTGCTTGGCAGACTACGCATGAAAGCAACATCTCACTACAAGGACTTTAAGAGTGACAGATCATATTCTGAACAATTTTAAAAACCCAGAAAAACCCTTTGAATAATGTCGTTTCATTTTCTATGTCAGAAAACATCACAGTACTTAAAAACATATCACTCAGAATAATGCATGAAGTTTAGAAACGCCAAAGCATATCATAATGCTAGTGAGAAAAATGGCAGTAGATTTATAATATCACCTGTATGGTTCCTTACATACAGCACGAACTTCAGTTTTCACAGTCATAAGTTCCAAGAACTGGTCATCCTCAATCTTCTTCACCAAAATTTTGTTGGCCTAGCACAAAGAACTAAGGTTTGATGAGCAAACACCACTAATGACATAATCCTAGAAAGCTAAACTTGAGAATCTCTATAACATGTGAAAATAGTAATCGATAGTCTTTCTAAATCATCAAGTAAACCTTGTTGAAAGAATGATTGCATTACCTCTACAAGTTCTTTCTCATGCTCTTTGTAGAGTTCTGCCACTTTTCTCCTGATCTTTGCATAATCTTCAGGATTTGTGTACATGAAGGAAAGGTTTTCAAGTTCTAACTGCAATACATTACAGTACACTAAGAAATTAGCTTACAGAGGCATCACCATATCATACAGAAAAAAAAAAAATCATTATAGTTCTCTTAAAAATTGGTACTTTCAAGTGAACCGGCAAAAACACGAAATAAGTATTGGACAACTTCTGGCTAACTATGGATCTCACAGAGGAGATGAAAGGCAGAAAGACAGAATTCTCAGATCACTTGATTCGAAGATCATGGTCAATTGATTCTGGGACCTCTAAAATTTCCAGTCATCAAAACCTTGGAGTATACCTAATTACACTTTATCTAAAGAAAGAAACTTGAAGTCACAACTCTATGTTATCCTCAGGACCAAACTTAAGTCAGCCAATATAAAAGGCAGATTCTTTTTTTCTTACCTACAGTACATCATAAGGATGAAGGTTGAATTCATAACTCCATGAATTTCCAAATTTAGTATTAGAATATAGTGATCAGAAATCAGTTATTTTAGCAAATATGATAATTTATAAAAATAAAATAAAATAAAGGGTGACATAAGGTACAGCTATTGGGAAGGGGACACGATCAATAGAACCTAGCAGGATTTTTACCAGATGAAAACTGAAAGATTGACAATTAAAAAGCACAAATGCAGAACATCACTTGAGAAAAGGAAGAAAAAAGAAATAACAGTATACCTTGATTTGGTACATCCCAAGCAACTTTGCTAGAGGAGCAAAGACCTGCAATGTTTCCCTTGCAATGCTGGACTGGATCCCAGAAACATTAAAGTAATATACCGCTATCAGCTAATAAGTAATAACTAATAAACAACTGGATCTTAAACAAACAACTGATTACCTGCTTATGTGGAGGCATGTGTGAAAGAGTGCGCATGTTATGTAATCTGTCAGCTAACTTGACAATGATAACCCGGACCTGGAACAATCTCTATTTAGTTTCCAAATGGCATTACTCAATAAAACACAGAACTCCACATATTGTAACGAATAAAACTACCTCCTCTGTCATGGCTAGAAGCATCTGCCGTAGATCATCTGCTTTTACATCTTGAACAGAATCGTGTTCACCCTTACATTTCAACTTTCCCAACTTTGACACCTACACACAAAGGAGAAGAACAATGAACTGCTGCCTTCCAAAATTAATTGGCAGGTATGTGAAACAGAATAGAGCTATGAAAAGAGATAATAATAATAATAATAATAATAATAATAATAATAATAATAATAATAAAAGTATCAAACATGATGACAATATATGCAAAAAGGAACCTTAGTCTCTCCTTCTACAATATGACGAACAGTAGCACCAAACTCCTCCTCTATCCTTTCAAAGGTAACAACATTGGTATCTTCGACTGTGTCATGTAGTAAACCAGAAGCAATGGACTCCCAATCCAATTCCTAGAACAAAAGATAGAAGTCAAATTTGATTGTAGACCGCAATTAAAGTTGAAAAATGGCTTATATAAAACTTTGCAGAACTCACAAGTTCCCCTAATATACGTGCAACTTCAACCGGATGAATGATGAAGGGCTCTCCGCTGCGTCTCTTTTGACCATCATGGGCCTCAAAAGCCAGCTATACATTTAAAAACTACAGTTACATATAATTACCGATTGATATTAAAGGCTTTAAACATACACTCTAAAGTAACAAGTTAGAAATATATCTGACCTTAAGAGCATTGTGCACAAGTTCTTGTTCTTCAGGCAAGAGGTATGAGATAGTCGGCTTAAGATCCTGCAATCATCAGATTACAGAAGATGTATAACTCAAACCATATCAAAGTTTGCAGGATAATGTCTAGTACTTTCATTGATGCCTAGTTACACAATAACCAAGGTATACCTCCCACAATCCTTCAGGAGAAACGTCATAAGAGGTATTTGAGGACAAGGAAGAAGAACACTGCAGCTGCCACCTCTTACCAGCGACGTGAACTAAACCTGATTTACAAAGTTGTCCAAGAAGTACAAAGTCTGAAGCCTCAGTAGAATGGCAACCTCCTACATTAGAGGATTCACATCTCTGCACATAGTACAAGTGAACAGGTTCCGTGTTAATAACCTTGCAAGCTAAAAATATGATCAACTAATCAATAATGCTTTAAATTTATAAAATCACAAAGTGAACTCTTGCATCGGAAACTTGAATAGAAACCTAACAAGCACCTCTTCCCAAGAACAATTCACACTCCTGCTCCCACAACTTTCTATGTTTACATAGAGAAATGCAACCTAGTGTTCCCCAAACTTCACATAATCTTAATAAGAGTAATTATCTTGGTGATACTATGCTTGTTTTGGTTTCTCTGTTGGAAAGCTGCACCATAGAGACATTTATCACATGATATAGTTGAGTGCAGCAAATGGCTCCATTTCCGACACTCTTAAGTCACGAAAAGGTAAAATTTCCCCCACAATGGAGATATGCAGAAAAGATTAAAACATGAACTATCGCACATCAATTCCAACAACTTACATGATTCATCCGATTTCTTCTCCCATTCCGTCCATACGACAGCCAAGAACACTGAGGAGAATGAGCTGTGCTAGCAAGGAACCCCGTCAAGACTCTCGGAGATTTCCACGCACAAGAGAACATACTACAGTCATACTTCCCACTCCCTTCCCCTTTCGACAGCTTACACACGTTCACGCATTCTAAAGAAACTACAACAAAAATCCAAAAATTCCAAAAATCAAGCTCCAAATCGAATAAACGCACTCAAATTGCCTACTCCTACATTTAATTCTCTAATGCAACATTTAAAAGCAAGCTCATACAGCACTAGAACTCACACAAATCGAATTGAATCAATAGTACTGAGCTACCTTCACTTTCGTCTACGCAAAGTCAAAAATCCACAGCGAAATCCAAAATTAACTCACAGTGCTACGTTTTCTAAGCAAAGGCGAAACGTACACACCTGACATAGAAGGAGCGGAAGCCATTTGTGAAGGAAGAGAGCAGTCTCATTGAATCGAGCTGAGCATTAAACCACACACCAGGCGCAAAACGCAGCGCAGAGAAAGAAAGTAGAGGAGAGCGAGCTAACTGATTTGCAACCAACCAGAAGCGCGTTTTCCAATAACGACGGAACGGCGACGGCGATTGAGCTGAGGTGAGAATAATCGGAGGAAGGCGTTTCCGTTAAAGGTTAACGAGCGACGGACTGAAAAACTAAGGGGAAGATTTTGGCAGACACATAATTTAGAGATAGAGAGAGGGATATCGAGCTGTGCCGAGGCCACACAATTGCCGTTTTTGATAAAGATATTTTGTTTTTTTTGTTTTTTTGTTTTTTTGTATTCGGGAGGGGACAGTGTTATGGTGTGGAGGGAATAGGTTTAGGACTGTTGAGCCATGATGACCACATGATGACACGTCGGAGGAAAAGTCTTTTATTTTTGTTATTGAAGGTCACCATCACCCAATGAGAATTTTGAATGGAATTTGTTTGGTATCATGCCCTTGTGAAATTTGATTCACATTTATCCTATCGAAAGTTTGAGTGCGCCACAAAAAAAACACCAACAATAGTGCGTACAATTATCTCATATTTATTAAAGATAAATATTTGTTAACGAGAAATCATACAAGCACGTATGTACGTTTTGAGAACTTTCTCATTAATCGTTTAGTTTTTAGATTTATATAAATAAAAACTATTTATACAAATTTTCAGCTAAATTGGTGATCGTTAATGGATCGAACTAAATCAAATCAATAAACGATTCAAATCTGTCAAACATGAGCCGTTCAAGTTTATAATTGGTAAATCACATTTATGAATGTCTTAACAATTTTTAATTTGGAAGAAAATTTGTATAAATGATCTACTAATATATATTTACAAACTAGAAGATCGAGATATGAATATTCGATCGATGTAGAACAAAAATTAAGTTTGCGTCATTTGTTTGTGTCTTTTTTTTAACAAAATTATGTCACTAGACTCATTACTAAATATGAATTTAACTTTTTAGTTAATAAAACTTGATCCTTCTAAGTGTGGGTTCTGGCTACGCCACTGACCAGAAGATGACGTTTCTGCTAGCTTGAAACCATTGTCGTTTCTGTAGTTCTTCATTCCGGTTATTCGATCTTTGTCGTAGCCGAAAAACTTTTAATTTGGTTTATATGCTCTGTTTGCGTTGCTTATATATGTTTTTATTCTAGGCACCAAAACTATATATGAAAAACAACAGGGAATAAGGTCGATTTGTTTTCTTTTGGTAGAGAGGCCAGGGTCGACATTGAACAAGAACAAGGAAAAGACTAGTCCCCATTGCATTCTATATCCGGAGAAGAATATACCGTCTGCCTTCATAAGGCATCTTTCTGAATGCTGTCTTTTTCTGGTTTGTGCTGATATGGTATATTTCATCTCATTCGTTTTCTTCATATCCTCGCAATTTTCTCAAATGGAATGGTTGAGATAGCAAACAGATTAATTACATCGTTTTTCATTGTGTGGCAGCAAATTTAATGGAAGCTAGTGATGCAACATTGCTTATTAATTAGCCATAAGAATTACCAATAGAAGGCTTCAGTCGAGGACAAATACAAATTACGAAAACTATATATATATGAGGATCAGATTTCACAACTTACTAAGGTTCCGCTTCGATCAGATATTCATCGATCATCTGTATACATCAATACATTTTTCGATTGAACGCAAATGTTTATTTTTCAATCATATATCTAGCTAGGTCTATATACATGTGCATGCATGAGAGCAATGCTTCAAACATTTCATACAAAAGATTATAAGGACAATGGATTGCCAGATCGAGTCAATATAGTTCTGCGCGCAGCTTGATATGAATCTGCTAGCTAGCTAGCTTTGTCTCTTAGTCTTATGGATTGCTATCAAATGATGGAGATGTTTGCATCACACAGAAATTCTCCCCTTTGAGATACGATATAATCTGAAACATCAGAGATAGAAACCAAAACTGATCAGCAAAATTTCTCCTTCAAATTACAGACTACTTAATTACCAATGTTGATGATGACAAGTTAATTACCTCGCTCATGCATGGCCTCATATCTGGACTAGACATCGTGCATTGAAAGGCAGTGCACATCACTCTAAACATTTCATGCATGTCTACATCTTCGCAATCTTCATCTAATAGTTCATGGAACGCTCGTTGCATCAACTTCGGACGAGCCTATACATTTACATATGTTTAATTAACAGCGATTAACTTAATTACAACAGATTAACATTTAAAAATGTAATTGATTAACTATTAGCTAGTTACTAACCCACTCGGTTAAAGTTTTGTCATCCTGCAGCGCAGACCTTTTGCAGAAGAGTCTCAACAGCAAGACTCCATAGGAAAGGATATCGGATTTCACAAGGGCCATTGCTTCGCGGTCCAAATGATCCCGAAGTGAACACCTTCATCAACATAATGCTTAATTAATTACATTTTACGAGCTAAGTATTACTGTACATGTACACGAGTGAACTTATATATAAACTGTACTTTTGGTTGGAGATTGGCTTTGTTTGCTTAAGATGAAGCCATTTAGCTCTCCCAAAACCAGAGATCTATAACAAATCAAGCAGACTGATCAATAAGAAAAACATCAACTCGAGTCATTAATTCAGTGAATTATTGTAATTTCTGTTAATTGATTTCACCATCGGGCGTAAGTCATTTCTCAGAAAAATGTTGGTGATGTGCAAATTTCCATGGATTATGGGACCTTGAGGACATTCTTCATGCATATATCGAAGTCCTCGAGCAATATCTATAGCTATCTTTAATTTCTCTTGAAATTTCAGTTTTATGTGTTTCCCCATTGATCCTGCATATAGTTTTTGAAGGATGATCAGATAGCCTATATCATGCATGCATACACATCACAATCCTTCAGAAAATTAACATTGATGAACTTGATCAAGGAAAAATTACCATAGAGATTTGTGTGTAAAGGCCCTCGTAAAGTAAATGGAAATACGAGGACAGTAGTAATTTCACCATCGTAAAAAGCAGTCAGGCCAAGTATATTTTTGTGGTGCATGGACAAGGCTGCTTTCTTCTCTCTTTCAAGCATAGTACGCCACTCTCCGGTACCGGTGTATCTCTTTACCATCACTTGGGCACCATTAACAGGTTGCGATCCCTCGTACACTAAGTACTCGCCGTTCTCATAGGCCGGAATTCTAGTCCTGAACCCCTGTGTCAGCTCGTCCACCATTTCCCAGCTCAGCTCAATTGGTACCCTCGCTAGCATAAAACCAGCCTCGGAGAATTCTCTCCAACCAGCCTTCTGAACAATTTCTTCCTGCGGATCGAACATTGTTGTTTGCGTATCCGATCGACCTCAGCGATATCGGTGATCTATCAGATATTGTATCGGAAAATTAACACATGAAGCAAGAGGACTTATTTTTCATATCAAGTTAGATATATAGGAATTCCCACCCAGCTACAAGCTAGCTAATGGCAACTCTGAGGACGTTGACAACTAATTAATATTCCTTGTTAGCACCGATGGGTGCTGGCGTGTTATTGTTTAGCTTGATCGATGAAGATAACTTCTATTACGTACGGGATTACGATTAGTTCTGAGTTGGAGCCCTTCTGAATATTACAAAAGCTAGCTGGTACAAGCCTACAAGGAAGCTAATTAAACGAACAAACGCAAGATGCTTCACTAATACTTTTTCTTTTTCCATTTTTTGCTCTTATATATATGAATCTGATTATTTGTTCTATGGGAATGTGTTATTCAAAATAATTAATTCTTAGGGCCTTAAGACATTCACTAACACACATACAGTAAAACCTTTATAAATGAATAATGTTAGGACTACAAAAAAAGATGTGAAAAATCCACACACCTCAAATTGTAATTATTCTCATATGAAGACAAAATTTAAATCACTAAGGACAAAATTTAAATTACTAAGGTCTACTTTGGTACAGCATTGCTTTTAAAAAAATCAACTTTTATCCGAACTTTTAAATTTTATGGTGTTTGGTAAATAAAAGAAAAATAATTTTAAAAAAAAATTACATGTCACTGACAGCAGCTTTTAGAAGCAATCTGAATGTTACTTTTAAAAGCAGTTGTCACTAAAAACACCAGAAATTAATAAATTTTGTCTTGACAGCATTTTTAAAACTAATATTTACTAAACATAAAACATTTAATTCACAGCTAATTATTTTCGCAATATAGCAACAACAATTTTTTTTTAAGTCATAGCGCAATACCAAACTAGCCCTAAAAAGGGAAAATGAATGTGTGGATTACAATTGAGGTGTGTGGATTTCACATCCCACAAAAAATTATTGAAATTATTGCTCTAGAGAGATTATTATATTTCTATATTATATTATCGATAAATAAATACATTATTCATTTATCGATAAATAAATATTAATTTATTACTTTATAGAGGGTTTTATTGTTAAAAGTTTTCTTAATTGGTTTTCTACTATTTTTCCTTTTATTTAAAGTTTTAGGTACTTGCCCAATTTCAAACAAAATAATTTAGGTACTTAGTTTTTGCCTAATCTCTATGCTAAATTTTATACTTATTAGGCTTATGTTACATGAGCATAATGTAAAACTAGAATAGTGCTATAGCATACCAACGCCTCTAACTTACCCTGCGTTGGTAAGAGAATGTATGTATCTGTGTTATTCTAATATTTGTACTTGCATATCAATGATAATGTTATCATTTTCCCTCAAAAAAAAATTATACAAGAGAAAAAGCAAAGAACTATATATGAATAGGGAAAATTTTAAGAATAATACATGACAAATGGTTGACTCTAAATTAAGAGTAACATAGTTTATGTAATATCAAATCGGTACATGACGTTTTAAACTCGACCAAATATCAATACATTTCATTAATCCCTCCGTTACTGTCACACCTCGACTCAGATGTTTTTTTTTTCTTCTGGAGTCAAAGGTGTGACTGGAAATTAAAAATAAAATAGGAATTTTGAGACTTTCAGAAAAATTGAGCTGTAACTTTAAAAAATCATAACTAATTCTAAAAACTTATTTTCAAGAGATTTCAGTTCTAAAACGATCATTAAGGTCTTTATTCTAACTTTCACGAAGACACAAAACTTCAAACAACTAACTAATTTGTACAGTTTTTTATAAAGAAGGTTGTTTGAGCCAAAGTTGTCTAAATAACAATACTTTACAGGACTGTAAAATGTCTATGTGAATATTAATTACGTCCCACCTCGCGTCACAGCCGGCGAGCCCAATTTCTTTAAGTTTACAAATAATGGTCTGATAGTAAGACCACGCGAGCTGAATTACAAGGTATGCGCGCGGAATAAATTCACGCGGACTACATATCTCGCGTGATAGGGACTTCGCGCAAAACACAAATCTCGCTCGCGGAATGACTTCTCGCGGAGTAGGGAGCTCGCGCTCTTTGCGCGAAACACACAGCTCGCGCGAGGAATGCCTTCGAGCGGAATGACTTATGGGCACTTCGCTTACAAGTCTTAGGCGAGGCGGAATATATCTTGGCGAACTGGTTCGCTGGTTCGCGTGAAAGACCTTGCGAGGAAGACACATGCGGAGTCCACGCGCACTAATTAATCGTTGAAGACTTTTTACAAGTCTTTGACATGCTTCAGGCCAATCCATGTGGCCCTTTTAATATAAAAAGCCTTATTTTGGCCTGCGAGCTAGAAATGCCTGTGAGATGGTTTGAGTCTGCGGCCCGCGCGAGATTAGTTTTCTACATGGACTGTGACATCCCGCGGGATAAGATTGCTCCTAATTCCAGTTGGCATAGGAGTCTATAATTGAGCAACACGGTAGCAGTGTCCTATACGGAGTGTGCGAACTGGACATATGTCATAAAAATGGTTAGTCTGCGAAGGTGAAATAATATCCTTGTGGTATTTTGTTTCAGAGTCCAACTTGGATTCTGATTATCTTTCTTCTAGCAGAAGTTGAGCTCCACTATATAAAGAGGTTTGAAGGCTTACAGAAAACTAACTCTCTCTACACAATTACTCAAACACAATACAAACTTTCAACCTTATCGAATCTCCAACACTTCCATATAAACCCATAATATCCTGATAACCCATAATATCCTGGGTTATGGGTTCAATGGGTTCCATATAAACCCATAATATCCTGATAACCAATAACATATAAGGACATGGAATGAGTAATTTGGCTATTCAATGATATATACTACTTTCAAATCACTATACAAAACAAATGCATGTACATTATGCAGGTAATTATATATTATTGTTTGTTTTGCAACTATTTTAATATAAAATGATATGTAAAGTATTTCGTCAATCATCTCAGTAAGTAGAATAAGTCAAATAACTAAAACTGTACCTTGATTTCCATCCTTCCCAGTTGCACCTATTAGCTGTCCCTTCTAGAACTGGAATTTGAGTGTGTTTGGGTTGATTCTGTTCACTTGAGGTTCCATTCCTACAGTCGTTTTGGATCCGAAACCTAAAATTTATTTGATTATGCATTTTGGTGAACTGTTCTGTAACATGTTGGATATTACTTATTGAACTAAACCTCTTTAGTGTCTTTGCTGCACAAATTCTGAGTGATACCATTGTTATTTTTCTTTGTAGTGTTTTTGTTCAATGGTTATATTTCATATTGATGGTTTTGTATTCGATTTAGTTCCCTGTTTAACTTCTTTGAGTACCGGATAAACTCTGTTGATTTTCATATTTAATCAACTTCTATAATCCATCTTATTTGTAACATTCCAGTGAATTCTTATTCAGTTGACTTGAAATATTATTGTCTGCAATAGTAATACATCTTCTACAACAATTGTAACCCTGAAGTGTCTAAACCGTGTATCCGATGGGTTAAGTATATATGCTATTATCCTTAATACTTCTCTTATATCTGAACTGAATGAGATATTTTTGCAGCCTGTGTTCTTATAAAATTGAATTTGAGAATTGCTATTTTCCCTCTTTCAGTATACTATTTTTTAGGATGTGAAAGCTACTGTTCGAAGTGTTGTTGGGGTTCTTCCTTTTAGTTTTAAATTAAATTTCCATTTGATAATTTGTCAGATGTATCTTAGAGATAAAGGAGAGTTGTTGATCGCTTTATATCAAATTTGATAGATTGATCAAATAGTACAGGACGGAAGAACACAAATGTGATTGCGTTTATTTTGCAATGCAATTTCAGTTAGTGACAAATGATTTTAGTCTTATTATATATACATTAATTTGGGTAACTAAAACTAAATGCACCATTTCAAAATTGATCACTTTTTCTGTCACACCCGACTCTTAAATTTTACCTTATTTACTAATATGGTGTTAATAAGAGTTTTACCGTCTTTTTCATTGAGTTTATAGTTTAATTGGTCCCCAAAGAGGTTTTGGGGGGACAATTATTTCGAATGAATTATTCGTAGGAGAAAAATGTGACGACGGTAAAAAATGGTAAATTTTAGCTAGTAAAATGTAATTTTTATTAGGGTATTATTTTGGGTGTTAATTTTTGAGTTGGGTTTTGTTGTTATTGGGTTAGGACCGGTAGGGAAAGCCCAACATAACTCTCCCCTCACTTCTCTCTCTTCCTCCCGACTCTCCCAGAGCCCTCTCCCTGCCGGATTTTCTTCCCAGCCGTTCGCTGCCGTCCGGCCGTCTCAGACCGCCGCGTCGATCCCAAACGGACAGCCGTCGACCCAGCCATCTTCTTGGAGTGGTGGCAGCTTTCCGAGCGCCGCTGTGAAGGAGAAGTCGCGCTTGGAAGCTCTGACTGCTCGTAGCTCTCCGTCGCCGGAACTCCCTCCTCCGGCCGCCATAGCTAGCGATCCTTGACTCGTTAGAAAACTCTCCTCATGTGCTTCGATCTATCGGAAGGTTTCAGTTTGATTCGGCTTGGGTAAGGGGAAATTGGTGATTGAAATTCTAAGGCTTTAATTTATGTTTTAAGTCGATTACCTTAGTTAAGTTTGGAATTAGACTTTGTGCTAGTTAGGAAAGTTGTAGAGGAGGTTGATAGGAATGTGCTGTCAAATTTTGGTAGACATTGGATGTCACGCCCCGACCCAAAATTTTTACCTTTATTAATGGCATAGTGGTAATAAGAATTTTACCGTGATCGTCATTAAGTGTAAAATATAATTGATCCCCAGAGAGGTGTAAGAGACGATTATTTTGTGGGATTATTCTAAGGAAGAAATTTTGACGACGGTAAAAAAAATGGTAATTTTTGCTAGTAAAAGGTAATTTTATTGTGGTATTATTTTGGGGGTGTTGAATTTTGGAAAATGGTTTAAAAGTAGTGTTGGGTCGGCTGGGCCGAGCCCAACCCGTTTCTCCTCTTTTCTTTCTCTCCCTCTCCCTCCCGACCAGAAATTTCCCGGCCGCCGTCCGGCCGCCCCAGCCCGCCGTACCGGTCCCGTTCGGTCGGTCTCCAACCTAGCTACAGTTCTAGACCGGTAGCAGCCTCCCCAGCGCCGCCGTGAAGGAGGAATCGACGCCGAGAGCCCCGATTGCCGAAATCTTCATTTCGCCGAAACTCCTTCCTCCGGCCGCCATAGCCGGCGAGCCTTGGCTCAAAAGGAAGCCCTCCTTCCGTGCTTCAATCCCTCCAAAGGGCTCGCTCCGTCTTGAGCTAGGTAAGGAGAAATCGGAATTTGAATTTCTAGGGCTTTATTGTGTATTTGTGTTCAATGGCTTGGTTAGGCTTAGAATTAGAGTTTGTGGTAGTTATTAATTTTGTAGAGGAGGTTGAGAGGGAGATACTGCCAAATTTTGGTGCCCATCGGAGGTCGCCGGAGTTGGTCGCCGGCCGCCGCTGCCGGCGGAGCCGCCATCGAGAAAATGTTTTTGGTGGAGAAAAATGTGAGAAGTTTAATGGAATAAGTTTTAGATTTTTTTGAGGAGTTTTGGATAGGTTTGAGAATTGTTGAAGTCTGGTATTTTTGACGGATTATTAATTTATAATCCGGCCATTGGATTTTATTTGGTGGAATGTGATTTTGAAGTTGTTGGTAAAATTTGTGGAGTTTTGAGGTTGGCAGTGGATTTAAGATTTTGGAGTGTTAGGCTTGGTTGAGCGCAAAGCATATTTAATTATGTATGTTTTGTCGGTGTTTTATTTAAGGTTTTATTTATATGGAACAGGACGTGAGGAGGCTCGAGCGGAAGAGACCTCCGACCGACATCAGGCTTAGGCCTAACCTGTGAGTGAACCTTTGTTTTGAATATTATGTTCGAAATGCTTTATCATTTGAATGATTTTCTGTTGTTGGATATTTCCCGAAATTTAGAATTTCGGTGATTATACTCGAGGTACAATTCCGAGAATAGTATGTATATGATTAAATGCTAGCTAGCTATACGTGATTTCCCCCATAGGCGAGGCACAATTCCGGTATGGGTGACATGAGCGTTAGAAGCGAGTGTCGTAGCCCTGTGCGACTTTCTAATGTTGCATTTATTTATTCAAAGATTTCGTACAAAGAGTAAGCACGTATATATTACCACTCGGCCGCTTTCCCCCATATGCGAGGTACAAATTCCGGTGTGGGGTGATGTGAGCGTTAGACGCAAGCATAGTAGCTTCGTATGATATCTACTTTATTCAAGTTGTTCATAGATATCGTACCAATGGTCAGGCGAGTGTGCATACATACTATATATATAATATCCAGGCCTGAGAGGCAAATTTCTTAAAGTTTGGGAGTCTAGCCAGGCTAGACCCCAGTTCAGAATCTTTTCAGTGGAGCTTTTGTTTTTGCCGCTGATGAAAGCATTTCTTTTGGGGAAATATTTATTTGTTGTCGGAAGCATTTTGTCCACTCACTCTGACGTGTTGAATATTTTCTCCTGGGCTCTTCGCTTTCAAAAAATGCCCAGTCTGCAGAGTTCGCTGAGGTCTAGCAGGAGACGTTGAGGCATAGTGACCCATCTATCAGCTACATTTCGCCAGTAGGTTACCTGTTGAATCTACTAGGGGTTTGTTAGCTTTCGCTGTATTTTATTTTATTTTATTTTTAGTAGCTCTGAATATTTTTGGAATTCTTCGGTGTAATTTGTATTCTGGCTACTTTTGGATTGTAGCTGAAGATTTATTTTGGAATAAAAAGGTGGTTCTTAAATTCTTAAGTTAGGGTTGTCCATTTTCGAGGGAGGTTTGTTGTCAAATTTTAATAACTTCGCAAGTGCACGAATCGTTTGTAATATAGCTTATATGCAAATACGAGGTCGTTCCAACTAGGGATAGAGAACTAACTTTCAACTCTAACTAATGACCAAATTACGCTACTGACTAACCAGAAAACAAGAAAATATTTTTGTGATTTTTTTAAACAATAAGAAAAGAATAAAACAAGCAAATTGAGAATTTCACACAAGATAGTTGAGAAAGATGTTTTGAAAAGTTATAAAACAATGAGGGATGAATGCTAGGGCTTCCAACTTCACCGTCACAATCCTATTCGAGTTCCTAGTCTTCCGATTACTAATTACCAAACCGGTGTTGAAGAATCCGTCATATAAGTCTTATGGCAGAGTACTTATACGCATAAGTTCTCTAAAGCATGAATACTACCTTATGGCAGAGTATAGTATCCAACTATTCTTAGAAGTATGGCATCTACTCTCTAAGGGTCAATGAAGTTCGATGAGAACAAAAGGACTCACACAAACCAATAAAACATGGCATCTGTTCTTATCAATCTATGGTTTCTAACCACAAGAAGCATTCAAGATTCAGCATGGGCATCTACCTACTCTTGCATCAAATAGCTTAAAACAAAACCCTAAAGGTCGCGAGTCTCTGGTATTTTGAAATAAGCAACAATTCTTATAGAGATTAAAAACTCAACACCAATCCAATAAATAAGTAATCATCCAACTAAAAACATCAAATAGTCATGCTAAGGATCCGTTATGACCCTAACAAAAGATTTAGCTACTAAGAGTCATAACAAACACAATGATAACTATGAAAAACATAAACAAAAGACTAAAAGGGAAAAGGGATGAAGATTGGTGATGATGGCTGTCTCCCAGTATGTCACGTCCTGGAAGTCTCCTCTTGATTGTCATGGCTGTCTCTATTTATAAGGCTCAATTCCCAATTTGATTAGGTTTCCTTGTTCTTCTTGGACTTGGATGATGATGTGGCACTCCAACATTCCCAAAACATGGATTTGGGCCTTAATTACGTCTATGATGCTTCCAAAATCTCCTTTGAAATTTATGTGCACGTTCAAGCTTCACAACATGAGATTGATGAAAGACTTTGCACATTCCAGTCCATCTTGAGCTGCCTTCATTCAAACTGCTATATCTCCCTCCACAAATATCGAAATCACAAACCGCCAAATTCTATAGAAACTAGACACTCAAGGCTTTCTCTGCATATGTGGCTCGTTGTCTAATTTGATCTGAGTTGCTCTCAGTGATTTGGCAAAGTCTGCTGATCTGTAGAGGTTGACTGCCAGAATCCTGGGATTGCTACGCCTCATTCAATCCTTCTTGCTCCAATTGCTTCTCTTTGTTCTTTGAAACTGAAAAACGACAAACTAAGTAAAATTGAACTAAATTACTTGAAAGTATAATACAAATCCAAGGTTTAAAGGTATAAAAACATAGTATATAATGGATACATCAAGGTTTGCCGAGTCTTCGGTAAATTTTCCTTGGAGGTTGTCCCCGCATGACTCATCTCGGGTTTCGGGGTGAAATTCGAGGCGGGTCCTGACATTGGAGGTCGCCGGAGTCAGCTGCCGGCCGTCGCTGTTAAGGGAATTTTTATAGTTTTAGATATGTTTTTCGGAAGGGAGTTTAATGAAGTCTAATTTAGAATTTTTGGAGGAGTTTCAGATACGTTTTGGATATTTATAGGATTTGTGAATTATGGCAGTTAATGAGTAAAAATGTAGTCATGGGTTAATTATGGTTAGGACAGTAGAAGGTGATTTTAAGGATGTTGGTTGGTAATTGTGGAGAAATATTGTTGGCAGCGAATTTAAGATTTAGGACGATAGGCATGGTTGAGCGCGCGAAACTCATATTTAAGTCTGCCTATTTTTATATAAGCGTCGGTATTTTAATTGAGGATTTAATTGTGTTTTTAGAACAAGACGTGAGGAGACTCGAGCGGAAGAGACATTGGACCAACATCAGGCTTAGGCCTAATTTGTGAGTGGACTTTTATTTTAAATAATTTGCATGCAAATAATTTATTGATGAATATTTTCTTTTGTTGGAGAATAACCGAAATTGAGAATTTCGGTGATTATATATTCATATATGGATGATTATGAGGATAGTATGTATATAAATAAATGCTAGCTAGCTATACATGCTTTTCCGCCATAATGAGGTAAAATTCTATTATGGTGTGACGTGAGTGTTATACGCAATCGTCGTAGCCCTATGTAAATATAATAATTTATATAAATAATATGCACATATATATATATATATATTCACTTGTGTTTTTCCACCATAATGAGGTAAAATTCCACTATGGTGTGACGTGAGCGTTAGACGCCAGCGTCGTACCCTTGTATGAATTCCTATTTTTCGTATTTTCATAGAATTCGTATAAGGAATATGACGAGTGCAAATACATACTTATATATATAATTTTAGCTTGAGAAGTCTTTTTATAAAGTTTGGGGAGACTAGCAAGACTAGGCACGTGTTAAGAAATTTTGAGTTAAAGCTTTTGAGCTGTCGCATGCAACGTGTTTTCTATGGAAATAAAATTTTGGGGAAGTAGAAATATTTTATTGGATTTATTTTCGTCTACTCAAACATTTTCTGAATGTTTTCCCCTGAGCTCTTCGTTTTAAAAATGCTCATTTTACAGAGTTCGGGTTGGATCTAGTAGGAGGCGGCGAGGCATAGTTACTTATCTCTCAGCTACTTTTCACCAATAGGTTACCTGCTTAACCTACTAGGGTATCTTTCTGCTTCCGTTGTTTTTAGTAGCTCTGAATACTCTGGGGTTTTTTTATAATATTTTCGGTAGAGTGCTAAGACCGATATTTTATTATTTGGATAATTATGGTTGAATTGGACAATGATTTATTTTTGTTAAGAGGGTAATTCTGTAATTTTTCGGGTTAGGGTTGTCCATCTTCAAGGGAGGTTTTCCGAGTTCTTATGTAAATTTTCCTTAAAGGGGGTCTCCACAAAACTTACTTCGAGTTTCAAGGTGAAATTTGGGATGAGTCTTGACATTTTTTGATTGTTCAATTGTTTATTTATTTATTTTTTTGCCTATGTACAGGAGTTTGTTTCATTGATTTTTCTTTCGTCATTTATCTCCTCTTTTTTTTGGTCCGGAAAAACATTAGTTGCTGCTCTATTTACTAATATTTACAGCCTTTGGGTTTACGAATTGTTGTTAGTACATATTAGTATTGCTACTCCACGAATTTGTAAAGATTTAGTTAAATATTAGATCATGTTTACGCCTAAATTAATATTTTACTGGACATTAATTGTCTATGTAAATATTAATTAAGTTCTTGGTCTATGTCAGTCGGCGAGCCCAAGTTCCTTTAAAGTTTACAAATAGTGACCCGCTAGCAAGACCACGCGGGATGATCACAAAGTCCGCGCGGACTAACGGATTTCGCGCACTTTCGGACAAAAACAAAGTTCGCGCGCGAAATGACTTCGCGCGGAGTGGGGATCTCGCGCGCTTCCCGCGAAAAACACAGTCCGCGCGAATGCTTGTAATCGTTTCTAACTTTTTACAGTCTTTGACACGTTTTGGGTCAATCCCTGTGGCCCTTATCAATTAAAAAACCTTGTTTTGGCTCGCGAGCTGCAATAGCCCGCGAGGTGGAATTGAGCTACAGAGTCCGCAGTTCGCACGAGTTATTTGTCTTCTACTTGGACTGTGGTACCCGGCCCGCGGGATAAGATTGCTCATAATTTCAGTCCGCATAGGACTCTACAGTTGAGAGGCGCGCCAGAAACAGTGTCCTATTCTAAATGAACTATGTGAGCTGGACATGTGTCACATGCGGATTGGTCTGCATGGAGGATCAATTCCTTTGTGCTTCACGTTGCAGAGTCTGACTTGAGTTCTATAATTATCTTTCTTCTAGCAGAAGTCGGCTCCCATTATATAAAGAAGCTCCACGGCTTACAACAAAACTTTCTACACAAACAAACAATCAATCAAACAACTCTCTCAAAAACAACCTTCAACCTCGTTGAAACCCCTCGACCCCGTCGAAATCTCCAGCGCTCCCAAGAGCCAATCCCCTTCGAAGCCTCTTCGAAGCCCTGATTCTAAGTGCCCCGCCGCCTACAATTCTTCAGAGCTCTTCGGACTCTACCTGTTTCCTCGGAAACTTCCATATAGTTGCTCTGCTCACTTCGCCGTGCGTATTGATTCGCGTATTTTCAAGCGTCAAATTAAACACTCAATCAAACACAAATACAATTAAAACCCTTCTTTGTAGATGTAGCATTGGTAAGTAGGGATCGTTCTTAACCGGGGATTGAGGGTGCTTGCATAACTATGCTAAGGTTGTTTAGGGGGGTGCAAGATTGTTTTAACTAATTTTCCTACAAAACGTGGCAATCAAACATATAGGAACCCTAGAATTCTAACATGCTTCACTCATAGACAAGCAAACAATCAAGAACCCTAAAATTACCAAACATGCATCATAGCCGAAAATAATACCTAAATCTAATATTTACAAGATCAACTTATCAATTTACCTATCCTTTAATAACCTAACCAATTTCATGCAACCTATTTGGTCTCTAAGTCATTAGCTACGTTTTACATGCATAACTCATAATTAAGTGCCAAACTCGGGAATTGCCCGATATTCAACACATCATAATCTAAACCGGGAATTGCCCTGCATTCAAATTAAGCGTTAGGAACAAGTACGCATGAGTAACCAATTTCAAAGGACACCAAACAAGTCATACAAAACTAATTAGAATCATTTAACCAAAAGACTTCAAGAAACCAATCCATAATAATCATAAGTTTACATAAGGAAGAAGAATAAAGAGAAGAAGTCATTGTTACACTTTTTGAGTAAGGGAATTGCCCTATACTAATCTGTGCTTGATGCTTCTTCGATGGATGGAGGATGAAGACACCTTGGGATTGCCAAGCTATGCCTTCGGCCCTTGGATGTTGATGGAGGCGGATTGGTGAGGGTAGGCGGCTTCCTTGGAGACTATGACGTTTTGGAGAGGCTTGAGAGGACTCTAGGGCAGGGGTTCGGCTCTTTGATAAGTGATACTTTCTTCTCCCCTTTAAGTCATTCTTTATAGCAGAAAAACCCTAGAGAGGCCGGCCACACAATCCTAAACCGAATTGGTTTAGGTTTCACTAGTTATTCTCAATTCGGCCCAATAACCTCTGTCTGATGATTTCGTCATAACTCCCTCTAGAAAATAGATATTGAGGTGATTTCAATTGATTTGGAAACTAGACTCCATTAGCTTTCTATCCATATCTAGCACGTTTTCTGCTTCATTCCGAGCTGTCCTGGAGAGTCCGTTGAAGTTGTGATATGTGCACAGGAATTTCCCCGAATTAATTAGGAATCAAGACTTGGACATTCCTTGATATTCTGCCGAATTTAGATCTTCTTCTCCATATTAGACTTGGTTTGGACATCTCCTTCATGGACTAGACTTCATCAATGTCCATGCATCACTACTTGCTCCATATCCTAGTCAACATAGGAAATTGTTTCCTAGTCAACACAAGCTTCCTTTTTTACTCCAATTCTTCTTTGGCCGAGAATACCATGTAATTGCACATATTTTGGTCCAAATCGCCTCCTTTATTATTTCTCCTTTATTTTCTACCTAAAAACATAAAACAAGTTAGAAACATATTTACTAAGCTCATAACAAAGCAAAATGTAGAGAGAAAGACATTAATATTCAAGCATAAAATGCGTAGATCAAATTCCCCCACACTTAGACTTTGCTAGTCCCTAGCAAATACAAAACAAAACAAGGGCTCAAAAACAAAGAAAAACAATAAAGGGAAAAATAACAATGGGAAAAAAAACGTCACAAAAACACTTAGAAGTCTCAACGTTTCAAAGCTGCAAATTTTCATGTTATCATGCTTGAAAACGTAAGAGATACTAAGTAAAACAACACTAAGCCCTTAGTCAAAATTTGTCTCAGAAATTTCTTAATGTATATGGCAATGGAATCACAATGTGTCAAGCATGAATGACCTTTGAATTCAATAGATAATAGAGACATGATCACGCTATGAACAAGTAAGACATAGAGAAAACAATGGTGAATTTAAGTCTGTGCATGCTTCGAATGAAGTTCAAATCAACTCACATGGATGCTCTCATCATATTTCCACTCATGCAAAGGTGATTTCACTCAAAGTGTTTAAATCAATGGATGGAATGAATTACTTGCTCAAATGAACCAAAACCATATGCTTACTCACGCAACTTACTCCACAGATTGAAGGCTACTCATCTTAAAGATCAAAAAGGACTTTTAAGGGTTGTAATGGGGCTGAGGTTAAGGCATTCGAAATTTAGATATGTGGTGATTAAGAACATTCTAAAGACTTAGCCAAAGTACCAAAACTTGATCAAATTTAAGCTCCCATCTCGCCAAAAACGTCACCATGTATGACTTTGAAGTACAAGGGCCGGATTTCATCATGTTGGGCCCTATCTTCATTCTAAACTTCCCTTGAGCTCTGTGAACAGGACAAAGGCCGTATTTTGCATTATTGGGCCTTCTATTTGAAACAAACTCCAAACTCACAAGTACGGGGGCATTAATCCAAACTTTAGACACTTAGAACCTATTGCCGGAGAGCTTTTTGATCTTTCTTTTGTTCTTGCTCTCGAAATTTTCTTTTGTTTTTCGGCAATCATCTTTTTTAACAAGCTGTTTGAACAAGTCTATCCCCATACATACATTCCCTTACATGATTCTCACGCCATTTTCTTTGTTTTAGCTTCAAAAATCCCACCAAGTCTTTAGAACAAGGGTATGGATAATCTACACTAAGTTTAAGTGTTTAGATTCAAATGGCAATGAAAGAAAGGCTTAATGTAGGCTCAAATGGGCTCATCTAGGGGTGTCGCAACTCGTGCGCACATATGGGATACATGGCAATTTGGTAAAGTGGTGGAAAACCTAAGTGCCTTTAATCATATCCAAAATCAGAGTATGTATCAATTATAAGCTTTGCAAGTTGACATGAGTAAGTTCTAGCATTCTCTAGTTCATTAAGATCTATGGCAAGTGAGTGTATGAATGATTCTGAGACCTATCATATGTAATGCACAAAATTCACTCTCAAAGAAGTAGTGTTTAGGCTCAAAATCTTACTTTTAAGGCTTATATGATTCAAAACTTATTCTAACATGCGAATTTCTGTACCAAGTTTTGCAAACCATATCTACTACATGTCATAACACTCAAAGATGTCTCAATTAGCACATGAATTCATTCTTAATGATTTCCAACGCCATATGTATGTTCTTTCGGTCCATTTTCATCATCGACTAACTAAGGGCATCCTAAGACTCTCTAAAACACTAAGTTAAACAAAAAGACTCAAAAGTTTTTTTTTTTTATTTTCCTAAAATTTTAGACATTTTTCAATTTTTATGAATTTTCAATAAATGACTCAATAAACATGTAAATCCTTCCCCCACACTTAAACTCTACATTGCCCTCAATGTAGAACAAAATATAGCATGCAACATAGAATAAAGCATAGAAACATGAATTCACAACAAAACAACATAAACAGAAACTAATTAGGAAAAAGCAAGAGTTGAAAGTTGAGAAAGCTCCCCCTTGTAGACATCCCATACTCACGACCTTCGGGTAGGATTGAAATTTAGGCACCTGCCTCAAGGTACAAGACCTTGACCTTCAAATGAAAGCTCCTTCCAATCGATACTTCAAAGTAGATGTAGGGTGTCCAGAGAGTAGAAAAACACTTGTGATTTCCGTGCAAATTCCTGACTTGAGTTGCTGCAAAGTCCATAAACTGCATTTCAAAAACAAGAGATTTATCCAACTTTCACAAACTGAAATGAATAAAAATAAAAATAAAAATATGGAAAGAAAAATAAAGAAAAAGTTGTCCAAAAATAGTTGCAAAAAGGTGCAACAAAACACTAATAAGTCTAATACAATATCCAAAAACTTGAATAAAAAAAAAATAATAATAAAAACAGAAAGTCTCAAAATTGCACAAATGTGCGACTTGATGTAGGGCTGCCTCCCTAGAGCGCTGCTTTTAACGTCCATTGGCTAGACGTATGACTTCTTTAGTCTTCATCCGCAAAGGCTTGTTTGGTGTCGAAATTGTCATCCCATCCTTGTGCGTGAAGATACTCATCCTCCCATGGTGAGCCTTGTGAAGTATATGACTTTGGTGAGTTTCCGTGGCTTCCATAGCTAAAGTTGGAGTCATTGTCTTCCCCCTTTTCACTATTTTCTTCGAGTTCTTCCTCTTCCTCACATTCCAATTCTTGAGCTGCTTCCTCAAAATCAAGTTAAATATAAAAGTTAAACACGTTAGTCACATATAATTAGATTAGTGTGAAATCACACTTAGGTACGGGGACAGAGGACAATGATGTGCAATGGGCTGAGTCGCTACCCAAGTCAACGTCATGTTTAATCCCATATACCTTACTGCGACAAAAACAGAGAAACTAATGATTAGCAAACAAGCAATCACTAGCAAAAATAGATTAAGTAAAATTAAACACAAAACTAACGATTCTAAGTTTTATGCACAAGTAGGGTTCATTGTGTTGCGCTTTAGATTTGGAGAGAGTACATTCGCTTGATCTTTAGGTCGTTCAAAGGACGTGCGACCCGCGCGATAAAGTGTACACTTTCAATCGAATGGTCTTGGTTCAATCGAAAAACATGGCCAGTTAGGGATAGAGATAACGCGAGAGGTAGGACTAATTTCGACAATACACCCCGAGGCTAACCGGGCCAATGGTATATACTCCAATGGTGTAAGTCTTTCTTAGATCCAAAACCTGTCACCAGTCATAACCCGTTTCTAGACACCATGTCCGACATTCAACCAATCTCTCGAAAATGTACAACTCCCTCATAGTCCAATGTAGACTCCGCCCTCAACCTCATGTCCATAAATTCACTTAGGTTATGGTGTATGGTGATGAAATCCATACAGCACAAGGGGTTTAGGAGATAAACATGGAAAAGAGGCGCCATCTATTCAACAATGAGTGCGACTTAATCAACCAAGCTCATGTACTCAATGCAAATCCAAGCTTCCTTTAACATTTAAATGGCTGCAAAAACAACATTATGAACAAGTGTTAGTATATATCTCGAAAATTTACAAGTATATATGCACAAAATTTCACAAAGTCACACAAGACATATACAAATTCCAGAATCGCGCAAATTGAGCGCAGCTGCTTGTCGATTTTCTGCAGAATTACTGGTTAATCCGATGGGGCTGAAATTTTTCAGGCATAAACTAGACACATAACCAAACAATCCTGCAAAATTTCAGATTTTTATGAGTCCTCTAGCTACGTCAAACAATTTACCCAAAACTGGGCAGTGCACAGCCCTGCAAAACAGAAAGTTATTAACATAATGTACAAGCATAATCACACAATTCTTTTCAATCCCCGGCAACGGCGCCAAAAATTGATTCGCGTATTTTCAAGCGTCAAATTAAACACTCAATCAAACACAAATACAATTAAAACCCTTCTTTGTAGATGTAGCATTGGTAAGTAGGGATCGTTCTTAACCGGGGATTGAGGGTGCTTGCATAACTATGCTAAGGTTGTTTAGGGGGGTGCAAGATTGTTTTAACTAATTTTCCTACAAAACGTGGCAATCAAACATATAGGAACCCTAGAATTCTAACATGCTTCACTCATAGACAAGCAAACAATCAAGAACCCTAAAATTACCAAACATGCATCATAGCCGAAAATAATACCTAAATCTAATATTTACAAGATCAACTTATCAATTTACCTATCCTTTAATAACCTAACCAATTTCATGCAACCTATTTGGTCTCTAAGTCATTAGCTACGTTTTACATGCATAACTCATAATTAAGTGCCAAACTCGGGAATTGCCCGATATTCAACACATCATAATCTAAACCGGGAATTGCCCTGCATTCAAATTAAGCGTTAGGAACAAGTACGCATGAGTAACCAATTTCAAAGGACACCAAACAAGTCATACAAAACTAATTAGAATCATTTAACCAAAAGACTTCAAGAAACCAATCCATAATAATCATAAGTTTACATAAGGAAGAAGAATAAAGAGAAGAAGTCATTGTTACACTTTTTGAGTAAGGGAATTGCCCTATACTAATCTGTGCTTGATGCTTCTTCGATGGATGGAGGATGAAGACACCTTGGGATTGCCAAGCTATGCCTTCGGCCCTTGGATGTTGATGGAGGCGGATTGGTGAGGGTAGGCGGCTTCCTTGGAGACTATGACGTTTTGGAGAGGCTTGAGAGGACTCTAGGGCAGGGGTTCGGCTCTTTGATAAGTGATACTTTCTTCTCCCCTTTAAGTCATTCTTTATAGCAGAAAAACCCTAGAGAGGCCGGCCACACAATCCTAAACCGAATTGGTTTAGGTTTCACTAGTTATTCTCAATTCGGCCCAATGACCTCTGTCTGATGATTTCGTCATAACTCCCTCTAGAAAATAGATATTGAGGTGATTTCAATTGATTTGGAAACTAGACTCCATTAGCTTTCTATCCATATCTAGCACGTTTTCTGCTTCATTCCGAGCTGTCCTGGAGAGTCCGTTGAAGTTGTGATATGTGCACAGGAATTTCCCCGAATTAATTAGGAATCAAGACTTGGACATTCCTTGATATTCTGCCGAATTTAGATCTTCTTCTCCATATTAGACTTGGTTTGGACATCTCCTTCATGGACTAGACTTCATCAATGTCCATGCATCACTACTTGCTCCATATCCTAGTCAACATAGGAAATTGTTTCCTAGTCAACACAAGCTTCCTTTTTTACTCCAATTCTTCTTTGGCCGAGAATACCATGTAATTGCACATATTTTGGTCCAAATCGCCTCCTTTATTATTTCTCCTTTATTTTCTACCTAAAAACATAAAACAAGTTAGAAACATATTTACTAAGCTCATAACAAAGCAAAATGTAGAGAGAAAGACATTAATATTCAAGCATAAAATGCGTAGATCACGTATCGACCGCTTGTGCTAGTAAATTTCTCGTCCGCGAGGTGGTACCTATAACTCATTCCGCCTGATTCAAGAAGTCAAGCGTAGTGCACTCAACACATTCCTTGTCCGCGAGGTGGCACGCCCGCAACACTCCCCCATTCTCTTTGTTCGCTAATCACCTCGGCTCCACACGCTGAAGATAGTGGTCAAAACATTAGCACGCCCAGTGGGACCAGAGAGTTCAAGCGAGACATCATAGGGAAAATAGAGGACGCACCGTACCGAAAGCCTCAGCTTTCTTGTCTCAAACACAAATCACTAAGGTATAAGCCCCATAACAGCGCGGCTTGTCGATCCCTCACTCTAGAACAAGTCCTTGCTCAGTTTGGTAACCCAAACTTCAGCGAGACCACCATGGTAGGCTCTCAGCCAACCCAAGACACAGACTCTACTCCGTCTATGGAGCAAATCCTCCAAATGCTCGCGAAGCTCAGCGAACGGATGGATGGTTTGGACACCATTCAACAAAGTGTGGCCGACCTAGCTGAGCAGGGTCTGGCCACTCAACAAAGTATCACCGACCTCGCTGGGAAAGTAGACGGCCTTGCTGAACAGGTCAAAAGAGACAAGACCCTTTGGGAAGCAGACCAGCACAACCTTGCCATACTCACTGAAGACTTTAACCGATTCGCCGGAGAAATAAAGGAAGACAAGGATGTGATCAACGGTTCCCTCCAAAGGATCCAAAAGGACCTGGATCAGAACACAGAAATCATGGCGCTCACTCGCGTGACAGTGGATGAACAAGCCCGGCGCTTGGACCACCACGAGACCAAGCTGTAGGATCAACAGAACGCCTCGTTCTTCGGAAACAAAAACAGTCTAGATAAGCTAGACGAATTCAAAGCGAAACAAGACCGCCAGAACTTACGGCTCCTGGAAGTCGAAGACTGGGTAAGGGCGCAAGCGCAAAAAAATCTTACCTTAGAACCTGCTAGCACGAGTGCGAATGAGGGGACATCCAAATATATCCCGCCAAATGAGCGCCTAGAGGAAACCCTAAAGTAGGGGATCAGAAGACCCCGCAGCTTGCGCTAGGGGCAGGCAATTCCAAAAACCCGCTGCCCCCGCACGGCTCTTCTGGTCCCTCCAAGGGATTCAACAACGAGCCACGCCAAGGAAGCAGGACACAAGAAGACCCCATAATTACTCTTTCTATCCTAGCTTCAAAAAATGTTGGTCAGGCCGCCAGTTGTTCTGCATGGCCTAACCATGAAGAGGGAGGCGAACCGGCACCTGTGACTGCAGCTGACTGGCGCCAGCTTATATCATCCATTGTCAAGGAGCAGACCGGGAAAGGCGATTCTAACCTCCAGTATCGCGATCCTTATCCTGACAGTGAGGCGCAATACCCATTTCCCCATGGCTTCAAGAACATAGTCTTCACCACCTTTTCTGGGGAAACAAAGGAGGATGCAACAACGCATATGGCCCGCTTCAAAGTTCAGTGCGGCCAATATGGGCACAATGACATCCTTAAGCTCAAGCTATTTGAGACTTCTCTATCCGGAGCTGTTTTCAGTTGGTACTCCAGGTTGAAGCCAGGGTCCATCGCGGACTGGCCCACCATGGAGAGGTTATTCCGGGAAACATACGAAACCATCGAGCCCGAGGTCGGCCTTGACTCTCTCACTCAAATGAACCAGTAGAGCGGGGAGTCAGCAGTTTCTTTCCTCCAGCGTTTCAAAATTCAACAAGCCAAATGTGACTTCCTCCTACCTGAGCAGGAAGCCATTAAATTGGCGGTTCGCGGACTCGAGCATCGCCAAAGGTTGAAGCACCATGGAGAGCGCTTCACATCCATGGGCTACCTGATCAACAAGGTTGGCAGCTATGAGCTCATACTCAATGAAATGGATGAGAAAACAAACGCCTCAAAAGGGACATACGTACCAGGAAGAAGCAGGACAGTAGGGGTAGTCGGCCTCCAGACATCCACATTCGACCCATATTATCCGAGGCAGGAAGAGGCGGAGTCCGCGCAAGACTATGAAGACATCAGAGCGGTCGAGCTGACTGGGAAGCCATTGGCTAACAAACTGAAAAATCTTAAGATGACCCGCGAGCCAATCACCATCCAGTCATTTGCATGGATCAAGCCCGAGTACGAGTCCTACACGTATGACACTAAAAACGCCCATCTTGTCTTTAATGACTTGATCGAGGCGAAGTACGTCCGTTTGGATCACAAGATCTCATCCAAGGAGGAGCTGAAAGACAAAAAGTATTGTGCGTTTCATAACGTCCACAATCATGGCACCAAAGACTGTGTCAAGCTCCGCGACCAGCTTCAGACCTGGCTGAACTCTGGCGCCCTGAAATTGCAGACACCAGGGATTTCCGCCTCGCTGGTGGATGTGGATCCTTTTCCATCCACAGTCGGAATGGTCGAAGTAAATTGGAACGACCTCTCAGAGGAGAGAAGACATCACCGCGCACCAAAGCCAAATCAGCGAAGAGTCAGCTTGGACTTGTCTGATCATCCCGAGGTTGAGAGTCCACGCCGAGCGTCTAAGAGAGGCCGCGAGGAGGACAATGCTAATACAACTCGACCATCTCACCAGTACACTTACAACGTCAACCTCGCGCATGAGGTTCTAGACGACCTTATCGAGGATGGGCTTGTTACGGTGGACAGGGCCTTACCTTATGTTGAATACAAAGAAGGTCGCATGCATTGCAAGTTCCACAATAGCTGGGGGAATAGAACCCGCGAGTGTTACCAACTCTACGAACAAGTTCAGGACTGGCTCGATCTCAAGTACATTCGCTTTGAAGACAGAGGCCGATTCATGATTGCAACTGCTGAAGTTGCCTGGCCTCGTATCAGCCATCGCGTGATCACATTAGACATCTCCCCAAATGCAGTTTCATGCGAACCACCAGGTGGAAGCCGCAAGAGACCAGCGAATGACTATACCGTGCTGGCGAACCAGAGTGGGAATTGTGACCCGCCAAGGCAGTCAGTTACCAGGTCCCAGCCCGATCACCTTTCAAGGAAAAACAAGGGCAAAACTATCATGCGGGATGATGAACAGTCCCCCGCTGAGAATTTCCAGCCCATGAGTCCTAAGACTCGCGAAGAGCTAGAACAGAGGATCAAGCGCTTAGAGTCGTTCGTCCAATCACATTGGACATAGGAAGTATCATCGTCTCCAGCTTCAAGCGAAATGGACATATCAGTTTCTAGCAGCGAGTACCATGAGGATAAGACTCCAAGCCCTCGTCAGGGCATTTTGTTCGATCCCTACATTCCGCCGGCATTCAAATCGGCCATTAAGGAAGGTATTTGGTACACATAGCAAGGAGGAAAACCAGTCACAATCTCCAAATCCAGGAAACGAAAGCTGCAGAAGAAATATGGCAGCATCCTGCGTGCCTTACGAGCTGTCGACGATGGAGCCATCCGTCCCTCACAGCTTGCACAGACACCCGAAAGGATGTGGATAGAAGCTGAAGGTCAGCGAGCTATGCTCCAAAGACTGCCTATCACGCCTCCACGGGTGTGTGTGCAGGTAGCAGATGACCCTGCCCCGAAGGCAAGTGTTTTCTGTCGCCTCACTGTGCTACCACACGATCCCCATGCTCCAAGGAGGAGACCATCCCCAGAGTCGGAGAGGAGGTGGGATCCACAACCTTCGCGGCGCAGACCGTCACCAGAGTTTGACCGAAGGAGGGAGCCGCCAACGTCACCAAGGCGCAGGGCATCACCAGAGTCTGACCGAATGAGGGAGCCACCAGCTTCATCAAGGCGCAGGCATTCGCCAGGTACTGAAAGAAGAAGGGAGCCACCTCCTCCAGTACGGCGAAGACTGTTCGCTACCTCGGAGCCTGAACCAAAGCGCGAATCGCCTCGCTCATCACGGCCCTGGAAAATTCTTCGCCACGAACCAGAAGCAAGAAAGGAACCACCACGTTCACATCGGCAGAAACCACAACCTGATCCCGAGTTGGAGGCCAAGAGGAGATCACAAGCCCCAACCTCTCCTAGAAAAAAGGAGGATGGCTCTGCCAAAGTTCCTTTAGCCGTAGGGGAAAAAAATAGCCGAGGACAAGCAGTCCTCAACCAAGTTTGTGTGGCGGCCAAGGCAGCCGAACATTGAAGCACCGCCAGTCGCTGAAAGTACTCCTGCTAGCCCTAACTTCACCTAACAGATGGCCCGGTTCCTTGGCGGAAACTCACCAGACAACGAGGCCCAATCCGAGCCTCGTGTTCCTTTGGACGATGACCAAGAGGAAGGGCAAGAAGAGTCTTTCACATGCAACGTGGTTGAAGTCTCTGCATGGCTCGGGAATGAAGAAGTCAACTACATGGCGAACTCATTCGCAAAGCTAGAAGGCGAACGTTTACATACAAATTTCTTAATTTCTCTCTTCCATTTTATCATAAACGTACAAGGTCTAAATCAACAGACTAGTACAAGATTGAGGCCTATTCTAGAGGCCCTAAAATTAAAGCCCTTTTTTATCTTTCAATGAGGGGTTCGTCGCCTAGCGAAGGAAATATTCGTACAAGGGGGCAACATGGCATGCGGAACGATTTAGGCCAAAATCTTAAGTTTCCCTTGCACGCGGGGTGTCAAGGCCGGCGAAGTCTGTTCATCGGCGAGATGACTCGTTGGGATACTAACCTGCTCGCGACATGTTCAATAAGGCCTTTTCGCTTGGTCAATTCAAGCTCAAGGCCTAGGGGGCAATGTTTACGCTTAAATTAATATTTTACTGGACAGTAACTGTCTATGTAAATATTAATTAAGTTTTTGGTCTATGTCAGTCGGCGAGCCCAAGTCCCTTTGAAGTTTACAAATAGTGGCCCGCCAGTAAGACCACGCGGGATGATCACAAAGTCCGCACGCGGAATGACTCCGCGCAGACTAACGGATCTCGCGCACTTTCGGACAAAAATAGAGTTCGCGCGCGAAATGACTTCGCGCGAAAAACACAGTCCGCGCAAATGCTTGTAATCGTTTCTGACTTTTTACAGTCTTTGACACGCTTTGGGCCAATCTCTGTGGCCCTTATCAATTAAAAAGCCTTGTTTTGGCCCGCGAGTTGCAATAGCCCGCGAGGTGGAATTGAGCTACAGAGTCCGTAGTTCGCGCGAGTTATTTGTCTTCTATTTGGACTGTGGTACCCCGCGAGATAAGATTGCTCCTAATTTCAGTCCGCATAGGACTCTACAGTTGAGAGGTGCGCCAGAAACAGTGTCCTATTCTAAATGAACTGTGCGAGCTGGACATGTGTCACATGCGGATTGGTCTGCATGGGAGGAACAGTTCCTTTGTGCTTCACGTTGCAGAGTCTGACTTGGGTTCTATAATTATCTTTCTTCTAGCAGAAGTCGGCTCCCATTATATAAAGAAGCTCCACGGCTTACAACAAAACTCTCTACACAAACAATCAATCAATCAAACAACTCTCTCAAAAACAACCTTCAACCTCGTTGAAACCCCTCGACCCCGTCGAAATCTCCAGTGCTCCCAGGAGCCAATCCCCTTCGAAGCCTCTTCGAAGCCCTGATTCTAAGCGCCCCGCCGCCTAGAATTCTTCAGAGCTCTTCGGACTCTACCTGTTTCCTCGGAAACTTCCATATAGTTGCTCTGCTCACGCCGCCGTGAGTATTGACCGCTTGTGTTAGTAAATTCCTCATCCGCGAGGTGGCACTTGGAACTCATTCCGCCTGATTCAAGAAGTCAAGCGCAGCGCACTCAACACATTCCTCGTCCGCGAGGTGGCACGCCCTCAACACTCTCCCATTCTCTTTGTTCGCTAATCACTTCGGCTCCGCACGCTAAGGATCGTGGCCAAAACAAATCCATTAAAATGATAACAATATCTCTTAACTGTTAAAGTGCTCTTATAGTCATCTATTCTTATGCTTATGTGTGTTTTCTATATGCTATGCTTCAGGTACAGACTGTTGTTGCTCGGACCAACCAAATTGGTGGGAAAGAAGTGTTTAGAAGTGTTCTACATCACAAGTATATCCATTCCACTAACTACAATTTACGTGCCTCCGGGGTGGGAATGTAAAGTGTGAGCTCTTTGTTTCATATATTATTAGGAAATGTGAGCTAATGTATACTATTTGCAGAGTTAAAAAGACGTTGTTTTTTTACTATACTGCCCAACATACAAATGGATACATAAACATATACATGATAGTTAGCATTGATAGATTACAAATTCTTTCAAAAAGTACAAACATTATATATTATCTAAAAGCTTAACAAAACTCATTTGTTATTCTACTTTCTTATGTGAACTCTAAATAGAATATATACAGGTCCAATAAAAATGCTGACTGAAAAAAAATACTAACAACTTATTCTTGATATTTGTATTTTTTTTTTCTTATTCTGATCAACATGTTTATGATTATTTCGTAAAAAAAATACAACTAATTAATTGAGATCGCTTAGGGTTCAGATTGGAATCAGTTCAACCATAAACCGACTTCTGAGTTTTGTTTCATCCTCTTCTGTTTGTCATATGCTGATTTTATGTAAAAGGTTCTCCAACTCACATGTTTGCTACTGTTCCTCACTTTGGTGTTATGCATTAACTTACTTTTTTTTGTTACACAGATTTGTACTCCGGTAATATCTTCACATCTTTATAAACGTTGGAATGCTATCTATATTGTTAGAATTATACTAATTCCACTTTTTGTGCTCTGTAGATTTGGATGATTACAAATTGCTAGATTCTGTAACTACTTCAGATATAACTGATTTGGGGAACGTGAAGCTCTTAATTGTAACAATTGTACCTTCAGGTATGTGATAAATAATGGTACAAGCTTTATTTAAATAATCAATGTTTCCTTTCACAATGAACTGTCATTTTGTTAGTTAAATTTATTTAGATATCTAATTTTTCAATAATACCTATAAATATCTCACAATTTTCATTTATCAGACTAATATTAACATGGTAGTGAGTTTAGGTAATATGAGTTTTGGATTTAATGTGTTCTAGGTTCCAGTTTCAAATTACATATTGCTTATGGTTCATTTCAGCTTAAGTTGTGTTTTTCTCATCCCCATTCTGGGTTATTGATGATGCATTAGCTTTAAGTCATTTCTGCTTTTACTTTATATTTATAATGGTGGCTATGATGCATAGCAAAATGCTGAAAAATATGATACACTCTTCTTGCACATTTATCTTTTTCTACGTCTTATGCAGTCTATAATATTTTTTCTTTTTAGGTTGCAATATAACATGAGCTGAAGCAAGCAAATTTCTCTGCAACAAATATGACGATCTATCTTTTGCAACATGTTCCATCAGCTTAGCTACTTCTTTGTTCCTTTCCCAAACTCTTAACTACCTAATACGCATGTCTTGAACAGTTCTAAAGTCTACTTAATACACCACGTACAATAATCTTTGGTTGTGAATTGCATTATGTATATAAACAATATTCAGACACCCGCAGCGAAGCGCGAGCCTAATTTCTAGTTTTATTAGATTCTACGTAAAAAAATCTATGTAAACACACGGGTTCTCATCTTGATTATTGAAAAAAGTGTGTAACTTACATATAGCTTTTTAGGGCAAGCATAATTCCATGGTTGTTTATTCTGGACTACCTCTTAATATGTGCTTTACACATCGATAAACCATATTTATGTTTTTAATCTTGTCTAATATTTTCATGTTCTTTAATATTTTGCAACACATGGGCAAATAGAAGTTCAATTTGTTGGTGAAACTTTGACACCAAAGTTTAAGCTTTCCATTATAAGAGTTGAGTACAATGATGTGTTAATGTGTTAATACAATAAAATAAAACGTAAGACTATAATGTGTTAATTTTATCAAAGTACAGTGATGTCAAATTTTTTTTTTTTAAGAGAAAAAATACGGTGATGTCAACTTTGATATAATGGAATGTCAAACTATCGAAAGGTAGTGCTATAGCTCATCTAAATTCATCGTTTTCCAAGCACACGATCGATGTCCACTAATCAGATTAAACAAGAAACGGAACAAGGAATTTCTATAAGGAGTCGGTTTGGTGACTAGGGTTTCAGTTTTGGAGTAGTTTCAGTGACAAGACACTTTTCACCAACTAAATCTGGATCAGTAATATTTAAAGGGTCAGATTTTGTTAAGTCACTAAAGTGCATAAGATAAGATCTTATCCTACTAGTCAATTTTCTAGTGTCGTGGTGACAACAATTATTGTGATATTTTGGGGGACCAATAGAACCTTGATTCATATAAATCCGATAAAGAAGAGTGGATATTCCGTTGGTCTACATTAGATTGCTAGAAAACCAGAAACCAGCCGGCGTTGGATGGTTTACAGCAATGCTGCAACTACCATATATGGCACTTGGAATTGGATAATCATACTTGTTTGAAAGAACCATGGGCTACATGCCACAAGTAACTAGGAAAATGAGCACAATGTAGAACCTAGCTTATTTGAGCAAACTACAACATTATCTTGGGTCTTTTCTCATTTTAGAAAAGAATTTAGTTGTTTAGCTATGGAAGCATTTAAAGAAGCTTTTAAAAACATAATAAGAAAATTTGTAAAATGTTGAATTTGTTGGAGTTTGAGTAGAAAATATATATATATATGAAATTTTGATTTTTGTTTCCCTAAAATAAAGAGGAAGCTGCTATAATTGCATTAAAAATAGCCAAATCTTGTGACATATGTCTCCTCTTTATATGTAGGAGATCGTGAGTCAAATAGACTAGATGTAGCATTTCAGTCGTTTGTTTGCTAAAAAGTACATAACAAATAGTATTACTTATTACATCATGTGTACTTCTGATCAATATAAGGGTTATCCTGTTAGAAAAAATATTAGTAAATTAAGGGGAACTATTCTAATGAGGACCATTAAGTTGATGACCTTTCGGTTTATAGTTTAAAATTTTCGATCACATTTTGACATCTTATCTGTTTTTAGGTATATATGAGTATATCAGTCATACAAATTTTCAGCTAAATCGGTGATCGTTAAGGTAATGAACTAGATCAAATTAATGGACGAACCAAATTGTCGAACATGAACCGTTAAAGTTCATAATTGGTAAATTACATTTATGAATGTCTTAACAATTTTTAATATAACTGAAAATTTACATAAATGATATACTCATAAATATTATAAACTTAACTGTTAATATGTAAAAATAAGATCCAAAAATGAAATAAATTAAAAAATCATTGACCGAAGAATCTTTATTACTATTTGTCATACTTTCCCAGTTTAATTAAGCCCGGGACTGCCAGGTGTCTTTCTTTTTTAAATCAAGCACGAAGAAAATATCTCTATTCATATTCACTAATCACCAAACGTCTCTGAAGGATAAGGCAAAATCCAAACACGTCTCTCTCGGTCCACTATATAAACCCCGTGCCTTCTCTTATGCTATCACGTCGCCACTTCAGACAGTTTCACGTTTTCACATTTTCACATACTTCGTGAGCCTATAGAGCACAGTAAAAAACAAAGAAGAAGAAGAAGAAGAGCAAGCTTGAAATTGCAATTCAACCATGGCGAATCGCCCTAAGCTCACCCGAATACCGAGCATGAGGGATCGCGTGGAGGACACTCTCTCCGCTCACCGCAACGAAATCGTGGCGCTCCTCTCCAGGTTAGCTCTCTCTACTCAGTTTTTGTCACCGTTGAAAAATATGAGCGGTTACTGAGTAGCGGTGCGGTTAGGTTGCTGAGTTTTTTTTTTTTGGTTGTGAAGGTATGTGGCTCAAGGAAAAGGGATACTGCAACCGCATGACCTGCTCGACGAGCTTGAGAAGCTGATCACTGATGACGAAGCGAGACTGGCGCTCAGCGAAGGTCCTTTTGGAGAAGTCCTCAAGTCAGCACAGGTTTGTTTTGGCTTCGAATTGATAATACACTGTTTTCATTTGCAATTGCTGTACTGATTTTATGCCTACTTTGAAGTTAGTGAAGAACTTGATCGTTGTGAATTTTTGAATTGGTGCTTCGTTTTGCAATGTTATGTCTGTTTCCCTGTGATCAGTCTGGAATCGGTTTGCTTGGCTAAAATCGAACCAACTCGTCCTCTGTGGTGATTGAGATTCAAATTTAAAATTAGAAAATACATTTGTGATTGCTTAGCTAAAATTTTAGTTACGGCAATATAATTTGTCCTCCAATTGATCTTTTAATGATTCACGAAAATTTCGAAGAGGAACTGTAATACTGCACTTCCAACTTCTTCTACTATTTGCTTCGAACTGTAGAGAACAATTGTATCAAGTTAGTTTCAGATACTACTTGTTCTATCATTGATAATTTCAGAATTTAGATTGGGACAGCGAGCGAAGGTCGTTTGTTTTCTATCCTTGTGTGCAATTATAATGTAAATTACGTTTGGATGGATTAACTGAGATTCTGGTGTTATTCTGGTGTCAGGAAGCCATTATTCACCCTCCATTTGTGGCTCTAGCAGTTCGTCCAAGACCAGGTGTATGGGAATTTGTTCGTGTTAACGTAAATGAACTCAGTGTGGAACAATTGAGTGTTTCTGAATATCTTGGCTTTAAAGAAGAACTTGTAGATGGGAGGTAAGTAAATTTTCCTTACGTGAAATATCCCTATGTTATTGTCACAAGTCACATCTCCTCTAACATAAATTTCTTCCTGTTTGATATATTAGGTCCAATGACAGATATGTTCTTGAGCTCGATTTTGAGCCATTCAACGCTAATTTTCCTCGTCCAACCCGGTCATCATCCATTGGGAATGGTGTTCAATTCCTCAACCGTCACCTTTCTTCAATTATGTTCCGTAACAAAGAATCTTTGGAGCCATTAGTGGATTTCCTTAGAGCACATACATATAAAGGGCATGTAAGTTTGTTGATCAAGGTTTTTTAGAAGAGAACCATTATTGCAGTCTCTTGACTAACTAGGGATAAGTAGTTTACTTTTGCTGAAGTTTACATAATTTCCATTTCTTATGTGATTGTTGAAAATTTAAGTTATCATATCTATCATTAGCTAATTTTTCTTCAGTTTATAAGCCTTCCTTCTAATTGTTAGTCGTTACGATTTTTGCATTCATAATAAATGTCTTATAACCTACCCTGGACATAAATTGCATGTAAGAAAACTGATAAATTTATTTTGTGTTTTGGTGTGAGGACTTCATTGATCCAGTTGAATTAATGAAACAAAGATGTTTGCAGGCGCTGATGTTGAATGATCGGATACAGAGCATACCCAAGCTTCAGTCAGCTTTGGTTAAGGCTGAGGATAAACTTTCCAAACTTCCAACTGAGACACCCTATTCTGAGTTTGAATATGTGTAAGCTTATATATAGAGAGAGACAACAACCGCACAATATCATACGTTCATGGATTAATGAGTACTTTTTTACTCTCTGGAACTGCTACACCCAACTTGATACCTTATGTTGTTCTTTATTTAGATTACAAGGATTGGGTTTTGAGCGAGGTTGGGGAGACACTGCAGAACATGTATTGGAGATGATGCATCTTCTCCTAGATACCCTACAGGCTCCTGATCCTTCTACCTTGGAGACATTTCTTGGGAGAGTACCTATGGTCTTTAATGTTGTCATTTTATCTCCTCATGGATACTTTGGGCAAGCAAATGTCTTAGGCTTACCCGACACTGGTGGACAGGTATTACTTCTCATAATGCTTTTTAAATAAGTTGCAGTATTCTAAAATGTGTATACTTATTGTATATCGGTTTATCCTTGTTCTTTTTGCTTCCTCTGTACACTCCTATTCAGGTTTACCAAAATGTTCTATATATGAGCATTAAGATGTCAGTCGTCAATGTAATTGTCAGAATAAGAACTACTTATATTATTCTACATGCAGGTTGTCTATATACTTGACCAAGTGCGTGCCCTTGAGAATGAAATGATTCGTAGAATTAAGAGGCAAGGATTAAACTTCACTCCAAGAATCCTTATTGTAAGTGTCTTTATACTTGATGCAAGAATGTAGATGTTAGGTAATATCTGTGAAGTTAATGGATTTTTTTGCTCCTGCTCCCAGGTAACCAGGCTAATTCCTGATGCCAAAGGAACTACATGCAACCAGCGGCTAGAAAGAGTCACTGGAACAGAGCATAGCCATATTTTGCGAGTTCCTTTTAGATCAGAGAATGGAATTCTTCGTAAATGGATCTCAAGGTTTGATGTATGGCCTTATTTGGAGACCTTTGCTGAGGTAAACATGCACACATTCTGGTCTACCCATTGCAACTAGTGCTTTCAAATTTATACTTCACCTCCAACAGTATATGTGGGATGGTTCTTTTATTTTGATACTAAATAATGTGGACTTGATCTCCAGAGGGTAGATGTTCAAGAAAATTCCGTAATTTCCATCATCCTCTTAAAAGTAGCTTGTAAATCTGCCTGCTTATTCTATTTGTGAAGTAATTCAATTATTTTACTTGAACATCTGCATTACTGTCATGTCATTTCACGGCTGCCACTGGCGCTAGCCTTTTCCTTTCTATCAACATTTCCTTTATCATGATAGCACATGACTTTGCTTAGATGGTCTGTATTGAAAATCATATAGAACGATATTGTCTTCTATTATCATATAATTTTCATGCTTTCTCATTGTTTTGCATGTTACCAGGATGTTGCAGGTGAAATTACTGCCGAGTTACAGGGACATCCAGATTTTATTATTGGAAATTACAGTGATGGAAATCTCGTTGCCTCGTTGTTGGCTTATAAAATGGGTGTTACCCAGGTTTGATATTTCTTATCAGCTGCAAGGTTCATCATATTATCAACAAGAATGTTATCTAACTTTTTTTAATTTTGACATGTGCAGTGCACCATTGCGCATGCTTTGGAGAAAACAAAATATCCGGATTCAGATATCTACTGGAAAAAATACGATGAGAAATATCACTTCTCCTGTCAATTCACTGCTGACCTTATAGCCATGAACAGTGCAGATTTTATAATCACTAGCACATACCAAGAGATTGCGGGAACGTAAGTCTTTTCCTTTTGTTATTCTTAATGTTGATGTTCTTTTATTCCTTTTCTTTTTTGAGCTGAAACAGTACTCAGTTGTCCCATTGTCGGTTATGTTCAACCTTGTTTAGTTTGGTATATTGGCCATGCTAAGTACACTAGTATATGTGTGTGTTTCCTTTTATTTTTATCTTTACATATTTTGTATGCTATTCAGTCTCACATCTTTACTTGAGCACTAATAGTGCATTAGGAAAATCGGAATGCATCTACTTCTTCAAATTTATCTGCCTTTTTCTTGTTTTAGTGATGCTAATATCGTTGGTTGCTTATCCATTCTTTCAGGAAGAATACTGTTGGACAATATGAGAGTCACAGCTCTTTCACTCTTCCGGGGCTGTACCGTGTTGTTCATGGCATTAATGTTTTTGATCCAAAGTTCAATATAGTATCTCCTGGAGCAGATATGAGCATTTATTTCCCTTACTTTGATAAGGAAAAGAGACTTACATCCCTTCATGGTTCCATTGAGAAGTTGCTTTTTGATCCTGAGCAGAATGATGAGCACATGTGAGTTCCTTCATAGGGTTTTAAATGTGGGAATGCAATTAATTTGTGGCAGTCACTTGAATATGTATCTTTTCTTTTTTATTGATGCAGTGGTCTTCTGAATGATCCATCAAAGCCCATCTTATTTTCCATGGCAAGGCTGGACCACGTGAAAAACCTGACTGGGTTGGTTGAGTCATATGCTAAGAATGCCAAACTAAGGGAACTGGTAAACCTTGTTTTGGTTGCTGGTTATAATGATGTGAAGAAGTCAAACGATAGAGAAGAGATTGTAGAGATTGAAAAGTTGCATGATCTCATTAAGGAGTACAACTTGAATGGTCAGTTTCGATGGTTATCTTCCCAAACTAATCGAGCACGTAATGGTGAGCTATATCGTTACGTTGCAGATAATGGAGGTGCTTTTGTTCAGGTATATGGCCTGTCTATTTTCCATCATATACAACCACCGGGGCACTCTTAATTTACTTTGCTTAATTTGCAATTGCAGCCTGCACTTTATGAAGCCTTTGGACTCACAGTTGTGGAGGCCATGACTTGTGGCCTTCCAACATTTGCCACAATCCATGGTGGTCCTGCTGAAATTATCGAGCATGGCATATCCGGATTTCATATCGACCCTTATCACTCCGAACAGATGGCTGGTCTTATGGCCGATTTCTTTCAACGTAGCAAGGATGATCCTAGCCACTGGAAGAGAATATCAGATGGAGGCCTGAAAAGAATTTATGAAAGGTTGGTAACTTTCTGAAGTTATGCTCATATACTTATCAACCTTTTGTTACTTGCAGTTGAGCGAAACCTCTGTAACTTCGCAGGTACACATGGAACATTTATTCTGAAAGGCTAATGACACTGACCGGTGTTTACGGTTTCTGGAAGTATGTCTCAAAGCTTGAAAGGCTTGAGACCAGGCGATATCTTGAGATGTTCTACATTCTGCAGTTCCGTGATTTGGTGAGTGATACGACAAGTAATCATATTCGAGAGTTTTAAGAAATAAAATTCGTCAAGATTAATGCCACTTTGTGCTGAAGAACCTACAGTTCCATCTTTGTCATAATAATATGCATTGTTTCAGGTTAAAACTGTTCCTCGTGCGGTAGATGATCCACATTAAGGCATTAAGCTACAATGCTAGACTTTTGGGACCTCCAGTAACTCGATGACTTCCACAAGGTAGTAGTTTGTACAAATGAAATAAAGTTACTCCTGTGTGTACGATGCAAAACTCCATCCATGCTCTTCTTTAGCGTTTTTGACATTACAGGTTCCAGTAATTTTGTAATGGAACTCTTCATATATGCCAAAGAAAAAACTGTTCTACAATATGCTTCAGAATACGAAATCCTTTCGTGGATACTAGGCTAGTGGTCCAATGGAGTTGTAATGTCTTTTGGTCCCTTCTGGTTCCCTTTCTTCTGAACTCGAACTGTATCCCCACCACACTAGGATTCAGATTGGAAGCCATGAGAGGCTTAGAGCATGTGACTATCTTCCATCCCCCCAGTCAGATATGAAAGACCAAAGACCAAGCCTAGCCACTTTTTTCTCGCGCCAAAACACACTATTCTGACACTACTGACAAGCCTGCGTACAGAGACATAGGCAGCTTTTTTGACCATACGATACGATTACAGGGTTACAGCAGCTAATACATGCCACCACAATCGTTTCTTTTTCTCTTGATATCTCTCCCTTCTATGTCTTTTTCCCACGCTTTTTTCAACGGTCAAATACTCGTTAACCACCAACGGTAAATTATTTAATCCCAACATTATCCACTGGCATCCAGTCTTATTTTTCATAAATATGTTTCTCTTGTTAATTTACAACTATAATTACTAGTCATCATATTCATATGGTTTTGAAGTATTTGTCTTCAAGGGTGAAAGCTATGATTAGAATTAGAGCGTTTTCCTGCCGGAGTCGGTGATTGTGTGGTGGTTTGTCGTCTTCAATATGTGCACGGCTTTTGACAAGACTGCAACAGATTTGTAGGCTCCCGCGCATTGGTGAAGAATGTAGTGAAATGCGATACTTGCCGTTAATTGGAGAGTTCTGTGAGTACGTCAGAAATCCGATTATCTACGATCTAGTCAAACATTAGGCCTATGATATCTGTTTGCTATGAAATGCACTAGGACTGTAGTTAAAACTTGATCACAATTTGCTACCATGTACTCGATGCTCTTGCCTTTGGATTCTACCATTTTCAGCTCTTCCTACTTTCCTAGGGCAGAAAATCCTACATTTATATAATGCAATCCCATCTCTATGAATCCTAATCGTACCGAGTAATGTTTGAGTTAAACAGTGAGGACAAATCAGACCAACAAGTATCCATTAGAATAGATGGGGAGATGGCAAACCCCAACGGCCATTCATAGAGCCCATAAACTTTCCAGGCACGAAGCTTTCTCTCGCGCCAAGGATCTTAAGCCCTAAACTATTAATAACCATATTTAACCCTAATACAATATAGAACCAAGGCCGTCATCTAGACCTTGACCAACTGTGCTTCGTAGTCCGGGGCCTGGCTGGACACCCTCTCGGTCTCGGCCCTATCATCGCGTGCACTTTGCATCCAATAACTAAAAAGAAGAGCTTAATAATATTCGAACCAAAACACCAAACAAGTTGGAGAGAATCTGAGACTCGTTATCTGGGTCACTCTTTAGAGTTGGCCAAATGAGTGAGCAAGATAAGCTAATGCTCCTACAAGGGGAGCGTTAATATATGTGGCCGGCTCCGACTGCTCGTAGTCCGACCGGTCATCGGGGAACCTGTCATTCTGGTCCGGTCCACCAATCACAGCACCCACTAAGATGTTAGGATTTGGAGACTGGGACTTCATCACACTGAAGCCTGAGGAGCACTGGATCTTGGCCGGGTGTGAGGCAATGCAGGGTAGTGATGATCCCCTGTGGTGGATCCTCTGTGGGTACCTTGGGCCATACCCTACCATGTAGGACATCTTCTGGGGGTTGTCCCCTAGTAGATAATCCACCTGATCAATATAATAAACATGTTAACAAAACTAAACAAGTTGATTAAGAGAATAATGGTCCTTAATTAGTTAATGAAGTTATGTGACCTGTCTTTTGGCCATGGCTTTGAGTTTCTTTGGGGTGACAGAGGTGCCACCGCAGTTAACCACCTGACGGGAAGAGGTTAAGTACTTGGCATAGGCCAAGATCATGAAGGAAGTAGAGGTCACATATTGCATGTTGCTATCGTTCATTTTGAACAAAAGACCACCTGCAAACAAATCACCAAGACTGTTAACTAGCCGTTACAAGCAAAAGGACCACTGGAATGTGTCACATTCTCAAAGTGAGAGATAGGGGACCTGGGGTGTATTGGGTTGATGAAGAGCCTGGTAGGATGGAGCAGATGAAATTATCAGAATGCCCTTTGTATTCATGGAGGGCTGGTAGCTTCTGGACTAGAAATGCCTGTAAAAATGTCACATTTTCATGTCAGAGGCTGGTAAAATATGAAGGATTGAGCATGAAAGAGTCAAAATTTTTGAGAAATTTGGACCTTGGAGAGAAGAATTCTTGCTCCAACATGCTTGTTATCCCATCCGAATGTGTTATCGAACTGCGCGGCGCCGAGAATCTGGCCATTAGATTGAATGTAGCCCAGGTAGGATGGGTTCTTGGTGGCCTTGTGCAGCCAAGCAGCTCCCCATAATAATTCATCCTAGCATTATTGAAACAGAACAAAGACAATAGCTTTAGCCACTGTTTGTAAAAAGTAGAAACAACTATAATTAGGACACTTGAAAAATGGATTAAAGCTATACCTGATATCCAGAGTAGTCACAATAGAACGGGCACACAACTTTCCTCAATCCATTGCTGTAGGCTCCCCTGTGCTTATCAGCAAACTCAAACACCTAGTAAACCCAGAAGCAAAAAACAGTGAGAAGAAATCAAATGCCTTGTTTTGTTTACATTTTACAGATTTGGTCCCGGTCGTTAATCTTTGCTCACCCTCATAGCCCTCCTGACCAAAAGCTTAGAATAAACAGGGTCACTTCTCCTGAAGACCAATGAAGCAGCTGCAAGAGCAGCAGCAGTTTCACCTGCTACTTCAGACCCAGGGGTATTTGCGTCAATCTTGTAAACACTTCTTGGGGTGTCCATGTCCTCTGGTCTCTCCCAACAAGCATGGTCACTGATAGCATTTCCAACCTGCCAACCAAAACCACCTTAAGAAATTTTGCTGATTTCTTAAATAATATGAGCAATGCAAACCAAAAGGCTTAAAATACAAACCTGGACATAAATGGTGCCTGGGTGAGCTGTTGCTTTGAGAAGGTAATCAGTAGCCCAACGAATGGCTTCTTTGGCATTCTGCAACTCACCCTTCATCAACCCACCAAATTCAATCACACTCCATGAAAGCATGGTGGTGGTGAAAGCCATGGGGAACCCAAACTTGACATTGTCCCCTGCATCATAGTACCCTCCAACCAAATCAACCTGCATTGCACAAATCACAAACAAAATCAGCAAAATCCCACAACCAAAAACAAAAGGAAACAAAATGTGTGCTTTATTGGGTTGTGTTGGGTTTGTTTTTACTTACATGCGCGGCTGAGCCATCAGAGAGGCCAGAGTCTCTCCTCCAGTTAAGCCTCTGGTTAGGAGGGAGCTTCCCAGACCTCTGCCCCTCAAAGAAGAGGATGGACTTGGTGAGGGCATCTTTGTAATTGTGGCTGGCGACTCGGGGGTGGTGGCGGTGGCGCTGGACAGGGTTGTGGTAATGGGTGGCATTGCAGAGGAGCAGAGTGGTGAAAATGCAAGAGAGTAGGAGGCCAAGTGTGAAGGAGTCCATTTTGGGTGCCCCAAAGTAATGGAAAACCCAACCAACCAACTAACAACTACCAAAGCTTTAAGCTATACCCAAGAGTGGTGAGGAGGAACCGGAGACCAATCGCTGTTTTTATATACTGTAAAAGCTGCTACTGCTATAGCCTCTGGACCTCTTTAACATGCTTTCTCATATAAACAAGTAATAGTTTTAGCACATATCCTCCAATCAAGGCATGCCTTTTGTTATTTGATTTGAACGAGACATTTGTCACACTGTTTTTGGTTCCTTGCGCCATTCCCCCTTCTGATACGTGGTTTTAATCTCTTTCTTTATGGTGATTGGTGAGTACTTAGAAATGACAATTCTGAGTTACCCTAGGGACCTAGTCTCTATTTGCCAGAAGCCCTCACATGGTTTACTTGCACTCCTATAACATTTTCAGTAGTTACATCAGAAAAAAAATTATTCTGACATGTTTGCTCGACTAGTATCTTTGCTTCGTTTTAATGGCAAAACCTCTCGTTTAGCCCAGATTTTCAATAATTTCTTAATACCATTGGTATCAGAGGCAAAATGTACTGAAAATGCGTTGTTCGATAGAGTTTTGCAAAATGTATGCAATTTTAGACAATGGACATATGACCGAGGTTGCTGATTTCACTTTGTTACCGAGAATGGAGCTGTTGCTCATAATCTGAGACAGATAAACGCAAAACATGAAGGTCAGTCAGAGAAACATATAAAGATGGGTTGAATTATATGAAGGGCAAATTTGCTGCCGGATAAAAGTGGTGATTGAACACCATAAACGTGGCTTTGCTTCTAAAATTTTTGAGTTATGTGATCGAGTCACAAGACGGTCAACAAAGACCCATGCAAAACAATTGCTCAACTTGAATCTCAAACCAAAGAGGAATGGAGCATTTGAATCAAGAAATATGGATAAGCCAAATTATTTCTGGGTTCTAAGCCCCCCTTTCACATAATACCAGAAGAACTCCTATCACTTCAAAATTCAAATCATGCACTTAAAAAATTATGATTCCTACTGTACTAGTAGGTCCAGTTCCCTTTCCATCTTGTATTGGTATGCACCGAAAAATGCCTTGACGATTTAGAGCTGAATAATTAGCACATGAGATCTTGTGTGTAAGCCATATGAGGCAACCATTTCGGACTAGGAAATACTCAAGTTAGCAACATTTATACTCTTACATATGTATGTGTATATATATAATGCACGTAGAAGTTATACCCATTTCACATACCTTATTGCATTATTCAGTGGGGAATGTAAGAAAGCGTTGGCTTGGGAATACAGGAGCAAAGAGGACCCAAAACCATGTTACCCAAGAGACTAGTCATTGAGTTGATAGTTGATGATACAATAGAAAGGGACAAGGAATGAAAAGCAGCACCCCAAAACAGGGATCGAGGGGAGGGAGTTGTGCATTATTAAACCCCCATTGGATAAAAGAGACCAAGGATTATAATCATTTCCTGGATTGAAGAAGTTGTGGGGAGAAAGCGATTGGTCTTCAACATTTCATACTAGAGCCAGTTTGTGCCTATTCAGATCATCATGTGCTTCTATGGGTACGTGGTGCCCAGCTCTCACATGCAAAGAAAGAAAAGAAAGCATCCATTCATGTTCTTCTTCAACGAGGGCCTCTCTGTAAAAGAGGAACTAGTTTTATAAAGCAGATCGACAATGACACCCTGCATTTGCTTATCTAGCTGCATTATGCGATCAATTCTATTCCAATGGAGTGATGTTGTGTTTTGGGAACTTATTCTGGGCTTAATATACACAACATTCTCCTGGATTAGATTAATAATGCAATTCATGTGCTCTAAAAATCTTGATATGCATGTGTAACAACATAAGTTTAAGCTTCGTGGATAAAGTAGAGCATGTGGTAAGCCTTCTCATCATTGTAACCCCCTCCAAACTTTTAGATGTCAAATTCTGATGTCCCCATATGCTCTTTCTCAGTTTCTTTCATTATTTCCGGTTTGCTTATCTCACCCATTTCCGGTTTAGTTGCAGAGCTCGCCATGATATTATTCATGGACTAACACATGCATCCGAATCCAATGTGGTACCATAACTCTTACACAAGTATGAAATGCACTTCAATCCCTATGTCCTCGACATATATATCCCTTTTTCAATACAAATTTTGCATATTATAGTAACATAGTTTTATTTTGAAAATATACTTAAGACATTAATTGTTGGAATATAATATCAATCACCCAGATACATCAATTAAATCGTGCGTATTATTTTTTATAGAGTTGCTAAGTATTTAAGAATATAGTACTTCTTAACAAAATTTGTACAGAAAATTAATAAGAGTATCACGGCCGGCATTAAGATAATCCGGCAAAATACGGGATTCCGGTAGAATTGAGCCACTCATTTCCTTGTATAAACGCCCCAACCGTGAACTGACTGGCCTCGGTGGAGCTATTAATAACCCGATAACCCGGCCACGTCACCCTGGCGGTCGTACCCGACCCATTTCCCCGGTTCAAATATTCCCCATAATACAACGTGCTCAATGCAAACGTCCCATTCCACTCCAGCCACCCGACGGGGTCCACAGTGTCATCGATATTCGACCTCAGGTAAACCGTCCGGGAGTACTCCTTCCACGGACGGCCGAGATATGTCTTGAACGTTGACTTGACCGGAATGAGGTCCGACGCGGCGGTGACCTTGCAGTTGAGGATGGAGATTCCGGTGTTCTGGTTGGGGTCCTCGCGGCCCTGGGCGGTGAAGATGTTCTTCTGGCCGTCGTTGGGTTTCCGGGCGTAGAGGTTGCAGTTTTGGAAGACGACGGCGGCGTTGCCGAAGATGAAGTCGACGGTGCCGTAGATGTCGCATTCGCGGTAGAACTGGCGGAGGGAGTGGACGTAGAGAGTGTCTTGGTAGCCGACGAAGCTGCATTGGTAGAAGGCGGAGAGGTCGGAGCCGGTGCGGAGGGCTACTGCTTGGTGCTTGCTTGGTCCGGCCGAGTTCTCGAACGTTATGCCTTTGGCGATGAACCCTCCTCCGACGACGGCTGCAATTCCGTTCAGAAAAATAGGAGATGGATTAGTTGGGCTTCATCACCAAACAAATGGGCCACTAGTTGTAACCAACATAACTGGTTTACACATAATCCTGAAATGAAGTTCCTACCAGAAATTAGCGGTAAGGCTTATCAGGCCATAATTTAACCTATCCAATATGTGAATTGTGAAATGCTCAAACTAGACATTAATTTGCAGCACAGTGTGTGACCAATTTAACAACTTGGAACTAGGTTGAGGAGCACACCAAACTAAATAAAACTATTGAACTACTTGTAGTGGCTTAGTTTGATCGTTTCCTAAGCTCAAACACAAAGCTAGAGTTTAAAGGATTAGGGTTTAGCTAAGCATGATTGATATGTGGAACATAACTTGAGTTGATGCACGAGTTCCAATTGTCTAGTAACAACTACCATCTATACAATTACGAGTTTTATGAGCCAAAGCTTTGGATTTTCATAACGAGCTCATACATGTTTTTTGAACTCGAGCTCAACATGTTTATTGAACTCGATCAGCTTGGTGCTTAATTATACGAACAGAGAAGTGAGATTCTTTGACAACTGACAACTGTTTGGGAGATCATGCATGTGACCCTTCGTTTAAAGAAGTGTTTTGTCAAAGACCACAAGACTGAATTATGCTGCTGCAAGTAATAGTACTACAGGCAACTTAGAATAACTGGAGATTATATACAGAATCTTAGTAATTTTTTCTGGTTGTTTTTGTTTGTTTCTTCCTATTAAATCAAGAGTAGGTAAACACGGCCTTGCGTTGAAATTTGGAAATAATAGTAGTTTATATATTTGTATCAGTCAAATATATCTATATCTTTATCAGTCAAATTACTCTATACTTTTGGTATCAGAGCCATAAGAGTTATGGTTCTTATTTATGCTTTAAGATATATCTGAATCTTATTTTAGATCTCAAACCCCAGGTGACGGACTACCGCCTAGGTGTGGTATTTGAGATTGTTTTTATTAATTGTGTTTGATTCCTCAAACCCCAAGTGGTCGGTCTACCACCCAAGAGAGGTCTTTGAGATTGATTTATTAAATCTATTTCTATTGTGTTGTGATTGTTTGCTGTCCTCTATTTTAAGTTAGATCTGTTCTTCTATCCTTTCTTCCCATCTATCGTCTTAGTTTTCTCCCAACCAAATAGTAAGGTTCCAGAACCAAACGTTAAGTCCCAGGTGAGGCCCGAGCGGTTGCGGCATGAGCGGAGCAGAGAAAACTTAGCCTTTTAGGCTGATAGTTTGGATAGGATACTTTTCTATCTTATCATTTAGGCAGTCTACAATTTCTTCCAAAATGAGTAGACTTTTTAGATCTCCCTCAGTTACCTCTAATAGCTCTAGATCTTCACTTAATAGGATCCCGAACATAATTAATGAAGAACAATTCGAATACCATTCAAATGATAATATTGAAATGAACGATTGGAACATTCCAAAAGTTCCAAGTAAAGAAATTTACAAGAAAAAATGGTCTTTGACCGCATTTAATAATGAACATCATATTAAAACAGTTGAGCAAGTTTACGCTCTGAGTAAACAACATGAAACTTGTCAGTTATTCAGTCCCGAATCAATTAAGAAACACAAAAAAGATGGTCACAACTTCTTACATATTGGACTAGTCCAAGTTGGTGTAAAACCTTTAACACGAAAAGGTTTAAATGCCTCAGTTTTATTATGTCTAAGGGATGCTAGATTCACTGATTTCAGTGATAGCACTCTTGGCATTATTGAATCAAGCCTATTCAATGGGCCAATACATTTTGATTGCTATCCTGATTTCACAATCAGCCTTAGTGATCCTCATATTTTAAAAGCTTTAACGTTAAACATTAAAACTTCAGGCTACAATGTCTTAGAGGGAACTCAACCTCTAGCATTGGTCTACAGAATCCATTACAAAGTAACTGGCACAAACATGAATTTCCAAGCCATTAATAAAAGTCCTAAAGATCAAACTTTATTAATACAAAGCAGTCATGAAAATGCAAATATCCAAGTTCCTCAAACAATCAAATGGTCAGATATCCATCTTCCGACAGAATGGTCTCTTTCTTGTGAAAATCACCCCATTAATATACAACACAATATCACTGATTTAAATTTTATTCAACAACTTAATGATGGTACAGTTAAAATCAATTTTCTAAATTCAAGACCGAGTCAACAGCCAAGAATCCAAGAATTGGGTCAATCTTCCAGACAACTGGATCAATCTTCTAAAAATCCTTTTGTCTCTGCCAGACATTCCTTTGCTGGTTCTACAGCGGCTGGATCATCCTTCTCTCGCAGGGACGCTGATCTCGATCAAGAAATTAATAAAATAAGAATAAAAGATTTGGAAGACGAATTACAAAAATTAAAAATTAAGAATACTAAAACTTCTTCACAAGTCAATCATCCTCAATATGAAGCTGAAGTTACGGCAGGAGTGCTGGCAGAAGAAGACGACATGTCACCAACTCCTACAGTCGGAGATTTCTTAGTCACTCCTCCAATAAACCCTCAGTTAAACACTCTCACAAATCCTTTTATAATTAATTATCCAAAACTAGATGAAGATTTAAATTCAGAACAGAACATCCCACGTCGGAATCTCTATCGACAACAATTTCCTTTAATTGAACAAAGAAAACAACTATTTCAAGAATGGAAAAATCATATGATCCAAACCAAAACTGAAATATATTTTCTAGACTTTATTGATTTAATAAATCAAAACAAAATCCAAACTTTAACTAAATCCAAATGGAGAACCACTAATTCAGCAATTACTTCCACACATCCTCCAGTTGAAACTATAATAATTAATCATCTTCAAACACAAATTCCGGCTTCACCTTTTAAAATAATTGATGAAAAACATGACCCAGATCATAAGAAAATTATTGAACAAAATAATTATTCAAATCAAAGTTTAATCACTATTGGAAGTCAATTAGATAAAATTGAAACAAAAGTTGATATAATTTGTACTAAAGTCAGTATTCTACCTCAATCTCAGCCTGATTTACCATTAATACATTTTTCTAATCTTAATAAACCAACACTCAAACCTATTTCTACAACACAAAAGATTGAAAAAATGCTTAAAGAATTAAAAACAGAATCAAGTAACCAAATCTCAGTAATTCATAATAATGAAGATTCATCCAACTCATCTGATAGTGATTCAAGCACTATTTCCAAAATAAATAAAACATTTCAAGACTTACACATATCCAGAATAAACTATCCAAGAAAACCAAGATTTAAAAATAGTATTGAAAAACCTTTACCAATTGACATTCAACCAAGTAATTTTAATAATAATCAATTCTCTGTTTCTTCTGATAAAACTTACGAATGGAACATTGATAATTTATCAGAACAAGAAATCCTAAATAAGTTACACCATATGTCAATGACAGCCAACAGTTATATAACCAATCACAACTTCACTCAATCTGAAATTGTTGACATTCTGGCTACTGGTTTTACCGGAATGCTTCATTCTTGGTGGGATAAACACCTTACCCAAGAAGCACGACAAGAAATCAAACATTCAGTCAGTCTTGATCAAAATGGAAATGCCATTTTTGATGAACACACTAACATGGCTATACCAGACTCAGTAAATACATTATTTTCACTATAATAAAACATTTTATTGGAACTCCTAGTCACATTACATCCAGAATACATGATCAACTCAGTAATTTAAAATGTCCAACTTTAAGTGATTTTAAATGGTATAAAGACGTATTCATCTCAAGAGTCATGCTTCGAGATGATAGTAATCAACCATTTTGGAAAGAAAAGTTTATCAATGGTTTACCAAAACTATTTGCACATAAATTCAGACAAGTCTTAAGTAGTGACACAGGGTACATTGATTATGATGCCCTTACATACGGAAATATCATTACCACAATCCAAAAGGAAGGATTGAAAATGTGTATTGATATGAAATTAAATGCTCAGAATAAATCTGATAAAAAGACAGCAAAATATGAATTATGACATTTCTGCGAACAATATGGTTTGCCTTCTCTTCCCCCCTCAAGAAGAAGGAAACACAAATATTCTTTTAACAGAAAACACAAATATTCTCACAATAAAAATCATAATTTTGAACCTAACAAGTTTTATTCCAAAAATAAATTTCAGAAAAAACATTTGAAGCCAAATAATCAATTTCATAAAAAGAAAAGTTTTGATAAAAGTCAAACCAAATGTTACAAGTGTAATAAACCAGGTCACTTTGCAAACAACTGTCCAGTAAAAAATACAATTAAACAGTTAAAAATCAGTAAAAAAGAACAAGATAAACTTATTCAAATCTTAGAAATCCGAAACACTGATTCTGAGATTGAAGATTTTGATAATCAATTTATAAGGACTGATTCATCATCTTCTTCCACCAATTCTGATGATTCCTCATCACCAGACATTACCTTAGGGTGTGGAGACACCTGTTGCAAAACAAAATCAATAAATGTTCTTTCAAAACAAGAAGAACAAGAAGAATTATTAATTGATTTAATCGGAAAAATTGACAACCCAGAACTCAAAACAGAATACCTTAAAAAATTAAAGAAATTAATCACCCAAGAAAATATAATTAAAACTCCCCAAGAAAAAATATCTCTTACTACAACATTTGATAAATTTAAAAACAAAAAACAAGAAATAACAGTTCAAGATCTTCAACATGAAATCAAGATAATAAAAACACAGATTCAAACTCTGCAACAACAACAGTTAAAACTTACTTGTGAAAACAAAGAAATTAAAGACGATTTAAACATAATCAAAATAGACTCTGGATTCATTACGACACAACAATTTCCAGAAAATAATATTCTTTCCTCATCAATTAATGAAGAAATTTCTGAAAATAATACTATTAATACTATTCAACAAATTAATTTGAAAAAATGGTATGTTACAATTCAATTACAAATAAAAGATTTTCAACTAATCACAACTGCACTCATTGACTCTGGTGTAGATCTCAATTGTATTCAAGAAGGTCTCATCCCTTCTAAATATTTTGAAAAAACAAAAGAATCTCTTCGATCCGCAAATGGATCAAAAATGGATATTAAATATGAGATTTCTAAAGCCCATGTTTGCCAAGATAATGTTTGTTTTAAAACCCCATTCGTTTTAGTAAAAAATTTAACTGATAGAGTAATTCTGGGTCTTCCCTTTATTACCCTTCTTTACCCATTTACCACTAAATACGATGGCATTATCACCTACCCTTTTGGTGAGCCAGTTAAATTTCATTTTCTTTCAAATCCTGAAATACACACTCTAAAGGCATTTCAAGAAAATTCTATTTCAAAAACAATAAATTTAATTCAATCAAAACAAAAACAAATTGTTTTTCTTAAAGAAGAAATAAATTTTAAAAGAATTGATGAACATTTACAAAATCCTATACTTCAACAAAAAATTAAGAATTTCGAAGAAAAAATCATTAATGAATTATGTTCAGATATTCCTACTGCCTTTTGGCATAGGAAAAAACATATTGTCAATCTTCCATACATAAAAGAATTTAATGAAAAGAATATACCAACTAAAACAAGACCAATCCAAATGAATCATGAAATCATGGAATTTTGTAAAAAAGAAATTGAAGATTTACTAAGCAAAGGAATTATCAGACACAGTAAATCCCCTTGGTCCTGTGCTGCCTTTTATGTTCAGAAGAATGCTGAACTTGAAAGAGGTACGCCTAGGTTAGTTATCAATTACAAACCCCTCAATACAGTTTTAGAATGGATTCGTTATCCCATTCCTAACAAAAGAGACCTTATTAATCGATTAGATAAGTCAGTCATATTCTCAAAATTTGACATGAAATCTGGCTTCTGGCAAATCCAGATACATGAAAATGACAAATATAAAACAGCATTTGTCACTCCTTTCGGTCATTATGAATGGAATGTCATGCCATTTGGTCTCAAAAATGCACCAAGTGAATTCCAAAACATAATGAATGATATATTCAATCCTTATAGTCATTGCTCAATCGTATACATAGATGATGTTCTCATCTATTCCCAATCCATTGAACAACATTGGAAACATTTAAATCAGTTCTTTCATATAATTAAAACCAATGGCCTTGTGGTTTCGGCCTCCAAAATAAAATTATTTCAAGCAAAAATCAGATTTTTAGGATTCAACATTCATCAGTTGCAAATTACTCCAATTGACAGAGTTATCCATTTTGCTGATAAATTCCCAGATATAATTCTGGACAAAACCCAATTACAGAGATTTCTAGGATCTCTAAATTATATTGCAGATTTTTACCAAAACCTCAGGCAAAGATGCAAACCTTTGTTTGATAGACTACAAAAAAGCCCTCCTCCTTGGACTTCAATTCATACTTCATTAATCAAAGAAATTAAAACTCACGTCAAGACTCTCCCATGCTTAGGAATCCCTCTAGCAGATTCTTTTAAGATAGTCGAAACTGACGCTTCAGATATTGGTTATGGTGGCATACTAAAGCAGCAGTTATCTCCTAAAGATCCTGAACAACTAGTTAGATTCCATTCCGGAACTTGGTCACAATCACAACACAATTATAGTACTATTAAAAAAGAAATTTTATCTATTGTTTTGTGTATTACTAAATTTCAAGATGATCTTTTAAATCAAAAATTTTTAGTTCGCGTTGATTGCAAAAGTGCTAAACATGTGCTTGAAAAAGATGTTCAAAATATTGCAAGTAAACAGATTTTTGCTCGTTGGCAAGCAATTTTAAGTATTTTTGATTTTGAAATTGCATTCATCAAAGGTACTGACAATCATATCCCTGATTTTCTAACCAGAGAATTTCTCCAGGGATCCAAACAGCAAGATGTACCCACCTTACCGACCAAGGTCGACGACAGGGAAGCAACCCCGACATAAAACTGAGTCCTCTTCAGTCAAAATTGAGTCACCAATCAAAATTGAGTCAGCTAGTCAACCCTCTTCAAATGTTCCTGCCTCAGGACAATCGAACAGCAGGCCCAATTTTTTGGGTTCCACAGTCAGCCCAATCAAACCCAACTACCAGTCAGTTCTAGTCAACCCTTTTGATCCTTTCAAAACTAATGAACCTAGTCAACAATCCAAGCCCAATTTCCGTAAGTCATCTCCCTATGTCCTGCGAACCAGTCATAATATTGTTATGGTTGAACCACATATGAGTCATGTCAAAAATCCGATGACCTTAGTTAAACACTATTGTCCACCCAATTTCTTTTACATTCCTCATCATGTCAGTCATACATTTCAATTTTTCAGAGATATCCTATTTAAAACAGGATCAGTCACCATTAAGGGTATTTATGACCCGAACGATTCCTCAAAATTATTGTATCACTCTTTGTATATAGTAAACATAATTTCAGGTGCTGATTGGAAGGATCCTCCGTTCACCTTCCACAAAATTGGTGATCTGACGTTCAACTATTACGACTATGAAGATGCTTGGTTCAAAATATTTATGCATCAAACTGAAGATTTCAGTCATTCCTGGTTCATCAACTTTGACCACAAGTTCAACCGAAAGTTTCCAATGTGGTTTGGCAGTTGGTGGGGAACTCATGGATGCCCAATTAGTCTACTTCCCCAACATCTGGAGGATGTAGTCACCAGTTTCTCCACAGCTGAAGAATTTTCTGATTATGACAAACGTTTTCCAGTCACTTTGCATTTCATTGCAAGATATAAGGTGCCTTGGATTTTGAAATGGCACGTTGAACTCAATGACTACGTGCTTAATCGGAAGTACCTCGTCAAATGGTGGGATAAGTTCAAAACTGATCGGATCATCACTGCATTCAACAAAGACTTTCCAGTTCAAGTTACTCCTTCAGTAAACCCAGTAAGCCCAACTACTTTGCCGGCCCAGATTACTCCTCATCCGGCCCAAATCAGTCCTACTTCACCAATTAATCAGACGACTCCAAAACAGGCCTCCTCTTCCAAATCTAAGGGAAAAGCCAAAGAAGGGTCTTCATCAAAGTCATCAAAGTCCAAGAAGTTATCCTCAACAGAAGTTTTCCAAATGGCCCATCAGCTAATGGCCCAAGCTGTTGATATAGCCCAATTAGAAGCCCAGTCCAATTCAGAAGATGAGCAATCCTCCTGCAGTCATTCTTCATCTTCCCATAATTCAAGTCATTCTTCAGGCCATTCAAGAAAGTCAACTCAGTCATCTCGCCAGCTGTACTTACTCCCAGATAGTCAGGGAAATTCATATCTTGACTGATAAAGATATAGATATATTTGACTGATACAAACTTTTAAAACATCAGAAAATAAAATTATACTTACTCAAAACTTACTCAAAAACAATGCATGAGGAGCTTTGGGGTAAGTGTTTACAAGGAAAAGGAAACTATTGACTATGGCAGAAGTTCTCAACACATGAGTAGTTCTGCAAAAACTAGGGAGAATATTTGAGAGGAACTGGACTTGGGAGAATTGAAGCTTGAAGTCTGAAGTGTCCGAAAAATTCACCCTTTTTGAATGAAGGAGGGAGCCTCCTTATATAGAGATCTGGACTTCTGAAAGTGGCAGACAGACCGCATCTGCTTTTACTGGAGTGATTTACTTTTACTGTTGGTTTACTCATAAAATGACAAAACAGGAAGCAGCACGATTAGCTGTGTTTTGTCATGAGTGAACAGTAAAAAGTGATTTTACTATTCATTAATAGTTGTATGGATCCTGACTATCTGGGAGTAAGTACAGCTGGCGAGATGACTGAGTTGACTTTCTTGAATGGCCTGAAGAATGACTTGAATTATGGGAAGATGAAGAATGACTGCAGGAGGATTGCTCATCTTCTGAATTGGACTGGGCTTCTAATTGGGCTATATCAACAGCTTGGGCCATTAGCTGATGGGCCATTTGGAAAACTTCTGTTGAGGATAACTTCTTGGACTTTGATGACTTTGATGAAGACCCTTCTTTGGCTTTTCCCTTAGATTTGGAAGAGGAGGCCTGTTTTGGAGTCGTCTGATTAATTGGTGAAGTAGGACTGATTTGGGCCGGATGAGGAGTAATCTGGGCCGGCAAAGTAGTTGGGCTTACTGGGTTTACTGAAGGAGTAACTTGAACTGGAAAGTCTTTGTTGAATGCAGTGATGATCCGATCAGTTTTGAACTTATCCCACCATTTGACGAGGTACTTCCGATTAAGCACGTAGTCATTGAGTTCAACGTGCCATTTCAAAATCCAAGGCACCTTATATCTTGCAATGAAATGCAAAGTGACTGGAAAACGTTTGTCATAATCAGAAAATTCTTCAGCTGTGGAGAAACTGGTGACTACATCCTCCAGATGTTGGGGAAGTAGACTAATTGGGCATCCATGAGTTCCCCACCAACTGCCAAACCACATTGGAAACTTTCGGTTGAACTTGTGGTCGAAGTTGATGAACCAGGAATGACTGAAATCTTCAGTTTGATGCATAAATATTTTGAACCAAGCATCTTCATAGTCGTAATAGTTGAACGTCAGATCACCAATTTTGTGGAAGGTGAACGGAGGATCCTTCCAATCAGCACCTGAAATTATGTTTACTATATACAAAGAGTGATACAATAATTTTGAGGAATCGTTCGGGTCATAAATACCCTTAATGGTGACTGATCCTGTTTTAAATAGGATATCTCTGAAAAATTGAAATGTATGACTGACATGATGAGGAATGTAAAAGAAATTGGGTGGACAATAGTGTTTAACTAAGGTCATCGGATTTTTGACATGACTCATATGTGGTTCAACCATAACAATATTATGACTGGTTCGCAGGACATAGGGAGATGACTTACGGAAATTGGGCTTGGATTGTTGACTAGGTTCATTAGTTTTGAAAGGATCAAAAGGGTTGACTAGAACTGACTGGTAGTTGGGTTTGATTGGGCTGACTGTGGAACCCAAAAAATTGGGCCTGCTGTTCGATTGTCCTGAGGCAGGAACATTTGAAGAGGGTTGACTAGCTGACTCAATTTTGATTGGTGACTCAATTTTGACTGAAGAGGACTCAGTTTTATGTCGGGGTTGCTTCCCTGTCGTCGACCTTGGTCGGTAAGGTGGGTACATCTTGCTGTTTGGATCCCTGGAGAAATTCTCTGGTTAGAAAATCAGGGATATGATTGTCAGTACCTTTGATGAATGCAATTTCAAAATCAAAAATACTTAAAATTGCTTGCCAACGAGCAAAAATCTGTTTACTTGCAATATTTTGAACATCTTTTTCAAGCACATGTTTAGCACTTTTGCAATCAACGCGAACTAAAAATTTTTGATTTAAAAGATCATCTTGAAATTTAGTAATACACAAAACAATAGATAAAATTTCTTTTTTAATAGTACTATAATTGTGTTGTGATTGTGACCAAGTTCCGGAATGGAATCTAACTAGTTGTTCAGGATCTTTAGGAGATAACTGCTGCTTTAGTATGCCACCATAACCAATATCTGAAGCGTCAGTTTCGACTATCTTAAAAGAATCTGCTAGAGGGATTCCTAAGCATGGGAGAGTCTTGACGTGAGTTTTAATTTCTTTGATTAATGAAGTATGAATTGAAGTCCAAGGAGGAGGGCTTTTTTGTAGTCTATCAAACAAAGGTTTGCATCTTTGCCTGAGGTTTTGGTAAAAATCTGCAATATAATTTAGAGATCCTAGAAATCTCTGTAATTGGGTTTTGTCCAGAATTATATCTGGGAATTTATCAGCAAAATGGATAACTCTGTCAATTGGAGTAATTTGCAACTGATGAATGTTGAATCCTAAAAATCTGATTTTTGCTTGAAATAATTTTATTTTGGAGGCCGAAACCACAAGGCCATTGGTTTTAATTATATGAAAGAACTGATTTAAATGTTTCCAATGTTGTTCAATGGATTGGGAATAGATGAGAACATCATCTATGTATACGATTGAGCAATGACTATAAGGATTGAATATATCATTCATTATGTTTTGGAATTCACTTGGTGCATTTTTGAGACCAAATGGCATGACATTCCATTCATAATGACCGAAAGGAGTGACAAATGCTGTTTTATATTTGTCATTTTCATGTATCTGGATTTGCCAGAAGCCAGATTTCATGTCAAATTTTGAGAATATGACTGACTTATCTAATCGATTAATAAGGTCTCTTTTGTTAGGAATGGGATAACGAATCCATTCTAAAACTGTATTGAGGGGTTTGTAATTGATAACTAACCTAGGCGTACCTCTTTCAAGTTCAGCATTCTTCTGAACATAAAAGGCAGCACAGGACCAAGGGGATTTACTGTGTCTGATAATTCCTTTGCTTAGTAAATCTTCAATTTCTTTTTTACAAAATTCCATGATTTCATGATTCATTTGGATTGGTCTTGTTTTAGTTGGTATATTCTTTTCATTAAATTCTTTTATGTATGGAAGATTGACAATATGTTTTTTCCTATGCCAAAAGGCAGTAGGAATATCTGAACATAATTCATTAATGATTTTTTCTTCGAAATTCTTAATTTTTTGTTGAAGTATAGGATTTTGTAAATGTTCATCAATTCTTTTAAAATTTATTTCTTCTTTAAGAAAAACAATTTGTTTTTGTTTTGATTGAATTAAATTTATTGTTTTTGAAATAGAATTTTCTTGAAATGCCTTTAGAGTGTGTATTTCAGGATTTGAAAGAAAATGAAATTTAACTGGCTCACCAAAAGGGTAGGTGATAATGCCATCGTATTTAGTGGTAAATGGGTAAAGAAGGGTAATAAAGGGAAGACCCAGAATTACTCTATCAGTTAAATTTTTTACTAAAACGAATGGGGTTTTAAAACAAACATTATCTTGGCAAACATGGGCTTTAGAAATCTCATATTTAATATCCATTTTTGATCCATTTGCGGATCGAAGAGATTCTTTTGTTTTTTCAAAATATTTAGAAGGGATGAGACCTTCTTGAATACAATTGAGATCTACACCAGAGTCAATGAGTGCAGTTGTGATTAGTTGAAAATCTTTTATTTGTAATTGAATTGTAACATACCATTTTTTCAAATTAATTTGTTGAATAGTATTAATAGTATTATTTTCAGAAATTTCTTCATTAATTGATGAGGAAAGAATATTATTTTCTGGAAATTGTTGTGTCGTAATGAATCCAGAGTCTATTTTGATTATGTTTAAATCGTCTTTAATTTCTTTGTTTTCACAAGTAAGTTTTAACTGTTGTTGTTGCAGAGTTTGAATCTGTGTTTTTATTATCTTGATTTCATGTTGAAGATCTTGAACTGTTATTTCTTGTTTTTTGTTTTTAAATTTATCAAATGTTGTAGTAAGAGATATTTTTTCTTGGGGAGTTTTAATTATATTTTCTTGGGTGATTAATTTCTTTAATTTTTTAAGGTATTCTGTTTTGAGTTCTGGGTTGTCAATTTTTCCGATTAAATCAATTAATAATTCTTCTTGTTCTTTTTGTTTTGAAAGAACATTTATTGATTTTGTTTTGCAACAGGTGTCTCCACACCCTAAGGTAATGTCTGGTGATGAGGAATCATCAGAATTGGTGGAAGAAGATGATGAATCAGTCCTTATAAATTGATTATCAAAATCTTCAATCTCAGAATCAGTGTTTCGGATTTCTAAGATTTGAATAAGTTTATCTTGTTCTTTTTTACTGATTTTTAACTATTTAATTGTATTTTTTACTGGACAGTTGTTTGCAAAGTGACCTGGTTTATTACACTTGTAACATTTGGTTTGACTTTTATCAAAACTTTTCTTTTTATGAAATTGATTATTTGGCTTCAAATGTTTTTTCTGAAATTTATTTTTGGAATAAAACTTGTTAGGTTCAAAATTATGATTTTTATTGTGAGAATATTTGTGTTTTCTGTTAAAAGAATATTTGTGTTTCCTTCTTCTTGAGGGGGGAAGAGAAGGCAAACCATATTGTTCGCAGAAATGTCCTAATTCATATTTTGCTGTCTTTTTATCAGATTTATTCTGAGCATTTAATTTCATATCAATACACATTTTCAATCCTTCCTTTTGGATTGTGGTAATGATATTTCCGTATGTAAGGGCATCATAATCAATGTACCCTGTGTCACTACTTAAGACTTGTCTGAATTTATGTGCAAATAGTTTTGGTAAACCATTGATAAACTTTTCTTTCCAAAATGGTTGATTACTATCATCTCGAAGCATGACTCTTGAGATGAATACGTCTTTATACCATTTAAAATCACTTAAAGTTGGACATTTTAAATTACTGAGTTGATCATGTATTCTGGATGTAATGTGACTAGGAGTTCCAATAAAATGTTTTATTATAGTGAAAATAATGTATTTACTGAGTCTGGTATAGCCATGTTAGTGTGTTCATCAAAAATGGCATTTCCATTTTGATCAAGACTGACTGAATGTTTGATTTCTTGTCGTGCTTCTTGGGTAAGGTGTTTATCCCACCAAGAATGAAGCATTCCGGTAAAACCAGTAGCCAGAATGTCAACAATTTCAGATTGAGTGAAGTTGTGATTGGTTATATAACTGTTGGCTGTCATTGACATATGGTGTAACTTATTTAGGATTTCTTGTTCTGATAAATTATCAATGTTCCATTCGTAAGTTTTATCAGAAGAAACAGAGAATTGATTATTATTAAAATTACTTGGTTGAATGTCAATTGGTAAAGGTTTTTCAATACTATTTTTAAATCTTGGTTTTCTTGGATAGTTTATTCTGGATATGTGTAAGTCTTGAAATGTTTTATTTATTTTGGAAATAGTGCTTGAATCACTATCAGATGAGTTGGATGAATCTTCATTATTATGAATTACTGAGATTTGGTTACTTGATTCTGTTTTTAATTCTTTAAGCATTTTTTCAATCTTTTGTGTTGTAGAAATAGGTTTGAGTGTTGGTTTATTAAGATTAGAAAAATGTATTAATGGTAAATCAGGCTGAGATTGAGGTAGAATACTGACTTTAGTACAAATTATATCAACTTTTGTTTCAATTTTATCTAATTGACTTCCAATAGTGATTAAACTTTGATTTGAATAATTATTTTGTTCAATAATTTTCTTATGATCTGGGTCATGTTTTTCATCAATTATTTTAAAAGGTGAAGCCGGAATTTGTGTTTGAAGATGATTAATTATTATAGTTTCAACTGGAGGATGTGTGGAAGTAATTGCTGAATTAGTGGTTCTCCATTTGGATTTAGTTAAAGTTTGGATTTTGTTTTGATTTATTAAATCAATAAAGTCTAGAAAATATATTTCAGTTTTGGTTTGGATCATATGATTTTTCCATTCTTGAAATAGTTGTTTTCTTTGTTCAATTAAAGGAAATTGTTGTCGATAGAGATTCCGACGTGGGATGTTCTGTTCTGAATTTAAATCTTCATCTAGTTTTGGATAATTAATTATAAAAGGATTTGTGAGAGTGTTTAACTGAGGGTTTATTGGAGGAGTGACTAAGAAATCTCCGACTGTAGGAGTTGGTGACATGTCGTCTTCTTCTGCCAGCACTCCTGCCGTAACTTCAGCTTCATATTGAGGATGATTGACTTGTGAAGAAGTTTTAGTATTCTTAATTTTTAATTTTTGTAATTCGTCTTCCAAATCTTTTATTCTTATTTTATTAATTTCTTGATCGAGATCAGCGTCCCTGCGAGAGAAGGATGATCCAGCCGCTGTAGAACCAGCAAAGGAATGTCTGGCAGAGACAAAAGGATTTTTAGAAGATTGATCCAGTTGTCTGGAAGATTGACCCAATTCTTGGATTCTTGGCTGTTGACTCGGTCTTGAATTTAGAAAATTGATTTTAACTGTACCATCATTAAGTTGTTGAATAAAATTTAAATCAGTGATATTGTGTTGTATATTAATGGGGTGATTTTCACAAGAAAGAGACCATTCTGTCGGAAGATGGATATCTGACCATTTGATTGTTTGAGGAACTTGGATATTTGCATTTTCATGACTGCTTTGTATTAATAAAGTTTGATCTTTAGGACTTTTATTAATGGCTTGGAAATTCATGTTTGTGCCAGTTACTTTGTAATGGATTCTGTAGACCAATGCTAGAGGTTGAGTTCCCTCTAAGACATTGTAGCCTGAAGTTTTAATGTTTAACGTTAAAGCTTTTAAAATATGAGGATCACTAAGGCTGATTGTGAAATCAGGATAGCAATCAAAATGTATTGGCCCATTGAATAGGCTTGATTCAATAATGCCAAGAGTGCTATCACTGAAATCAGTGAATCTAGCATCCCTTAGACATAATAAAACTGAGGCATTTAAACCTTTTCGTGTTAAAGGTTTTACACCAACTTGGACTAGTCCAATATGTAAGAAGTTGTGACCATCTTTTTTGTGTTTCTTAATTGATTCGGGACTGAATAACTGACAAGTTTCATGTTGTTTACTCAGAGCGTAAACTTGCTCAACTGTTTTAATATGATGTTCATTATTAAATGCGGTCAAAGACCATTTTTTCTTGTAAATTTCTTTACTTGGAACTTTTGGAATGTTCCAATCGTTCATTTCAATATTATCATTTGAATGGTATTCGAATTGTTCTTCATTAATTATGTTCGGGATCCTATTAAGTGAAGATCTAGAGCTATTAGAGGTAACTGAGGGAGCTCTAAAAAGTCTACTCATTTTGGAAGAAATTGTAGACTGCCTAAATGATAAGATAGAAAAGAATCTTATCCAAACTATCAGCCTAAAAGGCTAAGTTTTCTCTGCTCCGCTCATGCCGCAACCGCTCGGGCCTCACCTGGGACTTAACGTTTGGTTCTGGAACCTTACTGTTTGGTTGGGAGAAAACTAAGACGATAGATGGGAAGAAAGGATAGAAGAACAGATCTAACTTAAAATAGAGGACAGCAAACAATCACAACACAATAGAAATAGATTTAATAAATCAATCTCAAGGACCTCTCTTGGGTGGTAGACCGACCACTTGGGGTTTGAGGAATCAAACACAATTAATAAAAGCAATCTCAAATACCACACCTAGGCGGTAGTCCGCCACCTGGGGTTTGAGATCTAAAATAAGATTCAGATATATCTTAAAGCATAAATAAGAACCATAACTCTTATGGCTATATCTATATATGCACTGAGAAATATAAACCCAAGATTAGTTTCTTCAAGCTAGTATGCTCACGAAAGGGGGAAGGAGAAATGGCACCTGTATATGCTCTTTAGAGCTAAATAATCTGAGTTTGTCAGATGGCAATTGGGAAATATTGAAGCATTGTGATGCTGTCTTTTTTGCCGAACAAAAAAAAAAAATATAGTACGCAGATCATATCGTTACCACCGAAAATGTGGATAGTTAAGTGAAGAACATGGAACCCAAAAGGATTGAAAAAGAGAATGCATGGGACCAATATATCATTATATCTACATGAGTTCATGCAAGAGTTCAAGCCCCATCTACCATGTGAAGGGCCAATTATGAATTCCATATTATTAGTCTAAAAATTAGAGGTTAGGATTGATGTATCAATCAATTATGACATCTTAATATGCTTTTCTATTTTTATATAAACAATTATAACAAGTATCCTAAGATCTTTTTATTGAAAGAAAAATATCTTAAGATTTTGAGCAATTATCTAACATATGCGTATCTTCTCATGCTGTATGCCGAGTGAGAAATCGGAAGACAACATTTGATCTTAAAACGATGGACTCGATCTGATGGAGTTGTGTAATGTTATAAAATTAGCTAATAGTAAGCCAATGAATATGTAAATTCACTCCAAAATTAGCATCAAGCAAATCAAATATTTTTCGTTCTTGTGTCACCGACACAGCTCTCTCCACAATCTACGGGTGATTAGCTAATTAATCCAATAATAATCAATCGACCAAAACTGCTGTGTCCCATGATTCCGGCAAAGGCTTTATGAATCATTCCAATCCACTTTTTATTGCCAGTTTCTTCTACTTGTGGGGCATCTAGAATCAATTTGATACTATGCGATAAGAACTTCGCGAACTCAAACACAAAACAATCTTATTATGAGATCATCTTTTAGAGGCTAATCAATCAAAGCACAAGTTAACTTGTTTATATTGAACTTGAACGTATTCAGTTTCTGGTATTATTATTGACCCTTTGGGGTTGTTTGTATCTCTATATAAATCACGTATATCGTATATGGTAAACGGTCCTACAGAAATCCATGCACCATGGGACAACCTAACCCTCACTCACGAGCGTACTGTTCCAAAGATTTCAAGGATGTTTGCCATTTCACAATTTTCTACTTGTTTTGTTCTTAGTTACTGCTTAATTAGATAAATGTTTCAAAGTGCGCACCAGCCAAAGATAGAGAAGCAACTAATTTAAGTAGCAAGGTGTAGTGGAGAAGAGACTGAACGAACTCACCGACAGTGGCCGATCGGAAAGTAGTCCAGCCGCCGACAACATTCCTACTCGCTTTCACAACCGTCTTCCCAATCCCATCACCCAAAAACATCAAATTCGTCTTCTTGCTCACAACCTCTACGTTCTCAAAGTACGCACCTGCTTTTATGTATATGACAAACCTACATATACGTCCAACGAATTAATCAAATAAGGGAATTAAAATGTTCATTTATATATTTGATTTATGCACTTAGAGTTTACCTGGTTGCGCTCGAGTTTGGAGCCGCAGCCACCGCGTCGGTTATGGTGGTGAAGTTTCCGCTACCGTCTTTCGTCACCAGCAGATCATACTTGGTCTGGTTTGCCGAACTAGTCTGCAACAGCTTCCGAGCTTTGGATCCGACCCATGTAGGGAACCCGTTTTTCATGGCTCCGAACTCCTCAGTACTCTCACGCTCAACTACTTCTGGAATCTTCTTGAGCATCACAAGGGCATTGCTGAAGTGCTTGCAGGTAGTGTTCAATCTGCTCTCCAGTTCAGCCTTCACAGCTTTAACCGTACTACTAGTGCTGGAATCAAACCCTTCGAGACACGTGTACTGGTTCGTCATTGCGGCGCTGAGCAGTGTCCTCAAGTGGTTGTAGTGCTTGGCCGCCGGCGACTTCTTGGAGTTGAGTTCCGACATGGTGACCTTGAGCTGCGCGACGGTGTCGTCGAAGAGCTTGAGACAGTCGTCGAGAGCTTGCTGCTGAACGGCGGCGAGCTTGTTCTTGTTGTGCTTTTTGATGCCAGTACAGTTGGAGTTGGAGGCTATGACCTCGTACATGGTCTTGTTGACGGTGGAGGATATGATTTGCGGGACAGTTTTCGAGCTCAGATTCGGGAAAGAGGTCAGGGTCGAGACGCAGAGGTCTTTGTAGAGTGTGTTTTGGCATGTTGAGTGAGCTACTTGGTTCAGTTGGTTGTGCTTCTCGACATGGATGGTAAATTCTTTTGTGGGTTTGGGGCTATTTGTGAAGTGGTTTAGAGAAAAGAATATGATGAGGATAAAGGCTGAAGTTGGGAGCAAGGAGAGCAAGAGCTTTGTTCTCCTTCTTAGACTATACATTTTGTTTGTGAGATAGAGAAATGTGGGCGGATAAGGGATATGGGCAATGCTTTATATATAGGAAGGTTGGTGATGAGTGTAAAAATGAGCAGTAAATAATTTAATTTCTGGGTTACTTGTTAGATTTTATATGATTGTCTTTGAAACATGTAGATTCTTGCCCAAGTTAGTAATGAATCTAGCAAGCTAGCATAAGTTAATAACCCACATGACCATTATTTTAAAGATTGAGTATCACCACTATTACCACGAGCTTTTAGTAAAAAAAAAGTCACTACTTTTGATCGATTTGGGTCGAAATTCGAGTGTTATGTTTGATTCAACTTGAGTGTGATTTTCTGGTAAGGTTGAAAAGGACCTAAAGAGAGGTCTGTTAAAAATTTGAAATAGCTGCATGCATGGGTGTCTAGACTCTAAACAGAGAGTAGAGACTAGAGAGTATAGAGATAGTTACTGGACCGGGTTGTACTAACGGCTGGAAATGCATATTCATGATTGTGCTGGTTTTCGTTTAAAGCTACAAGCCTATGTAAATCTCGGCTGCTACATCGGTTATATGTTCCACTCAAGCTCTCTGTTTTACTCTGTTATCATTTATCAATTATCATCACGGCATCACCCTTCAGATATTTACTTCGGCCGGATAACGAATCGTCAAAACATTACGATCGCTGTATCATTTTGTTTTATTTTGATCAAGTACATACATGCATGTTTGATCGCAGCAAAGAGTTGACACGGCAAGAAGCATATATTGCCGCAGCAATCCTTCTGATCAGCTAGAATATCTTGCTCTATCTGATTCTACAAATACTGTTCCGAGTCTAGTAGAAACCTCTAATTCACGATCTAATCTTATGGCGATCAATATGCATGCATGCTCTCTGAGATTGATCATATACAGTTCATGCAGTATGATAGTCATGTGATTTTTTTTTTTTTTTAAGTTTTATTAATAACTCACACACCCTACATATGTCGTGAGGTTTGAACCCATGACCTCAAAGTTGTCAGTTAAAAACCTTAACCAACCAAGTCACAGCTCATTGACAAATGTAGTGAGTTAGTGACTCTTGTGAAGAAACCCATTATCGATATCCATACACATGACCGACAACGTAATTGTCTCAAACTTGTCAAGTAAATATTTTTGCAAAGGACATTTTATTTTTCTAGTCCTTTTGGTTCAAAAGAAAGATCATCATAGTTTTCAAAAAAAAAAAAAAAAAGATCGGATCATCATGATCGAAGACCGAAAGATAGTCGACCATGAGTTGCAGGCGTTACTTGAGAATCCTTTAATTAAGCTAAGCTATACGTCACGGCACCCCTCGACAAACCTGGCTTCATGCAAAAGCAAAATGGTAACCGTTACTGTTGGATTTTGCAGGTTACGAAAACCTCTGCATTAACAACTAATCTTGATAAGCTAAGCTCTCTAGGTTTAGGTTAATTGACGTCCAGAAACTACGTGCTGATTAGCATGAAACTAATCTTGTTGAACTAGTTGATGATCGAACTATGCTTGCTCAAACAACTGATCCAAATATGCCTAGGCATCCTAGCTAATTAATATGACGCTTCTTTGCCTCTGTAAACTTCTACAATAGCAAAGCCGATATGGATTCACAACCATTCTTTGTGTTCAAACTATCAATTGTCAGTCTTCATCTTATTCCCATCCTTTTTGCCTCTGGATGTTTAGCTGCAGAAGCAGGTTGTGCAACTGATCCAGTCCCCAAAGAAATCATTTGCTACTACACCCCAAATTAACCCTTCATTTTGCAACTCCATCCCCAACCAAACCACCAATCTATATGACTACGGCCGTTTTGCGGTCCGGAAATCATTATCCCAATCCCATAAATTGCATCACTTGGTGAACAAGTACCTTAAAGCTGTTAACTATGTAAGGGTAATTACGACATTTACTATAAATTGCTACCCTATAAAAGCTATGCTATGTACACTGTTCATGATATCAATGCAATATACAAGATGTAGTCTAAAATCTTCTCCTGCGTTTGTTTACTTTCCTGCTCTGCTCTTTCAATTTTACAATAAACCTTGATTCCCAACTCGAATCTCTCCAAAACCGCAATCCTCGCCCTTGAAGATTGCAAGCTTCTTGCGGAACGCAGCGTAGATTTTCTAGCAAAATCCCTAGAAAGCCTCAACGACACTAACCAAACACTTCCCAGCTCCAAAGCTGAGGACGTCCATACCTGGCTCAGTGCCGTCCTCACAAACCAGCAAACATGCTTGGATAGCGTTCAAGCAACTTCTTCTTCATCATCTTGGAGGAGTATGCAAAATGGACTTTTGCTCTCCGACAACACGAACCTTTATAGTGTTTCTCTAGCTCTGTTCACAAAGGGATGGGTGCCTGAAACGGAGGAGGAGGTGGTGGTCGAGGAGGGGGAGGAGGAGGAGGTGATCACATGGAGGAAACAGCTGCTTCGGAATTTTGGTGACGTTTTGGTGAGTGAGACTGTCACCGTGAGTCAGGACGGAAGTGGGAACTTCACCACCATAAACGAAGCTGTTGTCGCAGCTCCGATCAACACTGAAGGTAAAAATGGTTACTTCTTGATTTATATCAAGGCAGGAGTTTATGAGGAGTATGTGAACATTGCAAAAAACAAAGAGTATCTGATGATGATCGGTGATGGCATCAACCGGACTGTCATAACAGGCAATCGGAGTGTTGTGGATGGCTGGACAACTTTCAATTCAGCAACATTTGGTAAGTACTAACTTACTAAGCCCTAATCCAATCAATTAAAGTTCATATTTGGCCTCAATATCATGCATAATTAACTTGTACGTGGTTCATTAATATTGCAGTGGTAATTGCACCGTTGTTTGTAGCAGTGAACATGACCTTCCGCAACACCGCCGGAGCAAGCAAACACCAAGCCGTTGCCTTTCGAAACGATGGCGATCTATCCGCATTCTACTATTGCAGCTTCGAAGGGTACCAAGACACCTTATACACACATTCACAAAGACAATTCTACAAGCAATGCGACGTCTACGGAACAGTGGACTTCATATTCGGAAACGCAGCAGCTATTTTACAAAACTGTAACATCTACCCTCGGCTTCCGATGCGCGGCCAGTTCAACGCCATCACTGCTCAGGGTCGATCAGACCCAAATCAAAACACAGGCATTATGATCCACAAGTGTAACATCAGAGAGTCCGATGACCTAGCTTCGGACAAAGGAAAAACGAGGACATATCTAGGGAGGCCATGGAGGGAGTATTTGAGGACGGTGTACATGAAATGCTTCATGGATGGTTGCATAGATAAGGAAGGTTGGAGTAAATGGACGGGAGATTCTGCTCTAAGCACATTGTATTACGCCGAGTATAAATGTAAGGGCCCTGGATCGAAGACTAGAGGAAGAGTTACATGGCCAGGTTACCATATATTGAAAAAACCTAAGGAAGCTAAAAATTTTACAGTGTCCAAGTTCTTGCGTGGAAGGAAGTGGCTGCCTCAAACTGGAGTGCCATTTACCAGTGGGTTGATTTAGCTTATTTAGAGAATGAAGAAAGGAGATCAAAGTGATATTGGATATAGCTCTGTGATGTTAATTTGAATTTCTAGCTTATAATATATTTTAGGGTTTCATGCCAATAAAGTTCAACTTGGTATTGACAATCAATTAATTTGTTATGTTGGTTAATAAAATGAGAAGTAAAACAGTTTGATTTAGTTGACATTAAGTTTTATCCTTTTTTCCTACGTATATTGTTGGCCATAATTGAATATGTGTGATTTGCTAGAGTCGCATGTTGTAGCAGAAACTTAATTCTTGGATTTCATGACTTCAATGGCGAATCGGGAACCGACCAGCTAGCTAGAACACAGGCACTACACATGTGACTAGTACGTGTGCCAAACGTGTCGCAAAGTTGCTACGTATAGTAGTGCAACTTGTCACACTTCCATCGATAAGCTTTGAGTCTAGCAAAATGTATTAGGGTTTATTAAACTTCGAGGAATGTTAACTTTGTATAAGTCCATACGCCGGTACGTAGCGTATTCCGTCCCATTTGTATTTAGAATACTCGATCGATTATATGAATCGAAATTCTAGCTTGTATTTGTCAATTTACACGGAAACTTGAATTTCTATTTATGGTCAAGAGAACGGATCGAAATTACTTCCAAATAAGTATATGCATGCTTCAATTCGTTTGAGCAACTGATGAACGAACAAATATTACAACTAAATCACGATACGTAACATCTCTCTCTATGTGTACATAGATCGATGTTGTATTTGTGTACGTACATTCAGCATGCCTTAAGCATTTCTCTTTGTCTTATGACTAGCTAGCTGCATATGTACCAACTTGATTCGACAAAGAAGTAATGAAAGACGGAACGTAGGTTATGTAATTAGGAGTCGTCAATATAATCAGCTCGCTGCCTACCTGTCGTCTACGACTACAATTCAAAACCCAAAATTAATACCCTAACGTCTTCAACACACATACGTTTGAATTCAAACTTCGATCACCATATTGACTTGGTGATGGATACGTTAATCATTTTTATCTGTTGTCTTCTAACGACTAGCTAGATATCTCTATGTGTATAGTGCAATTCCAGATTTGTTTAGGGTATATAAAATGCATTCTCGTCGTTTTTCTTAGCAAATCAGAATAAATTCCTGCCTTAATTTCCCAGTCTCTGGAATATTATATTGTTAGGTATAAGATCAGTAGTAGTACTAATTATATAGTTTTATGTGATCAATCAAGTAGACTTGAGATTATATATTATAAGTCAGCACGTAATAAATAATTAGATTGTAGTTTGAGGAAGCTTCATGATGGGATCGGAGCTAGTTCAACCTGCTGTTTCCGGGTTAAACGCAAGGTTTAACTGGGGATCGGAATAATGGAAGTTCTGATCGAGATGAACTAGAAGTAGTGATTGACTTGGTCGATGGTTTAGACAAACCCAAGTTGTAGGATGGGTAACAAATGAAGCTAGATCTAGACTGGTAGACATTGTCATTGACCCGTCGCTGCGTCCACCGTCGTCTTCGATATGAGCTTCTTCACTGGGTTACATTTTCAGTGTCGGAGAGAGCTAGCTAGCTAGAATGACAAATCCACGCGGTTTAAGAATGTGTGTTCCTAGTCAGATCTAAAAGTACGCTGTAGATATATGCATGTGTGTATCTATCCTCAGATCTCCATAATACTAGCGTAGTCAGTTGTCAATCTTATAATTAAGGGTGACTATTCATTCCTGTTTGCACAAAGCCACAAAGGAATTGGTCTTTGGCTATATATTTTTATATATTTTGCCTCTAGTGCAAGCTACCGAGTAACCTAGCTAGCATGTTATGTTACCCAACTCAACTCGATCAGCGAGTTTGGGTTTTTGTGGTTTATTGTCTGTTCGACGATTACATATTTCGTTAAATAATATAGAGATAAATTTAATTTATTATCTTGAATTTTTGTCTAAAATCAGTTTAATACCTCATTTTTTTAATCAATTTCATCCTTAAACTTTCAAAATAACATCAATCACGACCAAAATGACTAAAATAGCTTTTGTTACGGTTTTACTTAATCTTTTTACTCTTTTTTAACTCTCTTTTTACTCTCTCTCTCTCTCTCTCACAGCTGTATTCGATCAGTATTTCACGGACAGACAAAAGACCACCACAACTAACACAACAAATACAAGTAGCAGCGGCGGCGGTGGTGGTAGCACGCAATCGGCCAAGAAGCAACAACTGGCGGCCATTTCTGACTGGTTTGTCGCCGACAAGAAGCACAGTTACTAGCAAAGATCCAAATCTGGTCACGTGAGAAGCAAGAGGTTGTCGTTCTCCTACCACGTGACCAACGAGGATCGGGAGCTCCTGCTCCCGCCCGAGGCCGTCGTCGATGTGCTCTCCACGGTCCCAGACACGACATTGTTCAAGGTCGACCGGAGCGTTGACAGCAGGTGTTGCTGTCGAGGCTATCGAGCGGGAGCAGCTACACGGGGAGCTTGTTCTCCGGGACAACGACGCTGGATGGGAACTTCTCCGGTGAAGTCAAGGAGTCTTCGGCAATGATGGGGCCGGCATAGGACGAGGTTGAGGAAGAGGTGAGAGTGGAGAGAGAGAGAGTAAAAAGATTAAGTAAAACCGTAACAAAAGCTATTTTAATCATTTTAGTCGAGATTGATGTCATTTTGAAAGTTTAGAGATGAAATTGATTAAAAAAAAGATGAGGTATTGAACTGATTTTAGACCAAAAGTTTAGGGTAGTAAACTGAATTTATCTCTATAATATAAATACATGATGGTCTTTATATAAGAATTATAATTAATGACTAAGATTGCATCATGTAACTACTACAAGAACTTTTGATATCTATTATCTATTAATTGCTATATTCAATCAATTAGTATCGCAAATGATTAAATTTAACTTTCCATATATGTTGAACAAAAAATCAAGCATTAACTGAAAATTTGACATCGTCTTCCATAGTTCCATGATTGCTTAGACAAAAACATACGTAAAATGTGGGGTTTACATTGCTGTACCTAGTGTGTTGAATACATGCAACCAATGATTCCAATCACACCATTGTCAAAACTCATTAGAACGTACCCAAAGAAAAAATATATCTAAGAAGAATCCACCGTCACCTTGCCAATTGAAAGCGAACGAACTTCATTTTCATTAGTTCATCTTTTCTTTTCTTTTCTTGTAGAATGTGAAGACGGCATGAACCATATATATTTATGGATTAGTTGATAATAATTAATCTTCTTTTCAAAAACTAATTTGAAACAATGTCGTCACCCACTATTAAAATTATATCAAATTCAAAACTGTTGAAAGAAATAAGACAAAATCTTGAAGAACGTTCTTTACAATTACAAAGGCCAATCGATTATACAAATTAGCAGAGAGGATTCAAAGCACCAAGGTGCACTTAAACCAAGATGAATAGATCGTTGGATTACATTTATCCTATCATTTAATATTTAAATAAAAAGTTAAGTATAAATATCAACGGTTAAGATTTTTTAATAAATACTTGATTCACTTGTACCTTGGTGTATGCAAGAATTTTCGTATAAATTAGAGCCTGGAGATTGAGATATCCCACATGCAATTGCATATCTCTTACCCTACAGTTGACAAACACCTCTACTTATCCTGCACACAATCCAATCACCCATTTCCAATGAAATTTATATGTTATTGCTCTGAATTTTGAAACACAAAATAAGAATATTAGACAAGCAGAATTGCCTAACATCTTAAGTCCAAGATATAACCCTCGACGCGTATTCTCTAGTCTCTCCAATTGAAGTTGACCACTCAAAGTCACAAACACAGACAAAAACCCACAAGAATTTTTATCAAATTCTTTACCACCAACTATGCCTAATTTTAAATCTCAAATCCTCTCCCTCCCGATCCCTATATAAGAAACCAAACCCTCAAATAGCTAATCCAATACAACACCTATTACATCACTCTTCATAGGTCTAGCTAATCCAAACCTTATGGCTTCTTCCAAGTTACTAGCTACAGCTTCATTTCTCATCTTTCTTTCTCTCTTTGCCTCCCTATCTCTTGCTGCTAACACCACCGATCCAACAGCTCCTGTATCTTCAGGGACAATATGCAAGGGTACCCCGGACCCTTCTTACTGTAAATCCGTCCTTTCTAACCAAACATCCTCAACCGTTTATGATTTCGGACGATTCTCCGTTCGGAAATCCCTGTCCCAAGCCCGGAAGTTTCTAAACTTAGTCGACAAGTACCTCAAAAACCGGTCCTCCTTGTCCGTCCCCGCCGTCCGAGCCCTTGAGGACTGTCGCTTCCTCGCAGGGCTCAACATGGACTTATTGCTCAACTCGTTTCAAACCGTAGACAAAACCAGCCGCCTTCTTTCTACTGTCAAAGCCGACGACGTTCAGACCTTTCTGAGTGCTATTCTAACAAACCAACAGACGTGCTTGGACGGCATACAAGCCGTGGCTTCGTCTTGGGGATTGAAGAACGGGCTCGCCGTTCCGCTCCGCAACGACACCAAGCTCTACAGTGTCTCCCTCGCGCTCTTCACCAAGGGTTGGGTGCCCAAGAACAAGAAAGGGAGTGGAGGGAGGACCGGGAGGAAAAGCGGGTTCAAAAACGGAAGGTTGCCGATGAAAATGTCGAGCAAATCACGAAAGGTTTATGAGGCGGCGAGCCGGAGGAAGTTGGAGGAGGATGATGGCGTGTTGGTGAGTGAGGTGGTGACGGTGAGTCAGGATGGTAGCGGCGACTATACTACTATTACTGACGCCATTGCCGCGGCTCCGAACAACTCTGCCGCGGCAAATGGCTACTTCATGATCTATGTGACGGCCGGTGTTTATGAGGAGTATGTGTCTATTGCAAAGAACAAGAGGTATTTGATGATGGTTGGAGATGGGATCAACCAGACAATTCTCACCGGTAATCGGAGCGTTGTTGATGGATGGACAACTTTCAACTCTGCAACACTTGGTGAGTCCTTGAAAACATATCACTAAATTGAATGAGCAATGCTACTAGGTGAACCTCATTTTGACGGACAAGCATGATTAGCAATATTTAATGTGTGTCTATTTCAGCTGTGGTTGCACCCGGATTTGTAGCCGTAAACATGACATTCCGCAACACCGCCGGAGCTGCCAAGCACCAAGCAGTCGCAGTCCGAAACGGCGCAGACCTATCCACATTCTACAGTTGTAGCTTCGAGGCGTATCAAGACACCTTGTACACACATTCCCTAAGGCAATTCTACCGAGAATGTGACATCTACGGAACAGTGGATTTCATCTTTGGAAATGCAGCAGTTGTTCTGCAAAACTGCAACATATACCCTCGGCTTCCCATGACCGGCCAGTTCAATGCCATCACCGCTCAGGGACGAACCGACCCGAATCAGAACACCGGCACTTCGATCCACAATTGCACTATCCGAGCGGCCGATGACTTGGCTTCGAGCAATGGCACTACACAGACTTATCTTGGAAGGCCATGGAAGGAGTATTCTAGAACAGTTTACATGCAGTCTAACATTGACAGTGTGGTGAACGCAGCTGGATGGATAGCTTGGAATGGAGAGTTTGCTCTTAGCACATTGTATTATGCAGAATACAATAACACAGGAGCAGGATCAGACACCACAAACAGGGTTACGTGGGCAGGATACCATATAATTACCAACTCCAGTGATGCTTCTAACTTTACTGTGTCGAATTTCTTGCTGGGAGATGATTGGTTGCCTCAAACAGGGGTGCCTTACACCGGTGGCTTACTTTGAGAAATCAATTAAGCTCTTGGATTTAGCTAGCTAATTTGTTCCTTCATTTTTCATTTTGCCATTGTTTTAAGTAAAGTAATAAGTGTGTAATACCCAATTAAGCTTTGAACGATTACAAGCTTAGTTGCTGGTTTTAAATATTGTTGTATTCAATCCCAAAATGTCGATACTCAATACCATTAAACTATATATGGATTCTAAATCAAGAACACTATTAAATATTACTCTTTGTATTGCTGACTACTACGTCTGATGACCATGCTGAATAAATTAAAGACTTATAATTTAAATTTAATTTTAGAATATCTCTGTCTCCTATTCTGTGTGTCTCTTTCTGAAAAAGAAAAATATAGATATAAAGAAAAATTGACTCAGACTTCTAGTACGTAAAAGCTGCTAGCTATATAGCATCTGGAATGCAATGTAGATTGAATATCAAAATTAAATCATTATGATCAACGACCCATATATAAACCGGAGTTCACAGTCCCCTTGTGGTTGTATTTTCTTTTTCATGGGTAAGTTGTCTTTTGGATTTCCATTCGTTTGTATCATGCATATTGTTCATCTAATTTGCAAAGCTTCAAAGGTTCAAGTTTGAACACTGTCAATTTTCAACAGCTTTTGAAAGATAGAACCATGCATACTTCTATTTAAGTTACTATGCAAAACTTACAAGCCATACGTCTTAAAATTGAAATTAGTCTCGTCTTAACCTAACAATGTTTGGTCTTGAACGTTAACTGCACGTACCTAAACTTCGGTCTAAAAGCATTGGAGATCATTTTAGTAGAGACATGTGTTATCCCCAGTATATGTAATTCAGGTCTTCGTTATGATCAGTTGATCACGGCTAGCTGGGTGTGAAGTGTGAACATATATACATTGCTTCGTAACCCTTCGTTTCCTCATATATAATGCATTATGCAGTTCAGATTGCTCTTTAGTTCGTTTCTTTAAGACTTCTTGACAGCACAAGAATCTAATTAAGGTTGGGGAAACTGCATTACTCATTATCAAAGATGAAACTAATTTCATGCGTACTTCTGTTCTTTCGGACCCTAAAATAAAAACAAAAGATAAAATTTTTGTTCAATGTCTTGGCCAGGACGCGTCAGATAGATGAACACGAACATATCCAGTAGTAGTACTAGTACGTACTCAATACTTGTGCTACGTATTTACCACGTAATCACCTAGCTAGTCACTCTAATTATACACTTGATAGCATCAGCTAGATGATGCAACTTTGTGATGATATCAAGTTATCAACCTTTCTGATCAGCCTGGTAGTAAAATTACGTTTTTTCTTCTTACAAGAATACAAGTTTATTCACATGAAATACAATTACTGAATTACATAGTCTTCTATATATATATATATATATATATATATATATATATAATGACAAACCAAAACATAATTAATATAAAGTAAAAAAACGAAAGCGCACTCTATACTAACTGATTTCGTTGCGGGTAACTTTCACATAAAGACACAATTTTAACCATAATTCAGAAAAGAAAAGTGCAGAAAGAGGTATTCGCTTCTTCACAATTCTAATCTGTAGATGTTGATAAAACCTTCGATTCCTAGGAAACATTACGTATATACTTGAACAAACGATTCTTGTTGAAATTTGTTAATTGGATATGGAACTTGGAACATCATGTGTTACATATAAATTGATGTCCTTTGATATTAACCAGGTATAAGCACTAAATTAAGCTACATGCAATTAGGAAAAAGAAGTCATGAATACTTGATACAACTGATTAAAAGATGATTAAGGATCGAGCTCAGACGCCCTTTGGGGCCAAAGCCTTGATCACGGACAAGACATTCTCACACATCTGTACAAACACTTTGTTCTTGTCAGCAAGCACAGTAGGCTCACCGTCGAGGGAGCTTTCACAATAATTCGAATCGGCAATGGCTACCTTCACCCCGACCACGACGTCTTTGAACTTCTTGTCCGACAGCGCGGCCACCGAGTCATCCAGCTGCTCGTTGGCGTCGGTATAACTGTCTATGCAATCCTGAACCCCCTGCTGAACATCCGGGTCTAGACCGGTGGCGTTTTTGAGCATCAGCGTCCTCAGGTGGGATTCCAAGTCGGCGGCATTCGCGGCGGCCAGCCTGAGCGTTATGAAGGCCAGGCCGGTGAGGTCGGCTCCTTGGCTGTTAGGGTCTTTCTTCAGGCTGTTGATGCATAGGTCCTTGTTGGTCGCTTGTCTGCATGCTTCTTCTAGTAGATTCCCACTGACGGGACCGGACGGTTTGCCTCCGGCAGGTTTGCCCGGTTGGCCGCCGACGGGTTTGTTATTTGCAGCGAGGGCAACATGTTGGAGCACGCAGAGTGTTGAGAGGAAGAAGAATGATTTGATTGGCTTCATTGTACGTTGTTGATGTTTGGTGATGACTTTTTGAAATTGTAATGATGATGGAGCAGAGTGAATAAATATGAGAGAAATGTGAAAATTGACCGGAGTTGGATGAGAGGTGGTGAATTTTCATCAACGGAGAACCTTTCGATGTTGTGATTTGTAAGGAACTACCAAACGTGTTCGTTTTGTGCGTTCCTCCATGCAAAGGGGTGTTATAGCCTAAAACCATGTGGTTCATTTTTGTTGTCAATAATATGAACTTTCGAATAAGATTTATGCTCAAGGTTGGATGGAAATATCTATTTCTCAGTTGACGTGTATCATATTGTGTCTCGTATTAATGTATATTGTAGTCGGTAGTCAGTAAACTACCTTCCTCACCCATAGATCAGTCATGAAATTTGTAGACCGACGTCCGAGCTACCTCGCCATGATGAAAGATCATCGGTACCGCATCAGGAAGGTGCTCCTCCAAGCTCCACATGAAGGCACCATGATAAGATAAATGTATAGTTAGTCTCACATCGGTAATGTGTAATAAGAGGAAACATTTCTTATCTATAAAAAGAAGGTTCCCCCTGTTTAGAATGGACCTCTTTCTCCCGGGGAATGGTAACCACTCCTTCCCGGAGGAGTCTTGTAACACCCAAGGCATTGAGGCCTCATGATAGTAGAATATTAAGTGGACGTAGCCGTGCCCTCCGATGACATGGTGAACCACTATAAATATTGTGTCTCTGTGCATATGTTTATGTTCTACCATACTTCTGCACAGCCTACGGGTTTTTACAGAAACAATTGGCGCCGTCTGTGGGAATCATTACTAAATGTCACATTGCTCTACCACCCGAGAGACATTCCACCCGAGAGGCATACCACCTGAGAGGCATTCCACCCGAGACATGCCACCCGAGAGGCATTCCACCAACACATGGAGGCAGACCAACCAGTAAGCTCATGCAGGGAGGTCAGCCAAAGGCATCCAGTATGCAGGCCTAAGCTATCGGGCCCAACCCATCAGGAGGCAATACACAGGCCCAAGCCACCAAGAGGGATGGCATGACCCGCTCGGGTTCTTTTATCATCGGGACCCAAGGCTTGTGGCCGACGTATCCAACCATCATCCGGAGATATGATTCAATGAGACCCAAGGGTTCCTCTCCCGGTGGCAGCCTTCGATTTGTTCCAAATCACCGGAGATCTCTGTCGGCTGCCCTAACACCCATCCGGGACCCTTGTCCACTCAGTCCAAGGACCGATTCACCGGGTTCCCGATTAGCAGCATTCGGGTATTACTGGTCTCAGTGGTAGTCGATAATCTCAATCATGATTTCATCAAAGTCTGCAGGTGTGCAGCCACTTGTATCTCACCGGGATCATCTCTATCACTCGGTGACTAGAGAATTATGAGCTAGCTTCCAGGACCGTTCTTATAATATAACGGCTCCGGCCCCATGAGCTCTCTCGGGTCAAGCTCGTCAATCAATTGCTAACTGGATAAGTGTGATTCGCAGGGAACCGGCATTATCTTGGTCGAGTTCAGTCTACCAGGTCCGATATCAAAATAAATCACCGGCACCCGCTGCTCTCATTCATTGGCTATTTCTCGGTAAGCATAAAAAAAGGGGGAGGTGGTAGAGGATTAGTACATTGGTGGATTAGAAAAATGACTTATCAGCCAAAGGTTGTGACTATTTAACTGAGCGGGAAAGAGAAAGTGACCAAGGTTCGAATGCATTGTAGTCGAGTTCAGTATCCGGGAGCATCTCTTCCGGTTCGAAGACGGAATGAGACGTCGGCACCCGCTGGCTTCATGAAGAAAGATTATCGGGCTGAAATGACATCGGGTTATTTGGAGTACAGATCACATTCCTACCGATGATACCAACAGCTAACAGAAGAGGAAATACTCTTGGCACCCAAGCAACAACTGTTGTGGACACCCATCTTGTCTTCAGATGAAGTCCTTTCCGGTAGCAATCTCACCTCCCGATGAAACTTGACTCTATGTGTTCAAAATTTTCAAGTAGAGAGCCTGTGATCAAAGCTTCATCTCCCTCTCGAGTGTTGCAGAAGGATATCCAAATTCCATATAAGTCTCTTGCCTTGGTTATGCTTCATCTTTGATTATGGGAAAGTTTAAACTTTGATGTCATCCGAGTGATATCACGTGTCGGCCAACCTGTTATATATGGGTATGGTGGTCTCTACCTGCCCGTCAACCGTACCTGCTTATTTGAGTAAGGAGGAATATGACAATTTTATAGTCCCACTTATCATCATCTGAGGTTGTACACATCTCAAACATGCTCTCGTAGAACATAAACATCCATGCAGAGCTAAACATATGCATGTCAAGCATCATTG